>CM036561.1:58100000-59300000 GCA_020745775.1 Theristicus caerulescens
CTTAAACAAAGCTGTTAGGAGAAAAGATTTATGTCTGTGTACTAAATGGACAAATTGCTTTCTCAGTCTGTTAAGCTGTCGGTATGATCTCTTGGCAAGCTGGAACAGTTCACTGCTGTTTTTTGGAGTGGAACAAATTGCCTGTGTCTAAGTATAGCCTAATAGTAAAAGACACCATGGATATACTGATCAATGCATTCAAGGAAGTAAACCAGTATTTATTTGCAGAATCCTTTGACTTCATATGGAACCAGTTTTTAAACAAAGAGAAGAAGAATCAATGTTTTCAGAGATGAATGCCTAAAGTAATATGTAAATAAGTCCTCTGCAGTTCCATTAACTTCAGCTGAACTTGCTGACTCTCTGGACCTCCAGCTAGCAGACCATTCAGGCTACCCAGAAATCATTTCTTATTTTAGGTCCCTGTTTTCAAAAAAAAACTTGAGACAATGCTTAGAGCCAGAATTATTTTTTAACAATTGTTTATTTGTGATGATAGGCAACTTATTTTGCAGAAACTAAAGTTAAACTGATTTAGTACTATGAAAGAAAAAAACACATTTAACAATACAAGGTTCCTTCTGCCATTTTTCTTCTCTGGCTTGACAGGCTGGTTTGAAGAGCAGGTTTTTTTCACTGCTAAATCTGAGCTTCATCGTTCATGGTATTCTGCACTAGAGTAATGGTATTGGAGCGGTTGCTTTATAATAATGATGGAAAAGCCACAGGCTAGAGGAAGCGTTCAGAAGCATTGGTATTTCTATGACTGCTTTGGAATATGTTCAGCACTTATTTCCTCCTTATGCGTATGACATTACCCAAGCACAGCAAGGTTTTGTTGCATGCATCTGGTTCACTGCTCTGCATGTGGAAGTTTGTTATAATGAAAAACAGAGGAATCTCGGTAATTTTCCTTATTTATTTAATAGAGACTTTCTGTGAACAGTCACAACTAATTTCAAGGTGTTTAAGTGCTGTTGAGGGATCAGACCAGAACCATTTTTTGGTTTGCAGACAAGAAAAGCCCGGTTGATGGGGGGGTGAAACTGACCGCTAACCTGTCTGCTCCGAGCCTGGATCTTGATGGCGTGCCCTGCTCCCACTCATCTGACCAGCAAGCTCACAAGGGCACACAAGGATGATGGCGTCTCAGGTACTACGTCATGACCTATGGCCACCTTTGATGGTCAAGCATTGACCCACGAGACATTATCAAGAGGATATAAGTACTAGCACGTATTAAAAGTAAATGTATTTGAGGTATTTACTTCAATACAAATAAACTATTTCTTGACCGAGGTCTACTAGATAATATTCTGGCCAATCAACAAGGCTGTGAAGATACAACTTAGCAACAAGGAGGCTTTTGTTTTGAGGCACTAATGCTTCACTTTCCCATTTTTTTATCTGTTCATAGTTTTGTCTTTAGACTGTAATTTTACCTGTATTTGTTTCTGTAACTATAACAAATTATTCTTTTTCTTCTTGAAGCCTTTATGACGAGGAGGGACACTGGTCAAATATCATAAAATGATAATGGTGTCAGGAAATGTTTACGTAGTCTGTTGTGAATTCAACATGTCCTCCATAGGATCCATTTTCTGTATATAAAAATTCTGATGTTTGAAAACAAGAGAGAGGGTCATTTAACCATGCAAGAGTTTAGGAGGTGTCTATCTAGTGCACTACCACAAATGTGGCAATACATCTTTTTCATTGCTGATTTTCTTCCTGGTCCCAGTTGCAGATCAGTTTATTGTAACCTAAGGCAGGAAGAAGAATCACTATGATTTTTATTTCTCTACCAACACAAGATTTTGTACTTTTTCATACAAATGCAACTGGAATTTTGCTATTTCATCTGTCTCACATAAGTGAATTACAAACATTGATTTTATAAGTCACTGATGATCTATTACATAAATATTGCCTAGTCTAGGTTTGCTTTCTTAGGTTTTCCAGACTTTCCCAGCACGTTATTGTGGCAAATTTGCATGATATGTTCTCTATATTTTATATAAATAAGTTACTTTATATGTATATCTTTTCAGATCCAGACTGAAAGTATTTTTCTTATCTTGACTTTCATGGCTGCTTAACTTTTATCCTAGAAAACATCTCTCTTCAATGACAACATGTGCCATAGGCCACGTGTGGCAACCGTACAGAAAAAGTATTCATCTCAAGGAAATACTGCCCGACCTCCCTCCTTCTCTGGGCTATCATTGCTCTAGCCTGCAGCGACTCCCAGCTCCTCTGGCTCTCCAGAACCTGCAGTAGTCAGCAGCACTGTCAGGACAGCTTCTGCCAGCTCCTCATTGCACTCTCATCTTGCGTCTTACCACAGCTTGTCCTAAGCAGCTGAACTGTGTCACACCTACCTTGAAACAAACCTTTTAATGCTGAACTAGATTAACTCCTATTTTGGCTCTAGGACTAAAGCTAGGACAGTCAGGCCTGGGTTGTGCTGTCTCCTGGTAGGGATTGGCACTATGGTTTTCAGCAGCCGTCCATCATTTCTGGAATGCCCCCAGACCAGCTTTGTTTCTGGGCAAAGTAATTAGGCGAAAGCTGACCAAGTTACAAATAGCATTTGCCTATCTCCATGTAGCAAACCTATTTCAGGTGGGCATGCCAGGTCTCGTAAAAAAGGCAATGAGATTTTCTGCCAGCTCTGAGCAGTGAATCAGAGGTTAGAGACAAAGATGTTCTTGCCTACCCACCTGATATCCAGGTAAGAAGAGCCAGCTCCAGGCTACTCAACAACAGAGGCAGATTGCAATTTTGATGCTCCAAGAAAAAGAATAAAATGTAATTTGTCTTCTTTCTGGGGTGGCAAAATCTGTGACAGCAGTATGTCAAGTGAAGCAGATGAGATAACAGGAGGTCAGTGGCCGTTTCAGAGTGAGTGGATGATGAAAGAGAAAGGTCCAAGTGGTGCTGGTTTAAGTGGTGCTGGGAGTGGATTAAAGGTTGCTATCCAGTGTCCATCACCCTGGGTAGATTAGAGGCCCAGAAATGCCCTCATCTATCTCTTGCAACACGCCCAATTGAAGGCCACTCTAAAGCTTTCTTAACGCTGTCTTAAATGATGTGCCCCAGATAAACATCTGGTTCCCCCAGCTCCCCTACGTAGTCAGCAAGCGGATGATAGTTAACCCGCTGCTATTTTTCTCATTGATTTAAGCGCGGAGTCTGGGGGGAGAGGGGTTTGGACTCTGGCATCTTGGTGACAGGACTTCAAGCCTCAGATGTGTTTCAGGAGGTGGATGAACTCCTTCCTGCATATATATCCTAACCCAGATGATGGAGAACGAAAGTGGAGAGCAGCCTGCAGAGTGCGATCAGGTGGGGTGAATCCGGACTTGCACATCCAAGCATTCTGGTGTCCCAGCACGTGTGATGTGGTTTGGGCGTATAAATATGCAGTGTATATTTATATATAAACCATAGACATTAGTGCAAAAAAATACGCTAAGCCCATGATGAATATTTTTATACATGCTTATAAATTGAATTTACAGTGTTATGTTTTTATCCTTATTGGCTTAGCTAGTGACAGGTGCCATCCTGGACCCCAGGTAACATCCCTAGCATTTCATTTAGTAGCAGGTATTTTCATATCCAAGCACTATAAATGCTGATTCTTGCTCAAACTTGTGTTTATACAAGTGTTTACACACATCTTTCTAAAGAAAGGGCCACAGATGGTCAAGCTTAGGAGAGTAGGAACCATTTTATAGACCATTCTGGCATTCTCCTGTCAAGGCTGGATATGCCATTAGCAGAAAAAGAATTTTTAAAGCTGACTGCAGGAAAGGAAAAAGGTCAGTCCCAGAAACTTTCATGTCCTGGTGAATCAAAAGAAGGGAGCAAACTATAGATCCTTTGTACTCCTACACTGACACATCAACGGCCATCTCACAGGGATTTTGTGGAAGGGAGTCTTAGAGCACCAATGCCTCCTTCATTTGAACTGTGTGAACTAGGAGGGAAAGAAAACCTAGATGAAATAAGAATCTATCATGAGTATGGAGGAGAACCACCTACAACAAAAATGCGTATCAGAACAAACCTGCCTAAGCTAGCTTCGCCTACTTTTTAGTGCTTGTGTTTGGTACCATATATTTTATTTTCAGCTTCTGATATTTGTAGCGTTACCGGCTTATCCAGTTAATGCTTAAGAGCAAAATAATTAAAAAGTTCATACACACTTAAACATCCTTCAAAATTCCTTAAAATGGAGGAAAACCCTAGGGAAGTTATATCTTGCCATCAGCATGGGTTTTTTTTCTGAATAAGATATTGTCATACTTTTGCTTTGGATACGGAACTGTATTTTAATGGGTGCTAACTAAAACTAAAATATTTTTCCCTATGTTTTAGTGTTTCAAAGAAAAGTACTTTCTTCTTTCTACCAGACTTTTTTTGACTTTAGGCCACTATTAAAAAAAAAAAAAAAACCAAAAACCAAACAAACCCAGAATATTCCAAAACCTATATTATTTTTGCATCATTTACAATTTTTCAACAAAATCAGAAAATTTTCAATGAAAGTAAAGGTATGGGCTAAAGATATCATACTGTTTAGCTTATGAAAGCTGAAGAGACAAAAGCATAAGATGCAGTGGTTGAAATCTCTGCTTTTGCATGCTTTTTTATGTATTTAATATTGCCAGCATTAATATTTATACTCCATGGGACTCACTAAATTTACATTCATGGAAAATTAGAAAAGGATTCATCATGTAACTGGTTGTAATTGATGAATTCCCTTTCCCATGAAACGTGGGACCAGATCATCTTTTGAGGTCCCTTCCAATCTGGGCTGTTCTGTGATTCCATGAATAATGCACTAGCATTAGTTTATACCTAAAACCATATTTCAACATAACAGTACCAGGCTCGTGGTTTTTGCTCTTGTCACTTTCTGGTTCCAAATATTATTCCCTCATGATCAAGTTGAATTGACTTAAATAAACTAAAATAACAATGATTTAAAAAATCAGATTTTCTGATTGGCAAACATCTTTTTGCTATAAATTTCTATATTTCACATCTGTAGCATAGTAGAGGAAACTCACATCCTGTTGTGTTGCACGAAACCAGAACGAGCCAATATTTGGCACTTCCCATAGAGCAAGGACCACTTTGTCTGGCTTCTAGGTGAAGACTTACTTATAGGAGCAGCTCTATTAAAGTAGAAGCACATTCAAGTGCATAAACATTGCATAAACTCCAAATAACATAGCAAGCAAACTTTCCAGTGACAGCCCCGAAATCATTTGGTTATGAATTTAGAAGATCAGCCATCTCTGCATATGGTGAACTGTCCTGTGGTACGTCTAGAACTCTGAGGAAGAAATAATGTTTTCTAGTGAACAGTTAGAGGAAACATATCTTTCCGGGATTATGAAAGTGGAAAAAAAACTCAGGCTGTGTGTCTTCTACATAGTGATGATTTGAAAATTTTGCACTCTACAATTACCAAGCTCTTTACTGTTGCTAAGTTGTCATGGGAGGAACTTCATAGTAAGTTTGAATTATGGAGAGACCACGTGCACCATTTATGTAGTCATCGAACTTTTGTGTGAATGATTACAGCTATTCTCACAATCATGGAAAGTCTGCAAACAGAGATGTTGCTGTAGCATCCTAATAACGTATCAATAAATTGGAGATACACCCATTCATTGGTTCTGGATGAAGATATGATTTCTAATTGGCACCATCTGACTACATACAACTTTTATTTGAATATGATTTTTTGTTGCAACTGTTTTCGTGGTTTTGGTTGGACATTCCACATTTTAATTACCATCAAGGTAATTTCAATTCTGCTTCCTCAAAGCTCATCTCTCTTCCCAACCCTTCACTGATGGTCTTTCTGTCAGCTAGATTCTTGCTCAAACTGCTTCCCTCAGAATTGATCAAATCTCAGATATGTCCATCCTTAATCTCTTCCCCTATGGTCTTATTACCTAGTATAATGTTTTGGACCTCCAAATCCGCAGTGATCATTCTCTTAATGATTTTCTGAATTATTAATATTCCCATTTTACAGCAGCCCAGAAGTTATTTAAGAGGATCAGCCTGTATCTTCTAATCCATCATCTATGCCCTAGTTATCTTCTTCCCCTGAGCTTTCTAAGGAACAAAACTTTTGCTTTCCTACTATTTTTGGATAATTATAATTCTGGCTGAGACTAATAAACACAGAGTTTAGAATTTTGATCTTCAAGGCTGCTTAAATTTGAGATTAATTTTGTGACTACGTGAGGATTTTTTTTTCAGGGGAAAAAGTCTTTCTAAAGCGGATACCATTTAATGAGGGAGCAAGAATAAGACTATAGGTGATCAGTCACAGTGCTTGACAGCTGAATTATAAAGATTAATTCTCCAGTAATGTTGGCGAGGCATTTTTGAGAAACTTCCCGAAAGAAATTAATTCACTGATTCACTGAAGGTTTCTGAATGGTGAATACACAGAAACAGTCTGTTTTGTAAAGCTAACTTGACGCACTCCAAAGAGCTGATTCATTCTGAGAGGCTCTTTCATGAAACATCTTCTCTCGTCTCTTGGCTTTTTTTTTAAGACAAAATGTCCTTTCACCCCTCTTCAGAACTGGTTTTTGCTGCTTTTCAGTATCCATGTGCTCTCTCCCTGGAGACTTCTCTGAGCCAGCCATGAAATGAGTACCCCCCACAAAGACACAGTGCAAGTTTATTGCTGCTTACATCATCCCTGACTTAATGATCTCTACCGCTGAAGTGAGAACTCAGATTCAAGTCCATTCTATTCTCTGAATTTTTTGTTTCACATTACTTGCATTAAGTGTCTTCTTTATTTGGAACTTTTTAGTCCAGATTACTCAGATACCAAATTAAAATTATAACTAATGCCAAATTAATAGATAGTCACGTGCTTGGATGCCTGTAATAATTTTAGTTCTCTGATCACCTTGTGACAACATGCAGATAATTCTCCACAATGCCATTTCTCTTGTCTTTTGTCTCTCTACTGATTTGTGCTTCATTCTTCATTAATGCATCTCAGGGCTTGTTTTTCCTTCTAGCTGTTGCAGCTATTGAGAGGCTGATTTATATCCTTTAATAAGCTCCAGCTCCTTTACGTGGTGCTTACTGAAGAGTGCTCCCTAGTTAACAAAAGTCTGATGAAGAACCTGGCATTTCAGAGACGACAAAGGTAAGCTGGGTACCATCACGCGGCATTCATTTAGCTGGGACTGGTGCTCGACAAGAGCAGTGCTCCAAAGCCCTGGGAATTTATGCTGACAGAGAAGTTATTACTTACTTGGCTTTAAAAAAAAAAAAAAAAAAAGAAAAGGAAAAAGGGAGAGAATAATGTTGTAAAGCAGTTATAGAAGTATCAAATCCATTATAAATTGCATGAGACGTAAGACCTGACAGAGACATCACTGTAGCCTGTGCACTTATAACATAAAGGAATGACAACACACAGTGTCTAGTCATTTGATGAGGAAATGAAGAAATGTATTATTTTGGGATTACAGGAGAGAATCAGGTGCTGTAACTCTTCTAGCCTTATTTCTTGCAACGGACTCACCGTATGATGCTATACAAGTGGTCCTTACTGCTGGTGGAGTTAATCTGATGCTGGGAGCACTGGCTGACTGCAGTTGCTGTTAGACTGCTTATGCTGTATCTCGTGCTGTATCACATCTGTCCTTCCTGTGCAGGCGGAAGGGATGTCCCGCTGCTACTCGCCTCGCTGTGGTTTGAGCAACGTGTGCTTGTGACAGGCATGTGCTTTGTGGCCAGGTTTGAGGGACACGTCAAACACCCTTGGACGAGGGAAATGTGGAAGGGGGCAAGAGGGATGCTGTGAACCCGTACCTTTTGGAGTGAGAAAAGTGGAGATTATTCTTTGTATTCAACTTTTTTTTTTTTTCTCAGTTCTCTGCCTTTTTAGCACTTTTCCTCAGTAATTACAGGTTATTCTGGACATCTGACAAGATTGCTCCTGGTAGGACAATTTCCCAACATTTCCAGCTGGGACTGGTTGGTATCCTCATCCCATATGATCATTTTGTCTAACTGCTATGGTGTGCAGAGGACAGATAGCTCAGAAAAAGTGAAAATGTTCAGCCCAGGAGTTCATGCAGGATGTGACATTACTGCAGCAGCCACAGCTCTGGAAGGTTGGACTGACTTCAGTCATAAAGAAACACTTTGCAGACAGGTATACAAGTAAATATCATCCAACGTCCTTGCACCTTTCCAATAGAATGAGGAAAAATTAATAAAAAGATAAATTTAAAAGGAACTGGTGCTTTGAATGTGTATTTGGATCAAAGTCTGATACCCCAGAGATCAGGAACTGTGTAAATCTTCCAACTGAGCTAACTTGCTAAATAATTTCTATCAACAGAGGGCCTGGGGTCACTGGGCAGACAAGATGAAACCATGGACACCAAAGAGTGTTAAGAAACTGTTTCACAACACAAAAGCAATTTGCATTGTTTTTCTCATTGCTCTAAACCAAGCAGGCAGCAATTTTCTGGTGCCTGCATTGTACCTTTCCTGTGCCTCGTGCTGCAAAACTCAACTATTAGGAGACAGGTAATGGCTTGTCAACTCTTCTGCACTGCTTCTGTTGCACTAAGAACTTAGAGCTGTACGATGAAGGGCATCAGTGTCTTCTCTTTAAATGCTAATGCATAAACTGGACATTTCACCCCAGCAAAGGGCAATGTCTGAGCACACTCCATCTGGTAATGCATAGCTTCGCCTAGTCAACCTACCTGACAATTAAGTTAAGCACAAGTAGGTGGTTGCAGTATAGCAGAGCTTGAGTGGAGATCGTGCTTTCATGATACCGCTCTGGTAATATTCATTAGTGCCTGTGGCCCACCCTATGCCCCATTTGCTGCTCCATTTCACAGCATGACCCCACAGACAGTTGTACAGGACAATGGAGGGGATGATGTACCATTTCATGGAGCTAAAATTGACCATCTGTGAAGTACGTGGGGGGGGCAGAAGAACTCCTTAACTCAGTGGTGTTGCCAGCACACTCATATATTGAAAACACAGTCTCAGCTGTCTGCATTTCAGTTGTAACATCGCAGTAATATGTGTTAGGCCTGAAAGACATTCCACAGAGCTCTGGAAAGACTCATGAACACCACCACTTTGGGTCTTCTGAGCCTGTATGCAATGCTGCTTCTCTTCAGAAGTCCAGCAAGTCACACTTGAGACTCTACCTTGCCTTCGTTGTCTTTTTGGGAATGGACTGAGAACTCTGTTGCTGTGGTTTATCACTTCTGGACAAAATGTTTGTCTGTTTATTGATCTGAAAAGGAGATGTTTCCTCCCCAGCTGGGTGAAACATGGAAACATAGCCTGGGGAAAGACTGCAAACACATTGCAATTCTCTGTATTTTTTTGACATCATCTTTTTTCCCTTATTTCATATTTTCAACCCAGTTAGCTTAAGTTAAGGTTAGGCTGTTTATTTCAGAGATACTCCTTTACTTAGCATGATGCTTGTGAAATTGTCAGCTAAGCATTAATCACCATTTAGCCTGTCATTTTGGCTGTGTCTGACATATATTAAACTGTACCTCAGGATATACACATCTGGCGATGACAGTCATTTGTTAATTGAATGTGACTTTTAATGAACTTTTCACCCAGCAGGCTATTCCAGGGATTTATGAACAACTGTATTTGTCACAAGTGTTTTTGTAATTTTTGGTAGCAAGGATCAAACAACAACGTAGTGACTTTGCGGTAGCTGTGGCAGTGTGCAGGGTTGCACGTATTTTGCCCGTCAATCCCCAGAGGTACCAGATTCACCAAAGTTAAGTCTGACTTGATAAATGCCAACTCCTAATGACGGGTGTTTTATAGCCGCTCTCAAATGTACCACCTGAATATGGCCATTCATCACATCGGCCATCACCACGAGTAGCCTCCTCAGTGGCGGCATCACCAGCTTGACTTGTCTTCCTTCTTCTCCATTCTTTGGAGAGAAGACTGCTGTTGCTGGCACGGTGTATGTGCTGTTGGTGAGGCTACACGTGTGCCTGTGTTCTCCATGGAGGTGACACAGGGGAACAGTTTGTTTTCCCTTAGAAAGCAAGAACAGGCTTCAAAGTGTAGCGCATGCTTTTCATATGAAAGAAGTGAGGATGACCAAAATGATAGAACACAAGTCAGCTGTATGTGTATCTGGGCCACAAAAAAGCAACTTTATAGTAGGAATGGACCCTTTCTTGATTCTTTTGGTTCTGTTTTTAATAAGGATTTGTTTTTTAAAGCTAGCTCAAGAGATGCCTCTTTCTTTATCTCAGATTCTGATTGCCATTGTTTACATTCCTTTGGAAGAACTGGAGATCAAACACAGAAGAGGATGAGGGAAGCTTTGGAAATTAGCTATGCATACAGAGACTTGGCAAAAGCGTTAATAGATGCAAAGGAAAATCGCAAAAAGAAAGAAAATAATCTAAATGAAGGCAACTCGCAATATGAATATCAAAAGAGAACTAGTTTGGAAATGGAAATACAGCACACTTGGAATTAATGTAGACTCATTCTAGGCCTGGCATGATTCATACAGTGCCAACAGGCTGTACAATTTGCGTCAGTATCTATGTTTCAATACAATTTTGTAACCAGGCTATTTAAATGCTCTAATCCTTTTATGAATGTGTGTGGGAGCCTGGAGATGAGGAAGGGTAGGACACAAGAGCTGGATATCTTCAGGGCACATCTCACATGCAGCTTGTCAGGGCCAACTCTGGGCTGAAAAACCAGCATCTCTGTTCAAGCCCTGGCTTTGTCATTCTGGTACAAACACACATTTCAGCTGCAGATCCTCTGGGTAGACATTTCTGAATCTAGGGAATGTAATCGCCTCCCTTCTCCTTAGAGTGCTTTAATTCAAAGCACATATATAGCTGCCAGTTTTGCTTTAGGTCGCAGCGAGATGTGAAGCCTGATGCTGCATCACAGATGACAGGACGCTTGCCTGTGGAAGTCTGCATGTATTTGGATGCATACATGTAATCTCATGAATCAGAAGCTTGATTTTTGCTTCATACTTGCTTTCAACTTCTGTGGAGTTAACTCTTGCTTCGCACTAATTTAGAGGCCAGTTGCTGGAGGCCAATAAGTTGGAGGCCCTCTCCTGGTTTTGATCAACATGAGGGTACGATGGTAACAAGGAAAAGATGTTACCAATTAGAGTAATTGTGCAATGCAAACTAGGAAGGGCTCCATGCAGTGCTCATGCTGTCAGTATTTTAATGAAAATACTGGTAAATAAGTAAATAAAAAATCTAGTATTCCTACTGAAACACCTTTTCCAACTAACATTCTCCCCAAGAAGATTTCTGAATGTCTCCAGAGCCTGAGCTTTCCTCAAGTAAGCTTGAAGACTGCAGGCTTTAAAGCTGCAGGGAGCTGAGACACAGATGATGCACTTGCTTCTCTGTTTCTGTAGCCTATTATAAGAATTGTTGCTTTCAGTCATTTATTAGAGGCCTCACACATATAAAGAACTGGAAATCTGAATTTTTGGGTTTAATTGCACCTGCTGGATATTTCTTCCATAATTTGCACTTTTTTACCCGTTTATGATTTTTGTGTCTACATCATTCTCTGATTATGCGGGAAAAGTGTCATTTAATAATGTGCCATGTGGAACAAGTACTTCCTTTTATTTGTTTCAAACCCACTGTGTGAGGATTTCAGTCAGTGCCTCTTTCCTTCTGTTGTGAGACAGAAGTTGCACCTGGATCATTTTCTTTAATATCCTGTGATGGGCCTTTAAGTAGTTATTAAATGTTTTCATCTCAAGATAGTTGAGTTTCTTTATATAGGTCTTCATCATAGGTCTTTCCTAAAAGACCTTGACAGAAGCTTTAATGGTATTTAAAAGTCCCGTATAGACTGGTCATTTACCTATGAAGGAGCTTGATGAAGCCTTCAGCAGATAGCGAGGATGCATGGCTTCCTTCCACAAAAGGTAGGTTGATGCTTCCCCATTAGTTCAGAGTTATTCATGTGCCAACTGATACTGTTCTTTAGGATATTTTAAAGTGGATTGCCTCAAATACAAATACCCTCTGGAGCACTTTTCAAGATTTGGTACCTTCTGTTTGGCTGACTTCAAAAACTATGTGAATGGCAATTTTACACTTCAGTCAGTGGAACAGCTATTCAGTATCTGACCTCTCTAGGAACAGCTGGGTAAATAGGACTTAGGCCAGCTGCTTTTATTATCCATTTTACTTATCTGAGCTTTTTTTTTTCTTCCGACCATTCAATGTGAGATAACTCTTCAGACCTGATTTTTGTAAAGAAAGAGTATGGCTCTTTAGTAGTGAACACTGCAACAAAGAGTTGCGTTAGCACCTCTCCTGTGGCCTTTTTTGTGATCCTTCTACTCCAAAATCATTTCTCAGCTCTGCAAAACTTCCTAGTTCTTGTGGTCTAAAGTTTTATTAGTAACTTTTATACTTGCCTTTAGTAAGTTGTTCTTCAAAATCTTTGTTTATAGTTTTAAGCCTAATTTGTCTGGGTTTATGGTCTGTGTAAGCTTCCTTGTTTGCACTCATCTTCCACTTTCTGAAAAAAGCCTTTTACCTTCAGATAAGGCCTCTTCTATTTAGCTCTGTCATCTTATTTATAGCCCTCTAAGAATCTTTTTTTTTTTTTCCAAGGAATATTCATTTATTCTGCATCTCTTAAGACCATGCTTTTAAGGAGGGCAAAATGTCAGCTTTCTAAAGCCAGCTCTCTAGAAGAAAGGAGAGAGTTCAGAAGGCTTTACTGAGGCAAGACTCTGCCTCTGGCTTAAAAGGCAGCCTGAGGCTCTGACACATTGCTACGCCCAGTACTGTGGCTGCTCAGATCCTATGAAAACCCAGCTCAGCACAGCTCTTCCCCCAGCTCAGGGAAGGGCAGTTGGCAGGAGGTTTGCTATGTGGCCCATCCAGTGAGGTGGCCAATGGAGAAGGATGGTGGTCCTGCAGCTCCATGGGTGCAGTCCCCTTCCTCTCCTGGCTAGCATCGCCAGTGCCCGCTGCAGTGGGGGCACCGCACAGGGAGCAAAATAATCGTAAAAGTCTGCATTTTGCTTTTGTTTCATTTTTACTTTATTTATGTCCTGTTTATCTTAAAAATTTTAGATGGCAGGTGAAACATGGAACATGGTCACAGGACTAGCAACGATCTGGGCCACTGAATTAATTCCCTGGCTTCTAGGCACCACAGTAAAACATAACCTTCTTCATAAATTTCTCAACTGGAATTCAAAAATAGTCATCCACAGTATTTTCCTCACTGCGTTGTTTCCTGTGATAGCAATCGATTTCATTAGAAGCCTCTTTGGGATTTAATCTTACATTATTTTCTATCTGAAACATTCAACAATATGTACAATATAATATAAAGAAACAAAGGCTTGGCATGAATATTATTAAAGTACACTAGGATTTTTTCCTAATCCTCCAGGTGTCCAAAAATATAGAAACTGCAAGAGTTACAACATGAAAAGTTTCTCAGCAAGCCTTACAGATATAAAATCTGTTTTTCAGGTGACATTGATTTTGCTACAAGGAGGGAAGAATTAAAATAAATGAAAGAAATAGCAGTTTGTGATAAAGAAAGGGAAGAGAAACCCTGTTGTGGCTCTAAGTGAGATGCTCCACGTTTCTCTCAAGGCATGCCCACAGCAGAAAATAAGTTGATCCCAGCTGCTTTGAAACAGCTTTCCACTACTGAACATAGAATCATAGAATGCTTTGGGATGGAAGGGACCTTTAAGGGCCCTCTAGTCCATCCCCCCTGCAATTGGCAGGGACATCTTCAACTAGATCCGGTTGCTCAGAGCCCCATCCAGCCTGGCCTTGAATGTTTCCAAGGATGGGGCATCCACCACCTCTCTGGGCAACCTGTTCCAGTGTTTCACCACCCTCATTGTAAAAAATTTCTTCCTTGTATCTAGTCTGAATCTACCCTCCTTTAGTTTACAACCATTACCCCTTGTCCTATTGCTATTGGCCCTGCTAAAAAGTCTGTCCCGGTATTTCTTATAAGCCCCCTTTAAGTACTGAAAGGCCGCAATAAGGTCTCCCCGCAGCCTTCTCTTCTCCAGGCTGAACAACCCCAACTCTTTCAGCCTTTCCTCACAGGAGAGGTGCTCCATCCCATTGATCATTTTTGTGGCCCTCCTCTGGACCCTCTCCAACAGGTCCATGTCCTTCCTGTGCTGAAACACATCACTAAGGTAACTTGTGAAAGGTTTGCAGAAATGATTTTTCTCAGTGTCACAGCGGGAACATGCATATCGCTGAAGCAGAACTTCTTGCCATATAGTAACCACACTTATTGGCATCTATGGCTCTTCCAGCCATTCGTGTTGGGTCTAACTCAGAACAGGTGTCTGAAGTTGTCCACACCAAACACCACACATAAAATCCCACCTGTAGGGACATCAGCTGCATGGAGAGAGGTGAGCAGCATCTCGTACTACCTCAGAAGTACTACCACTACATCAGCCTGAAGGAATACACAGGCTAGGTTTTCCCTCAGAAGACATCCAGAGGGGCTAGAAAGATGTCAAGGCTTTCATGTAATATTACCAAGCTAAGTCCAGGACTGTATTTTGGCACTAGTATCTGTAATGCTGATATATATGGTGGTTGGGTGTTTTCTTCTTTCCTCATGTGTTCTCAACGCAAACGAAGCACCGCGGGTGATCAGCACACTGAATTCCAGTTTCTGCTGGAAAAATGAGCTGCTGAATGTAAATCTATAGTATAAATACTAGCTTCGTGGGAGAATAACTGCAGGTTCATTCGTCTGAATAAACCTTTCTTATAACCCAGAAAATGAAAGACATCTGCTAATTATTTTCGTCATTAAGCTAAAAATAGTAGTCATAAGGTTTTTTTGAGAAATCAAACCATCTGCCCAAATAATAAAATAAATGACAAAAAGCCTAATCATAAAAGGAGATACAGTAAATTATATTCTAAGAAAAATATTTTAGAGGGAGTATTGGCATGACTCCAGACTACAGCTCCTATATTTTAAGAGGACATTTGGAAAGATCTAATAAAAATGCAAGATAATCAACCAATTCTAAACCATCACCTGAGTTATTCGGTGTTTAAAGTTCCCGTTGTAAATTGGATTACTGTAATAACATGGCTTAAATGGTCTTAAAAATAGATCCTAAGTATTCTAGGTCACACCAGAAAAATGTAAAAAGTAAACCCAAGGGATTTTAGGTTGAGGAATGCCAACTTCAGTTTCAAAACTAAATAAAATTCTAACCCTCCGACTCCCTTTATTTGTTACCATAAATAAATATGATAAAAAGCTTGACATCGTTTGTAGTGTAAGCTCTGAAAAACCCAGGTATGATACCCATCTTTAGCTGAATCTGTCCAGTTCTCAGAATATCAGGTATAAATGGAAAACCTCTGTGCAGGTTCCCTTGTCATGTGGCTATGACTGGATCGAGGGAAACGGCTGGATAAAGGCTCGGATGAATATGGATTGCCTGTAGTGAGATTTTCAAAACACTTTAAAGGGATTTCAAAATAGATAGTCTAGGGTCCTTTTGGTACAACGTAGAAAAACTATGTTAAAAATCAATGCCTAAAATTTCTACGTCTTTTAAAAAGCTTTCAAAGCCGGTTTGGTATAATATGGTCTTATGCATCCAGCTGTAGGGAACGTGATTGTGCTTTGATATACTCTAAGATGCCAGATGTTAACTTTTGTGTTCCCACTGAAATGCAATCATTAAGACAGAGAACTTGCTCTATTATTCTCAGGGCAACATTTTAAGAGGAAAAATGCAGACTGCTGATTTCAGGCCCAGATTGGATTTTTTCAAGCTCCTGCGTAAAGGGACGTCCCAGAGGCCAGCAGTCTTACGACAGACTAGTGCAGTTGCACCACGGCCTCTCCCTATGTGATATAATAAAGTCTGCAGCCAAAAAGGGTCACATATGGCTACATCCAGGTGCCAACCTTTTGCATTGTTTTCACACCAGAATTTGTCAGACACTAGCTGCTTGCGTCGGGCAGGAATGTGAGGATGTCCTGTGTCATTTTGCTGGTGCAGTTTGAGGGACTGCAGCCAAAAAACCGTGTAGCACGAAGAACTGAGACTAAAATGAGCAAGGCTCCAGGTAAGAGCTGTATTTTTTCCCCGCTATTTTTGGGTGAGCGGGCACCGGGACCTGCTCTCCTCGCCGCCATCAGTTTGCAGAGGGACAGCTCCGTGCCCCCTCGGGGCCAGCGCTGTCCTGGGGGCCAGGGTCCCTCGGGAGGCATGTCCCTCCATGCCTGTTGGAGATGACGGGGAGGGGGGGTCCCGGCCAGGCAGAGGCAAGCTGGGGGCCACCAGGCTGGGTGAAGCCGGCGGCCCGCCCCCTCCAGGCCCGGCAGCCCCTCGGGGGAGCCCCGCTGCGGCCGCCCCATGCGCTCCGGGGGAGGCCCCGGCCCCCCCGCACGGCTCCCTGCCGGGACGGGGGGCGGTGCGGCCGCAGGGCGGGCACGGCAGCCCGCCGCCTCCCGGCGCGGCCGCGGCTCCCGGCGCAGCGCGGCCCGAGGGCAGAGCCCCGCCGGCCGCGGGCGCGGCACCTCCGGCGCCGGGTGAGTGCGGAGGCGGAGCGGCGGGGCAAGCTGGGGGTCGGGCGGAGGGGGAGCGGGGCGGGGCGGCGTCTCCCTCCCGCCCGGGCCGTGGCCGGCGGGGGTGGCTCGGTCGCCCGGTGCGGGTGCCGGCAGGGGACCCCGCCCGCAGGGGACACCCCCGGCAGGGGCGGCGGCGGTGCCGGAGGGGCGCCCGCCCTGCGCCTGCGAAGCGGGGCGTTGCCGGCTGGCCGAGCCCCTGCCAGGCGGAGCGTCCAGGTAAGGTGCAGCCGCCCCGGCCCCGGCCGTTTGCTTCGGGCAGCCCCCGGGCCGGCGTCAGACGCTCCTGGGGAGGGGGACGGGGAGAAGCGAGGGCGGAGGACGCGCAGCCCCGGCGCTCGGGGGAGGAGAGGTGAGGGAGCCGCTGAGGGCGCCGCGGGGGACGGGGGTCCGGCCGCCGGCCCCGGCGGTGTGCGCGACCGTGGGTGAGTCACGGCTGCCTCTGCCTCCCCGTCCCGGGTGCCCCCCTGCGCCTGACCCACCCGGCGGGGTGCTTGTTAGCGGTAGGTGTTAACCGTTAGGAAGTGCTCAGGGAAGCTGGTAATAGGTGGTGTAAATAGACGGCCTCTCGTCGGGAAGAAAACTACAAGGACTTTTTCTCCAGCAGAAAAGCACTCAGAAGTGCTCCAGGTGCAGTTTTTATCTACAGCTCCTTTCTGAAATTGTGCTTGTATGGTCAAATTAATCAGTGGTAAGAAGATGAAGAGCAGAGAGTAAAAATATCGGCTTTATTTACATAGTGACACTGCTTAGTTATATTAAAATACGTTTCTGAAAAATAACATTTGCGCATAAAGTCCATAATTGAAGTTGCATGGGCAAGATAATGAACAACTCACATGCAGTTTGTTGATGCAAAAGGTGTTCCTAGAAAATAAGTTAAAATACATCACTGACTTTCATCTTTCCGTGATTGCAAGGAGTGTCCTTGTACTTTGATCACTCACGAGGCAGGAATTTTTCTTTCTGATTGCAGCAAAATATTGGCAGTAAGGGAATTTTTTCTTCATTCAGTTATGACGGATGCTCCTCTGCATTTGTTAGAAGTTATTTGTGGACTCTGCAGAGCGGGCAAGTGCTTTTAGCAAAGGAAGTAAAAAGTATTCAAAATACTCCTGAAGCAATAGATAAAATGATCTACAGCATACTGTTTGGTTGGTATAGATACACCCAATTCTTTGAATTTTGAAAAAGAATGAGACTTTGGTCATTCCCTGACACTCCTAGCCATCTTTGGGGACATTGTGGTTAGGACTGATGAATGTGAAAATACCCACAGCGTGTTGACTTACCCAGTATAACTTCATCACCTTTTGTAGCTAGCAAAAAAACAGTTTAGTTGAAACGTTTGATCAGAACAGAGACCTTGAAGGGAAGACCATGACTTTGTTTACCTTTCCTCACTGAAGAAATTTTGTTTGTTTGTTTCAATTGTTAATATTCCCTTTGAAATGCTGAACTTAAATGTTTGTGTTATGATATTTGTGAAATGTTACAGTGTGGTTGATAAAACTACTTAGATGGAAGTAATATAAACTGAAACTTCACTAGAAATATCGAAATAACTTACAAAAGCAATCACTGTACTGTATCATTAGAGTGAAGGTTTAGTTCTATAGATTGATTTTGAAATACACCCTGTTGGAATAGAGACCAGTCTACTTTATTTTGTCCTAGACATGTCATGACACTAACAAATTTAAGCCAAACAGCATAACGTACATCAGTATGCTATAAACATATACAAGAGCTTCAAAATTTGACAAATTTAAAAAATATTGATGCAAATCATGAAATGCAGAGAGAAAGAAACTCAGTAAGGTCATGTTGTTAATCTGTCTGGAAGTGCGAAATTGTTGCCTTGTGTCCATTTATTGATCTGTCCTGTTCAAATAATATTTTCTGGTAGCATAATGATGAGTGTTTTTAATGAATCATTCAGAATGTACCTGAAAATCTGTGAGGAATCATATGTGTAGTTTTCTCCATCAGCTAAAGATCACTCTAGTGGGAGACTGTACGTTCCCTGACCTCCTGCCGGCCTTCCTGCTGGACTTAATTGATTTCTTTTTCTGGTGAAGATGCTCCAGGACCTTGCTCACTTCTCTGGGCATGGCTCCCTCTTGACTGCCTTTGGGGGAAAAGTGAGGGAAATTTCTGTGCTCTCTCCATGTTTTGATGGCCAAAGAGCCATCATTCGCTGCAACGGCTCCCTAAGCAGTGAAACAATGCAGGATTTAGGATTGATGGCTTGATTTGTTCCACTCTGTGGCATCCAGACTGGCCACTCAGACCCATGGGATCGCCACCGGCACTGAAAGGGGAGAATTACAAAAGTAAATCCAAGTGATCTTGTCTGGTAGAAGTATTTGAACAGTCAAACATCTGTGTTAGAATGGATTAAGATTCTGGCATTTACATTTTCACAAGGGGATCATCCAGATTTTCATTGCAGCCTAAGAGTATGGCTTAGCAGAAATCCTAAAAATTCAGAAATAGTGATCTGTTTGTGAAAAGCTCCAAATCTGGCTTTCCTCACATGAAATAATGTCTTCTGTACTTGACTTAATAATTCTGGTTTTACAAGTTTTTCCACTTTGAGATTCCTGTTTGTTATTTCTTCCCCTCTGTCCTGACTATATTCTTTTCAACCTGGTTTCCTAAGGAGATGAAGCTAAAATAATAATAATGTCGTCTGACTGATAGCTCCCCTCATTGCCCCAAGTAATTTTTTACCCCTGGGGATCAATTTCAGCCATTATAAATAGAAGAGCAGAGATTTGAAAGTGGTGAAATTCTTACTAACCTCAGGACTGCTTGTGACCACGGAGATGAGAGAGATGAGGTTGATGCCCCCACTGAGGGAAGAGCTGTAGCAAGCATTCAGCTTATTAGACATCAGAAAATTCGTGTGGGTGCTCCATAGGATACTGAGCTTCATAGCTTCTGCTACTTACAAGGTTAGTGATTATATTTTTCAATTTCTCTGCTCCTTGGGAGTGCACAGTCCTGGAAATTTTAATCATGCCTTTTCTCCTCCATAGTCAGCTCAAAATAAGCTCTATTTGTCCAAGATGTTTCTGATAATGACGTATATATAAATGCTGTTGTTCCTCAACTTCATAAACTTACCTGTTGCTTTCCTAGCCCATAATTTAATACTTCTAGATACAGGGTCAATAGCTGATGGTACAGTAATTTTCTTTTGTTACCTTGACTCAATGCAAACACTTGATGACCGTGGTCACAATAAAACCTACTTTCTTCCACAATCAGCTTCTCTGAATCACTTACAAGTTTTTGATTAGACTTTGATTTGCTTCCTACTCCCACTGCTGTTTCTTCTGGTTACGACTGCATCCGAACGTCCTCTTCTGCTTTCTCTGCATAGCAGGATGCTGTAGCACTCCCCCGTGTCACGATGGGAGAAGGATAGTGAAGGAGAAATACGAAAAGGTATTGTGAGTTTATCTAGCAAGATCTTTATAAATACATGATGCTTTTATTGACTTTTAAGTGATGGTTATTGTGCTGATTGTTTGTTCTGTTACATAACTAAAGTTAAAAGCTGTATTTATTGGTAATTGCCCATTTTCTCCTTCCTTGTCTTTCCAACATTAATACCATCACAATACTTCCTTTCTTCTCTTTTTCATTACCTCCCTAAAAAATTGCTTTGGGTGGTTTTTTTGTTTTGTTTTGTTTTTTAGAAAGCTTTAATAGTACAGTAAGTTGATTTGCTAGTTTTTTTCCTATTGCAGAAATCATATCAACTGGACTTGCTGTCTGGGCATGAACATACATATATAAATGAAACCCATTTAGTAAAGTGCTTAGTGAATAATGTTAATTTCTTTTTAAATATTCATTTGCATTCAAGTTGCACTAAGCTCTCCTTTACATCTTTTAGAAATTGTTTAAATATTATTAAAGCCTGCATTCCACGCTAAAGGGAGAGCGCCGTGCTTGTATAGTGATTACATTTGACTTTGTTCTCTGGTTTATATTAGCAAGGGGAGGAATGAGGCGCACAAGAACGTCTTTTTCTCTGGGAACAAGCACGTATGCTCATGTAACATCTTGCCCTGCCTCTTCTTCTTGCACTTCGATGGAGCCAAACATCCTTCCTTCCCCACCGCAAGGACCTGGCCCCTCCTGGCAGCCCCACAGGGCTCTCCCCACGCCCCAGGGAGCTGCCCCCAGGCACGCCAGGCTGGCTACCTCCCAGCTGGTTTAGGAGGCAGCTCCCGCAGCGGTTTCTCACCTCCCACCCCTCACCAGCAGTTGTATCGCTCCCAGAAATGCGGGGTGTAGCAGCGTACGTAGGTGCTACCCAGTCTGTGTTGCTTAAGATGCATCCAAGGGATCTTAAAACCCTGCCAGCAGAAGTGTTTAACTTGAACTGCTGTGACAGATTGGGTATGGTGTGCAAAACCCTCCCTTTACCTTGGCAGGTCAGAGAAGGGCAGTGACGTCCTGCAGAGGGGGGAGCATGGCACCTGCCCAGAGGCCAGGGGGATGGGCTGGGGTGGGAAAGCCAGCAGCGGGGCTGAGAGCAGGAGCCCTTAACGTGGTTCAGCTGCGGCCGAGGCAGCACGTCTGACTACAGCCTAAAAAAACAGCATCAGTGAAGGGAGATCACAATTTTACCAGCTGGGTCAGGTTTGCACTGCACAAGGGCGGACGTGTACCTTGAGCAGCCTTTGAGCGTGGAGCTGTGTCAGGTGTACCCAGGCTGAGGCATTGAGGCAGGGGGTGTTCAGCTCACTGGCCAGAGTGCCGTAAGCACTGAATATATGCGGCAGAAGCTTTTCTGCATGTGCTTGCTTCAGTGTGTAGCGCACATCTTTCCGTGCTGACCCCAGAGGTGGGGGCAGTTCTGTGCTAGGTCGTGCTGCAAGGACACAGCTCTTAATTAAAAACCTTCCATTTTGCTGTGATGTCCTTAGGAAGATCCCAGAGAAGCCACTGTAGATCAAGGAGTGCTTCTTGCTTTTTTCTTCTTTAATCCAGATTAAGCAGTATTTGCTGCATACGTAATGATAGCAATGCATTATTTTCCTCTCTGTTGGCTTTTCCCATCCTGTCCACATATTCCATCCAACAAAGGGAGGTGAAGTGGGTTTGTAGTACACAGTACTGTTTACGTTTGCAGATCTGAACACCTGCTGATGCAGAACAGGGCAATAATTTATGCTGCTTTCCAGTCTTCCCGGGCAAATGGGCAGCCTTTTATTTTAGCCTTTTTCAAGTACCTTTGAAACTGGTTTACAAAATTCTGTGGGGAACTCACAAGTTTGTCCATAGGCCCCTGAGTAACCTGTAACTGTGTTCAGTAATGCAGCTGCAGAGTTGTTGCAATGTCCTTGGAAGACATGCTGCGTTCAACACCTTGGGTAGGGATGGCTTCCTCCTCTGCAATGAAAACCCCTCCTTCAGAGTCAGCCTTGGATCAGATCGACATCCCGCAACTCTTTGCCTAAAGAGAAGCCAGCAGGTCAATAAAAACAAGTGTGGAAGTGAACATCACTGGAGTATGTAAGCCGTTTTTACGAGACAAACCCAAATGCTTTCAGATCTCTGGGTTTGGTCTTTGTGATTATATTCCTGGCTGACTTGTTGAAGGGCAATGTCACTAGGGTACTCTTCACAGTATTTTGAATTAGTTGCAAATACAAAACGGTTAGCAGTACCTGTGCAATAGGCCTTAAAAGAAAAGGAACCAACAAAAATGAAAATGAGGAGAACCAAGGAGGAACAAAGTTTCGGTTTGTGTGCCCAGAGCTTTTAATAGTGCTACTTCTTCATACTTTCAGGACAATATTGCATTAAAGCATGTGCATTTTCCCCATGACAACATATTCTGATTAGGAAACATCTTGGAGTTATTCTATATCCTAGGGAGTGTTTACGTGGAAGCTCTGTTGCTCTGTGTATATTCATGTATACTGCAGAAAATACCTGGAAGCGTGATCTCTCTATGATGTCTAGTGACTGAGGCTGAGATACCAGACAGGCGTTAATAAAATTCACTCAACTATGTATTCTGTCTGGATAAAGTACTCCCTTTTGCTCAGGCTTGACACCTCCTGTAAGTTTTGTTTTGCCTAATTTTGAATCTTGTGTCATTTGTATCCTCTAGCTGAGCACCTCACCCATCGATATTTATAATTTCTTCATTACAAGGTCTCTTGCTTTTGCTCAGACAGAAGCAGAAGCGTTGGCAGCTGTTATGCATTTCATACTAACTAATAAATGCTCTGTGATGTATCACTGTGTGATGCCGAAGGGATTATCATTAAGGGGAGTCTACGCCCTCCCTCTGCTTCATCAAAAATAGCTTTAATTCTTGGGCAATATGTGGTATGCTTTGTTCATAAGCAATTCTTATCTACAAAATTGGATCTTACAGTCCTTAATTAAGAGACTTTCCATTAAGTAGTGTTGGTAACATTTGTCCTGTAAGTACTTAGATGGAAAACTTGGAAGGTCTGTTCCATCTGTTGTGGACAGGGTTTGGTTAGATAGGAGGACTAAAGGAAGCAGAAGACGAGAACGTGACATCTATGAGTGGACAAGCAGTTCTGAAAACACTATTTGAAATATAACCAGAATTTCACCTGTGGTACCAAGTAGAAGGATGTGGTTTGCCTAATACCTGAAGTATATCTGCATTCCTCAGGGCTTAGCCAGTGGTGAATAGCATTGTTAAATTTGGCAGATGATATGACAAGGTGTTAAACAATTATATGGCACTTCATCTTAATTTAAATCCAGGATATAGTAGGAGTGCTGGAGCTTTTCTACAGCTGTATGAATAAAAATTTGGAGGATTGGCTTTATAAACTGTCCTGCAAAAAAGGGAAGCCATCCTGGAACTGCTCTGTTTCTGTTGCCACTTCTTCCAGAGCACGAATGGGATGCTCTTACAAAGACAACTTGCAGTTGGAAGACGAGACACTAGTTTAGCTGTAATCCTGCCCGTAGCGGAGCTGGACAGGAACGCGGCTCCACCCCTGACGTGGAGAATCAGTGATGCTGTGGAGTTGACGAGGGCTTTCGGCGTGATTCACCTTGATCTGTTTCCATGTAAAATAGGGTGCACTTTCCTTTGGTGAAGAAGCTGTTTTGTAGAGTATCAAGAGCACAACAGTCACGTCTGGAGCAGTTGCCCCACGAGGAGAGGCTGAGGGACGGGGCTGGCTCAGCCTGGGGCAGAGACATCTCCGGCGGGGCTGGCAGCAGCCCCTGGTACCTGCAGGGAGGTGGTCGAGAAGGAACCAGAGAGGCAAGGGGCAGCAGCTGAGCCAAGCAAGAGAGGTTCAGATGGGACCCAAGGAAAAGGCTTTTCCCCAGGGGCCAGTGCGGCAGAGGCGCAGGCTGCCCAGGGAGACTGTGCCGGCTTTGTCTGGGGGGTTTCCAGCCCCGAGGGGGCACAGCCCTGAGCAGCCCGGTCTGACCTCAGTGCTGAGCCTGCTGCGGCAGGGACGGACCAGGGACCTCCTGGGCCCCCATCCAGCCTGAGCTGCCCTGCAACCTTATCATCCCATGTTCAAAGCTGAGCCTCTGAAAAGTTGCTGTGGAGTTCTCATTACCATCTATGCATGAAAAACATAACAGGGAAGAGGGACCCTTATTTCCCAGATTAAAAGGCAGCCAGTGACAGTACCTTTAATAAGAAATCACAAACAGATACTTACAACAGTGTAGCTGTTTGCAGTCCCTGCCTTAAATATCTTGCTAATGTAATCTGTCTTAAATATGGTTAAATTCAATGATTTAAAATCATTTGTAAGTGTGCAGCATGTGCTCTGTTTCAGGCTTCAAGTCTAATTCGGTTTACTGCTGCTTTTGTTCACCTAATAAACTCTTTCTCCAAGGCACAATATAGTACCATAAATATGCAGGGATTTCTGTAAACATGTTCTGCTTAAGTGTTAACATGATGTTTATGTTCTGTGTTCAAAAATGAAACACTAATCCGTTTGCTTTCTTGACAGTAGGCATCATGTGCAATGGCGTGATTTTAAAGGTTTTAAAGAAAGGTCCCTCAGTGGGGATGGGCCTCTTCTAATATGTCTTGCTTGTTTTTCTTCTTGGGAAGCTCAGGTACTAGAAATTCTACACTACCCTTCTTATGTTCTCTTTAAATGTCTTCTCAGAGGAGCTGGAGTGCAGTGAAACCTCATGATAATGAAGTCTCCAGAGGAGACAGCCACTCCCTAATCTGTTATTAAGATTGTGGGTTGCTTTTGTTTAACGAAAAAATGTAAAAAAAAAGTAAAATAAAAGCAATTGCTTCTAAAATAGATACAATCTCACTTAAACAAACATCAAGCAAAAAGCTCCTCTCCGTGTTATCAAAGCTGTTTCATAAGCAGTGATTGAACATGTGTTCCCTGAGTAGTATAAAAGAGTTTGCATTAAGAAGCCAGTGGTGCTTTCAACCACCTCCTCGCTCTTACCCATCATTACTGAGAAACTGTCACTAAAAGTGCTTGCTGTTTACCTTGGAGAGCTTAAAAAAGCTTAAGAAGATGAGTGTGTGAGGGTTGGAGGAATATTTGTTTTCTTTCCCCTTGAACTTGCGTTTGTTTGCTGGAAAAGCTAGAATTGTGGAAGGAACTGAACTGAATAAAAATAAATCTCAGCCGATTACTAATGGAAACATCCTGTTATTGATGTGGTTGGAAGCTCTCCACTTGAACGCGGAAGGCGTATAGCACAGAGCCAGAGCACCATGCCTTTAGGAGGAAGACTTGCTGAAAAGGCAATACTAGCTTTTTCTGTTCTGAATTTGTAGTTTTATCACTGACAGTTTCAAGAGAGTGTACACGCTGTCCATGCAGTTCCTTCTATTAATGGGCTAACGCACCTTTATGTTCCTTCTCTCCTTCCAGATTCTTATTACTTACAGGTAGCTGGAAGTAGCACTTCAAAGTAAAGCAGAATAAATGGGATGATGTGTTTCTCAAACAGATTTCCCAGTAGAGTCAGTGTATTGTTTCTGTTCTAGCAAGTTTTGAAAGTAAAAGAAATAAGTATTAATTCATGATACTACCCAAATCATTAATTCATGATTTACCTTTACTGATTATTAAAATAATTCCAAATGGAAACGTACTTAGTATAATCACATTTAAGTAGAGACAGTTCCTTGTTTTGAGTGAACTATTAACAACTCATGCATCTTACCATGGAAACTGAATGTTATTACAGAAACTTAGCTATCTTGAATGGATATAATCAGACATTCAACTGTATATTGACTGTGTTAATTAAGTGACTGGCTAACAAGCCATCTTTTGTAGAGAGTTAAATTATATGATATAAAGAGAGAACAAACAAATTTGGATGCCACTTTAGAAAGAAGTAGTAATTGATGAAACGTCTAAAGAGCGTAGAAGAAAGCTGAACAAATTTACCCAGCTGACCTATTTTGCAAGTCCACTTGGAGTGATATCTGCCTCCTGATTCTGACTATCAAAAAAAAAATCAACTAAAACTTCACACCATAAAGATCCAAAAAGTTGCTTGTTCTTTAGATTTCTGTAAAACCTAGAACCTGAAGTTCTATTGCTTAAAAATAAAGATTTATACTCTAGAAGAACTGAAAGATGAGATTCAGAGATGTACTTTTTTAAAAAAGGGAAGTTTTTAAGTATACTTAATCACTCGAACAGCTCTTACTATAAATATTTTAACTATGTAAGTTTTCTAAGCATACGTTTTGAAAGGAAATGGTAATTTATTTATTTAAATCTGTATCTTGGCCTCATTTCTGTACCTTTTCAGAACTTAGGAAAAAGTGTGTAAGATTAGAGGTGAATCAAAGCAGATTAAAAAAAGGTCAATTTAAATTTTGGGCGGCACAGGCCCTCCCCACCACTACTCCCCCCCCCCCCGATGCTGTTCCATTTGATTAAAGCCACCAAAAAGCTGGGATTTCCAGTCCAGATGTTTCTGTAGGGCTACCATTCAGGGTAGGATTGAATGCATTTGTTCCTGCTCTATTCCTGGTTGAGAACTGGAGAACAGAGATAACAGCCGGCACTGCTGTCTCTGGAGTGAAGGACGCTTCCCGTAATCTGAGTTTCCTTGGTAAGACTTTCCAATGTCAGTATTTCATAGAGGAAGAAAAGCAAGGCTGACAGCCCGAGCTACCATCTGACGGGAGTCACATTTGATGTATAGATGGCAGCGGATCGGTTAGTTGTGTCTGTGACAAGTGAGGCCGTCCAGCAGTTTAGGCTTAGTAAAGCAGGAGCCTATCGAAGGTAAAAGACGTAATTACCATTTGAAATTAAACTCTTCCCGAAATGGGGATATTTGTTCAGATGTCTTACCAGGAGCTGGCAGGGGGATCTGGCTTCACTCTTCCTGTGCCAGTCTGAATTGAACTCCGGCAGACAATGAGCCAATCTAGACAGCTGAACAAAATATGTGCAGGATAAGACCTAGTTCTGATTTTCTAGTGTCTGTGTTGACCTTTCCTATGTTTGGGGGCAAAGGCCTTGATAGGAGCATGCATAGAGACATGCTTTTTTGATGGAGACCTTTTTAAGGCTTGATCTCATAAGAGAGTATAGGGTTCAAAAGCATGAGGGTAGGTGGCTCATCACTAGATGGGATGTGATGAGGGGGAAGATGCTCAGCCTCAGGCAGCATGGGAGCTAAAAGCGGCTCAGTGGTGTTGGAGCTGCGCTTGCACAGTGCCAGCGCAGCCAGTACCTAACTTGGGAGTGGCTGGAGCTGTTCTGGGTTTGTTCAGAGGAGCAGCTCCTAGAGGGGGAAAGCTGAGGAAGGAATATTACGATATGGTCATGTCTGGTATCAGTATGGGAGTTCAAAAATTGTTAAGAAAATATGGACTGTATAAAAGGCACATAGACTTATTCTGAGTGAGGAACATAGCAGACACTCTGTTCTCCATGTTACATCTCTTCAGAAAGCATCTTCACACATTTTGCTGTAGATTTGTGACTCTGAATTCAGGGAGGGAGGGTGAGGAGGAAGGGAAGCTGAGGAGAGAGCGATGCTGGGATCTGACAGAGATTAGCACCAGTTTGTTTGCAAATGGAAGCTTCAGAGGAGCTGCAGTGATGTTATATTGTTAATTATGTTTCAGGGGAAAAGCTGCCACTCAGGAGAAAAAGGCGTTTCCAGTAACAGCTCTGGAGTTGTAGATCCTAGGAGAAATGCCACCCTGCATGAACGTGGTGCTCAGCATTTGTTGGTGAACTGTGACATCTGAAATGATACTTCTTTAGATAAAAATAGAGCTTAACTGTGCTAAACATTCAACAAACACTTATTGAGACTCCAATTTGAATGTTTAAACTGTGAACAAAATACCAGGAAAAACCCACCACTAATTCTGTGGCATCTGCTTTCTGGAGGAAATTGCACCCTCATTTTCTAAATTAGAGGAACAAAAATAACATTTAATTATTTTATTTTTTTTTCTCGGATCATGCTGCATTTGGTAATAAATCGCCAGGAAATAGCTCGTGAACTGTCTGTACTTCTCGTCTGGGGTGCTGAGTTTGCGGGATGTTCACTTGAATGCCTTGGGAAAGGCAGCCGCGCGTGGGAGGGGGCAGAGCTGGGGTGGCAGGCCAGCAGGCGGCTCGGGGAACAAGGTCTGCGGTGCGTGGAAAGGGCTTGAGGACCCCTTGCTGCGTGCCATTTGGCCTTGGGGCTGTGTGCCGTGGCCTTGACAACGGGCATCAACAATACTGGGCAGAGGAGTGAGATAAAAGGTCGGGATGGTTTGGTTTTATAACCAAAATGGGCAGGATGAATCTAATGAGACCTTGCAAATGCTTTCCTAGTCTATTGAGGAGACCGGTGGCTGACTAAATGAATGTGCCTTGGCAACAGCAGTTGTACCTAGGTGTCCTCTCATGTTTCAGGAGCTGTGGCAGGTGTCCTGATGCAAGTTACTTTCCTTCTTCAAGGTGGAGGACACTTTGAATAGCCATTAAAAAATGAATGGATGCTATAAAAATACCAAGGCTAGAACATTTCCTCTGGTCATAAATTTCCCACAGAAAGACTGCTCCGTATTCACCATTTTAAGGCTGGGACTGGTACTGACGCTTGGGTTTAATAGGGTTTGTTAAAGTATCTTCACTATTCAGAAGAATAAAATTGTACTGGTTGTTTTGCACTATTTTGCACTATATATGCAGTATGGAATTGCACTGTGTGAGGCTTCTCCTGTTTTGGTGGTAAAGGCTATCTTATTCTCATCTCTACAATTCAGGAAGAGCTCTGATGTTACAGTGTACCAGTGGATCTGTATAACCAGAAAAGATACTGGTAATCAAACATGGAAATCTGTAGGAAAGGTCATTTTAGTTATCAGATGCATCTGCCCTTTTCCCACCCACTAACTTGCAGTTTTAATGGCTCTGAGGTGGCACAGATTTGTTACTAATCCTTGCTTTGAATCAGCAGTGCCTACTCAGATAATGCAGGAATTGTACGGAGCTTTAGACTGATGGATGGTTCAGATGAAAAAAAAACAAACAACAAAAAACCCAAACCAATCAAAAGAGCTTTTCTACTACACCACCAAATTGATTACTTCTAATTCAGAAATTCATTTAACCGTTTCTTTTTATCTTTCATAACTTGATTTTGGAAAGGCATTTTTACCATGTAACCCTGTTTTTTTATTTGTATTTGTTTCTCTGGGGTTGAGTAGTGAGGGCAGCTATCCAATTAATCCAGAATGGGCTTCAACAAATCCCAGATGTTGATGTGCGGCATAGCAGTACCTCCCAGCAGCGTAACAAGTACCTCCTTCTCCACATCCAAGAGTGCGGGACATGGGGAAGGGAAGAAAGGTCTGCAGCTATTTGTCTGCTGCTTGTTGTATCACATCTATTGACCATTCACACTGTTGGCTTCAGCCTTCTTCAACCTCCACTTCAGCCTGGTGGTTTTGTGGCCAGTTGTGGCACGGGGCTTGCTCCAGCAGCTGCACCCTTCTTTGACGTTTTCTCCAGCCTGCTGATGAGCCACATCTGGCTGTCGGAGCTGATTTGTGCCAGGGTTTAGGTTGTGGCACCCCTCAATCCCTCCATGCCATGGTTTGGTGATGAGGCTTCTGCCAGCTGGTTGTGAGGAATCCTGCGTAGGAAGTGTTCCCCTGTGGCTGGAGGCCAGCTGGGGATCTGTGAGATAGGAGTGGGTTTTCTCATGGATCTCCTCGCTGGCTCAGCAACATCTGGAGATCTGCACCCAGATCTTTCACATTCACCTGTTTGCCTCCAACCATTTTTTTTCCCCCTCTTTTTTTTTAATGCTGAAGAAGGAAAGCGCAGAGGCCAGCAGTACTGTTTTCAGTCTCAAGAAAGAGCATTTGCAGCATTCGCAATGCCTGTAAAGCAGGCCACTAGAACATGGATGTGCTTACCAAGAAATGTTGGCTTGTCCTCTAATCCATAACACCCCTGACAATAAAATGGGAAAATGTTACCTTCTGAGTTGCCTTCAAAATGCAGAACAGACAACCGTGTCACCAGGGAAGTTTCTTGAAAGACTGAGTTTATGTTCTAATGAGGCAAATGAGTGATGTACTCTGGATTCAGTTGTGCCAAGCGGGTGATCATGGAAGTTAATTGTTTGGGAAAAAGTTTATGGTCCCAGAAACATTACTGGCACATATGTAAAACATGCTGCACAACGCAAGTGTTCTGCCATCACACTGACTGGGCCCTGTTGTTTCACTCTGTTTTTCTCTACAGCCACTGAACTACTCCAGTTTCATTGAACTATTTCGGGTCACTTAGTAAGCAACCTGCAACAACACTCTACTAAATACAGCTTTCATGGATATGTATGTTCAGCGTATTTTCTTGCTGCATGAAATCTTAGAAAGGCTATTGGTATATCCTGACTTTGATTTTTCTTTTTATAGTAATTTACAGTTTCAAAGAAAATTTCCACTTGCATTGGTAAAGGACTTAGTGTGAACTTGCAGCTCATTCTCCTTTGACTAAGTTGTCTGTGTCAGTTTTTGATATCTGGTACCCATTTTTCAGCCTCCAACTCTGTAGCTGAAAGACCACAATTCCAGGAGAGTAGTTTATTTGTAGATGTTCCTCCCTTTTTCTTCATCCAGATGTAATTTTCATATATATATTGAGTATTTTGACAGTCAGCTCCCAGATGTGTTTGAAACACACATCTCTGAAGAATCAAATATTAGCTCATGAAATTCAGTGAGCAGGAAAACTGAGAGGACGCTGTAGGAATGGCTGACCGATGCATCCTAAGAAGAACGCGTGATAGGAAGAGCTTGGGCATTAGGCACAAACCCCTGACCAATGGTATTTGTGGCAGGGTAGCTTCTGTGCTTAAGACCCTTAAGATCATCAAGTCCAACCGTTAACCTAGCACTGCTAAGTCCACCACTAAACCATGTCCTCAAGCACTGCATCTACCCATCTTTTAAATACCTCCAGGGATGGAGACTCAACCACTTCCCTGGGCAGCCTGTTCCAGCGCCTGACTACCCTTTTGGTGAAGAAGTTTTTCCTAATATCCAACCTAAACCTCCCCTGGCGCAGCTTGAGGCCATTTCATCTCATCCTATTGCTTGCTACTTGGCAGAAGAGACCGACCCCCACCTCGCTACAACCTCCTTTCAGGTAGTTGTGGACAGTGATAAGGTCTCCCCTCAGCCTCCTCTTCTCCAAACTAAACAACCCCAGCTCCCTCAGCCGCTCCTCATAAGACTTGTTCTCTAGACCCTTCACCAACTTCATTGCCCTTCTCTGGACCCGCTCCAGCACCTTGATGTCCTTGTAGTGAGGGGCCCAAAACTGGACACAGTATTTGAGGTGCAGCCTCACCAGTGCCGAACACAGGGGCACGATCACCTCCCTGGTCCTGCTGGCCACGCTATTCCTGATACAAGCCAGGATGCCATTGGCCCTCTTGGCCACCTGGGCACACTGCTGGCTCATATTCAGCCAGCTGTCGACCATCACCCCCAGGTCCTTTTCCGCTGGGCAGCTCTCCAGCCACTCTTCCCCAAGCCTGTAGCGTTGCATGGGGTTGTTGTGACCCAGGTGCAGGACCCGGCACTTGGCCTTGTTGAACCTCATACAGTTGGCCTCAGCCCATCAATCCAGCCTGTCCAGATCCCTCTGCAGGGCCTTCCTACCCTCCAGCAGATCAACACTTCCACCCAAGTTGGTGTCATCTGCAAACTTACTGAGGGTGCACTCAATCCCCTCATCCAGATCGTCGATAAAGATGTGAACAGGACCAGCCCCAGTACTGAGCCCTGGGGAACACCACTTGCGACTGGCTGCCAACTGGATTTGACTCCATTCACCACCACTCTCTGGGCTCGGCCGTCCAGCCAGTTTTTAACCCAGCGCAGAGTGCACTTAATTCAGAATAATTCAGACATAATTCAGAATATCTGTTATAAATTGTGCCTGGTTACATTAGCTTCTTGGATTGATCTCTGCAGCACAGTGGTACGCTGGCTCTGCTTTTTCTTTGGTGATGTCCTCCATACCAAGGGCAATTAAAAAATCTGTGCATCTGCCTGGTTGTTGCTGTAAAGCTGCATGGTTGATTGATGTGTGGCCCAAACATATCCTTGTGTAGAGCATTGACATGTGAACTGTTGTCAGAATAAGCCAGTGCATTCATCCTTTTCCTGAATATGGGTAAAGGGAAGATTTCATTCCTGGAATGAACAGAGGGAATGCTGGTGCTGTGCATACCTGAGAGAGAGGGGGACTAGGAATAATACCTGGTGAATTAACATCAGAATTATGTTCACTTACAGGCTGCTAAAAGCTGCATAAGTAGTCTCCCATCATTTAAGTGGTGTACATAGCAGAGAGAAGAGCAAGAACACCACCCGGTTGTCTGAGGTTTGGTTTCACAGCACACTGAATCCGGAGGTGACCTTCAGTTATCATCAATGCGACATCCTTGGATACACAGTGTGCCAAGGCTTCCTTCTGTTGTTTTGTTTCAGGTTTGATCTCAGTGATACCAGGTGTGGAATAACATGTGGTCAGTCGCAGCCTGTTAGGTTAAAAGAAATGTTAGCAAATGTGATTCTAGAGGCTGCACGGTGGAGACACTTGTGCTAACAAATGCAGTAGGTTCTTGTGCAGAACAGTTGGGGTGGGGGAAAGAGGGGAGATGGTGTGATGATCAAGTGACATGAAATTGGGGAGGGGAAAATGAATTGGGGATTCAGCAGTGACTCTGGACATAGGACAGTAGTTTTCAAACACACTTGCTTCTCTTCAGGCTTATCATCAAGGCTTCAGGCTTATCATCCTTCTGCCATTGACATCAGTTATGCATCTTTTTTTTGTGTTATCTGCTACATGCAAATATAAATACTGTGTTTTCATGATGTGTAAAATTGCCCTACTGATAACACCAAGGAGTCTTTCAGGGGGGATTGCAAAGCCCTTGTGAAAATCCTGTTTGATGGATGAAGCTATAATGGAGTATCCAGAGGTTAGGGATGGGGTTTGATGATTCCTGCTTTCCCTTTCCTGCTCTTTGCAGAGATGCCATTTTTCCGTTTTTCCAGGGAGAGCTAAGAGGTGCAATCCTAACCACCAGGGAACCCCTTGGGCTGCCACTGTGTCTGGCCTGCATAGTGCAAGAACAAAGACCAAAGAAAACCTTTTTCCACCTCTGTTGTCCCTCTCCACCTCTTTAGGGATCAGATATGATTTATTGTCTTCCCTGGGACTGCCTTCCCCTCACCTCCAAATGCCATTCAACCTTTGGCAAGCCCTGGTGTACCAGCAGATTGCTTCAGCTGAACATGGGCAAGTGACCACCAGCTGCTGCTAGGGTGGGTCTGGGCTTCTGATATCCTTTTCCTTCTAATGATAGGTTTTTAAAGAGGGATTTAGTTTTGGAACTGCTGACTTCAGCTCTCACATCTATGCTGATAGCTTTATTTATGGCAGATGCGGCACATAAATTGTCATGTCCTGACTGCCCAATATCAGGGATGTCTCTGTAGACAGGAGAGCAGGTGGTGGTGTTTCTTTAGGACATTTGACTTTTAAATTTCCTCAGCATCACCTTGCTTTAAAGAGCACCGCTTTAGGAATTGATTGCTCCTGTTGCTGCCCTTTCAGAAGGGCAACCTGCAGCACTGCAGGGCTGCCTCTGCAGCCACCAGCAGAGTTGCTGGGCTTCAGGGATGATCAATATGGAAAAACCTGTGTGTTCATCTCTTTGTGCACTGTGAAACTTCCCATTTTACCATTCAAGCAGAGTTCAGCACAAATGGAGGGGTCATACAGTTTCAATAGGAAGACAAAATTGATAATCTTGTGTTCTTTTCTGATTGAGCTCTTTCAATCTTTAGAGTGCTTTTTCATTCTCTAATGCTTCTTTGAAATCAAAAAACTAAACTGAATGAACAGTTAATAGGATCCTTTCCCATTTTCATTGGAAAGCTGTAATGTCTTATTAGCCCAAAATACCCTTGTAATTTTACACTTTCAGATTCTGCTTTCTACCTTTCCAAAATCAGCAGACACATTTGACTTCTTGCCACAGGAGGAACTCGTCCTTCCCCTCTGCAGGGGATTGCTGCGGGGTTAGTTGGAGGTGGTCTCACACACCAGCTTCTGGGGGTGGAAATCAAAACTGAAAATGTTTTTTGTGGTCTTCTCTTTGTTAGAAACTTGGTGTTCTGCCTCGCCACGGCACCGGGCAGCAAACGCCGGACTAGAAATCTCAGTGTGCTCTGCTGTTCCACTGCTTTGAGGGTCCAGAAAGGAATGGGTTTTCTTAAATCAGTGTTGACTAAATGACTTGGACTGCTCTTTGGTATGGAAGGGGAGGAAAGTTTTGCATTTGCTTTGAACTGACATAATGGAGATTTCATTTGTGGGGGCTTTATTTTTATATTTTCCTCCAGAGCATAAGAACAGTTGAACTAGCTCAGATCGAGCGGCTATCTTGTCCATAGTGTCTTGCTGCCGAGAGAAGTAAAAAATAAGCGCCTAGGAAAAACACTATGACACGCAACAGTACTTTCCCCTGTATATTCTCCATGTGTCCAGTGCTCAGCAGCTCGCGGGTTACTTGAGCCAGGTGCAGTATCTTTATGTTTAATAGCTGTTGATAAATTTTACTTTCTTCAATTTTTTTATTACCTTCTCCACATTATTAATTACCTCCTTGACCTCTCAATCATCTCTTTAGATTGAACCCAGTTTTCAGATCCAGGATAGATTTGTCACAGACATCAAGAAATTGCTCCCTGATGCCAACTGCATGACATCAAGCAAGTTCTGTCTTGGAAACAATCAAGATTTGTTGCCGATTCATTCTGTGGACATTTGAAATGTTAAGATCGTGTGTAATGGCAAGCAAACTATAAATCTGTGGAGGTGTGGGAATTTGCAGAGTGTTGGTTTCTGACAGAGATCCTGGCCAAGGTACAGGACATCCGGAATGACAGCCCCAGTCTTCTCAAAGCCAAGCCCCACTGCTGCCATAATTCATCTTTCTTTTTGTTGTCACTGCCACCTCCTCATTGCCCTCTGCCAGCTGGTGTAATTGTCTCCTTGTCCCTACCCCAGCTGTAGCCATTGCTTTCTTGTCCACTTCAGCTATGCAGGGATGTTGCCAGTGCTTTGCAGGGTAAGTGGTTCTGCATTTGTGAAATTTCTTTTGAAAGTAGTAGAATGCCCTTGCTTACGCAAGTTACTGGTAGAGGAAAGAGCTACAACTGTAAGTAGATCTGGCTTAAGCATAAGATTCACCTTCTGATCAGCTATAGACATTTTTTTAAACTTGATAAAAGAGCTCATGAACTCATTTTTTTACATATTTCACTGCAGATAATGCTCATGACACAAGTTGTGTAGCTTAATAGTTTACAACATGGGATCAGAAATTAAATTAACCTCCTTTATCTGTTCAGATGTAGAGCCCACATATCTCTGTGTCTGGGAATGGTAAAAATGTGCAAACTGATAAGCTCCATCCATTTTTGAAAGATAAACTCCTCAAATACGGGTTTACAATGTGGAAATCATGCCTGCCAATATCCTTCATGTTCAGCATAGGCTGTATGAGGAGGATTAAGTCATTGTGCATCTTCTTAAAGCCTCCACAGACTGTGTAGGCACCACACTGAAGTGGGGAACAGTCACCCAGGCCAATATAATTATACTGGACCCAGGAGGAATTGTGATAAAGGATTTTTTAATTGGGGAGACCATGTATAAACCTGTCACAAAGAGGACGGTGGAATCTCTAAAGCTGCTCTGCATGCACATTAAAGATGTCCTATAAAAGCACTGCACAGTCTAAATTGATGCCATATTTATGTATTTCAGAAGAAAGAGCAAGTTGGCCTCTTATGGCCAAAGCAATGCTGTAACTACGGTCATGGGAATAGATAGGAAGCATAAGAAGGAGAGGGTTTGTTCTGTAGGCTGAGGTTCTGGTCCCCCACCTCCTGGAGAGCTGTACTCAGCCAGTAAGCCTGTGGATTTCAATAGCTGGCGTAAAATACCTTTCAGCAGAGATCAGCACTTTGGAGGCTGCTCCTAACAAAGATACAAACTCACCAAAAGGCAGAATGAGGCAACTGGTAAGTATGTCAAGAGCCTAACTGTGAGGGCCTCCACGTATAAAAAGCACTTCATTAGCACTGTCTGTAGGCTACCTCTTTCTGTCTGTGATGGAACAGAGCTGTCTCCTCTAGGTTACCTTTCTCCAGTCCATGGTATGGACAAGAAGCAAATGCACTTGGGTGATAAGTGTTTGGAGGTGCCTTCACCCCTCATTCCAAAAGAAGCAGGAGTTAGGAGTGGTTACGTCTTCACTGGAAACAGAACGTGAACAAAAATCAGAAGAGTAGCTATAGTATGCCATTTCTTTCTTCTCTGTTGACATGCCAGTTGCCTTTTACATTTTTATCTTGAGAATGATTGGGAAGGGCATGGCTACCTTGGGAAGACAGTGGCAGGTGAGCATCTGGAGAGTGCACTGGTATTTGCAATGACTTTCTATGGCACATAAATCAGACATCTGGGTCCTTAAGGCCATGCTGAAACGTATTTGTCATTTAACAGCTCTCGGTAAAATCACATTCAAATCTCCCAGAAATTATACTCCGAACAGGTCAAATTATTTGAGCACAGACAGAAGTGAGGATGGGGTGGGGAGGTGACTCCTAAACTGTGCGCACCAAAGATCTAAAGAAAGACTCGGACCCTGTAAGAAGGGATGCCCCCACCCCAGGGTGGGTGGACATCCCGCTCGTTTCACCGGCTAGCCTGCTAGAAGCTGCTGCACAATGCTGCTGTTCCCGTGTTTCACGGGCGGGGAACAGCCACGGGTGCGGGTCAGGTGCACACATCCTCTTAGCTGGAGCCTCGGGGGACAAAGGGAGCTTTGTACGCGGGCTGGCAGGGAGTGTCCTCTCCTGTGACTTGCCCCGCTCCTGTTCACTGGGGGAGGTGGCTCTCGCCAGGGACAGGTGGCTGAAATCCTTCCCTGATGCAGCTGGAGAAGGGGAGCGCTGAGCTGCAGCAGGTAGCAATTCCTTTTACGTTTCATAGCTAGAAACTAGTGGTCGTTCAGTCTAAATGCCAGGCAAACGAATAGCATAAAACCTCTCTTAGGAGACAGGCCTCTGTCTTCAAATGTTTTTGAGCCTATTCAAGCAACTTCAGGCTATGCTACCTACGGGCTGAGTTGGTGCCCTTCTTCCTCACTGCTTCAGAGGGATGATGTTGTTTTTGACATTTTCAAGTTTAAAGTCAGTACAGCATCAGCCTCATCAATCACAGTACGAAGACAAACCCTGTCACAGAATCCAGGCTTTATCTTTGCTTTTTGCTCTTCTTCAAGACGCAGAAAGAGGGGCAGAAAAAAAGCTGTCAAATGCTTCTAGGTGATAGTACTGAGACTCAGAAATTAAACTGGACTAGGGCAAAAAAAATCTTTACCATAGGTGCCGGGGATGGAAGTCTGAATCTGAAAGGGGAACTCAGAAGGCAGACTTTCTGATCTGTTTTGCTTGCTAGTTCTGCTATTCTGATTGTGTTTGGTTTTATTTTTACCATGCTGGTTTTATTTCACTACTATTTTACACTTGTACAAAAGGAAAACATACTATCAAATCTAGTGGGTTTGTGTCTGCACTTGTATAAATAACTCTTTAGCAAGCTATTTATCAGTTATTTCTACTGTACAGCATCAGGGGATAAAAAAGAGTCACAGTGTAGATGTGCTTACATAAAGATTGTATTCCTAAGGGAGCACTAAAAAAAAAAACCAAACCCAGCATAAAAGACTCATGCCATGTCCACAGTCCGGTATTCCATATTTGAAGTTCATACACATAAGGACAGTAGTAAAGGAAGGCAACCTTAACAGAAAGCATCAGTTTAGCATACATTTCGAAACTTGCAGTACTGACAGCTTCTACAGCATTGCTGAGTCAGCTGCATAAGGGTGAAAGGTTTGTGATCTTCTGTCAGCAAAAGCATATGAAGACTTGCTAGAGAAGGTAATGAAAATATTCGTGAAGCTTTTGACCCTCAGTGCTTTTTTTTTTTTATGATGACCCTTAAATTATAAATGGATATGGAAAACAAATGAATCATCATTTTCCGGTGGCAAGTATAATGTGATGTTCTGTTCCTTAACTGGATTTTTCCTGGGTGCCTGTGTCCGAATGCCTTCCAGGCTGCACTGCATGGTTAATTAGTTAAGACAAAGCTCTTTCAGGACGAGGGTAGACTGGTTTTGTGTGTTTCACTGCATGGATTACTTCGTTGTCTTCAAACTAAGAATTTGGGAAGGGCAGGTTTTGAGTTCTTTCCTACAGGCTGATAAAGTACAGGAGGCCACAGGCAGCTTTCTCAATTGCTGTAACAACTCACTTGTGCTTTCCTGATCTTCCCTTGCCACTTACCTTTGCAAAAGATACTGGATGTAATCGAAATATGGTCTCTGATCCTCGCCAAAATCAATGGATCTCTTTTGCTATCGATTTCTATGCAGTTTGAAAACCATAACTGGGCCCTGGCATAGCTTAAAACTCAATAACTGTTAGTGACATCTTCATTTTGATTTTGGAACATTACATTTCTATCGGGGGGGTCTGCTGCCCTGTCGAACAATGATACCATTTACTGTGGGACACACGTCAGAAGTGCAGCTGAATAAATTTAACAACTTCCACACTCTATGAAAGGAGATTTAAAGCCTGACTTCCTTATGTGTAATAGGACTCCATGATCGCCAGTGCTGACTTCTAAAGCGTTACAGACAGTACAACCTGTGGTAGCAGTTCATGTGCACGTAATCTGTTCTGGTGGGTCAGCAGCGAAGGAATGGCAAGAGAGGGTGAGCAGGTTCTAGTGAGTTCAGCAAGCTTAGTAAAGGATGTCTCATTACCTCCTTAGACTCATACAGTGTCTACTCCTGTTGTTTTTACACTCATCTCCAGGGTGCTGAAAGAATTTCTAAGCAAATTTGTTCCTAGCATCATGGAAGTTGGATATCCAACTTTTGTCAGTCAATGGCATTTGCAAATTTGGTGGCTCTCCTGTTCTGAAATCATGTCGAGTAAAGGAGAGGCACTGTCAGAATAAATGATTATAGCTGTGACTTACTTGAAAAATAAAATATAGATGGAACGGAGGATGACAAAGATGGAAGCCATCTGAACAGAAACAGTCTTTTTCAAAGGAAAATTAAGAAGTGGTACACTTTCAAATAATGAAAGTAGCAATAATTTGGGATAGAATCAAACAGGAAAGATCAAGACTATCTTGGAAATACTGCTGAGGCTGGTTGAACTTTGTGCACGAGTTATTTGCTGGGATTATTTTCATCAACCCGTAGCACTGTCCTTGCTAGGACGATGAGAGGCAGCAGGCTATTGAAACAGGTAGAGGAGCAGGCACAGCACAGATAGCTCAAAGGCTGCTACGGTGCAGCTGAGATGTAAAAAAAAAAAGCAACCCACCAAAACCCCCCAGAGACATCAGCAACTTCATCAGCTCTTTGGCTGCTGGATGTGTCTGGAGGGCTGGTGGCAGAACACACTTCTGAAAGCCAGAATGCCAAGCTAAATGCAAACATCATTTCCTTAAACATGCTCTTCTTCTTTTACCCACACAGAGGAACACAACTCTAATCAGCTAAATTAAATTGCAGACTGGGGAAGCAAAAAGGGAGAAAGAAGCTGATGAAATTTCTTTTTTTTAACATCTGAGGGGAAGTCTGGTGTCCTGGGGCAGTGGAGCAGCATTATGGTGGGCATGTTTATGTTTTGTTTCAGCAACCAGAGCATGGCTGTATTCTCAGAAGTCACATTTAATGCTCTGGGGGAAAAATGCAGTGTATCATTTACATGCCAGCTGTACTTTGTTGTTTGTCACTCCTTTCAGCACAGAACCGTTGCCCTTTTTTATTTTCTATTGCTTTTGTAAGCTGATAGAGAATGGGATTGTATGGAGGGAGAGTCAAATGAGAACATTATAAGGTAAAATTCCCATTTTTGCTATAAGAGAGCATCTCCTTAGTCTCAACAAGAAACCCCCATCTGCAGTTTTCCAGGAGTCTGTTTCTTTACAAAGATGTTTTCAAGATTGATTGGTATCAGGTGTGCAGTGCCACGTGATTCAGGCGTTACCATGGCGACCGCTCTTTTTAGATAGGATGTCAGAGACTATAATTGTGCTTACAAAATCCTGTGCACAGTATGATAACCTGTGTGGAAATAAGCTGTAGCCTCACTCAGGCCTAGGTCTGTCTGCGTGAATTCGCCGATTCGTGACTGCAAGCCACCGAAGATTGCTTACAGATGTTTGGGGGAGATGTCTCTCCCCTCTCCCTTTCTGTGTGACAAACAGGCAGGATCGGCTCTACAGTACAGGAGGAAAGACTAAATCCTTTTGACCACCATCTCTCCCCAGCCCCTTTTGAGTCTGTGGCTCTTTCTGTGTCTCAGGCTCACAGATATGCCTGGTCGGTGCTCTGCTGATGTCCCTATGGCTCTGCTTGTGTTCACCTTGTGCTAGGGCATGTGAAAAAAGGTGTTTTACTGCCCTACTGGCATCTGCGTGGTTGTACTGTGGGGACAGTGGCAAGCCCGAAACATCTTGTCTGCCTTCCACAAATCTCTGACCAGTGATTAAAATTAAATTACCCTTCAAAATGCTGCTTGTTCACCCTTTATATTTCATGGGTCCTAACACTGAAACCACACATTTGCCTTTTTACAGTGCAGCTGGCAGTAACGTTACACTTGTTCATCAACCTCTGCAGGGTTAGAGGCACAGGTTAATTGGCCCCGCTGTCCATACACTGCTTATGCCTGTACAAAGGTAGTTTGACCTTTTGGCTACCACAGCCTGTAGATTCCTGGGTTTTTGCTTCAAGCCAAGTAAGTTGTAGTTGACATGAAAAGTAATAAGCTCGCAAAGTTTTATTAGCTTGAATCCTGCATCAGTAAGATAGAAGGAAAAGAGAAAAGTTGGTAAGGAGTGAGGGAAGTATAACATGGGTTCAAGGTCAAGAGGCAAGGGCTGAAGGAGCAGTAGAGTTAGAGGGTAATGTGCCCTCCTGCCCCAATTCCTCTTTCCCAGCTACTGCTTCTCAGCAGCAGCAAGGAGCTCCAGGCTCAGCCTCCTATGGTTGCCCGTAGGCAGGATGGTATGAGCAGCAAAAGGAATCCTGTTTTCCATGGCTTGCTGCATCTTTGCTCTGTTGGTCTCCTCAGAGGGCCTGGGCTCAAGGCCACGGCAGCACAATAGACCTACAAGAATGTGTGTCTGTCAGACTGTTACAGGAGATTGGATGTCAGGGAAAGGTCTACTTTCCCTGAAAAGAAAATTTCCCTGTTGAAAGAAACCTTTCTGATGAAGTCTTGCACATTCCTACAGTTTTAATAGGGCTTGACCCTTTAAGTTGCTAAATAACTTCAACTTTCTCCAATATCTATAGAAGTCAACAATACTCAGCACTCTTCAGAGTTAAGACTAGGAAGTTGAATATTTGGACCTGTTGTGTCCTGGTGGTCTCTCTTAAGCCTGCAACTGCTATTTTGAAAGATGAAATTAGAAAACAAAATAAAGTAAGTGATTATGGCCTCAGTTGTACAGAGTGCTTAAGTATGTGTTTTTAAGCATGCAACTACGAAAATTAAACCCTTGATTGAGTGCTCCTATGTACTGGAGCTAGGCAGTACAATACTGTATAGGGCTACCACCTGGAGATAAAGTGGCATTCAATTGTATATTGAACTTCAGTTTATTGATTTGACATTATCCCCTATGGTATTTGAGTTGTCTGTTGCTAGGTAATAAGTGGGCTCTAATACAATAAATAAATGGAACACAGTCAAATAGTTAAAGGTGAGTGTAGTTAGCAGTCCTTTAAGTCAACTTTGTCATGTCCCCACTGTGTTAAGTATGTGCCCTTCAGCTGTGTTGGGAGTCTTTTAGAAGCCAGAGTTACTCCAGGAGTCAAATTCTTAAACTGAATTTTCCCATTGACTTTTAATGATATTCATGAATTAATTTGAGATCAATGAGCTGTAAGGAACATTTCCAAATACGAAAAAAATTAAAACAGATTCTAATACAAGCATCAAGCAGTTTGAAAAAGTAAATATCAAAAGCAGATAAAGAGGAAAAGAAGTCAGACTTTGTATAGCATAGTGCTCAAACACCGATACGGAGGCTGATCGAAATCTGAGGGAACAGTAAACAAGAGCATCTGTCCTTTGAAAGACCATGTTTGTTAATAAAGAAATAAAAGCATGTTAATTGGCTGCTTTGCATCTAGCTGTATAAATAAGACCGGAAAATGCCAGCCAAAGCTACTACACACAGGACAGTCAAACACTGAATTGTTTGGCATGAAAGTGAGAGCTTCCACAGCTGGTTCCTTACTTGAGAAAACTGTGACACAGGAAGTGACTTAGCTTACTAATTATTGCCTTATTCTTCACGTTTTTACTTCTGTTTCCCTGATTTCTTGCTTCTCTGTGGGGAAGGGCTTTCCCTTCTGATTTTGCTGTGTTCCTCTAAGCAACAGAAACACACAACAGAAAACCATCTGGAAACCAGACTCAGTGCCAGCCCCATTCAGAATAAAAAAAGCTGATTTTGATGCCTGATTTGGCGTGCCACATGCTCTGTTCTACATGTCTCACAGCCAAACGGAAAATCTGTCACCATGCCCAGTTTCCAAAAGATGGAGGCTTTTAGAATACAAAGTCCTGCTGGATCAGTTGATAGTTCCCCATCTTTTGCACACCTGTCGGGATGAGCCACTCAACCTGAAAACTCTTTATAACTGTGACCGTCTTATCCTGCTTTGTGTATTGCCTGCAACAGGTGGAAAAAATAATTAAGCCCCATACAACAAAACAGTAGTCACTGGCAAGAGACTTAGTGGCTTCCTGCATCAGAGAAGTGTAAAAGATGTTTCACACGCAGTCATCACCTTGACTGGAGTTCAAACCTGTGCCAATCTGTCCCTGTGCCCTTGTAAATCTGCTTGGTGAGGAAGACGGTTCTGACCAATGGTGGAAGTGTAAATTATTGATCTCCACCTGGCTGCCTCAGCCATTTACTCCCATCTGAACAGAAGAACTTTGTTTTGTTAACTTGTTTTCACTGTGAAAGAGGTGATTGCTCCTTTTTTTTTTTTTTTTCCAAGAGACTGACATTTTAGGATATCCCTAAATGTATTTGTGTTTGGTATTCTGAAGGAAGCATCAGTGGACTGTGGCCTCTGGGCAGCCACCAGTGTCTGCTTCCCTCCAGACCTTTCTTCATGTCTCATTCACCCCATCTGTTTGTAAAATATTCGGCAAAGTCGAGTAGGATTCCTTCCTTTGATTTAATTAGGTTTTTGAGTTGTCCCAGAACCAGTGACCCTAATTAATTTTCATATGCAGAACTCTTTTTTAGAAGACTAAACAGGATAGTTGAACTAGTTTGTATTTTTCCTAATTATGTTACTTCTTCCCTTCCCCTCCTCAGCTGACTTTGAGAAAAACTCAGAATGCCTATGCTTTTCTTCAGCAAGAGAGTTAGGCTTAGGGTTAGGGTTAGAGTTAGAATAGGAAGATACAAAGACATCATCTAAAAAGTACCCGTGAACAGCCTGAAATAATGACTTAATAATAAATGTGACATACAGTTAGGAAAATTGCAGAATTTATTTTCTTTCCTAAAATTAAAGGAACTCAAAGGTCAGATTTCTAATGTGGGTTAGTGACATGTAAAGCTTCTAAAATTGTGATGAAATGAAGTATATAACAAAGACACTTTCTTTTTGGACCACTGTTGAATGTTTGGTATTGCATCTTTTCCCAAAAACTGTTAGTTTTGGAGCTGAAATTTGCTAGATTGGCTGACAATAAGGAGAGCAAAGAGTCTCTCCCAGAAAACACAGGGCCTCGAGTTGACAGTGAGGTAGGATCATTAGTTTGTCTATCAAAAGTCACTTCATTTCATCCAGTTATGTCTGCCTTGACAACTACTGGTCTTCACTGTTTTCTTAGCGGTTGCTAAGAGTTCACCAACTTCAAATCTAGTGACTCACTTGGGATGTGCCTGAGAACTCCTCTGCAAAAAAAGAATGCAAACAAGCCTTTGCAGAGCTTGGGTAAATAGCCTTTCTGTGTGGCGAGAGGAACAAAACAAGAGGCCTTTTCTGATGTATGATGAAGTATGTGTTGGCATCAGTTCAGATTTCACTATGTAATGATCCAGCTCTTGAAGTCAGTGTGGCTTGTCAGTGTTCGGGGATTGAGGTGGTGGTAGGAGACACACAGGTGATGTAGAAATGGTAAGCACAGAAATTGATGCTTGGAGTTTCCCAAATAATTGCATAATTAACTTCTATATATTTTGGACATGTTAGTGATCAGTTTTTCTCAAGTACTGTGTGTCTAACAGTTTACACTGACCTCCTCTACTTTTTTCAGGACTCTGACTCCAGTATTCCTGACAAACTAATGTATGCAATGCATTTAAACTTCACCAAAGGCTGGCAAGAGGCATATTTTTTTTCCTGAGTTTAGTTGTATTAAAACTGTCTAAAAACTCTTTCCAGAGTAAATAATCACTGTTTGATTTTGGTACCTGCAAATAATACATACAATTGAAAACTGACTCTTCAACTTCCTTTTAGTCCTGTTCCTTTCTTTGTAGGTGTGGTAACTCCTCACTGGCAGGGACAAATTCTAATAACCATTCCCCTAGGGGGATCAGAAAAGTCAAACTATTAGTTGCAGTGAGTCAACATAGCATGTAGCAACAGAGGCAATTACAACCGTCCTATCATCAGATTAGCAGGTCTGTGTTGTGATTGATCTCATTTACTTTCAGTTACAAGAAGCATGTAAATGTCCTAAGATGTTTTGCAACTGTTGTCTCCAAGAGAACAGCGTCTTGTTTGAGTCCTCTTTAGTGCTTTTTTTATCAGTATTTTGCTAATGTAATACTGTCAATGCAAGGAAAATATTCTTTCAGAGAAATACTCAGCAGTTCCTTGCAGCATGGTCAATGTTTTTAGTGTCAAGGCTTACTTAAATAAACATACAGTGTTTTGGTTTAATTTTGTTTTGGTTTTATTCATGGTTGGTTTAACCCCTTTCTAACAGCTCAGTGCTGCAGACACTTTTTATCCAGCCAGTTGGGAGCTAATAAGAGAAGAGGACAGGTAAGAATTCATGGTTTGTGGGGACAAAATGAGCACGGTCATTACGGTACTCAGCTGGAAATGTGGAAGTTGTGAATGTTGGACTGACTCCAAGGCCGCTTTTTTCTTGTATAAGAAATAGTCACTGCATAAATTAGAGAAGCAGTCTTTAGGTTTCAAGCACGATATTTCTCCTCTGTTTCAAGTGGTGGCCTGACGAATGCCAGTCCTGACCACCAACTTCTGTGACCTACTTTTTTTCCCCCCCAAAGAAAGCATTGTATTAGAGGTTAAAGTGTGAAGACTAGGGCAAAACTTACTTTGACATCAAAAGAGCAGAATTTCAGTTACAATACTTCTGCACAGTGGAAAGTGCTATTGCTCAACTTAATTTCTTCCCTAGGGATGAAAGCATTCACCTAGGAGACAGAAGCTCAAGGCAGTTTTTCTTCAAATCGCTAGGTATTCTCCTCTGGGCATGTTTTCAAAAGGAGGAATGAACCCTGCCTGGTGATTTGAAGGAGTCATTGCAGAGGTGATGATTTCTTCACCAGCTGAAGTGAGCAGTGAGTAGATGCGGGTGCTTCCTGGCAACCCAGAGCAAGGCAAAGTCTGTGATGGGTAGGATCCCTAGGCATGTCCTTCTCCCAGGTATTCCCTGTTGGTTAGTTCCAGGTAGCTCTCCTTTCATGTGTGAGATCTGTAGGTTGAAGCAGTTTTCTGAAACATCCAACTTGGTAGAGGAAAATTTGGCATCTAGTTCTGCGGTTTGGCTTTTTTCTACTTTGCAGGTCTGGTACCTCAAGCAAAGGTGTCATGGCACCTGTCTTATACATGCACATGCTCTTGGCTGAAGAACGAAGAAAAATCCACTCCCAGATGCTATGAAAAATTGTGGTGCGTGGAACAAGAAAAGAGGCAAGATGAGGTCCGGGGACAGTAGTGGGCCTTCATCATGACAGTCCACAAAAAGCTTGACTTTGCATATGGCTGCTTGCAGTAGCCTTGACTCTGCCTTTATTCACTTTAGAGAGAAGGTTTTTTTTCATCAGCTGTGGTGTGAGCATGAGCAGTTCCATATCCAGTGAAGTCATCTCACCTTAATGGCTATGGCAACAGCATTTAGAGAAAAAAGAATTTGGATGACATACGTCCTCAGGCTTCCGTGTAGGAGATGTGGAGGTATCCATTCCTAATAATGAAAAATAAATGCAAATTACAAATAACGTGAAATGCCTTTATATGCATAGGTAAGTATTTTATTTATAAACCTAAGAGCATTCTGGACATCAAGCCAATAATATATCTTGTGGTCTAATTTTCATTTCTTTAAAAACTTCGTACAAGGTAACTTTGTTGGTCTATAAAAGGAATGGTTCAGACTTAACTGAGCTTCTCAAATGCACTGAAGTTGAGAAGACTTTCTTCATCTGTTACAAAATTAATAAATAGAACTTATTGTAGAAACAGTCAGCAAGTAAAGGTCTCAGCGATATTATTTGGAAAATAAATTTCTTGAAATGAGAAATGCAAAAGTTATTTCTTAATAAATGATGACATGCCAGAATACACTTTCCACAACCCAAACATTATGTTGTTTAGGAGATTCTGAATGCTCTCAGCACTGCAAGACCAACAAAGTTTATCTGAGTTTACAGCAAATAATCTGTCCTTACATATGTAATGGGCATACTTTCATTAAAGCATCCTGCTGCATATTAGGAAGCTGCTAGATCATTAGTTTATCTGGCACCAAGTCACTTGCCAAACTTCTAAGTGTGAAAGTGTGGTTGCTGAGTCACAGCTTTGGAAGCTGCAGTAACAGTTCAGAAAAATCTATCCTTTAGCTGGTAGAAACCCTGGAGAGCTGCAAAGATGTATAATATATGTGCTTTTGAACTTTAAAATAGAAAAGAGAGAACCCATCAACAGACCTTTTGTATGTACATGTTGTTTTCTTCCTCTCCTCAGCACTTAGGTAACTATAAAGCAGCTAAAATCAACACATAAAATGTCAGGTTTGAAAGGGCATGTGTGCAAAGAAAGCATTTCAGGCTAAGGATGTGGTTCAGAGCACTGACTGTACCAACGGTTTGTCCACTAATATATCAGCTGAAGTAAATGCATGGGTTTTGGTCTTCAGGTGAGCAACAGATTTGGAACAAGAGAGCATTTTAACTTGAGATAACATTCACAATTTTGTGCTTCCCCGCTGATACCAGGCATGATTTATCAAAGGGCAGGGGAATAGAAGGAAAGAAAATAGGTTGTAAAAGGGGGCTAATGGGGCTCTAGCCATTGCATTACCCCGGCTGGCTTGTGTGTGTGCATCAGCATGGTGGCAACCACATACTTTCTTTCCGCTACTGCAGCACTGGTAGATGTGACCCTGGTAACATTTTCTGTCTCCCTCTATTCATGCTAGTCTCTTCAGATCCTGGTTCTTAATTAGAAACCCAGTCTTGCTTTGCCTTGCCAACTATACTTGTAAAATAAATGAAGCATATTTCGTAACCAATGGCCAAGGACAGTTATGTCGTTGAAGTTTCTTCTGGGTGGTGTTAATTAAGCAAAACCAATAAAATAGGCATAATCGACAAGCACAAGAAGAAAACTAATTTTACAGAGTGCTAAAAGCTTCAGGGAAGATTGCAGTTTTTCCTGTAAATTTATGCTCTCTTTATTGTAACAGTTACTGTTGCAGAAATGTTGAGGTGGAGGTTGAGAAATGGTACAATTTATTTTGCAGTATTTTGAAATCCAGTAATCTCTCCATGACAAACTCCTCTCTACTTCAAAATGATGATCTTTGTATTACTATTCTAATAACTTTCTGGAGCAGCATTTTTTATAACTAGTACTTGTGGAATGGGCAGGGGTTCTCTGAGCCCTTCACAAAGTTTGTATTGGGTTTTGTGAGTATTATCACTTAATATGAAAGTGCAGACGGAAGAATGTTCATCTGAGAGAGAGTATGGGGAAGTAAAGGTTATACTTAGCAAGTGCTGAGTTGTTGAATAGATCTGTGTAGACTTTAGTGTGGTTTCATACTGCACCCAAATAAATACATAAGTGATTTGAAGGCTAACTTAATATAACCATTTGAACAAATTGTTTCCTTTTTTCTCTTCTTTTTATGTCTAGGTTAAACATTTGAAGTAGAGATGACACCGTACAAAAAAGGAATATGTATCTAGGCAAATTAATTTCTATTTCTGCTACCTGACTTTATGATCCCACTGACATCCACTGAGATGTCCCATTTTCACTTTAGTAACTAAGTAATTGGCTGATAGGAACAGTTTGTGGGAAGATCCCGATCTCAGTTGCCCCAGTGTACATCCAGAGGAACATAACTCCTGTGGGATTGCTCTAGATTTAGAGCAGTTGAGTTGTACTCAGCAGGGCCCTCTGTGTTGGAAGAAACCAATCCAGTGGTAAATAAAAGCCCAGCTTCCCCCCAGTCCCCCACCTGTGGGTGACTGACCCTTGAAAAATGTCAGGTGGAGACTATCTTGACTTTGTACAAAATGTTGAGTCATTTCCTCAACTGAGAAATTAATTTTTCTTCAGTGTTCCTTTCTTTTTTTTCCCCTGCTGACGTACTTGGCCCACAAGAAGCCTTTTTTTATTTGTATAGCTTCAAACTGTTTCAGCCTTTCTGATTTTTAAAAGCAGGGAGGCTTTTCCAGTGTTGATTTGCTTCTCTGGTAGTTGTGTGACGGCAGGTTATTTTTGAGGAGACAGTGGAAGCCAGAGCCGCTGGCTCCTTCCTGGATGCTCCTCTCTGTGATTGCCCACAGCTCCAGCGGTGGCTTTCTTCTGTAGCTCTCGCCCAGCCCCCTCTTCAAGAAAGACCATGCTGTGGGGCTGAAGGCATACCTGAACCACGAACTTTAAGGTACTTGGCATTTTGGGGGGCAGAATTGGGCAGATTGCCAGGAAACCATACTAGATAGATAACCCTCTTCCCTGCAGGCTGGTTGGTTCTCCATGCAAATCAGCTGACAGCTAATACAAAATGAAGTAGTAGGGTTATTTCCAGGTAGTCTTCTTGTCCCTTGTGAAACTCTCTGTGTGTAGATGCTGAAATATTAACTCCGTTGTAGACATTTGCTGAAAATGCAGTGGCAAAGTATTTTTTATCTTATAACAGTGTGAAAGCAGTTTTTATGACATAGTTAACGTGTTCCTGCTTCGGATAGCAGAATGCCGTTGAACAGACACAGCTTGCTTTCTTACACAGTGTCCAGGCAGCAGTTGCCGCCTTTGGGGTGAATGTAGCGGCACTGCTGGTGCAGAGAGATTCGCCCTCCTTTATGGGAGGATGGAGAATTCATTTTATGACACGGTTGTTAAGGACTTATTTTTGTACCAGAAATGCCCTGAATGGAAAGGCTGAAGTGCAGAAGTCTACCTGTAAGGCATGTGCTCCCGTATGCGAATTTGTAGTCTGTTTATTTTAAATGTATTCAAGTTTCATTTCCCTCTTGGCAACAGTTCAGCCTTCCCCTAGTGTTTTGCTCTCGTCAGCTGAAAGCCAGACATTGAGATCACGTTCTAGTTGTTTCTGGGTGTCTCTGGTATTCATCAGCCCCTTTTTGCTGTCCTGTAAGTAGGTTTTTTTCTTTTCTCTCATTTGCTGTATTCTACCATTTGTGTTCTCCACCTCTTTTCAGCTGTTTTAAACTATTTTAACAAGGTTTCATAAGCATCTAGCATTCCTAATGGACTTTGGTTAAAGAGCTGTGCTTGTCTCCATACTGCTCTGAACAAACTAAGCAAATAGAAAAGTTCCCTATTATTTAAATGTTCGTAGCCTTGCTGGTGTTCTCCTGCTCGCGGGACTTCATGCAACTCGAAGTTGTCTTTGTCTTTCTAGGCTCTCCGCTGAAACACTAGAGTAAGAATCTTGTTTGGTGTAATAAATGGGGTTAGATTAAAAAAAAAAAGACTCTAGATTATATGTTCAAATGCTGTTCTTTGGCTGTGACTGTCGGTGCTTTAGGGAGTTCCCTGCTGAGAAGTACAGCAATGGGTACAGCTTCTTTGTGGGTGCATCTCTTCCTTCTTCAGAGGGGAAGAGGGATTCATCAGGCAAAACCGGGGAGAGCCACCGTTCATGTGGCCCTTCAAATGCAGATTGTCATGTCTGTCCTGTAGAGGCATCCATATCACAGCCAGGTTTCTGGAGCTCTCTGTGCCCAGGAAGAGTGTGAGATGGAGCGCTGACCGTGAACAGCTGTGAACTGAGCACCAACAGCTGCTTGTGCTTGCACTGGGCCTATCGGGTCTTCACCCAGCCCTCACAAATTTGAGGGACTCTTTACAGTTCAGGGAGGAGTGTTAAAACTTCTGAGGCAGGAACAAATCTTGCTTTCCCCCCCCGCCCCCATCAGAATAAATGAGCAGGGCTTTTGTGGAGGGATATCTGCAGAGATGTATTTGCTATCAGCTCTCTCCTAAACATCTGTTTCATTGAACAAATCTGTAGTGGTTTGGTTGATGATATAAGGAACAGAATGTGAGCCATAGTTTCAAAATGAGTGTGGCATACAGGTCTGTTTGGTGAAAGGTCATTTCTTTTCGTCTGCAATCAAGAAAATTCAGAATTATTTCTGCTTTTTTTTTGACAAAAATGCAAGATATAAATGAAACAAACCTTTCAACTGCTCATTTTGAAGTGCGCCATAAAAATGTAGCAGAGAGGACCAGAGAAAAATGTTTCCCATGGCGCCTGTAGTCTTTTGTAATTCTTCAAGAACAGGAGATCATATGCAGAAAAAGAGTCCCCTGAAATCACAACATCTGCTGTTCTCCACCCAGATTCATGCAAAACTCTAGGGAGGAGATATAGGCTCTACTCACCTCCAGTGCTGAGTGGAGTTTAGAAAAAGGAAGTCCACCATCTCTAAGGATATGTGTTCAACAGGAAAGCGTGGCAAGCACCCTTCTTATTTTTGACCTTTCGAAGACAGAGGTCTCAAGGCAGAAGTAAATGCCAGTACATAAAAAAAGGAGTAAATGTTTTGAGTACTACAACAACATCAGCATAACCCCCAAAGATCTGCACTTGTCAGCCAGTGTCATTTCCAGGTTTTTGTTTTTAAAAGCTCAACTCCATACTTCCACAAACAAAACTCCCGTGGAGTTTCCATTAAGCAACGCAGTGAGGTCTGTGTGTTTCTGGGAAAGATGCATCTTTGTAGAATGTGTCCTCCAAAACAGTCTTGGTGTTGGTTTCAGTCTGTCTAGAAGAAGTATCATTTTGCAAAAAGATTCGCTCAGTGATAATGCTGTCTCTTTTGCTCCTTCTCTCCTTGTCTGTGCTTAATAAGACAAAATGGGGAAAAAATCCGCTTCTGAGGAATTTGCATGGGGAAAAAAAAAAAAAGAAGAGAGATTAATTTACACTGCCGGGTGTCAGGCTGTAATATGATTATGCTGGCAAAGCTAAAAAAGGAAATGTTCAGAGCTCATGAACATTTTAGAAGAGGTCATTAGCTTAGCAGATGGCAAAAATCTGTTTCTGAGCATTCAGCAGTTCCTGCACTCACACAACGTGTTACACAGGTATGTACACAAACTGGCCAAACGATGCGGAGGCTGCAAAATTCTAAGAGGAGCTTGCAAGGGTGGTATTTTTCATTTAACATGAAATCCGAAGGCTACAAAATGTCAGCGCTGAACAATAATCTTTAACCAACTGGAAATGGGTTCTTTCAGGCGCCTCATTCCTCAGCATCAGAGTGCCCTCAGCGAGGAAGTGAAATGGCAGATGTGATTAACTCCCCCTCTCCGGGCTGTGTTGCTCATTCTTCTGTCTTTCTGCAGGGAGGCTCACGCGTGGTGCTGCCCAGGGCGGAGCCTCTGCGGGGACCGGGTAGGCTTTGGCTGTGGTCCTGTGGGGCAGGGTGGGAGAAGCTGGATGGGGAGGGGGGCACCGGGACTTTCTGCGTAGAGTGAGAGTGTCCTGGAGGGTATAAGTTGGTGGGGGGTGAATTTGCTGCTGTAGAAGGGCAGAGAAAGAAGAGGGAAGGTGTTTGCTGCCATGGGAGGGTAGGAAGAGGGGAGGCAGGGCTGGTGCTGCACCTTTCAGGGTGAGGGAGGGAGGAGTTGAGGCAGAGGATGCCCAGTCTCCTACATGGCCTGTGTGGCTGCCAGGGTTTGACCATCTTGGTCTCAGTGCCAGATGAGAGCGCAAAGGAACCACCCTGCTGTGATAAAACTGAGCAGGTCTGGGCTTTCCTGGCCTCCTAACGTTTTAGGCAATGTCCTGTACCACCAGGGCTGTACACAGGCTCTTTCCAGGGCAAGGAAACCCTGGTGAGATCGTGTTTGTGCTTTTGTGGGGTTGAAATGAGCAAGTGAGAACTTCAGAGGTAACGAAGAGCTTAGCGATTAAAGCACTCAGCTAATCCGTAGGAATTCAAGCTGACTGTCCTCCCGCCCTGTGCCAGCCCCTAACCACAGCCATGCAACTCTTCAGCAGCAGTTGGCGGGCTCTCTCTTGCCTGGACCTAGTAAAAAAGGTTTTTTAGAATTGATGTGATTCAGGAACGGCATGGTTCCAACACAGAGCCCTGTGCAGTGGAAGTGCAGATTCCTTTACGATGGAAAACAGTTTTCGCTAGGAAAATCCTATCCAATTCTGCTCCAAAGGAAAGCAAAATAAAAACATTTGCTCAGACAGATCTTGCTTGTTGCTTTTGCTACTCCTTGTGAGAGAATGGCTCTGGTCTGACATGTCAAAATTAAACCCACCTCTCACTCAGAATATAGACTAAATGTTAAATTAAAAATAATAAAGACAAGGAAAAAGAAAGCTGATATTGTTAAACTTTTAAAACCAAAAGATTCAGTACGTGGACCTCCCAACTAATGTTGTTTGTATGACAAACAGGAACAAGACTTGATGGCTTTCTTATATTTTGGTTTCCATCCCTCCACTTAAGCATCAATGGCCCATGTAGATTAAGAAAGTTAAATAAAACTTCTATGCCTGGTGGCATTCCAGCTAAAATAGCTTAAGGGTCCAGCTGTACTTCATTCAAGTCATTTATAAAAAGCACACTTTAACTTTCTATTCTGTCATCTTTTAAATGGTCCTGTATCTACTGGTTGTTTTCACAGCCTCATCATTTGGGATATAAACACACTTTTTTTGGTCCTTATTTGAAGCACTTCATCCAGGTGTTTCGATAGCACTGCATGTTTGCTGAAGGATCATTTACCAAAATGGAAAAGACTCTCTTAAAGCCACCTGCCTTAATTAGACATCATTTTAATTGAATTCATTTAGAATACATTAATTCAACTGTGTAGAACTTATCTGACTGCCAGCCCAGTACATGCCTTGGAAATGACTGTTTAGTGTTTGTTCTTGAACAACAGACAGGGTATAATATTTGGAGGTAGGGATTTGCTTTTAGGGCTTACTTTTTTGAGAGACAATAATTTTCCTCAATTGCCGAGTAAGCTCAGGGAGACCATAAAATAATTTTCTTAGTATATTTTACTAGAATTTTGATAGAAATATGTCTATTTTACCAAACTAGTCTATAACTGTGAAGCTCTAAGATAGGTAGGCTGTTTTAATGTCCCAGGCTAAGGGCATTGGAGGGTAATATAGATGATTCATACTTTCATAAAATAGAAGTATATTGAAAGGCTAAAGAAATTAAACCAAATGAATCCCAGGTGTAATTCCACTGACTTGTTTAGGCTTATAACTAGTATGAACTTCACTTATTAGACCTATTCTCATAGGAAAAAGAAATAGTCTGAAATAACATGAAAGTCAGGGAGGTTTATAAATCGCTGTGATCAATCGTATTCTTTCAGCAGAGATGCAGAGGAAACAAATGGAGTCATCTAAAAATAGGAAGGCAGGAGCAAGTGTAGTACTGCAGATAAACCCTTCACCTGAAGCGTAAAATTAATCCAAAATAAGTTGCAAGGAAAAAGTTCTTAGTGTGTACTGTGGCTAATAATATAGCCTATTCGTTTCCATCATTAGTCCTCAAGAGATTGTGGGTTTGGGGTTATTTTTTTCATTTATTTGAAATTCTGTTTCATCGGTGCTATTCAGTGGAGCAGGGTGTAGCTGGGTCATTCCCAGAAAATTTAAAGACAAGATACTCTCAAATATTTGTGACCCCATATTCCCTATTCTGTGGAAAATTTGGTAAGTTTTTCTCCCAATCTCGAAATTTTCTGGCAGAGGAGTAAATCTGAGACTTGCCTTGTTCTGATCGTTTGTGCCTGTGCGTGCATGTAAATACCCTGTGGTCTCCGAGCGTTAAGGTGCAGTCACGGACTTTCTGGTGCAGACGAATAACCAGGGACTGCATCGGCGGGTGTCTGATCCATTGGAGACAACTCTTATCTCCAAATCTGAGTGGGACAAATCTGACCCAGTGGTCTGCTACTGAACGTTAAAGAGCACATTCCTAGTACTGTCTCCTGTCTGTATTATCACATTTCAATGGAAGGAACAGAAGCCTTGCAATTAGATAAAGTTAAGTACATGCATAACTGCAGGATCAAAATGTAAACCTATAGTATCAGGATATGTTTCAGTGAATTGTAATTGACTGAATTTATTTTTTATTTGTATGTTAAAGTCTATTGTAAATATAATTGGGAAGTCTTGTGAATCAAGGTCATTATTTAACTTAAATTATAAAGCTAAAGGAAGACATATTTGTTGAATCTCAGTCTATTTTCCTGGTGAGTCACCGTGGGATGGGACAGATTTTTCTACCTGTAATTTCATTAAAATCAGTAAATGGGACTATTGCCAAGATTGAACAGGTATGCTCTAGAGGATATGACCTGAGTGGAATTGTATTAGAGTAGGCATGATGTATGTTGGAGAATGAAATGAAAATGAAAAATTATTCATTTAATATTGAAGAAATATAAATGGAACATACAGAGCAGGGATCTGAGGGTCCAGATTTAAAATGCAATTTCAGAAGACAGTGCAGAAGTTGTGTAACATAACTTCTCAAAATGTAGCCCTATGTCCTATTGATTTTTCATCTTTGTGAATGTTAACTGACATGTTGAGCACAGCAGTAGGAAACTTCAGTAACTCATTAAAGGGCGCTTCAGTGCACCAGGGTGACTTGCAGCTGGAGGTTAGCTCCATTTTGTTTGTATTAGACTTCACATCCCAAATGGCTGTTTTCTGCCTGGGCTCACTTAAAGTCATCAGATTACTGTGAAAAGCACAGTGATCTCTGTTGGTTCATCTTCCCCTGAAAGAAAATGATTTTGTAGAACTTTCCAGTACTTGTGGTGGCCTAAGGAACATGGTCAAGACAAAGTTTTTAGGGAGAGAAAATATCTTTTATCAGTTAGAAAAATTTAACTGGAAAAACTTTTGGGTAGACCAGCTCTCCTTTAAGCTGAGATGGCTTTATAGGATTATCCTACAACAGTTCACTTATATTTGGAAAATCAAAGACCTTTTACTACCCTTGAACTGAGTTAATAATAAAATACTATTTTATTAAATAACTAAACATTTATTGAGTTGCACAAACATAATTTTCTTTCCAACATCCTATCCAGTGAAGAACACCAAATGAAGTATTTTGGATTGGATTTCCAGAAGCATGCATGGATGAACCAGAAGGATAGTTCAGGAAACCCAGATAACTTGTGGAGTAGAAGAAGCAACTGCAGCAAGAGACAAAATAAATAATTATGGGGGGGAATAGTTATGCAGAGCTTCATGGTGAAAGCAAAGACCGCTGAGCGCCTGAGAACCATGTTTGAATGAAGTGGTGGGGTGATGTCTACAAGATGCCGTAGCAGCTCTGGGGCTGGTATTTGCTTTTTGTGAATAGGGTGGAAGAGATGTTTTCATCAATAAACACTAGTGAAATAGCTGAAGTTGTCAACCAACCTTTCAGGCTGGTGCTTAAGGAAGATAGTTGAATAATAAAAACTTGGAGTGTTAGATTTACAAACTCACTTATGACAAAGACAAGCAGGCTTTGTTGCAGCTTGCTACCCTAAAGAAAAGAAAATTAGCCTTTGGTAGTTGTCCTGGTTTCAGCTGGGATAGCGTTGATTTTTCTTCCTAGTAGCTGGTATAGTGCTGTGTTTTGGATTTAGTATGGGAATAATGTTGATAACACACTGATGTTTTAGTTGTTGCTAAGTAGTACTTACACTAGTACTTTAGTACTTTGATTGTCCAATAAAGAGTTGAGGGTTAAGCTGACTTTGATTTAAATGCTATATCCAGACCTCCATGAGTAAGTAGCAATTAATTACTAAGTTTCACTTCAGTTTTTTTGTTTTGTTTTGGTTTGTGTTTAGGAGGTGCTGGCTTTTTTTGTTTTTTGTTTTTTGTTTTTTTGTTTTAATTAGAACAGACTGCTATGAGTAATTCTTGGTCTGGCAATAGTGACTTCTCCTTGTGTGTGTTTGGCACTATGAAAGTAGAATGCAGAAATTAAAAATTCAAAGAGGAAAGTTTTACTCCAGCTTAAGGAGAAGAATGGTGCTTGATTTGGTTACATTTTAGCTTTTCCAAAGTGTTCATCAGACATGAACCATATCATTACAAGACAGAGAGTATGCTCTCCTGTCTTCAGGCGAAGAAGCCCCAAGGGGTGTGACTGCAAAACTGGCTAAACACAAGTATTTGCACATCAGTAAGGTGCAACTGAAGCTGACTGGGGAAGAAGTCCATGTATAGGGTGGGATGCTCTTCAGCTCTGATCCAGGCCATAAAAAATACAGCTTGTAGGTTTGAAGGAGGAAGACTCATACAAATGTGATATGATTAATCTGTTTTTAGAAACAATTACGGAATGTTATCTGGCCATGCCAAGATAACAAAATCAAAAGTCAGCTTTCATTTGTGTAACTAAAACAATAGAGTGCTTCTGTGAGCTTGTCCTTGCTTTTTAATGGAAATAGTCTCATGCTTTGAAGGCGTAGGGACTTAGAAAGGTGCCTCCTGCTGTTCACGCACAGTTCCTGCTCCTCACTGCCAGACCGTTGCGACCTAACAGCTAGATGGAGAGAAGCACTGGGTTGCGTCTTTTTCACCAAACCCACTTCTGCCTCCGGGAGACCCTCTGGAGGTCTGAATATGAAATAAACAGGGACTTTTCTCCCTGGAAGGGAGCTGCTGGCAGGGCAAAAAAGAGGTATGTCTGTGTGGAAGCTTGCATTGCAGCTGCTTGTTCTTTTGAGGGGTCTGTAAAGGTCATCACAAATACTATGTATTCAGTTAACTAGGCATTGTGGCACATGTCATGTTAACAAAATAATTTTATCTCCCTCAAAAAAAAAAAAAATTTCCTGGGTGTAGTAAACTGTCCTTGTATTTCTTCTGCAGATTCTTCACGTTTTCTATATATGGGCATACTGGGATAATTACACACATAATCTCTTAAGCAAAAAAAAAAAAGACTGTTTTACTGCTACCTAGCTAGTTTGCTGCTAATCCATAGGTTCTCTGTGGTGCCCATCTGTGTGCACATCCTCCAGCAGAGCTGGTCTCCTGAAATGTTCCCCAAACTTTACCGAGCCTCTTTTCCTCCCTGCCTCCCATCCCACTTGCCCTCCAAAGAAGCTCCTCGTTACTGATTTTGTTTCTTTTCCTCAGTAAGGTTCCAGGGGCTCTTTTCTTCCTGTGTTGCCTTAGCTTGCTGTGTGATTTCTTTGTCTTATATAAGACCCTCAGTTTATCTTCCCTTCTCTCCATGTACAAAACCACCATTACAGGCTCCCCATGCCTCTTCTCTGTCATTCTTGTGCTCCTGACTTTCAGCCCTTCGTGCCCACATGTTGCTACCATCAATTCCTCCTCTTTCTCTGAAGTCCTCTTCTGTACGCACTTCCACAAGGATCTCCATTCCTGGGAACCTCCTGTCCATACCAGTACCCTTTGATTCACTCTGAACTAGATGGAAATGTTCTTCATTCATGTCAGTAAGATCTCAAGAAGACTTGGGCCTTCTCCAGTGAGCGAATTTGGGTACATAGGTGTGTTGGTTACGTGCATAGGATTGTCCCATTGTCACACATCTGCTAAATTGTAAATTCATCTTCTCTCAATTGCATTTTATATTGCACTATGCTAACTGCTTTACTAGAGTGCATTGTGTAAGTGGACTCCAGTATGCCACAAGCTGTTCGCTGCCTCAGCCTTTCCCAGTGGTTTTGTCAGAGTAGTTTTCTTCCACAGAGCTGGCAAGCAGAGAACCAAATCCCTCGCTGCTTCTAATAGAGAATACAGTACGGACATACGCATGTGCTGGCTTACGTAGCTGTTGATTTGTCTGTGTTGCAGGAAGTGTTTGTGGGATGCTGGGGCAGCAGGTATCAAAACAGAGGGAAAAAGTCCTTTGATTCTTCCCTAAGGAATTCCCAGTTCAAAGGCTGAGGAACAAGATCAGAGAGGCTGGAGGAAAGGTGCGGTGCATGTATGACTAGTAACAAAAGTAGTACAGTAAGGATACTTATCTCCTTGTGTGCTTTTGGCAATGTGAAAAATCATAAATACAAGTTAACTGCAACGTTGTAGTTGCAGGGCCTCTGCAAAATTAGCCTTAAAAACCATTTCTAAATAATTCCAACATTACTCCTCAGGTATATTCCTATGGGTGGGCAAACTTCTCTTGGATTTCAGGCCAGATACAAATCTTAAGAAAGGATTTGGAAGGGTGGAGCTCTGTGGCTGAACTCAGAAAGTGTACTGTGTATATGTGGGTATGCGGGACAGGCAATATTTATACATTTTGCAATAGGAAATGAAAACTCTGCGAGGATGAATGGTCAAAATACAAGAGGAAGAATTAGGTTGGTTGATTGGTTTGTTTCCATTGAGCTTCATTTCTTATTCCATAGTAGGAGATGCATTTGATTTCCTTCCAGCATAGCTGATGCATTAGAGTTTCTTCCCTGTTGAATTGTGTTTCCCATGAAGTTAACTAAAGCTTATGTCTGTCATTGCTTTTGGTCACTCAGAGACATTTGGAAAGTGACTTGCTCGCTTGCTTGGTATTGACTGCCTTCAGCTAATGTCACTTCATTTATTACTTGCTGCAGACAACTTCTGATTCAGTTGTCAGTGTCATGACCCCTTCCCCTCTCTTCCTTATTTTCTTTCACAATGGGAAAATTGTACCATTACTTAGAACTGCTATTAGCTTTGTAATGTGTTCTTCCCTGCATCAGAGCACTGTGTGTACTCAGGGTCAAACACAGCTCATAGTAAAGCTGTTCTGCTCTGTACGGGTTTGTAGAGGATGAACTGCACCATGGTATCTGTGCGTTCTCCAGAAGCATAAAACCAGCATGACTAATAAGTTACGTGGGCTTTTTTTCTCCTGTCTTTTCCATGAGTATAATACTGGCTTTATGGAAGTGATCAGAAAATTCAGCTGAAAGTTTCGAAGTACCAGTCTGAGGAAGAAAAAAGTCCATCCCATTTTATTTGTATAGAAAGTGGTTTCATGCCATACATACTTTGTAATGCTGGCGTGGCGTACTGGCTTACACCAGCCCTTTCAGCTGCAGTATCTATACAAGGGCACACATACACTTTTTAGGTACTGTATACAGGAGACAGCAAAAGTTATGATATATGTTGCATTTTGAGCTGAAAATTGGTGAGGTTTGTGATGGTCCTTAATAAAATTAATTCCCCATCTTCAACCATTCCTCATGAAAGCATAGACAAGATTTATCTAGAAATTGGACTCACCAAGGGGCAAAATTCGTCAGCTCCTGTCTTTATCCTATAGCTTTGGCCAAGGTTTTCAGATTCTGTACCCCAAACTGATGAGCATCTGAAAAACATGATCAAGATCTTGCACCTTCATTAAATGCTTCTGAGATCACCGAGGCAGGAAATGGAGGAATGGTGTAATCTTAATATCCCAGGCTGACCAGTTTGGGACTAGGAAAATCAGGTATGGAAGCCATTTTTGCACATTATCAGTAAGGATGTTGCCCCTGGTGCAAGAGTGTAGAGTAGGTCACGTATCCAGAGCAGAAGAAACACACATTTGTGTTAAATGTCTGTCCAGCTGTGTACACTGCAAAGAACCAAAACTGAAAACCTGTTACACAATATACCAAACTTTCAAATATCATCCCAAAAATGTCATGTGTTATATGGGCTGTAACATCCAGACTGAGGCAGAAGATACAGGAGGACTCAGACATGCTTCTGCACTGTAGATTTACTGAGATGGGATATAATTTAGTTTCCCTCTATGGGAAAACAACTCCTGAATTTTTCAGAGAACATGCACTGGAGAGGCCATCTCCATTGGTACAGGAAACCCAAATCATCTTTCTAACATGAAATAATAAAAGGAACTATTGTTTCAACTTTAGTGATGTACTAAAAAACCTGAAAGCTAACAAATTTACTTTTTTTCCTGAGTGATTCACTTCTAACTTTCGTATAGTTAGCTATATTGCTTTTGTGTATTAAGAAATGTGTGGTCTCTTGTCCTAAGCCCCAAACAGGATTGAGACTCCTGTGTTTGATATAGATATGGTAAAGACCGCTTGCTTATCCTTCTGTGTGCTTCCTAGCACTAGACTTACGAGTGCGTTACAAATGCTACTGATGTGAAAAAACATGTAACAAATTTTTCTCACAAAAATTGTTATGCGAGTGCCCAGGTTACTGTTAAGTCATCATCATAATCTCTGGACTGTCTTCCTTAAAAAAGCATGAATGTTCCTAGGTTTTTTTTCGGTTTTTGTGGTCCAGTAATGCTTTGGGATAAAGCATAAGGATTTCATTAACATGTATAATGAGAATGCTCCTATTCTGAGATCTTTGGGAAGAGGAGGCAAAGCCGTCAGAATGCAGCTGCAGCAGAAGAGGATGTGAAAGCACGGTGACTGCATAGCAAGGAGATGTGGTTTTCATCTCAGCTGTACAGTGGGAAGCACTTCATTCAACAAGTTTTCTGTTCTCCTTACTTAGAAACTTTTGAACCTACAGGCTTTGGGGGTAAAGGTGCTTGGAGAACACTCATTACTTACAGGTAAATAAAAACCAACTAAACACAAGTAAAAGGACTAAAGTTCTTTCTGAATAAAATAAGATGCTCTTACAGTAAGAGACCATCAAGACACAAAATCAAGCAATCTGGCTCTAAAAGGCCTACTTGACTTGTATTTTTCAGGTGTTTGTGAGAGGATTTCATGCTTTCCAGTTTGTTCCTACTCAGGGGCTTTCAAAAGGAACAGTATTTGGGAAGCGTAGCTTTCACTGATAGTGCAGACAGAGACTATTCGTAAGACCTAAGAGAAAAGTTTTGAGAGGAGAGAAGTGCCTGAGTGGTAAGGAGTGATATGTTTGGTCTTTCAGTCTCCTGCATGGAGTTGCAACAATACCAATGTCAGGAACATTCTGACACTTCCTGAGGAATAGTTTGTCCTTCCAAGCAGAACAAAACCAGTATTTTGTCTCTGTGTAAGACAGTAAAAAGATCAGAAGAAAAAAGAGCTTTCACAAATATGTATGGTGGTGATTTATCTACTTCCTAACAGATAGGGTGAGGAAGAGACAGCACTGACATTTAATGTGGACCATGGCACCTGCTACAACTGAGCACCGTAAAGCGTTTTTTCCCTTGATCCTCAACACATGGTGTTTCAGGAGACTTATTTGTTCTTTTCCTTTGTCATTTACTTAAATGAATTCTCATCAGCTTCTGTGACTCATTTTCCCCCAAGAGGCTGGCTATGCTGCCAACAAAAGAAGATTCAAAGATTAACAAACTAGCTGTCTCGCTCAGAGAAAATCCCACTGGTAGTTTACCTGCCATTGCTTTGTCTGAGGACACTTACTTAAATGTCTGATAGATACGGTAATTGAGTTTTACTTTTGGTCGTAGCCAGTTTTCACAAGCAGAGCATTTCCTTCCCCCTTGCACACCTGAGTGGTCTGTTGTGCACTCTGGGTGGTCCTGCAGGGATTTCAGAGGCATACATGAGAAGATTAACCTAGTACTCCCAAAAACCCCTTAGCACTACGTCATGGCCCAGTAGTGAGCTGCAAAGTTAGTATGGTGCCATGGAGTACTGATGGAGTACTAGTTGGGATGCCAGTCAAAGCCTTGGGTCTCTAATTTTAGTAGGTGAGCTTCCACCTGCCTTCCCAGTGTTGACCCTCTGCAAACAGCCTGCATCCCTGCTCAACTGTTTTCCAGCCAGTCCCCTTCTGCTTTTGGATGGCCTGGTTTTTGCTATGGAAAAAAGAGGAGCAGGGGAAGTACGGAACCTTCTGCTCTGGAAATCTGTCACTATTCTTTTGGAGCTGTGCACCATTAATCTGGTGAGCAGTGACATGGGAGAAAAATGACAACAGTAATTTGGAAGCTGAAAGAGGCAACTGCATGCAGACATTGGCAAGAGGTAAGTATCTTTAACTTGGATAAGGCTACAGCAAAATGAGTTCAGTGAAGCTGAAGGAGATGTTGCCAGTGGGAGGAGGAGTGGAATTGGGAAAATAGATGCTGTGCTGTTGTTATTATTATTTACTCTGTGAGGAAGCGTGAAAAATGCTACACATAACAGATGCAAGAAGATGCCAAAAAGATAGTTACTTCCTGATGGATACGTTAAAAAAATTAAAGGTAGAAACAGATGAAGAGTGGAGAAACTCTACATCCTTACTTGGATGTAGGCCTTAGAAAATAATATGATAAGAGAGCATCAGAATGAAATTGAAGAAATTCTTTAGAATATTAAAGAATGAAATGCCATTTACCCGAAGTACAGCAGCAAGCTATTTTGAGTATGGTCTGTCATATGTTTGGAGGGGGACTTAAGTTTTGATTTATATGGACCTAAATGGGCTTAAGTTTTGATTTGTAATTTCAGTTCTAAGCCTGCTGGGGTACTTCCTTGTCTTTCAAATATACTTAGAGAAATATATCCTGTGCTAGCACAGTGGGTAGCCCGTAACTTTTGAACTCAGTCTTCTCTTCAGCCTCTAATACCTTAAGTGTAGTACAGAAAAAACAAAGGTGAAGACATAATGGTAACTGTTACATATAAAGGATGGGGTACTTCTATTATTTTTAGATAGCTACGTTAGAGTTATGGCCACCGGACTGATGGATAATGATCAGCTGATTTTCTGTCTGACAGATGTTCTAGATTTGTCTCTGCACACTTTTTTAATCAAGTGCATAAATCAAAATTCATGTACATGAAAGCGTGTCAGACTGTGTCTTTCATCATCTTCCCGGGTTGTCAAGTATTATGCAATGAAGAGAGATTACATCAGGGGAGAAAGAGATGAGTTGGAGAGGAAAGGGAGGGATTTGAAACAAGTGCACAAGGTGGGTAAGATGAAGCTGTACTACAGAAGAGAGTAGTTTCATATAGCATGAGTTGCAAAGCAGATTTTCTCCATTTAAAAAGTAACCATTTAGGGACCAAAACATCCATGCAGGAGAGAAAAGAGAACAAAACAAGTCCACGAGACAGGTTTGAGAAAGTCTTTGGTGTGTTTTGACGTTAATGTCATTCTGTAGATCTTTATGTGAACGGCAGTCAGCTCACAACAGTATTATTGTCTCACCAACTAAATGCTGAAATGAAACGGGCAGGAACTGCAGCAAAGGCATTGGGAACAAATTTTCATAGCTTTACTAAGCAAAAGGAGATTCTGAGTATTTTCTGTTCCGAAGTGTAATTTGTAGTCTCTTTACTTGCTCTGGTGAGCATGTGGAGAAATATATTTAGGACACCTACAGTTACAGTTACACCTACATATAAACACCCACAAAAAGCCATGAGACCGTCTCTGTAAATATGGATTCATTCTGCTTATTTTGATATTTCTTGTAAAGTGCTGACCTCGCCTATTTTAATGAATACATAGTATAATGCTATATCTAACAAGAATGTTGATATACATACCATGTATATTTTCTCAAAGTTGCACTCTTTAATGTCCATGCATAGTTTTTATATTTTTGCTACTTATGGAAAAGATTCATTTGGACTTGACCTGACAGGAACGCAGGTCAGAACTTTCAGCTACTGACTTTGGTTAAAGAAAATGGTTTATTTGCATGTTCAAGTCATCTTTCAAAGTTGCAGATTTTACTAATGCCTTCGTTTCTGGCCAAGAAGGATTAATTTCTTTTATTACAAAGTATTTAGAGATACAAAGAAGATTACGGATATTTATTCTTGTTGTTGGAGTGAGACAGCTGAAAGGCACTTTGAGGGAGAAAGGGAAATGTTCTTTGTGGTGGAAATGTCAGGTCAGCATCAGTAATCAAATTTCTGCCCCTCCCTTCCTGCACATCAGAGCAAGTCATGATTGATCTCTATTTGCCTTGGGTTTTCTATCCATGAAATGACAGCACTGATATTTCCCAACCTTAGCAGAATTTTAAAAAGGGGACTATGATTCTTTGCTTCTTATATGAACAACACTAAAATACTTGATTGAGACTTCCGTTATCCAATTCTTATTCTAAATACAGCCAGTTGTCAACCGAAAGCTGACAGCCTTCCATCAGATTGGTCTCCAGCCCCATCTGTATCGCTTCCTGCACAAAGCACTGACCATATTTACACAAAGACAAGACATTCCTGTTCCCACATTGCACACAGAACTGCATTCATATAGAGCAAGTAAATATTGTTTTTAATTGAACAATTCATGTCTAATTATTAGAAATTACGCTGTTAATTTACAGAAATTATTGTGTACAATTCTGGTATGATCGTCTTTTGTGATTCTTAATAATACAGATGCTAATGGCAGTTTTCACACAGTATCCCTGTGTGCCTCTTGCAGCTAAGTATCACCTTCTTCTGCTCCAGGTGTTCTCACTTAAGCTGGTGCCCTGGGCTGTGACCCTGCAAACACCTCTGTGCCTGATCCAAAGCCCATTTTGGTCAGCAGGACTTTTCCCATTCAATTCAATGGGCTTTGAGACAGGGATTAGAGGGAGCAGAGCACTGTGGGTTCTATTATTTGCAGGATTCAATTATTTATGAGATAAAAGTCACGTGCACAAGCTGAGGTTAAACCAAGCTAACAAGGAGCAGAGAAAACAAATAGTTTGATATCTGCATGATGAAGAAATGTTATGAAGAGTTTTAGTTTGGTTTTTTGAGAGATCTTTTTGTATAATTTGCTCGTCTGTGAAAGGATTTTGCTCTAACAAGATTCTAAATAAGAATCTAAACAAGATTCATAATAAAGAAAACATGCTTTGCTTCAGAGACAGTATGACAAAACAGAGTTTCAGTTCCCTTCTGAATGGTCATATGGCAAAACCACTCAAAAAGAGGGATCAGGTCATAAAAAGACATACAAGTGGCTGGCAGAAAGGGCTTTGCTGACCCTATCCACAGGTTTCTTGTAGGATCTAGAGCTGTTCGTTGTGCTAGTCTGATGTGCAAATGGCAACCTAAGGAAAGGCACAGAGATTCTTTTATCTTCTGGGGCACAAATAAAGCTTAAGCACTCAGTATTGAAATATGTGGCTTTTGATACAAAAAGACCCATTGGGCAAAGCCTGTGGCTATTGTATTGTTGAGCAGGTGATTAGCATCCATCCGGGCTACAGCTGTTTTCTTATTTTTGTTCTGCATGCAGATGTTGCTATGAGGAAAGGAGTCAGCAATGACTGATGTGGAGCCTGTGGTCACAGATTTTGCAGCATCAGGACGGGCAGGCCGCCGGAACGCCTTGCCAGATATTCTGGGCTCTCCTGCTGGTGCTGGGACTTCAGACCTGCCACACAAACTGGCTGAGCTCTCTGTTTCAGAAGGTAATGGCTACGCATTCAAGAAATGGACATTTTTATGCAGTTGTCCTTTGCTTTCTCCTTAAGACTTCTGCCACCATGCAGTTTTGATGTCAATACTAATATTTCTGTCTTCATTTAGAATTAAATTCAACCTTGCAAAGCAGTTTACCACTTGTACCTCCTGATGAGACAAGTTAATTTTAACCCAGACTAAGTCTGCCATATCCACCCACAGATTCAGTGTTCAGCAGCCTGGGGAAAGATGCTGGGAACTGAATTCCAGTTCACCTGAGGACTAGCAAACACAGTTGCATTGCTGGGCAGCTTGGAAAACCATCACTCCAGCTATAAATTAGGGCCTACTCCCACACTGAGATAACTTAGCAGAAGACAGCAAGCTGCACTGTTAATCCAGTTACAGCTATCCTAACTCAGGCATATACATCAAGAGCAGGGTTTACAGTGATTTACTCCTGCTAGTAGGCTTTCAACTTTGCTATCTGAGACCAGTGTCCTATTTTGCCATGTCCTTTAATTTGATAAGGTGCTCTGTTGATTTAGCACAAGTCTCATCAACACCAGCTTTACATTTGAGTTCTTTTTACTTTCAGGGGGATTTCAGGGGGATTTTCAGATTCAGAAAAATCTGGTTTCTAATGCCTATGAAGTGAGAATTATAGGTTGGCCCTGAGCACGGTTTGCCCTACTTTTTTAGGTTCTGATTTGGAAGTAAGTTTTTCTTCTCATGCCCATCACTGTTGCTGCTGTGACAAATGCCACCACAACCGGTGGTCCCACAGCCAGGAGCAGCAATGGTGTGGGTGCAGCACAGTGGGAGGCAGGCCTGTGCTGAGGAGTGGCAGGTCCATGAATCTGAGCTGAAATAGATCATAGGAGGGATTCCCAGGCTCCAAGGATGCATGTCCTGCTTGTACGTTGCCCGAAACAACCACAGGATGTTGAGTTTACAGCCTCCTAAAGCACCATAAAGGCTGGGGGTGGGGGGGATTCCTTTGATTGCAAGTTGTTCTTGCTTTGGTGATTTAATTTATATTGAGGTATTTGGAGTTCTGTAATCTAAACCCAATATGGGCCCATTGAAGGGCTGCTGGGCAGGTAGAGAGAACATTTCCAGGAGGAGAGAGAAGGGGCTGAATGACCACATCCTGGCGTGAACCTGGGAAAGAGAGGAAAATAAGAATCTGAACGGGTGCTGGAAGGAGGCATTACTTTTGCAAAAGGAAAGCACAAAGATTTATGAAGGAGAGAGGGTGGACATGAAGAAAAAAAAGGAAAGACAACAAGGTCAGATACCCTCAGGCTGCAGGGCAGTAGTGAGGCAAGCTGGGAGAATCTGGAAGAGCAGGTGGGAAGGACGGTGGGTGCTGTGTCAGGGTACGTTCAAAGTAAAGCTGGAAGCCCTGTGAGTCCAGTTAGAACTCCTTTGTTTCAAGGAGAGATTTTTCCCTAGGAATATGAAAATATGTCCCTACAGATTTTCTCCTTCTGGTGCATGCAACTGCAGCACTGGAAATCCATTCCAAAGTTCAGACGGTCACTTAACATTTAATGCTTTGGTTTTCAAATATTATGTTTTTTTTTATTCCAAATAGCTCTTCCACCTGGCATGGTTCGTGCACCGTGACCAGGGGTCAGGCTCCAGCAGGGGAGAACTGTTTCCCTTATCAAAGGGGAGGTAGATGGGAATTTGTATTGTGATTAGTGTCAGGAGCTGTGGAAGTGAAGTGACCAGTCCAGCCCACTGAAATATTCATTGCTACATTACGTGTAACTAACCTTTCTATTGTTTAGAGCAGTGAACCTTGAGGGAGATGCACCATGTTAACCATGTTAAACAAAGCACAAAAGAATACAACAGCTGTAGATAAGTTCCTTGTGTTTGTTTCATTTTGGCCTCTGGAAAGTTTAGTAGTTGGAAAGAATATACTTTTTAAAGCATGCAAAATTTCTCTCTTCAATCTTTTTTTTTTCCCTTGGATAAAAATAAACATGAAAGAGTGAAAGTCTTGTTAAAAGAAATGGTACAGCACAGCATAAAATAAGACTTAGCCCTCCAGACAGAATAATCCTCCTCTCCTGGTGCCCATCCAATGCGTTAAGAAGAAGAAATGAAACACAGCTACATTAGTTTTAGCAAGATGTACTGATGCTTTCTTACAAATACAAGGACCAGCACTGCGGGATCTGAAGAACAATTAAGAGCATAGAATTATTCTTTGCTTTTGTCATTGACATATAGCTGTGCCAGAGCGTGCCTGGAAGGAGCAGTTGCTGTTATCAGCAGTTTGCAGCAGTGATAATAGGAAATGAATACAGGATACAGTTAGGTCCACTCTGACTGCTTGGATGCTTTTTGGGGTTGGGAATTCCACAAGTACCAGATGGGAATTACAACCTCATTGTGTTATAAGTTAAACTTCTGATGAGACAGCAAGCAAAATGAGGAGAATTCATCAAAATGGAAAGAAAGTTTGGAAATTCAAATGCTGTGACAGGGAAACAGTTTGTGAAACATTTGGCGCTCTAGCAGGCATCTCTTTTTGCCTGTTTCCGGCTTTAACAATAAGTTGTTAAAAAATGAAAGCCATTTCCAGCTCAGAACAAAGAAGTTGGATAAATGAGAAAAGTAGAGAAGATGGAACATGTAGCTATATAAAGTATGCCCTATTTTTTTTCTACTCTGAAAGATTCAGTGAAGATTATGGGAAATGGTGAGGAGAACTCTCTCCATCTTGCTTCAAATTTAGCTAATGCTCATTGGATCATACATTTCCTCTCTTTCTAAAATGCTGTCAGCTGCTGTCAGAGTGAAAGGATGTGCTAATACCTTTTGTCTGGCTTAGAAGAGAAAAGAGACTTCGCTTTATTCTTTACGAATATACAAGGATCATAGCTGTGTGATATAAATTTCCATGTACTCTGCAAGCCACACCAAATTAATGTTCTCATGAGATGGACAGGAGATATTTTGGCACCAGCTGTTTATCTCAGAGCCTAACTCTGAAATGAAGGCCATCTGTATCCTGTCTGACCGTCCCCTGATGGTGCGTAAAGTTTGGAGGCTGAGACTTCCCAGAGGTGGTCTGGTGGGAGGCTATACTGGAACCATGTTAAACAGTTGATTGGTGTCACTGGTGATCCAAAGGTTGAAGAGGAGTCTGCTAGAAGTTTGAGAGCAAAGGGGCTATAATGGTCTCCCACAGTTGGTAATCTGTGTTAGGGCACCATTCTGCCAATAACCTTTGTTTGCTGAATTTTTTCTAGGTGACTGTCTATAACTATCTTGATGCACTCAGCAGCTGAGCACCTGTTGCACACCTAAGTGCTACCAATTATGATATTAGATTTCCTCTACCAAACTGTTTTCCTCTATCCTCTCTGCAAGACTCCATTCATATTAGACATCCAACCCCACACAGAAACAGCCAACAGAGGAGATCGCTCTGTCCTCCCTTTCCTCAACAGTGCTGTGCTATGTAATGCTGAAGGGTGTCAAATAACTCAGTTCTTAATTTACCAGTATAAAACTCCAAAGCCTCCAAACCTTTGAGCAGACTTACAACATCAAGAGGTTTCTGCTGAGAGCTTTAGCAGATGAATTGTGTACAGCAGTATATATTTGCTGTGATATATAGAAACCAAGGTATATAACTCTTTTGGCTGTTTGTGATATTTTACGGTAAGTCTCCAGGGCAAATAGCTGAAAATGTACCCCTTAGATTATGACTATTAAAGTGGAAGACAGTACAGACAGATATGCTGAGCAGACCTCTCCTTGCCCCCAAAAGCTATGGGCTGTCTTAGATTTGGCTATACAAACTGTTCTCTTAGCACTGGTAATGCCACGTGGGACTTGAAGGTAGCGTGAAAATGATTATGCTTTGCAAGGAAATCGAGGCAAGAGGAGTTCCTGTTTCTTGGTGAGAGAATTTGAGAATCAAAAGCGACAGCGTGGAACTCTTTGTCTAATGACCACGCATGCTAGGGAGCTTTTACTTATATTAGTCATGTAAGCATTCAACTCTAACCTATGGAAGAGTGGACTTCCAAATCAGAGTAACAAAAAATCCCCTCATCTTGTGAAGACAGGGTGAATTCTCCTAGGTATTTCTTGACAAAGAAGGTCAGCCAGATAACTGGCATATTCATAAACCGTAATGTTATCTACCTGAAACCAAGCAATGCTCAGAGGAATGCAATATTCTAACTTGACTTTGGAAATGACCCAGAAAAAAAGAATAACAATAATAAAAAGTTATCTCCAATCTGTTTCTTACAACCAAATGCACATTGATCAGCATGTGCAAGGAGCATGCAAATCAACACCAAGAGGCAATTGCTTTTGGAAGATGCCTCTGCAAGTTCTTTATCTTTTGAGTTAATCTCTCTTTCTAAAGCACCCATGAGTGTGGTAATAGAGCCAATCCAAACAGAGATGATCAGTGAACCCAAATTATTTGGCTGCATTACAAAAGCTGTGCGAATGTGTGTGGTATAAATGTTTAATTCTGACTTTTTTTAGATGAAGGAGCCGAGGGTGGAGAAGTGCCATCATCCAAAGCCTTGCTGGAAAGTCAAGAGACGGAAGGAAAAAGCAATGATTCCTAACACCTAAGGACTGCTGGTTAATGAAACCCAGCGACAGACTTTCCAGTTTCCCTGTGTCACCCCTTCTGAAGTTTGGTAGCAACTTTAGCATCACAGACAAGATTTTGCAACACACTTGTACCTAGATGACATTAACGTGGAACTACTGTTTTTTCTACTGTCGTCCTTCAAAGCCAATGTTCTACACATCCAAATGGGAAGAGAACTAAAGAATGTATCTCTTGGTTTGGGTTTTCTCATAGTTCTAGTGTTCATCCTAACTAATCTTCTTTGACAGTTTCAATTAATATACCTAGCAGATGTACCACCAACTAATGATTGCTTCAAAATAAAAATCCTGTTTTGTAATTTCCCAAAATAGCTTCTTTCTCTCTGACACAGAGGAGTATTCACTCTCTCAACCTTAAGATGATAATAAGTATATATTAGATTACAGACATTATCTGTAATTTATCTCCTGAGATTTTTGTTCTCATCAGGCATATGTAGATGGTGTGAGAAATAAAAAAAGCAACAATTTTTTTCTCTCCTCCTCCTGTCTCCAAAAGGTTTTGTAAACTACTTAAACACCAATGTTTGTTTTCAAACTCTCTTTAAACTCTGTTTGATTATGGCAGATCATCTCAGTTCTCCCACTCTTAGCAGTCTTGCCACTTCTGTCATTTCTGTTTTCAGGCTGAATATTGTAACTGTTCATGTGTATCTAAAATAAAGTAGCCATGTTTGTGATTAAAATTGTTTAATCTCACTGTGGAAATTAAATAGCTATCATCTTTTCTGTCTTCTGTTGATTCCTTGATGTTTCTCCTGAAGTCTCAAGACTTAAAACCCCATAATACATGTTTCTTTTATTTCATCTGGGTTTTGCTTTATTGTTTGCTGACAATGAAGATGTTTCAATTATTGTGATTTTTACAAAGATTTTTAAGCAAAGGTTTTTCTCTTCTGAAAGGAATTGTTTTGTTACAGAGGTCATGCTCCTGAAAATACTTAGCATTCATTCCCGTATTGTAGGAGACCTAAGATTCAGGTACAGACATGCACCTTTACTGAAGCCTAGGGCAGCAGCCATTTATGTACTTCATGAAACCTAACCAACACTGACAGTCAAATGCTTTTATTTGCCCACACTATCTCTGCTGGGCTGTAGCCAGATGGAGGAAGCATCTCTGATGGGTACATTCCACATTTGACTGGTATTCCATCTATAAAATATTTGTGTATTTTATAGCTGGCAGAGAGCTTGTAAGAGGCCTCTCTGCACACCTTCCATTCCTACTGTGCGTTTACTCACTCACTGTCTTTTGGGGACCATTCAGTAAAGGATTCCGTTTCATCCAGCTGAACTGACACGTAGTTCCCTCCACTTACCTGTATTCATTTAACAAGTGCAACATCCCAGAATTACTTTCAGGTTTGGAAAGGTAAAATAACTTACTCCACTGGAGCAAAACAGGTGGCTTAAGAAAATCTGAGAGACTGAACTAGCTGGCACTGGAGGACCAGAGTTGAAAACCGCAGTGGAGAGGGACTGGGGGCTAACTATATTTGTGGTACACGCTCTTGTTCTGGGTTGCAGTCCCATTCTCATATACCAGCCTCCTTTATAGCATCACAGTACATTAAATTGTTCAATTTGAAGAAGTTAAAATGATCCCATGGAAATCAAGTAGCTGAGTATTACTGAAACAGAATTCCTTATATGCTTTAAGTGGAGCATATGCTAAAGTGCTCTTCTGGGTCATGGCCTATATTGAAATCTCTTCTTTCACAGTTGCAGCACTGGATATATTTAGATTCTTCTCTTACAGAATACAGACACTGAAATTTGGGTTACAGGAGTAGATACTTTAAGTATTTTGTTAGCCTAAGATGCTTTGAAGTTTTTTACTATTAAAACACCAATTATGAACCAGCTGAATTTAGCAAATTATTCATGTGCTAAACTCTGTATAAAAAGCATCCCACGGCTTTACACTACGTGGAGTTAACTGCTCACAGACATGCAGCTTAGAACTAGTCAGAGTGCTCAACGCTCTGGAAAATTGGTGCTTACTTTGTACTTGAGCTGTATAAACCTGCCAGTGAGAGAACGCTGCGTAGAAAGAAGAATTTTAACAGAAAATTAGAAAAACTGCATAAGAAGTAAAGACTAACAGGAAGATTTAAAATGCAACTCAGTTAAAAGCACAGTGAACATTTTTGATCTATAATATGTGGATCACATATTATACAGTCCTCATTTTTCTGCATATTAATCTAGTTGCAGATTAACCAAGTTACAGATGCAGAAATACTTCTTTGCCACATGCATGTACAGTCTGTGTTTAAAAAATTATTAGTCTAGGCTGCATGAGAGAGCTTGTTTGTAGTTAGTTCAGATATGGAAGAGGAATATCTAGTTATGCCCTGGATTTTGTCAAATAAACCTTTCCAATTCTGAGCCATCTGCATATTTCTGACCAGTGTCAACAGAACCGCAAACAGTGGCTGGTGTGGGAGACATTGTGCCATATAAACTTTAGTCCAGAAGAATTTATTAGTTGTGTGTTATACTTGACTCCCCCCAACAGGAGCTAGCCCCTTTAGAGCTGTTTGGGGGTCTCTACACCATGCTGTCCAGTAGTCTGGGGTTTAGGCAGGGTTGTTATCTTAAGCACAGCTAAGGTTGGGAAAGCTCTGGTTCATTTTCTTGTTACTATCTTGAAGATAGGTAATAGTCCTACTAAACTTTGGCTGAGCCTGTAAAGAGCAAATTAAGTGCTTCTGAATATGTTTCTCGCTGAGACAGGTTATCCAGTTTCAACCATTATCCAGGCTATACGACCCTCCCATTAGCTCAGCTAATGGGTAATTGTTGACAGTGCATTCTCTTCATTCACAGGGTAACAAAGTTATGGCCCTGAATCAGCACAGTATTTTAAAACATGCTTAATTTTAAATGCAGACTAGTCTCACAGAAGTCAATAGAACTACTTAGTGCCTAAAATTAGGTACATACTTAATTACCTTGATAAATTACAGTGGCAAACTTCTATTAAGGCTAATCTGGTATTATAATGCATTAATCCCAATTTCCATTCCAGTAAGTGTGGCACAGGTAATAGCATCTTTTTCATCAGTTTACAGCACTATCCTGGGCTTTTACAGAGCAGAGAAATTCATTTTAGTACCAAGCAAAAAAGGTAACTTTGTTGTCTCCAAATTTTAGAACTTAATGAAGCAGTTATTCGTTCTTAGGCACCCTGCATATTAAAAAAAAAAAAAAAAAAAGGCAGGGAATACCCTTGTAACTTCATTGTGCATATATAAAACAATTTAGGTACTTTGAATATACAGAAAATTGGCCTCAATCTTTTCCAGATGTCATTAAGAAGGTAATTTTCTTCAGGTCAGCCCTTCATCACAAGCTTCATGTGAGAGGTGGATGAACACACTGAGGCGCATCTTTTGTTGCTATAAAACGGGAAAGTTCAATTTGTTATCTGGAAGGCAATAAAGGACTAAATAGGTTTTGAGGTAGGGGACTGATTGTTAGAATGTTCTCATTTAGAGAGATTAAGAGAAGTAATTAAGCTTTTTTTAAAATGAAGTTTATTTGCTATGATTCCTCATATGTGCCATATACCATCATTCTGGTATAATACTGCATAGGCTGAGCTGGGATGGATGAAATGAGTGGCAAAGCAGTTTGAAAGGTGGTATATTCTAAAAGAAATTTCCAAATCATCGATAGTACCAGGCCAGATCTAGTAGTCACTGAAGACCAGGATCGGTTTTATACTAACAACTGCAGTGTGAATTACATCCAACTTTAGTTCTAATCCATGAGTTACTAATCATACAGAAAATTTCCCCCAACTCGGGAAGTCCATGAACACAAATGCTCGGAGGCAAGGAGGCTAGCCAGTAGAAACATCATATATGTTTGCACTATCCAAGACATTGTATTTAGTTATATGGACCTGTGATCTGACCCACAGTGGCCACTTCTCTGTTGTGAAGCTTTCATACAACGGTGATCATATAAAATAATATAATTGCACTTGCATTAGTTAAAATGACCACAGAGCAGTGGCTAGAAGAGGTATAAACTACACTTTACCATCAGTATTCAAAATATCCTTTGTGTATCACACATACAAAGAGGAATACTTCAAGATTTAAAAAAGGACTAGTTCGTATTCGTCTCTTGTGTCTGCTGGTGCTCTATGTGTGATAAAGCCCATGAAAAGGAACTGAACAGAGATTTCTGCATGGATTTCTCCACCGGTTTGGCACAGGCTATATTTGCTGCGATCAGCGAGCGTAAGCCCCAGACCCACTGTGGTGTGTGTGGGTTTCCCAGGGTCCACACAGCACAGGCCAGTGGGGCTGAGCCCACTGGGGTCCCAGGGTGCTTGCTCTGAAGTGGCTTGGGTAGAAATAGCAAGGGCTTAAACTGTCCTGCCATCTAGTGGGATCCTCAGCCTGCCAGGTAGTTTGTGCAAGTAAATGGAGGGAGACAGTTGAAGAGACCTCAAAACCAGCTGGGAGGCAGCTGCTTAACAGCGAAAGCACAAAGAGGGTGCAAGCTGGCCTGGTGAGAGGTAGACTGTCTCCAGCTAATCTGAGACATTCACTTCAAGGGTTTTGCTACGGGTCCAGTACCTTGGTGTCTCTGTGGATTCAGAAAGTTGGGTGATCGCGAACAGGAGACGTCTCACATTGCTGAGAGCACTGCTCCGAAGGCTTACGTAAGCTTGGGAAAATAATGCCAGCGGCAGCTTCCCCACTCCACAGGGCTGCCATTCAGAGGTGTGCGGTGCTCCTTCCCGCGGCCCCTGGTAGCCTTCCTTCCTCGCCCAGTCAGCAGGAGCATGTCGCCTCCAGCCCGGAGGCCCAGACCTCTCAGTGGAAACTCACTCACGCTGCCTGGGCAAAGGAAAGATGCCCGGCTTCAGCACCGAGGGGTGAACAAGCCAAAAGCATTTTCAACCCGTAAACTCTGCCATAGAACAGGTGTCTAAGTCTGGCTTGCAGCCTACCCAGCTTTAGATGCCCGCTCTGCAATTTGGCCTAGGGTGCCAGTACCGCCATAGATGACTGGTTTTGACCTTTTTAGGGAGAAAGTTTCATCTTCCGCACTTGAAGCTGTTCTACTTCAGCTAGTAATTATCAATAAATGCTGAGAGCTGTTCCTTGATTTTATTATTTTGGTTTATTTCCCTTTTCAGCCTAGTGGGGACCAGTTCATATCCCAAGATGGCCGGGAGCGACAGGAGGCCTGAAGGCCGTTGCTCTGCCTTGTCCAAGAGCCAGATCTCCGGATTTTAATGCAAGACTTAGGTTTGAAGGAAAATAGGTATTTTGGCTGTTGACACAAAGCCTGGGTCCTGTGGGCTTTTCGGGATTAAACATATATTCAGCAGTTGCCTGCAATGTAAAGGGCCCTGATGTGAGGATTTAGACAATCCCTACCAGTGCTTTATTCCGAGGACCCTGCTGTGCAGTGACTGCTGATGTAAATCCAGTGCTTACCATAAAAAAACCCCACTTTTTTTACCACAGAAAAGCTAATCTGTGACAGACTGGTTTAACCTTCCTACATATTTTATTTTTTTCCAGATCCTTTGGGTGCATTTGTAAATGATACATCAGCAGGGTAAACAAAAAGAAAGAGCATGTAAACGGCTGTTAACCCCCAGCAGTATTCAAGAAGCAGTTTTCTAATAATGCACCTAGTTTCCTAAGGGGACGGGAGCACCTTTTGCCCGAGGGCTCGGCAGCCGCCAGGCTGACAGGCACGCAGGCGGCAGCCGGGCACTTCCCGCCCGACGGGCACAAGATGGCGCCCGAGCCCGCGCCAGGCGAAACGGCCGAACCTTCGCCTTCCTCACAACCTCGCCCCTCCTCGCCTGCCGGCTCGCAGCGCCTCGGAAATGGCAGAGTTTGGGCCTCCTTCGTTACGGACCGTAACGTGAAAAAGAGGGGGAGCTGTGGCAATGCCCCGGCCGGCCGGCGCCGGTGGGACGAAGGACGGGGCTCCCCGGGGGCGCCGGCAGCTGCGTCTAGCCTCTCCCGCCCCAGCGCTGCCCCTTGAACTGCCCCGGCGACTCGTCCTCCAAACGGCTCGTTGACGTCAGAAGGCCCCGCGTCTTCAAAAGCATGGGGGAAACGGGTTTGAAATGTGCCGCCCTTTTCCCCCTCCACACGCCCTCGGGCTCCTCTTGCTGAGCTGCAGCAGGCGCGGAGGGCAGGTGAACTCCCCTCAGAGGTTCCTTCCACACGGACTGCACCAGCATCCTTCTGGCCAGCTAAATAAGCAGTTTATTCACAATAATGTTACTTCTTGCTCTCCAGCATAGCTGTTGCTCCTGTGCGTCCCCACTCCCCATGCATGGGACCTCTGTGGCCCTGCAGCCACCCGCGCACAGCTGCCCAGTGTGCCAGGGAGCCGGCCTTTCCCGGCAGCCACCTAGGCCACCTCCAGCTTCCAGCAGGCAGCAGGGGCTGAGCAACAGTACGCTGTGCACCACGGAAGAAAAGCGCCCTTTAAGTGAAAAACAGGAAAACTGCCATACGTGCATTCGCGGGAGAGCTACAGGTTTTGAACGCGCTTGTTCCTCCGACCAATTTTGTACCCATCTTCTACTTTAATTGCTCAACAATCCCATCCCATTCCTTCCATCCCTCGGAATTTCTCATCTAACTCTGTTCAAAGCTCACATCCATCTACTCACTTCCTTTCTTCAGTGCTCACCCCTTGCTTTGCTCACTTATACCTCCTTATGCCCGACATCAGCTGTTAGTGCTTCAAACACCCAGTTTGAAGAAACTAATCTCTTTAATTGCCTCCATATTTGGTAAAATGAGATGGCAGAAGGACAACTCATTGCTATTCCTTCCAGCAAGTACTGGGTAGAGTTCTTATATATCAGACTCATTAAAGAGCCTTGAGCCAGTCCCTAAATAGCCTTTGTCTTGAGCACTGAGGGAGGGAAAGCTTCTCTAGGAAAAAAAAATAGCATGTGATTATGCAAATAGAGATCGTGTTGCAATATAAGAAAGTGCTGAAATAAGTTTCTTTCAGGCATGTTCTTTCAGACAGCCTTTGAACTCTTGACTTTGCATCTTTTTTTCTTTTTTTAACGTGGGCTGTTATGAGTGGAAACTTCTAGGTAAATTTATGAAGGATAAAATGAAATGCTGACATGTAAGAAGGAGTATATTTAAGGGCAGGGGAGATAAAGGACAATGAGATGGAGTTAAAGGTGTGAAAGTTGTGCCATGTTTCCTCTCTGTAGCCCTTCTTTTAGCAGAACAGCTGAGCCAGTCGTCGTGCGAGAGAGTCAGCCTGCTCCTGCACCCTCCGCTGCCTCTGGACTCTGGATGTTCTGAGCTCTGGCTGCAGCGCTGATCAGCCGCTCAAGAAAGTTTCAAAGGTTTGGAGGAAGATACTCCTAGAAGCCTTGTTTAACTATTACAAGAGTAGTTAAGGATTTTGTGATACATAGAGGGTCTGGGTTATTGTCGTGGTTTAACCCCAGCCAGCAACTAAGCACCACGCAGCCGCTCGCTCACCCCCCCCCCACCGGCGGGATGGGGGAGAGGATCGGAAGGGCAAAAGGGGAAAACTCGTGGGTTGAGATAAAAACAGTTTAATAACTAAAGTAAAATAAAAAATAGAACAGTAGTAATACAAAGCAAGCGGTACACCGTACAATTGCTCACCACCCGCCAACCGATGCCCAGCACATCCCCCAAGCAGCGACCGAACCCTTCCCCGGCCAACTCCCCTGCTTATATACTGAGCATGACGTCACATGGTATGGAATAGCCCCCGCCCAGTCTGAGTCAGCTGCCCCAGCTGTGCCCCTCCCAGCCTCCCGTGCCCCTGGCAGAGCATGGGAAGCTGAAAAGTCCTTGACCAGAGTGAGCACCACTTAGCAAGTACTTAGCAAGAACCAAAACATCAGTGTATCATCGACATTGTTCTCAACCTAAACCCAGAACACAGCCCCATACCGGCTACCAGGAAGAAAACCAACTCCATCCCAGCCAAAACCAGGACAGTTATGTTTACCACCGCCACACTGAGGGGGAAATCTTTTGAAACATGTACAGATGGATGTATAGAATTAAAGGAATAGTGGATGTATCTGTACTTCCCCCCCTGGCGCCTACTGCAGTACAGTCCAGAAAGTGAGTCCCATGATTATCCAGGCAGGGACTACATGCCTGTTTTCCTTTCTGTGCATATCTGCATCTATTCTCATAGCAGACTCTGGATTTGGCAAAGTATGAACCCACACTCAGCAAGTGGGATGTGTTTTTAAGTTTCCTGGTTTAGACTTGCCCATTGTGACCATCTCATGTGATTTTTTGCATAATCCAGGATATGGAACTTCTCTGAATTACTTCCTGCATCATGTCTAATAGCTGTGGTTGTTAGCATAGTTTACAACTTGCAGGGATGAAAAGTCTAGTAAAGCAGTTTGAAAGCTGGTCAGGGGGTTAAGTCTCCTCACAGCTAATATGCACTTCATTTTTAATATAAGTTTCTCTAGGCTTCACTTCCAGTGACTGAAGTTTTGTATACCAGACTGAAGAGACCACTCTTATTTCCGTTTCTCTGGGATTGTTTCCAAGCAGCTGGGATGACCAAAGTTTTCCCCAAGTTTGTCTTGGTCCTAGTCCCTATTTAAAGCTAGTAATGAGCTATCTTAGCCCTGCAATGCTTCAAGTTGCTCTAGAATTTTGTGTTCCAGGAAGTTTACATATTTAGACTCATGAAAACTCAGAAATGACTCAATGCTTGGTCACAAATGAATATGTAAAGCAGGGATATAGTTGCACTTTTGAATGAATCAAGTTGGGTGAGTAATTCTATCTAGGTCACCCAGCATGAGGCTTCATTTCAAAAGCACCTCTGCCTAATCTGTGTCAGGCATTTTTTTCATCAACGACAGGCCCATAAATTGATAACCTAATTAAATTATTTATCGAGACTGTGAAATTCGGACATTTCTCGGGGGTGCATTAACACTCCCTGTAACCTACTGCTAGTTTAGAACTTTGGAGGCAACGGCTCGCTCCAGGTGAGAGATTCCGATTTAGAGGAGACAAACGCAGAAGAGTGTGGCTCCAGCTGCATCTGAGGGATCACTTCTGGCTCCAGCAGGCTGTGACTCTGTCCTGTCAGTCCATAGCTGAGTGGAACAGAAGAGGACCCTGGGAATATCCAAATGCAGGTAGTTAATGAGTTATTACTTTGCATCTGTTTTCCAAATTCGGTAGTTATTTTCTTAAATTTGTAATTCAGTCAAAACTGATTTTACTTTTTGGCTAAATCTCAGCTGGTATTGAGAGTGATTTCGGGATATTGCAGCAAATGGTGTGCTTCAGTATGGACAAACAGAATGAAGGTACATTGAGCTATTCCAAAAGTTTCTTAAATCCATCCTGCAGACTGCAAAGTTGCATTTTGTTATGCTGCAAGGATTTAGCTTGAGATCGATTATACTGAATTCCAAATAGTTGCACTTATTAAGCGTTAGGCAGCCTCCGTGGCGTATACTAGGGCTACAGAAAATTTGTATTGATGATGATAAAAACCATTCCCTACCTTTGTTATAATACAGAATCCTTGGACCATAACACAGAGTGTGTTTCTACTGCACTAATATTCTCACTAGGCTCCTTTGAACACCAAATCTACACAAGTCTTCCAGAATCAGTTGCAACAAGTCAAATGCAAGTCATCTAATCTCCTTAAACCTATGTGCTATTTTTCCATTTATGCACATAAGGATTATTTTAACTTAGTGTGTTCAGCTTATTCATACGCCTTCTAAATTTCTCTGAGTCATTATTACCTCTGAAATAGTTGCTTACTTTTAAGACTGTATTTCTTTTTTCCTCAGTGTATGACCTTACATTTGGCCATGCTGAAAGTGTAAGTCTGGAAAGCTGATTTCTTGTATTGATTTTACAATAACCAGACAGCTATTGTAAGTGACACCCAGTATCAGACATTTCTGTTACATTTTAGAGGCTTTTAAATAGTTTTTCTACTCTTAAACACAAAAGAAAGCAAAGACAAATATTAAAATAACCAAAGGCCTAATGGTACAAAGTTAAAATAACTGCATCTTCAATAAATAGAACTGGGAGCCAGGAAGGTGGCTGGCTTTAGCGCAGGCTAATTCTTTGAAGAGAGCCTCTGACTTGAGTCCTTTAAATGGTAGATACAGTAATATTAGACAACAGATAGCAACCCCCCAAATGCCTTTAAGAAGCAGAGAAGACCCCGGAGATATTTCGTAGTATTTGCTTCCTTCTTTAAACCATTGTAGACCAGCTGTCCTCTCAGCTTAAACCAATCCGAATAAATGTCTAATAGTTCATAATGAGGTATTAGCGGGTATTTACTTTCCAGGACTCTCCTAATCTCATGTCACACCAATTTGTAACCTCAGAGAGAGCCTACAAGAATGAAATGCATGATCACAGACCATTTAGTTTTCAGCAATTAGCAAGAGACACCAGAATTAGACCTTAACATGACTTGTGCTCTAATGTTAGCCTGTCCTGGCACTATTTTGGTTGAGCTTTTACAGCGGCAGGAAGCCTGCTGAACATGCTCCTAAGCTTTGCCTAAGGTATGCTGTGCTTTTAGAAGGGATACACCTGCTCCTGCCTGCATTACCTTGCACCTTGCCTATCAGCTGGTCTGCAGAGCCAGCAAAGCCCTTCCCGTGGCATTTACGCAGCACAAGACTGGATTCATACAGCTGCTTTGTACCTGGGGCCATCCTGTGACCACTTGCTTGTGCAGCTGCATAATTGGGCGTCTTCTCCGTAAGGCATTTATCTCTTTTGTTTAAACTGGGATTTCTAAAGAGCTGCCCATCAATAGAGTGAACCTAGTGATTTTCTGTGACTCACAGACAGCACTGAGATAGTTTATTTTTATTAGGGGGATCAGCAAATCTCTTAGACGGCTAGAGGACACATGAGATCGTTTTAGTTAAGGACATTCTACTGCCCTGTTTGACATTAGTTTTTTCTGCAGCACCAAAAATCAAATCACACTCAGCCCTGAAGCAATACCATCCCAATCTGACACGATAGCTACTAAAATCTGGTCATTTCTGTGTTATGCTGAGAGCAAAGCTGCACAGAGATTCACAGCAGGGCTTCAAGCAAGGTTTAAATGTGCTGAGAATACCCTAGTCTGCTGTCCATAAATGGAGCAAATCTCTTCTACTTTCAGCTACACATTATTTTCAGTTTCCTTAATTCAAAAGTAGCCCCCTATATGTTTCAGAATGCTAAGGGATTATCAAAATGCCTAAGTGAGTTAGGACCCTGAACCATGTTGGCTTTCAACGGGATTCAACACCTAAAAGGCCTTTCAGTGCCTACATCTGTTTTCGTACTGGGGAGTTAGGCCCTGGTGTCACTGCTACCCTTCGTTGCACACATGGGTACAAGATGCTCTGCAGTTCCAGGGTCTTCGTTGCCCCGAACACAGAAAGGTTTGAATAATGCAGTCATCACTAAATTATCTGAAGGTCTTATAACGTAGTATCCCCTTAACTACTGATCAAACTCTATGGAGTAATATGTTATTCCTGGCTATTGTACTGCAAGGATGGCAAAAGGATAGGTTTCACTGAGTTGGTGTAGCAAGAGTGCCCCTCCTGCCTTAGATCCACAGAGGGACACAGCAGAAGGGTAGATAAACCTGACTTCAAACATTAGCTGCACCAATTTCACTACATTTTCATAACCAGAGTACTAAGCCCTTAGTGACTGGCTGCAGCAATAAGATGCTCAGCAGTTCCTGACAGTGATTATGAGGAATCCACACATAAGAGAACCTCTTGGTCAGACTTTTCTACCACAGGAGCCTGGTGGCCATCCTGTGGTGCCCTTTTTTTTTTCCTGAACAAGTGAATTTTTCTTTCAAGGACTGAATGAAGGCTGAGGGCATGTGAAGCAGGGATATAACAGGGGGGAAAGGTAGCCAAAAGCAGTTTTTGTGTCCTGTATTCAAAGGCTGAAGGTTAGGGCAGCGTCACATTCACCCTGGATGGCCTTTGGAAGCAAGGATTACTTATTACACAGGGATGTCTTGCCACAGCATTTTCATCTTTCAAGCAGGCCTTGCACAGAGAATGCAAATGTGCCTACTTACACTGCTCAGATGGTGTAAAGAGTTTAGTGTAAATGAGAATGAGTCCCTGTGTGTTCAGAGAGGAATCTCCGAGACATCTTTCGTCATGCAGGCTTTTTACAGGGGAGTACGCAGTCTGTTAAAACCTTCAAACTCTGCTGACGGCGTAAAAGAAACTCCAAGCTGGTCTCTTGTGCAGCAACCTAAAATGCACACCAGGTCAGTGTATTTCACACTGCTATCTCTGTTCCAGCCGTAGCAAAGCACTTACATAGCTCAGGATGACTTGTACTAGCTGTTGACATTAACACAACTCTCACATAAGGATCCACAGCAAATATAGGGCATAAGATGCCATGGAAAACATTTTTGGCTGTGGCTTGTCACCACACAAAGTGTCAATAATGTAACATTTCCTACTGTTGATTTATCCTCCTCCCAAATCATCACTAACACAGACAGGTGGGATCTCACCATCATAAAACCTGGTGTGATGACTTTGGCAATCTATCTAAGCAGCAGAAGGAATGTGAACATTTTAGCAGACCCTGTTTTACATCCGAAGCGTGGTGCAAAGTGTTAAATAATATATTTTTCTTAAGACTAGATACTAGTCTTAGCTAAGGATGTTGAGAAATCCTGGTAGAACTGAGCCATCAGTGTAGGTATGATTGCTTAAATGATGAAGAATCCTGAAGTGGCTACCTCCCAAGGGCCGGGCTGCAGCGCCGTCTGGAAGAAGGTGCAAGGCAGAAGTGTCCTTGAGGAGTCCAGCTACCAGCAGTGGGGCTGAATCACTTTCAGGGGTTTCATATCACACAGAGCCCGTGAGGCTGGTTCTACGCAACAAGCCCCGGGCAGCATAGAGAGGAAGGAGCTCTCTCAGGGCTCTGTGCATGCATCTGCACCAGAAGGATCAGCAGAGGCTCCAGGGCTTCTGCAAGTAGAACCTATATGAGCAGATAACTCTGTCTTGTCAGTACTGGGAGAGGAGACACTGTCAGTTATGAGGATATCGGTAAAATCATTTAGGATTTAATATGATGCATCTCAGATGAAGTAGGTGAGCGGTGAGGTCAGTTTGCATGTCAGCTGCCTGGGTGCCAGTGATGAAACACTGTGAGACCACAGCTGCAGAGTTTGGCTACGGGTGGTGAACACTGCAAAACAGCTGATAATGTTACTGTATTGAGGAAACACAATTCCCAAATTTAACTGGAGTCACGGATGATGCCCATGCACAATATCAACCCTGCGTGCCCCGTGCCGTGACAGTGCCGATCACAAAGCATATTCCTCATTCATTATCGAGGGTTTGACTGACTACAGACATTAGGTTAGTGGACATCTGTATGAGCCGCACCAGTAAGGCTGGTATTCTGGGCGAACTTTGGAGACACAGCGTTGCTCAACTTTGACCAAAAAAAAAGGACTTGATTCCTTTCAGCCTCATGAAGAACAATTGGCGGTCTGTTATTTCAAGTGATGCTCTTCCTCTCCCTGGCTTTCTGAGCGCTAGCTGAAAAGTCTCAGAAGTGCAGGTCAGAAGAGGGAAGTCAGACGTAAACTGAGCAGCTGCAGGAGGGCACCTCGTGTCTCTCTCTCTACTTCACAGTAAGTGGTCGGAAGGTTAAAGAGAAATAGATGCACTAGTTCATACCCTTAGGTGAACAAGACTAACAGAAAGTGTGTTGTGTGGCAAAAGGAATTAGGATTATATTCCTGGGGTTAATTCTTTCTGAGGACAAGTGAAAAAGTGGCAAATTAAATTAAAATCCCGTCAGAAGCGTCACTTGCCCTGCACTCAAAGAACATGTCATACTACAAGAGCCTGAAAGAAATGCAAACGACAGTCAAAAACTAATTAAAAAATATTAGGAAAATATTCATAGTCGTTTATATTTTGTATGGCTGGACCAAGTAGAAAATTGTTGAGGTTTTGTTCCTAAATCACAGAAAGTCTCTTTCACTTACTCCCCTCCCCGAGGTTTGTTAGGAGAGCTGAAGAGCTAGATTCATGACTCTGGAGTCCCTCCAAGCCATAGGTCTGGCAAAGCTGACAGCGTGGCTTGTCCCATGGAGACAGGCTGATTTCTGAAAAACACTCAAGAGCCAAGATGACTACCTAATGCCTTCAATGGATTTCAAACAACTAGAAGACGGAAAACAGTCCCTCTCTAGCAGAAAAAAAAAATCGTATTAGATGAAGCAGTTTTAAGCTCTTTTCCTTCTTCCTTCATTCTTAGTTTCCAAACGCTGCCAGTTGTGGAGGCAAGATGCCGTTTCCAGCCAGCAACAGCAAATGCCAGTTTCAGACAGCATCTGCGTAGATGCCTTGTGATGGTAGAGGAAAGCTGTCTGTACTTGGCCAGTACCAAACCGGGCCTGCAGATCTTCACGGGAAGGCCTTTGGAGGTGTTCTGCAGCGGCGCTGCGATCCCGTGTCTTTATTCAGGAGAGTGTTCCCCGTTTGGTGCCCGCGTCTCTTTTTGCCCCTGCTACTTTAACCGGGACAAGCAGGCGGGCGGACGGCGGGGGCGCCCGGGGCTGCTCCGCCGAGGCGAGGCTCCGCAGCCGCTGCCGCGCCGCCGGCGGAGCCTGCCCCGTCCCTCCCTCCCTCCCCCCTTCCTTCCCCCTCGGTGCCCCGCTGCGCGCCCCGGCCCGGGGGCGGCCCTGCCCCGGGCCCCCCGCGCCGCTTCCCCGCCGGCGGCGGGGCGGGGAGGCGCCGTCCGGCCGCTGCCATCGCGGGCGGCGGGGGCGGACCGCGGCTGCCCCCCGCCTCCCGGCCCCCCGCCGGGCGCCGGCTTTAAATGCGGGGCGGCGCGGCGGCAGCGGCGCTCCCCGCCACCCCCCCGGCACCGCGATCGGCCCCCGCAGCCGGCCGCCATGGTCGAGGCTTTCTGCGCCACCTGGAAGCTGGTGGACAGCCACAACTTCGACGAGTACATGAAGGCGCTGGGTAGGTACGGCCGGGCGGCAGCGGCACGCTTAGGAGAGCTGGAATTTTGCACCATCCTTAAAAAGAAAAAGAAAAAAATTAAGAATTTCAAAAGCCCGGCGCTGCCAGAGGTGTAGGAAAGGCATTGGCAGAGGCGGGGGAGGTTGGGGCGGCTGTGCCTCTGTCGGCAGAGTGAACTTGATGCGGGTCGTTCCGCCGGGGGGGCCGGGGTGCGTTGGAGGGAGAGCCGTCCTGCCGGAGAGGCTGCGGGAGGTGCCCCTGGCTTAGGGAAGGCGTGTGAGAGAAGGGCACAGGCCGCCTGCAGGTAAACTGGAAACAAATAAAAGAGAAATCGTGGTGCTGGAGCGGTAGGGAACTGAAATCCGCAGCAGCAGCGGCGGCGATTGTCACCCGTTCCGCGGCGCCGCTTGGGGCTAGGTTCCTTGTCACCGTCCTCGGCGGCGAGGGAGGATACACAGCTGCATCTGGGGGGTACCTGTGGCTACTGGGAGTAGCTGTGCGGGCACAAGCGAAGCAGAAAGTAGCATTTCACTGTGATAGCTTAAAGCTGTAGAGCGGGGGAAGAGATTTCTGTACCTCAATGTGTGCCAAAAAATGTGTAAAAACGCGAATGTCTGATGGATTTCTCTTTTCCCGTGGTGGTCCAGGAGTGGGGTTCGCAACGCGGCAAGTGGGGAATGTGACTAAACCCACTGTGATTATCAGCAGCGAGGGGGACAAAGTAGTGATCAGAACTCAGAGCACTTTCAAAAACACAGAAATCAGCTTTAAACTTGGAGAGGAATTTGATGAAACTACCCCCGATGACAGAAACTGCAAAGTAAGTGAACTCTAGGGCTGCAATGGCTTCTTTTTTATCCTCTTCCTTCCCACCCCCGCCCCCGCGGCTGTATCTTTGGTAGGGTCAAAGGGAAAAAAAAGTAACTTCTGCTACCGCCAGTTGTAGCACTGTGAAGGACAGGAAAAAAAGACAAGATTGCATCTTACTTGCCTGCTGACACCATGCCTCGTCTGGAGCAATGTGTTGTGTCACCAGCCCTCTACCTTCCAGTGTCAAAGAATTGCATTAGCTGCCCACTTTTCTTTCAATGCAAATACCATTTGGCATAACACTTTCTAGTCAAAATGGGGAAATACCTTCTTCCTTGCATCTTTGGGGGCTTAACATAAATGTTATCCCAGAGCACATCTGAAACAGTGGTTCTTGTGAGGCTGGAACTCCAAGGAAACAACTTTTTTCATCCTTTGACACAAACAAGTATTGTATGGAGTTCATGCTTGAAACGAGGATGATTCATGGGCTTGGCTTTAAAATGGCTGGGACTACTTTATCATTCTAGATCCACATCCATCTATTGAAGAGAATTCAATAGAATGGTGCATGCTGAATGTGTGAGCAGAATCCCAAATACCTCAAATAAATGAATGTCTTTGTGTTTCTTGGTATCTCACAGTCAGTTGTGACCCTGGATGGAGACAAGCTAGTGCACGTACAGAAGTGGGATGGCAAGGAGACAAACTTTGTGAGAGAAATAAAGGATGGCAAAATGGTAATGGTAAGTATAAAGCTCACCGAGCATTCACATATACAGCTAACGCTCCTCACTTACATTTATCTCAAGCTTTATGATCAGGTAGTGTTACTTATACACAAAACCTTAAACCAGTTGGTGGGGAAAGCTAGCAGAGATCTTTCAAATATTTATTTTGTTTTGTTTTGCCTCATGTTTTACTGACAATTGAAAAATTGCTAATGGTTTTAGGCAGGCCAGCCAATGAATTTCCAGAGTGTATACGTTCTTTCTAGAGTTTGTGTAAATGCCCAAGCAAAAAAAAAAGTCCCGGTGACCTGGAAATATACAAAGTTCTTGATTATATATGCAATTATCTGTTGCCAGTGCTAATTTAGATTTCTTTAAAAACTTGTTTTATATATGCACGCCTAATATTTAATTACATAGAACAAATATTTCCCTAGGAAAATAAAACTACGATATTGCAGGAGGCAATAGCATTTTCATATTTAATAATAAAGGGTTTATTCCTCCTGTCTTGTTAAAAACGACGATAAACAGCAATTGTGTAAAGAAAAGTCTTGTTTTAAATTCACATTCTTTTCCTGATTTTTCAAGAACAGGAGTATGGGGTGAATAAATGATGTAAGTTACTATATCTAATGTCCAGGGTGGCACTCCTCATGCTTATTTTTGGCACAAAGATGTAACTTTCAAAAATTAAACCTCTTCAGGTATACTAATCTATGTGCCTTGGATGTTGGAGAAAACCAGTTAGCTTGTTTTCTAAATACTTCAGAGAGTATCTGTATGGATGGAGACTTCCAAATAATTAAAACTTTAAAGCATACAGTCAGTGCAACACAACATGACAAGCGATTCAAGGAAAAATACATGCTTTGGTTTTGGAAACAGCTACATGCATATACAGAAAACCTTTTCCTTTTGAATTTGAACATGGTGAGGTGCCCTGTTCCACTTCAGGAAACACCTCCAAAGCTCACACACTGTAGTTAGTGTTCTGCACAACTGTAGTAACTAAAATATTTGGTAGTTTTAGCAACATGAGTGCACAAAATGCATTTATTTTAATACAAGGGTCTCCTTAAGTATATGCCTATGCATAATAGTATAGAATATGGGTATAGAGGACTTGGATTTTAGATTGCACATTTTGCAATGTGATCAACTTTGGGAAAATAAGTGCTAAATTTGTATTAAAACAATGCTATATTTAAGAAATTACATTTATGAAATTAGAAAAATTAAACAGTCGTTTCTAGTCTCACTTTAGTTGCCTTGTACATGAGCATTCTGTGCTTCTTGGGTTGAAAGTAGCAAGGAGAAAGTTATGTTTATTACAGGATCCATAACTTCGAGGTTTTGCCTCTTGTTCATTTAAAATATCAATAATCTAGACCAACTAGATATAAATTACATAATGTAAACCAACCTTGCTCTAGCATGGGCTTCTTAATATGTTAAGTCATTACAGAAAATGGTCCAGCATCTAACGTGTCTGTCTTTTCCTTGGACTTGCAGACTCTCACCTTTGGTGATGTGGTTGCTGTTCGCCACTATGAGAAAGCGTAAAGTTTACCTGACCTCTGTCCAGATGTTACTTCTGCTGGATGGATTAATGTACCGTCCATAATCGAACGTAGCTAAATTGCACGTTTCTGGCATGAAAGGTTAATAAAGAGTTTGGGGGGGTGTGTGTTTTTTTAAAAAAAACTTTATGCCATCAAATTGGCAAGCTTGTGCTGTATAGTGAAACAGGTTAAACTTGGCATTAAATTTCTGAAACACTTGGCTCTCTTTTTTTTTTTCTTTTACAGTAGATGGGACATATTTGAATTGTTTTGGAATGCAGATCAAACAGAAGGTAAATTGTTTTTTAAACCTGTGCTCCTTTTGCACTTAATTGGCTAATATTCCAGTGTTCTGGAGGGAGTTGTCGAAAGTTCCTTTTTCTGAGTTAAACAGAAAAGCACGTGGTACACAACGCTGCAGCAGCTTCTCCATGTGATGAATGAGAGTATATGGGAATGAAAAATTTCTTTCACTCTACTCCAGTGGCTTCTTTTTGCTGGAGAAATCTAAAGGCCCTCTTTTTATATAGGCAGAGAAGTGAGAGGCTTAAGCCAGTTTCAGCTCCTCTCTTCACTGGGAACTTGTTATCCAGTGTGTGCTAATGCCAATAGACAGACAGCCTTCCATGTCAGGGGGGATCCTGTAGCTTTGTTTTTAATAGTTATGAGAGGTTTTTATTTTGTTTTGGTGGGCTTTTTTGCTAATATACAAAAGACTGAAGTAAATCAAAGTGCAAAGATTGAAGCATTTCACAGGATGGGAGGAAAGGACCAACAGGATAAAGGGCAGGACTAGGGGAACCTAAATTACAAAGCTTATCTTTCATGAGTCTCCACAGAGGTGGGAGGAGAACAAAGGGAAAACAGTACAAGACAAACTGTCTGAGATTCCCGTCCCAGAGCTGTAGTTTCATAGCCAATATGTACGGGAGATAACAGTTTGCACTGTGAGCAATTTAAAATAAAATGCTGCTTGAAAGAGATAAATTAAAACCTTATTCCTGAAGAATATTCCCTAAAAGACCAGGGTGGGAAAAACTGCCTTACACTTTAGATTCTTAGGAAAATTGAAACAGGTTGCTGGCAGCATGGAGGAGGTTGTTTGGAGAGTCCATGTTTTCTGACCCACTGACTCAGTGGACCACATGGAGGTGTAGCTACCTACCACCTTTCGAAGGCAGGCAGAGCTGAGCTGTGACTTTAGCTGGTCAGTACTCTGGAGGGTGCAGGAGGGGCGTCCTGCCCACCGAAACCCTGGGCCTAACGCTGCACTGTGCCATCCTTCAGATCTGCTACGTGGCATCATGGGAAGTGGCTTCTTGCTTCTCTGGATAGCAAGGATAACATGGGTAGCTCATCTCATCTGATGAAAGTTCACACCCAACTATGGCACCTAACCAACACCAATATGAAATTTAATGTTGTTAGCTTTACTTTTTCACAAAGAAGCTGCCTGAAAGGAACATCCAAGTCTGTTTTCTCTTGTGGGGAACACCTAAGAGTCCTTAATTATGAACCATTATAAATATGTTTTATTTGGTGGATATTGATCATCTTTAAAATCTAGGAGCTAACTTTTTTCATCACAGAAATGAGAAGTAGAACTTGTTCCAGTGGTATGGGGAACTGCAGTCTCTGTTTTGGGCTGCTTCGCTGCTATAGTGCAAGTTATCTTTAAACAGCATCTTCTGCCCTTCAGTTTTACCGTTTAATCCTCATCTTCAGTACCTAATACAGCTTTCATCTGTCTCCCCTTGGCTGCTGCCTGTTTGCCCGCAGGTGCATTTGCCACGTGACTGTCCTTCCCAGCCATCCCTTCTCAGAAAGCGGGGAGCAGCTGCTTTTCCTTCGTCTCTGGGAAAAACAGACTTGGGTCCCCAGTACTGGCATTTATCTTCATGACAAGTCATTTGTCGGGTCATGAATCAAAAAAATAAGGTTTGTATTAAATATGAGGAGAGGAATGCAGAGACAGATTAAGACTTGGTTTACAAATAAACCCTGAATGGTAAATATTTATTACAGTCACTTTTAAACAAAGGTTACTTTTCCCTACAATACATGTGTTCTGTAAGTCACATGAAACCATCATGAAGTGTATTGGTGAAGTCTTTTGCTATTCTAAAGATGAACAATATTAATGTCAAATAAGGGAGAGAAAAATGCAGAAGTGGTACCTGCGAAGTGCCTGTGGCACTGCTCAGAGGAGTGAAAAAGGGAGGAAAATACTGACAGACGGGACTTCCAGCTGCTGCTAAAACGGCTTTGCAAAGCCCTGGAGAGCAGACCTGAACAGCACAGCACAGCGAGCAGCGGGACGTCTGGGGGCAGTGATAGGATCCGTGACATCATTATTCTGGTCTGCTCCTAAAACTGACACCGAGTCCTCTTCCTCACCGGAAACTGCTCTGACCTCAGCAGTAAAGAGCAGCTCCGCTACCGTAAAGCCTTAGCAATGGGGACTCGTATTTACAATACACCTCAGCATTCTCCTTAAGCTGCATTAAAGGTGAACTTGATGGCATCAGCTTTTTAAAGAAAAAAATTAAAGCGCGTTAAGTAACCAGGATCCATTTTTACATGTACAGTGTGAGAAACCTTCCTTCCAGAAGATGCGTGTGACTCCCGTACGGCGCCGGAGCGCAGCCTGCTCGGGGCAGGGCACGGCAGCGCCGGCACCAGCGCTGGCCGCCGGCCGCCCTTCGCGCCCCAGCTCCGCCCGTCGGCAGCACCGGCGAGGCCGCGGCTGGCTCGGGGCGGGGGGAAGGATTTCCAGCCGCAGGTCCCAGCCCCTTCGGAGAGCCGTAACCCCTTGCTGGCAGCCCAGGGCTGGAAGGGACCGGCCCGCCGGGCGCCGCGGGCCACCTGCCGAGCGGGGAAGGGACTCCCGCCCTCCCGCTGCCCGCCTCCCCTTCCTCCGAGGCCGCCTCAAACCTGCCAGCACCGGGACTGAGCCCTGCCCGCGGCCGGCCTGGCTCCCGCGAGGTCCTCGGCGCTGACCCGGGGCTGGCACCTCCCGAAGGTCACCCCGACCCCGGGCACGGCCGGCGGAGGCGACAGCGGCCGCCCCCGCCGCCCCCCTCAGGCGCCGCCGCCCGGCAGCGAGCGGGGGGCCCCGGCCGGGGCGGCTCTCGGCCCTCGGTCGTGCGGGCGGGGCGCGGTGGCGGCTTCCGGCAGCCCCGGGGAGGCGGCGGAGGGCCGGGGCTTGCACAAGCCGCCCCGGGCTCGCCCCTTTCCTCCGCGCCGGGGCGGTCACATGAGCGGCCGTCGGCGGAGCAGGGCGCTGCCGGCACGGCCGACATGGAGCTGCGGGGGGGACGCGCCGCCCGCTTGGCCCTCGGCCTGGCGCTGCTCTGCTCCGCGCTGGAGGCGGCGCCGGCCGGCCCGCAGCCCCGCGCCGCCGTGGGTGAGTCCGCCGGGGGGGCAGCGGCTGAGCGGGGCCGCCCCCGCGCAGGGTGACAGCGGGCAGGGGCCCGGCCGGGGCCGCCCCTGGAGGACGGGGGAGGCGGGTGAGGGGCAGCGCGGCCCCGGGCGGCAGCCGCAGCCCGCGGTGCCTCCCCGGCTGAGGGAGGCCCGGCCGGGGGGGCGCCGGCCGCCCCTCGGTGCTGCCAGCGCGGGGGCCCGGCGGCGGGGGAGGCTCGGGGTGCCTGCTCCCCGCTGGCGCCTCCTTGCCCTCCCCTTCTCAGTGTTCCCCTTCCCTAGACTGCTGCCCAACCGGCTTCAACTTCGTGTGACTTTTAGATAAGTAAACACACGGCTGTTCAGGTACGGGAGGGTTAAATGGGGTTCATATTTAGTTAGCCAGGACGGTGGTAGGTAAGGTGAGCCCTGCCCTGCCTTTGGCGTGGCGTCCTGAGGCACGCGCTGCAAAGGTTAAATTTGGTTTCTGTGCTGTCAGCAAACACACACGCGCTCTGCCCGGCGCGAGCCGCGGTACGGCAGCGCGCGCAGGTGGGTGCTCCGCAGGGGTTTCCAGAGGATTTTCATTCCCTGTGCCTCATACGTGCCTGGGAGCAAAGACGCAGCGGTGCCCAGGCGTTTCTCTGTCTCCTGTTGGTAGGAGTCGCAGTGTTGCAGATAGCGAAGATCGCTGCTGGTCCTTGCTTCCTGACATAAAACTCCACGGGGTCCAGGCGCAGGGTGCCTGCTCTGCCAGGGAGCGAGCATGTGACTTTGGGAAAAACCAGTTTGTATCACTCCGGATTTCACAACCACAACCCCAGATAGGGATGTGGCTTTCCCAAGTGCTTTGAAACTGACAGAAAGAAATTACTCTTGTTTTACATTAAACTTGAAGGCTGGTAGTCTAATACAAGCTTAATTCATCTTGTTCACCATATTCCTATACTTCTTGGCTCCTTTTTCCGTGCAGTGCTAAGTAGCAGTGGCTGAGAATGCGTCAGCCTGGAAAGTAGCGAGTAGGTAAGGCTGACACACCTCTCTCTGGTGAGAAGCCCAGTCTCTTTGCTACTGTGGCTGCTGGGGAGAAGAACAGCTTTGAAATTTTTGCACACATGCTGTTTCTTGCCTTTCTTTGTAGACTGTGATCTTCTATAGTAGCTTCCAACCAGGGAAGATCTGGAAAAATAATTAAAATGCAACTCCCTCTCTTTTCAGGTGGTGGAGCGGGGAAGTCCTTCTATCGCCTCCTCTACTCTCCAGCTTCCAGATTGCTATTAATGAAAAGGAGCTGATTTTCCAGTCCCTACCAGCCTCCATTTTTTTCCTGCTGAATAGCTTAAACCTATGCCTCTGCTTCTGTTTTCAGTTTTTCTAAGCAGACTACATGAAGGACTCTTGTGAGGAATGCAGAACTCGCCCACACTTATCAGACAGGCTAATCAACAATTTGCTAAATTTATTCTCCTTTTCAAAACTTGAAAGAGGAACAGCAGTAGACAAACTGGAGCAAACTTGGCATTACCCATGTGTATCCAGTTCAACTGCAAATAATGCCTTTTCTTTAATCTTTGTTTTCTGAAAACAGGGCAGTTCTGGCATGTATCTGACCTACATTTAGACCCGACTTACCACATTACCCCTGATCGCACCAAAGTTTGTTCTTCTTCCAAAGGAGCCAATGCCTCCAACCCAGGCCCTTTTGGAGACTTTTTGTGTGATTCTCCATATCAACTTATTTTGTCAGCATTTGCATTCATGAAAGATTCAAAACAGCAGGTTTCATTCATGATTTGGACGGGGTAAGTGTTCAAGTCCCTCTGCAGTTAAAGCTTTTAACAGCTGGATAACTATGTAGTGCAGTAATTCACAAGTTTATATTTGCACCAGCAGATCTGAGTTTAGTATCTCACAAATGCTACTTTTAAACAGTCCCTTTAGTTGTCCAAATGGCTAATAAGTGGGAGACTGAGTGAGAATATAAGGCCTCAGGAACAGATTTCAATCTCTGTAATCATTTCTGGATGTTGTTGGACTGTTCATTGGGACATTTACCACATGACTGCATGTGTAAGTTACACATGACAACTAGTGTAAGTTAATGGAAACGGCACAGGGAGGGTGGGAAGTGGAAAAAGCAAAAAGAAAGGTCAGGGGAATAACTGACTGGAATGAATTATTATGGGAGGTATTGGATTTTGTAGGTCTTAAGGTCATTAAATCTAAAGTGCATCCCTTTTTAGAAGATACCCTTTGACTATATTTTATTTGGTTCTCTAAGAGGTAACTAGAATCAAGCAATACTATAGCTTTTTTTTTTTTTAAAGTGTATAAAGTTACCATTCAGGTTTGGTGCCCGTATGAATTCTAGATCAGGGGCTAGTGGGGAGAAGATAACAGTGTCATAGATGCTGCTGTCTCTCTCTTCATTACTGTCACTCACAGCTGCATGTATTTCTAAAGAAAGTGTGGTTTCACAGTCCCTCATTGCAGTATTTTGGATGTGTGTAGTCCCCTGTTGAGTAAAACATTTACCTTTTCTGTGCCAATGTTCCTTATTAGAAAATGGGCATACTACTACTCTCTCTCTCACAGGTGTTATCTGTGAGGCTTTGTGTGCCTTAGCAGTGGGACTAGAGAAAGAAGTGTAAAAGGGAGGCATATGAGTAGCTCGATAGTACCATGCCCTGTTACTTCTGGGTATTCATAAAAGATAGCATTAATTTACCCTTCTGCTATAGCAAAATTCTCCATTCTACCATCACATAATTTTTTATGGTGTACATCAGTGGATAATAATCAATCCTATAAGCAACTGGGAGAAGTCTCACGATCGCTAGCCCTTGTTCTCGTGGGGGACTTCAGCTTACCAGATGCCTGCTGAAAATACAATACAGCAGAGAGGAGGTTACTGGAGCGTGTGGAAGATAACTGCCTGACATAGCTGGTGAGGGAGCCAACTAGGGAAGGCGCCCGCTGGACCTCTTGTTTGCGAGCAGAGAAGGCCTGGTGGGTGATGTGATGGTTGGAGGCCATCTTGGGCAGAGTGATCATGAAATGACAGAGTTTTCGATTCTTGGAGAAGTAAGGAGGGGGGTCAGCAGAACTGCTACCTTGGACTTTCAGAGGGCAGACTTTGACCTGTTCAGGAGCCTGGTTGACAGAGTCCCTTGGGAGGCAGTCCTGAAGGGCAAAGGAGTCCAGGAAGGCTGGACTTCCTTCAAGAAGGAAACCTTACAGGTGCAGGAGCAGGCCGTCCCCATGTGCCGAAAGATGAGCCAGTGGGGGAGAAGACCGGCCTGGCTGAACAGAGAGCTTTGGCTGGGCCTCAGGAATAAAAGGAGAGTTTAAAAGCTTTGGAAGAAGGGGCGGGCCACTCAGGAGGACTAAAGGATGTAGTGAGGTTATGCAGGGAGAGGATTAGAAGGGCCAGAGCCCAGCTGGAACTTAAACTGGCTACTGCTGTACAAGACAACAAAAAATTTTTCTACATTAGCAACAAAAGGAGAATCTCCATCCTTTATTGGATGTGGGGGGAAACATAGTGACAGAGGACAAGGAAAAAGGCTGAGGTACTTAATGCGTTCTTTGCCTCAGTCTTTAATAGTCAGACCAGTTGTTCTTGGGGTACCCAGCCCCCTGAGCTGGAAGACAGGGACAGGGAGCAGAATGAAGCCCCCATAATCCAAGGGGAAATGGTTAGCGACCTGCTACACCATGTAGACACACACAAGTCTATGGAGCCAGATGGGATCCACCCAAGGGTACTGAGGGAGCTGGCAGAGGTGCTCACTGAGCCACTTTCCATCACCTATCAGCAGTCCTGGTTAAACGGGGAGGTCCGAGTTGACTGGAGGTTAGCAAATGTGATGCCTATGTACCAGAAGGGCCAGAAGGAGGATCCGGGGAACTACAGGCCCATCAGCCTGACCTCGGTGCCAGGGAAGGTTATGGAGCAGATCATCCTGAGTGCCATCACATGGAATCATAGAATCATAGAATTGTTAAGGTTGGAAAAGACCCTTAGGATCATCAGGTCCAACGGTTAATCTACCACTGCCAAGTCCACCACTAAACCATGTCCTCAAGCACTGCATCTACCCGTCTTTTAAATACCTCCAGGGATGGGGACTCAACCACTTCCCTGGGCAACCTGTTCCAGTGCCTGACTACTCTTTCCGTAAAGAAGTTTTTCCTAATATCTAACCTAAACTTACCCTGGCGCAGCTTGAGGCCATTTCCTCTCGTCCTATCGCTTGTTACTGGGGTGAAGAGACTGACCCCCACCTCTCTACAACCTCCTTTCAGGTAGTTGTAGAGGGCAATAAGGTCTCCCCTCAGCCTCCTCTTCTCCAAACTAAACAACCCCAGCTCCCTCAGCCGCTCCTCATAAGACTTGTTCTCTAGACCCTTCACCAACCTCGTTGCCCTTCTCTGGACACACTCCAGCACCTCGATGTCCTTCTTGAAGTGAGGGGCCCAAAACTGAACACAGTACTCGAGGTGCGGCCTCACCAGTGCCGAATACAGGGGCACGATCACCTCCCTGGTCCTGCTGGCCACGCTATTCCTGATACAAGCCAGGATGCCATTGGCCCTCTTGGCCACCTGGGCACACTGCTGGCTCATGTTTAGGCGGCTGTCAACCATCACCCCCAGGTCCTTTTCAGCCAGGCTGCTTTCCAGCCACTCCTCCCCAAGCCGGTAGCGTTGCCTGGGGTTGTTATGACTAAAGTGCAGGACCCAGCACTTGGCCTTGTTGAACCTCATACAGTTGGCCACGGCCCAACAATCCAGCCTGTCCAGGTCCCTCTGCAGGGCCTTCCTACCCTCCAGCAGATCTACACTCCCACCCAACTTGGTGTCATCTGCCATGGCACGTACAGGACAACCAGGGGATCAGGCCCAGTCAGCATGGGTTTATGAAAGGCAGGTCCTGCTTGACTATCACAAGGTCACCCGTTTAGTGGATGAGGGAAAGGCTGTGGATGCTGTCTACCTGGACTTTAGTAAAGCCTTTGACACAATTTCCCACATTTCTCCTGGAGAAACTGGCTGCTCATGGCTTGGATGGGTGTACTCTTCACTGGGTAAAAAACTGGCTGGATGTCTGGGACCAAAGAGTTGTGATGAATGGAGTTAAATCCAGTTGGCGGCTGGTCACAAGTGGTGTTCCCCAGGGCTCAGTATTGGAGCCAGTTCTGTTTAATATCTTTATCAATGACCTGGACGAGGGGATCGAGTGCACCCTCAGTAAGTTTGCAGATGACACCAAGTTGGACGGGAGTGTTGATCTGCTGGAGGGTGGGAAGGCTCTACAGAGGGATCTGGACAGGCTGCATCGATGGGCCAAGGCCAAGTGTATGAGGTTCAACAAGGCCAAGTGCTGGGTCCTGCACCTGGGTCATAACAACCCCATACAATGCTACAGGCTGAAGAGTGGCTGGAGAGCTGCTCGGCGGAAGAGGACCTGGGGGTGCTGGTCAACAGCTGGCTGAATATGAGCCAGCAGTGTGCTCAGGTGGCCAAGAGGGCCAGTAGCATCCTGGCTTGTATCAGAAATAGCATGGGCAGTAAGACCAGGGAAGTGATCGTCCCCCTTTTACTCGGCACTGGTGAGGCCGCACCTTGAATACTGTGTTCAGTTTTGGGCCCCTCACTACAAGAAAGACATTGAGGTGCTGGAGCATGTCCAGAGAAGGGCAATGAAGCTGGTGAAGGGTCTAGAGCACAAGTCTTATGAGGAGCGGCTGAGGGAACTGGGGTTGTTTAGCCTGGAGAAAAGGAGGCTGAGGGGAGACCTTGTCACTGTCCACAACTACCTGAAAGGAGGTTGTAGTGAGGTGGGGGTTGGTCTCTTCTCCCAAGTAACAAGTGATAGGACAAGAGGAAATGGCCTCAAGTTGTGCTAGGGCAGGTTTAGATTGGATATTAGGAAAAATTTCTTTACCAAAAAGGTTATCAAGCATTGGACCAGGCTGCCCAGGGAAGTGGTTGAGTCTCCATCCCTGGAGGTATTTAAAAGACGTGTAGATGTGGTGCTTAGAGACATGGTTTAGTGGTGGACTTGGCAGTGTTAGGTTAACGGTTGGACTCAATGATCTTAAAGGTCTTTTCCAACCTAAACGATTCTATGATTCTACAATTTATCAAAGAGATTTGTATCTTTGAGTGTTTGTGAGAACTAGTTTGTTTATCAATGACAGGGTCTTTTTTGCTGGAAAGGTTATATATGGTATGTCACTTGATTGTGCTGGGGGAAGGGTGTTAAGAAATACGAATATGTAAAGACAAGTGATTAATTTATTTCACTTACCTTATTGTACTTCATTTTCAACAGGATGTTGTTAAAAGGGGAAAAATAAACTTACAAGGTTGTGCAGATGACAGAAAATATATAACCCAAACTGCACAGTAGCTCAAAATGATGGAGTTGAATTAATTTAATTTCTAAGAAATCTTAGTTATGATAAATGTGAATCATAGGATAAACATTAGTCTACTTGTTTGGTTTTTTTAAAAAATAAAGCCTTTGCAGAGAGACTTTCAGGCAACTCTGTGATTTTAATTGAAGAGTCTGTAGTAGCATTACGTGCTAGAATGTAGATGTGTGTGCAGAATTTTTTGCCTTTCCTTATGTTGCTAATAAGCCTTTGTTAATAAAGCCTTTTCCTTTTTCAGAGATAGCCCTCCTCATGTTCCTGTAAAAGAACTCTCCACAAAGTTGGTCATTAGCATCATTGGCAATATGAGTTCTACAATTCGTCATTTCTTTCCAGATCTTCAGGTTTTCCCAGCCTTGGGCAATCATGACTACTGGCCACAGGTAAAACAAGTTAGAAAATTGTTTATGAATCATATTGAGTGTGTTCCTAACCCCTCAGAAAGCAGGTGTGAAAAATAAGAGTTAAATTTGTGTTAACTGTTATTCTGGAAACAGCATTCTACAATTCTCCAATTAGCATTTAAAATTATAAATAGTTCCAATCAAGAACAGAAAGTACATCTCTTTCTGTGTGTTAAGTTACCCGAGCAAACGTTGATGCCAGGTAAAATCTGTACATTGCCTGAGGTCATGCAAATTTACTGCTAATCGTTCCTCATGGCTTAGAACCATCAGGTCTCATCATAGTTAATAAACACTTATTTTTTTCGTGCTCTGTAAGTCATGCATGTGTGTACAATAACTTAATCTAACAGACATTACATCCTTAATGGATCTGTGAGCCTGTGGTAAGATTCAAGGCCTACTGAAAGGCCTACTGAAAATCTATCTGCTGAGATCACTGGATTTTTTTTATCAGACTAATGGCAGAATTTTTGTAATGTTCCCATAGTTTTGCCACTCTTATTAAAAATATGTCTTTTTTTCTTTCCTTATTGGACACTTAGAAATATTTGCATCGAGGATTTACTGGATATGTGCGCCATTGCAGCTGAGGACAGTGCTTTTTTGCTTTCAGTGTTCTGCGAATATTGTTCTTGGCATAGCTCAAAAGTAAACAGTTGCTTCATGTGCCCTTTAAAGCATATGGCAGGTTGATCTGGCAGCACACAGGACTAGAGAAGCAAATTCTGTCATTGGATCTGAGGGGATCAGAAGAGATGTGGAGCAGGTCAACTAAAATATTTTGTTTGAAATGCTTAATGTGAATTTGGTAACATTCCTTCACACCCCCAAAGACTTTTATTCCAGCTTTCTGCGTTATTTATTAGGCCTATCAGGGTATATCTTGGTGTAGTAGGTGATTGTATCATTGCCTATATCATTGCTGGAGTTAGTGATTCCCAAATCAGGGAGTAACAGAGGTGCTCAGAGAGGGGAAAGGGAAATGTGAGAGACAAAATAAGAGCTAAACATATCTTGGAAATGTGAGTGCACAAACCAAGCTGCGACTTCAGTCTCTTGTGTTCTTACTCTGGTAATATAGCATCAGCTTGTCATATATGCTGACAGGGGGCCAGGTTGGTTCACCAGAAACCACTGGTAAAGTATTTTGATAAATAACACCTTAACTGAAGTCTCACTCAGTGTTTTGTTTTCATTTTGTTTTGTTTTTTTAAAAAGTCTTAACAGATAATAGTTGTCATTCAGCAGTCTCCTTTGATATAGAAGAAAAAACCTGTATACAATAACCTTGTAGACAAAGAATGTAGTGACTTTTCCAACAAATATGAGTTTTGTTTGTGAAATTAAATCTGAAGATAGAAAAAAGATGGTCAGGAGGGGCAGATGGGCAGCAAATAGTATTTTGAAGCTGGCTGCTGATTGGAGTAACTGTTGTAGTTCTCTCTGCACAAAACCACACAGGAGTGTTTCTGTGATACTTTGCTTTCAAATGGCAGGCTTCACCAATCCACAGAACTGACACACTTCTCTCTTACTGTTTGAAAAAGACCATGGGATCAGAAATTCCCCACTATGGGGTCATTTCAGGCTGTTGGATTTTTTTTTTTTGGCTCTTGATGACATTTCTGGTTTTCGTATGGACATGCTTGGCAAACGTCCCGTAGACTGGAAGCAATGCGGAGCAAGCCACACACCGTAGGCTGTTCCAGAGCAAGTGTTAAAGCGGCGTGCTCTCCATGCACCGAAGAATTTTATTGCTCTCTATTGTGTTCTGACCTGTCCGTCTTAACAATTTAATGGTCTTGGGTGATTTTTCTTGCAGAGCCTATTAAAAATGCTACTCAGGTTAATCAAGCATTGGGGTACCTTTCAGATCGTATATTGTGACCTTGGTCTTTCTGCAGAGTTTTATTTGTTTCACATCCTTGCCCCTGCTTAAAACAAATTCCCGAACTGCTGTCTAATCCCCAAGTTCACAGAGCACTGACTTGCCTGGGTCCAAACCACCTTCAGTCCGTAACACGGCCTCTTATCTGAGATCAGGTTTTGCTGTGGCTGTTAGCGACTGTTAGCTCTGGCTGAACTAGTTATGGCTCAGAGCTTTCTTAATAGCTGGTTTCTGTGCACTGCAAGCAACAAATGTCTGAACAGACTTCTGATTGCACTACTTCTAGACAGAGACTTAGTGCCTAAGCCTCTAATAACGTAGGTTTAGTTTCAGAGATCCTGAAAGGTCAAATTTTATGTTTGAGAAAACATGCACTGTAATACTGTTCCTGTTTTTCAACCTCTGTTTTTTTCTTCTAGCACCAAGAATCCAAGCAGATATTTTAGGAAAGGCAAGGACAGGCTGGGATCTTCCTGTCAGGGTTAGATGAGAGCATGGCTCTTACCAGGCTGTGGTGCTTGGGCATTGCTTGGCTCAGACTGAAGAGTGCTACAGTCCTAATTAGAGCCGGTGGGAGAAAACATTGACAAAACTTTTCTTTTACGTTTTAAATGCTTTGTTACTAGAATGACAGGATATCATGGAAATATTTGTGAATTTCACCAGAATGTTTCTGAGGGCAGTAGTGGAGTTTTGGGGAGCTCCTATGAACCCTGAGTTACTCGAAAAATTCACCTTCTATAGAAGAAGCTTATGTTCAAGCTCTTCCGCCAAGAGACTTTCTTTTTAGACTTTGAATCTTCAGTTTATATATTTATTAATTTTGCAGAATGTATGGTTTTCCACTCTGCTGTGCTCCAAAGGCTTGAAATATTTCTGGCATTAGTTTATCAATGCATTAACAAGGCCGTGCAGTCATTTCTAAGTTCAGGCATTTGTTCCTGATCAGCAATACTGGATGTTCAGAAGTTTTTTTTCCTTTCTTGAGTTCCTCCTGGTGCTGACTGGATACACGTACATGTTATGCCAGAGGTCAGGTGGCACAATTTAGTGATTTTTTCATCTGTGTGTCTGAATGCTAAGACTTAGGCAGCTTCTGCTCTCTCACAGGATCAGCTTCCTGTAACTACCAGTGAAGTTTACAATGCTGTAGCAGATTTCTGGAAACCTTGGCTAACAGATGAAGCAATCAATACCTTCAGAAAAGGTAAAATATGCCAGTAATGCATTGTAAAGCTAGGGCTTAGAGAACTAATGTTTCTATAGATTTGTCCCGTTTGTTTAGCTAAGCCTCATAGGATGAACCAGCACAATGGATTATCTGTAATGCTTCTCCTGGAGGAAGTTACTTGTCTTTTTGAATAGCAATGCTTATCTTCAGGGTACATTTATTCTCTTCTGATGCAATAATTATTGCTTCTTGTAATATGTATGGTATTATTGGCTTTGTAGCAAAACATGTGAAATAGCTTATTGCCTTCAAGACCTCATAATACTTTTTAGATAAAGGCATATGATGCACAAGAAAACTTAAATTTGGTTGTAAAAAATGGATGAACTGTTGTTTATGTTTTGATACTATATGTATTTCAGAGCGTACTGAATAGGCATATGTTTGTTCAAGTTATGATAGCACATAGTCTTGGTGATTATACTGTTAATTGCATCATATTTGTGTCCAACTTACTAAACTGGGAGAATATTGATATACCAATTATGATTTTTCTTTTTAGCAAAGGACTGAAAAGTTCAACCCAATTTCCAATCCACTCAAACATTAGGGATTTGGAAGTTTAATTTGTGTTTTTGTGTCCTGAATAAGAAGGAAGTCTGGGTAAGAGTGGAAGTAGAAACTCTAATAGGAAAAACAAAACTCAAAGAGGCAGACCTTCAGTTAAGGTATATTGTTATAGCTCTGTTGCCATGGCTCCACTGAAGTCCATGAACTATGAAATTGCATCCATTGAAGAAGCTCTGTATGCCATGGAGAGTTCTAGGAGCTTGGGTTGAAAAATGTGATCTTTGCTTTTTATCACATTCCAGTCTGAAGTTAAATGACTTTCAAAGTACAAGGCTACTTAACTCAAGCAGTTTTCCTGGAGAAACCTATATGTTTGCAGTATTTCAAGAAATGTGGACTTTTTAACAATTACTGCATCTCTCAATGTGGAAGAAAGGGCACTTTTTGGCGTGTCAGTTGGATAATTGCGTCTGAAAACTGTCAACTAAACACAAAGGCAATTACAGGCAAGAATTCATTAAAAAATCAGTGTCAGCTTCTCCTAAAATGTTGCTAAAAACCAGATTCTTAAGATTTTCTGTTGTGATAAGGTGATGCATGGCTTGAATAAACATGCCATATTCTATTTTATTAGAAAGAGTAAGGCTGGGTATTTCGTCAGTGCTGTACTTTTATTCTAAAGTTGTGCTTTGAAGCCTTTCATTTTTCAGATGATGTTGGTCTTATTTTCACAGGTGGCTTCTACACACAGCTGTTTGAATCCAGTGATAGTTGTCAACCACTCAGGATAATCAGTCTGAACACAAATTTATATTACAGCCCCAACAATGTAACTGTGAATATCACTGACCCAGCCAACCAGTTTGCCTGGCTGGATGGAATACTGGAAACCTCTTCACAAAAGAAGGAAAAGGTAGGGGCTGTGAACAGAACCTGTCAGTGTTATTTATTTAAACTTTGAAAAGAAAAAAAAGGTAAGAAGTAGAGACAATGAAAATACAAGCATGATACTAGAAGAATATTAATGCTGCCAAAGACACTGCAAAATCAAAATTTCATTTTTTAAATAATTCTTCCTTGAATATGCACATTATACTACAATTAATAAAGTAGTTGAATGCAGTTTCTCAAATAAGACAGTAAAGTACCTTTTCTTTCCTACTATGTAAAATACTGTAGAAGCCAGGATGAGAATACTTACTACTTTCACTTTTGTTTCTGACTCTTTTTACTCATAGCCTTTAATTTTAAAATGTGCACCCTTCGCCTGAGACAAAAGCTAGCGTATTTAATTTACATTTTTATGTAATTACAAGTATCAAAAATAGAAATTAGAAAGGCGGTTATCAGCCACAAAACTTAGCCAAGCTACAGCAATTGCTATGATTTGAGTGTTATAATAAATTGTCTTACAATACTCAGGTTTTGAAGTGAGGTTATAAATTGTTGGCTTGTGTTTGATTGATTGGAGCAGAGATTGGATCATCATCTGACCAGAAAAAGTGTTTAATTTGAAACATGTTTACGTTTTGCTACGGTGTTGTAATTTTAAAAATATTGTATTACAGTCAGGAGAAAGGAGAGATTTCTCTTCCTCATAAAACCCTGCAGCATATTAGTTGGTGTGTGCAGTTGGAACCAAGTCTTGACCTCAGAGGGGTTTTAACCAGTTCTTCCATGTTTCTGGTGACTCTCTGACCATGCAGGCTCTGTAATATTCTAACACAAGTTTTTCTTACTGTCCCCTTGAGATGCCAAATCATAAGTCTTGCCCTAGTAATTTATTTTTTCATTAGGAATAATTGATCAAATTTTCCTTTGGCCTAAAATCACACATAGACTTATTAGAACTTTGTTCCCAAGAATATACTGAATTTGCTAAAAAAAAATCTATATTTTTTCTCATTATGAACTTAAACATTCTTACTGTTTGTATTTTGTATAACAAAACTGTTGTGATTTCTAGCTTTCAGAATGCCATTTCTAAGATAGAAATAGTTACCACAGTTTCATAATAATGCTAAGTTACAGCTAAAAATATAAGTTTCAAATGAAGGTGCTAATTGTGCTTTCTGTATCTTAATTCCTTAGGTATATATAATAGGACATGTGCCAATAGGATACTTGCCATATGCAAGGAATACTACAGCTATCAGGGAGTATTACAATGAGAGACTGGTGAAGATTTTTCGCAAATACAGTAGTGTTATTGCGGGGCAGTTTTTTGGACATACCCATAGAGATAGTATCATGGTCCTCCTGGATGAAGAAGGTAATGATACTTGTTGAATCTTTCTTCTTTTTCTTCTTGATTAAAAGCAAATTAATACTTTCCTGCATGTTCTTATTAGTCAGCCTCTGTTGTAAATAATTGAAAAAGGAAATTGGGAAATACTGCTGTTTACCTACAAGAGTTCAAGCCTCACAAACTCCCAATTTTTTTCCAAAGAGAACCTTGCAAGGCAGACTGTCTTTTTTTGTTGGAGTCAAAGAGACTCCCCAAGCTTCCTTTTTTTTTAATGAATGCTTACGCCTAGACAAGAACTTGTAGTCTTTCCTCTCCACTCTCTCAGTGACATGGGCAAATTATACTAGCCAGTTGCTATTGTGTAATGTGTCAAAGGGAATGTTCTCAGGCCAACTAGACATGCTCTATGTTCTTGTGTTTCCTGCATCATTACTGTGCCTCTCCGCTGAGTTCCCTGCTGCTTCAAAGTTAATTAAGATAAGGGTAAGCAGGAGGCAGGGGAAAGAAAGTCTCTGCCTGTTGCATCTCTTAGATCAGCTAATTTCCCTTCAAGAAAAGCACCCAGCTTTGAAAATTTTGTTTATTGCTTTGAAATCCCATGGGCATGGCCGTATGGAGCACTCTAACATCTCTAACAAAAGAACTCTAACAAGTAGCTGGCTAAATATTTGTGTCTGTACCATAGAATAGTGAGAGGTCCATTGCTTTAGTTTATGTAAAATACCCAAATATTAACTGGCTCTTTATCTATGTTTTATATGAACTCATAAAAGCCATGTCCAAAATGCTGACTGGGGTAACAATATTCTAAATTATTTACCTTTTTACATGGCATTATCATGGAATTAATCTCCAGTAAAAATGAATCCAGCCCTAGTGAAAGAACTGGCTTTTTATATTTTTTTAAATGCTACTCAAGGCAGTCTTATACCTACATATTTTTGTACGTTATCCCATTTGTGCATGAAATCATCACCTCTACTGCAAATTTCACCAAGGACAGACTGATCTTGGTGCTTTGTCATTACAGTTTGCATGTGCAAGTAACTGCTTCCAAATTATTTTAATAATTTTGCATCTTTTGAGAAAATTTAAACAGTGAAATTGCATGTAGCTAAATACAGTTTGTGTTTATCTGTATAGTTTTAGGCTGTCTTCTATTCATGCCATTTTCCTCTTGACAAAATTCCAGAGAATTCAAGATAAATGTAATATTGTAGCCAACATCAGTGTACTGAGATGCAGAGCTCAGTTTTATCTTCTCCAGAAGAATCTACTGATATCCAGGCTTTCAAAGCTTCTGCTCATATGTGGAGACTGACCTTGTGATTTCACTGCTGTGATGTTGTCAGAGAAAGGACGAGATAGGGCTTCTTTTTTGTTCCACAGAGAACCTCTCAATATACTTACCTGCATATTCTGTCTAATTAAAACCTGTGTCCATCCTCATGTTTCAGTTGCTGTAAAGATCGGTGTTCACATACTAGGTGGTGGGCTAATCTAGATGAGTGAAGTCAGGGTCAGGTGATGATACCCTGGTGTTTCTAATAACATCATGAATACATAGAGCAAAAAATACATAAAGCAACATGTAAAATATAGCATGGAGACAGCAACTAAAAGTTTTGAATATTTCTTCAGTAGAAATATGCAAAATAGACCTTACATATAGGCAAGACCATTTTGCACAGGTGGTTGAATTGGTGGGAAGCCTCTAGTATAGGCGAGCTTAACTGGTACACAGTGGAATGCATATTGTGGTATTTTACACAGATTTTGGTCTGTCCAGTGGAAGTATAGAAGGAGTTCACAGTGATATAGCTAATCCAGGGAAAAAAATGCTAATGTACCTAAGCCAGTCACTCTGGTTCTTTCTGTGTTGGTTCTCTACAAAAGTATTTGTTTGAGAAAGAACTGATTGAAAGGACACTGTTTCTTCACCTTCCCTTTTCCTGCAGAAAAGCCAGTAAATTCCTTGTTTGTCGCACCTGCTGTAACCCCAGTGAAGAGCGTATGGCAAATGGAGTCCAATAACCCTGGCGTCAGATTGTATCAATATGATCTTCTTGATTATAGCTTGCTGGTAAGTAAGGATTTTAAAGCATTGTTTAAGACTTTAAATATAGGGTCACTAAAAATTATAGCGAGATGTCAGCCTTTGTAGTATTATGGCGATTGGTGGAACCTTGGTGCTTACTCTTATTTTTCTTCCTGGGCAAAGGAAAGAAAATCTGAAAGGTAACTTGGTCAGGTTTTCTGTGCCTGCAGGACTACCCAGTTCTTCCTGTTCTCTATGGAATATTCTTACAGCATAGAGTCAAAGACAGTCAGAAATTTTCTGGGCAGAATCCTAAAACTATTTGCAGGGAGCTCTGCAATGGTGAAAAAGGTTCACCTAAATCCTGGGCTTGGTGAAAAAGGTTCACCTAAATTCTGGGCTTGTTTACATACCGGCGTTGTTCGCTGGTGATTGCCTGAGCTTTGGGATGCAGCCCATGAAATGCTGCTAAAGGGTGTAGAAGAGCAGAGGAAGAAAAGCACTTTTAACCATGTGATATCTTTTGTAATCATGCACCTTCCTTTTACAGAGTTTATACTTTCTATAGGAAATTATAGATAAATTTAGAAGGAAAAAAGTAGAATACTTCTATTCTGTAGTCTCATGTGATTTTTGGAGATAAAGTGAATCCTGTGTAATTATTTTGGCTCCGAATGACTCGGATATTCTCTCTGTAATTCAGGGTAGAATCGTGACCTTTCTGAGTTCAGTGACAACACATCCTGCAGCTTGACTGGAACTGGGGTTTCTCTCTGGAGACCTATGCTAGTACAGGCTGCGCCTTTCTTGTGCACAATTCACTCCTGCATCTCCGTCTGTCCCTTTCCCTTAAATTCTCCCTGTGCTGTTCTTTTTCTGTCCACTCTGCCCCTCAGGCAGCGCCCACAGAAAAGAAACTTCTGGATCTTGCCCTTTTGCCCCATTCCTAAAGCAGACATGAGGGTAGTGGAGTTTGGTTTACAGTTTGGACAGGAAACACCTCTAACAGTGCCACTGCTGCTTTTTGTGGCTCCTTTTTCTTCTCCTCCCCATCCCCCCACCATTACCGCACTGCAAGTACCAGCTTTGGGTGTAAGCCCAGCTCTTGGGGTGGGACGTGACCTTCTATTCAGTTGTGAATAACGAGGAGTGACAGCTTCCTAATCAATATATCACTCTAGAGACTTAATGAAGCAGGGAAGAAAGCAATACAGCCGTGCTTATTTTTTCTTTCTTTTTTTTTAAACTTTAGGATCTTTGGCAGTTTTATTTGGACCTCAGAGACGCCAACAAAAAAAATGAATCGAACTGGAAATTAGAATACATCCTGACTAAAGCTTACGGCATTGAAGACTTGAAGCCAGAAAGCCTATATGAAATGGCCAAGCAGTTGTCTGTGCCAGACAGCACACTGTTTGAGCAGTATTACAGTAACTTCATTGTGAGTTATGACAAAACCATTGTCTGTGAAGAGGGGTGCAAGACCTGCCAAATATGTGCAATCCAATATTTGGATTACTCCTCATACACAGATTGTATCAATCGAGAAGCAACGTGGAGGTGAAGTTTCCGTGCAATTTATGCTGATACCGACTTTAGCCTGTGATCTAAAGAACCTGCTCATCCTTTTGCTCAAGCACTGACATGCTGACAGGGAGCCTGCAGGACTTTTCTGAATTTCAGGGGAGCAATAAATCTCCCTAGATCTTTCTTCTTGTAAACATGTTTTCCTTCCACATCTAAATAAAAGTTTATTGGCTATGTAATAGTGACCAGGTACTTTGCTGTTGTTTCAAGTGTCCTGTGCCCTCTGTAACAGGCTCCCAGTATGCGGGAATAGAAGTTACTCAGTTCTTTGGAAACCCAAGTCTCCTTTCTCAGGGTGTGTAAACGTAGGCAATGCCATTTCAGGCATGGGATTTGTATGGGGGCAGGTTTCAGCCATCTGCTGTCACAATTTGCAAACTGAAATGTGCAAAACCCACATTTGCTGAGAGTGGAGCGCAGTTATGTTGTTGATGCAATGCCAGTATTAGGTATCTCTCTGTGCCAAGTTTCCTTTTCTTTCTTAACCCCTTAAACCCACCTCTGTTTAGGGGCATATTCTAATGACAGCATGAAAGTGACTTACTAAATCACAAACCTCCGTCCTGTAAATACTTAATGTATGTTTTCAGAATGTGTGTGTTTCCCAGCACAAAGTGCTTTTTTCTTATGATAGAGCTATGTACATTGGTAGTGCTATCAAGCAGTCTTCTGGTAGGAGATTTTGTAGCAGACCGTAAATCAGGTTTAAATTGATCAAAATCACTAATTAGACATAGCATATACATTCTCTGTGCAGCACAGGTAAACATACACTTGTCATGGTGTTTCTCAGGTTTCTTTTTTCGAAGAGCAGTCTAATACTTAATCATGTATGAATTTACAATTGCACAGACCACTTCTTCCTCGTCTTGTGATTAAATGTGTGCACAGGATGATAATATTAAGAAGGCCTTTTATCTAGTGTGTATAACCAAGAAGAACCTTTACTCATTTTTCTGTCACATCAAGAGCTATACTTCTGGAACCTTTGGTCAATACAGTACCATACAGACCCTTCTCTAGACAATATTATTCAAAGTAACTGGAGCTGTAGAAGTGGTTATGAGACAAATCCAGTTGCTAACTGTTTATTTTCATGAGGCTAAAGCCTTTAGTGTAGCTGTTGAGGAATTTTCTGGTTTTGTTTCCACCCCAGCTTGAAATACTTAGAAGAATATTTCTGGACAAATTTTCTAAGTATGTAGTATTCACAACTGTAGATGCAGGTACCTCAAATTTGTTATGCATCAATCGTCCAGAGAGGAAATGGTTGGTTTGCTCAATTTGCATTCAGAAACAAATCCTCTAGTGACACTAATGTTTAGAAATGCCATTAATAATGCGCAGTAGGCAGTCCTGTATTTTAAATTCTGTGCTTGGAGAGGGTATGGTGGGCATGTAAACTCTTCAGAGCTATCTGCTCTGGCTAATCTCGAATGTATCTGGATCTGTAAATAACCTGAATTAATGTGGGTTCTGTGCAGACTGTGACTATGAGGAAGTACCAGAAAGTTTCAGGGCTGAAAGCTGATGATTCCCTCTGTGTTGGATATGTTTCTTGATTGGGTTTCTTATGGGTTTATTCATTAAAAAATGCCTATCTTACCAGTATTTGTTCTCCAAGGGCAAGCAAGCAAAGTTGTGGGCGGATAGCATAAGCGCGATTGCAGCTGATAGGGTAGCTGAGCTTCCTCCAATTTGCCAGATGGGTTTTGTTCAGTTCAGTCTTGTGCTTTGAAAAACTGTCTCTTTTATCATACTGGTTTGTTTCTGTGAGTTCTGTGACTTCTGTTTAAGCTTAATACCTACAAGACATCCTGGAAACAGTATAAAAATTATCCAGTTGTATTCTTCCATTAAGGACTTCTTTATTGCTGAACTTTAGGGAGACCTGAGCCACATAGCAGATTAGTAGCTACAGAAACCTAGGAAGAGTGGTATGCTGCTGATGGGTTGTTGGGCATCTTGCTTCCTAGATTTCTTTTTTTTTTGTATGTGTGTCAGTAGATGTTACTTGGTGAGCATGAACAAATAAATGCCTACAAATGTCTAAATAGCAAGCTATGATGACCCAGACATACTTATTTTTAATCTGGACTTTAGTTGAAGCCAAGAATTGGATGGCATCAGCCAAGGAGGTTGTTTTTGTTTCAGCCAGAGGGATATATCCACCAGGGTTACATTTAGCCAGGATATATCCTCCAAGATACACCCTGTTATGCAGGCTAGCATTCTCTGCTTCTCCTGTATGTAACTATACTCATACAAGTGCACGCATAACTGGCCAAGAAAGATCCAGGAGTATGTTTGACTGCATCGTTTTGTAACTCTGACAGAAACCAAGGAGAGAGCTTCTATGAATGTTACACTGTAAAAAACTGGAGATGAATCACAGGAACAGCTTACATGGCACCTGGGTGTAAGGGGAAATAGAGGGCAACCATTATATTTTTGTTTCAGGTTCCTACTTCATTCCTTCATGGATCTAGGAATGTTCTAAAGGTAAGTTATCCTTTTCCGACAGAAGCTTTTTTAAGGAATCGTAAGAAACACCAAAGAGGGATGACCTGACTCCTGTAGGCCAGATTCCCATTTCACTTTTCGTATGATATTTTGTGGCCCCATCTTGAATGAAGGATTAGGGGGAATATTTGTAAGGCCACATTTGACAGAAAGACAACTTACACCACCTAGTGGACTAAAAAGCTTTTCATTGATCTACAGTTAAAACTTGAGGCCTATAAAGGAGGAGAGTAATTTCTCAAATATTCTAGGATTTACCTTCCAGTTTTTGAAGGTAAGTAGTTTTTGAAGGAAGTACTGCTGCTACTTTGTAGCAGTACTGCCATGTAGCACACTTTCTCTGGGTATTAAAATGGTTGCTGGCTCCTAGAGGCCATGTCACTTGATGGATCCTGAACCCTGCGGTAGGTGCAGGTCTCAGCCCACATCCAGGGAAGAACTGGAGCCTATGGAAGGGATCCTCAGAGTCCAGCTCAGCTAACCAGCAGAAAAGGGATGCGATGGAAACCAAAGAACTATCCCTAAACAGGGTGGTGTCTCCTTCCAATTAGTTTCTGTGCTTTAATTCTCTCCTGGAGTTAACTGTTTGAGCTTATGTCTACATGTCATGGTTTAACACCAGTCGGCAGCTAAGCACCATGTAGCCACTTGCTCACTCCCCCCTGGTGGGATGGGGGAGAGAATCGGAAGAGTAAAAGTGGGAAAACTCATGGGTTGAGATAAAGACAGCTTAATAGGTAAAGCAAAAGCCACACGTGCAAACAAAGCAAAGCAAGGAATTCATTCACTACTTCCCATTGGCAGGCAGGTGTTCAGCCATCACCAGGAAAGCAGGGCTTCATCACATGTAACGGTTACTTGGGAAGCCAAATGCCATCATGCCGAATGTCCCCCCTTCCTTCTTCCCCCAGCTTATATACTGAGCATGATGTCATATGGTGTGGAATAGCCCTTTGGCCAGTCTGGGTCAGCTGTCCTGGCTCTGCTCCCTCCCAGCTTCTTGTGCACCTGGCAGAGCACAGGAAGCTGAAAAGTCCTTGACCAGTGTAAACGCTACTCAGCAAGAACCAAAACATCAGTGTGTTATCAACATTTTTCTCATCCTAAATCCAAAACACAGCACTCTACCAGCTACTAAGAAGAAAATTAATTCTATCCCAGCTGAAACCAGGACACTACATTAACAGGTACTGCAGCCTAATAGGAGTGCCTTCTTTAACAGGAGAGTTGGTGCTGAGGAGCTAATGTGACTGCTGTGCATTTCATTAGCAGTTGGAGGACATTAGATGTATCCTTGAAGTGCAGCTGCCAACTGCATTGCATCTGAAAGAGCACTATCCAAGAGCACTGTGCAACATGAATAAAAGCACAATAAGTGGGGATGATCAGTGAACTCTGTTCAAAGGTGTGCTCCTGATCCAAACTAAAGTGAAGGTGCACCCAGAGGCCAACGTTAATTGCTTTAGATTGGGGCACTCGGTAGTGTCTGGATGTGATCTCATCATTTCTATTGGTTTTCACTTGTCAGCCTGAAGAAATTGAAATGACTGGGGGAGATGGGCAGTGAGTGAAGTGAACATATTGTTAGTAAAATTGAAGTGGTGAACTTAAGTTGTCTAAAGACAGAAATAGGTAGCTAAGCACATGTAGTCTCTTGTGGTCCATTTCCTGTGTGGAGCACTTGGCATCATCAAGGATAAGTATCCAGTTTAACACTGTCATGTAAGTTCCCTCTGGGGAAACAGCAATCTCAAGAAGGTGAGTTGTCACATTGGTCTAAGAATAAAACCTCTTGGAAGTCCCTCTCGTGCCCAGCAAGAGGAACTATGACAATGTCAATGAAGAACGGGACTGTAACTGTCTAAATAAGATTAGTTGCTTTCCTTCCTTATTTTCCAAAAGCCAAAGACTAGCTTTTATCTGCTTACCACTACAGCTTTCAACAAGAAAATATTGCTTTAGATAATTCACTTGTCATCTGTCAGCCCCAGCTTTCTTGTTCTGCTGGAGGAACATCCTACCTAGGAATTCTACCAGTTTTGTTATTTGCTGGTCTGCAAAGAAGCCTACTGTAAAATGAGTGTTGTTTCCATACTGTGTGTGAAATATTGCAACTGTAGAAATTCAAAGAAAACACATAGAGAAAAACTAACCAAAAATGTTAACCATGATATGTATGCCTAACTAGTTTCTGATGGTTGTGGGAATGGCAAAGGCACTGTACTGAATAAACGTTGCCAGTGTGCTACTGAACACCGTACATCAATTCCTTTGAAAGCAGGTATCAGGAGAGTGGTCACAAGTAGGATGGAACATGCAGTAGTTGGATGACTGAAATTATAACACGGGAATCACTTAAAACCAAAAGTGCTGAAAGCAAAACCACTGGAAATGTGGCAAACCGCAGCCCCAAGCACTTAGTGAAGCAGTGGAAAGAGCACCAATGTGGCCAAATTACAGCTTTTCAAGTGCAACCTATGTTGCCTTCAGTGGTAGAGCTATATTGAAAGAATGTTATTTGCATTTCTATTGAGTTGTGATCTGAATCTATCTGTCAAATGTGTTACAGCTAATTACTGAAGTATTCCTCCATCACGTCTTCCAGCTTGCATTAGGTAAGAAAATTGGACACTCTGTTCTCGTACCCTATAAACTCTTTGATGGATTTTAAAGCAACCACTCGGACATCAGGAATAATTAAGCTGGAGAAGTTTCAAATGTGGAGCTGGGCAAAAGAAGTTTTTCCCATCTTGAAAAGCATCCTGAGATTTCAATATTTCCCACTGGAATAAAACCAAGACCTTGTTGAGGTTTTAGGCAGGGAGATATGCAAAGTGGGGATTTGCACCTGAGCCTGCCACCTTCCCCCTCAAGCACTTGCTGTGCATCTGTCATGGTGTTGACTATGCTTTCTCCTTCTACCCTGGAACTGAACAACTTTCTAAATCAGAATTTTCATTGGAACTGTTACATTTATATAAAAAATTCTGATATTGACACACCATTTTCCACTGAAAACTGTTAAGCAATTCTCAAGAACTTCTCCTACATGCTATGAAGTTTGACACCTTGCCTCTCCAACACAGTACATGCCAATGGATACATGGCAGCGGCTTTTTTTGTCCTCTATAATTATTTTGATAGTTCGTGTGGGCCAGATGATCAGCTGGTAAAAAGTGACGTTGGAACACTGAAATTAGTGAAGCGATAAATTAATTAATAAAGTAATGAATAATCCTACTTGAGATTAAGGAATGGGTTTTCAAAAACTACCTAAAAAATATTTCTGTGTGACATAATGCAGTCCCACCTAGAACTGAACAAACAGACTCAGGTAGCAGTAGTAGAGTAGCTGTATCAATATAGTGCTTTTCCTGGAATAATTCCCCCTGTAGCCCAGAGTGACATGATAACACAGCTATCCTGATGCTCCTTCCAAGCTATCCTGGATGTTTGCCTGTATAGCATTGATTTATGGCACGTAAATACATACTGACAGACTTTAGCGTACCAACCCAAATGAATTGTGCTCCCAGGTCTTCTGGTTTGATGTTTGTTGACTATAGATGGACAACCCTTATACAGTGTTTCTAGGGATGTGGGGCACTCTGCATCTTGCGGATTGTGGAGTTTACAAGACAATTTAGAAATGCCTGAGGCTGCTAAAGGATGGCAATTTCTCTAGGCTCTTGTATAAGCATTGAACTTCCCAAAATCTCCAGTGTTCAGTCTAGCAGGATCTTCCTCCAAGTGGGGGTGGTGATAAAAGCCTGTAGTTGTGTCGCTCAAAATACATGCAGAAAGACTCTTCTTCCAGATGGGTAGGGTACCTTAAAACTCTTGCATGCCGCTCTGGCTTTTTTATGCCTTATAAAATGGGAAGTATCCATTTTTAGACACTTTGAAAAGCCTTCCCTGTCCAACTTGTCATTCCTATTTTGTTGGACGTTTCAGGCAGAACTTGTCCCATATATTAGAATATTTTACACCTATGAAAACTGCCATCTGCCACAAAGCATTTTTAAACCAGTTGAAACTTGAAACTTTGGTAAAATGTCCCACTAAAAGATTCTGATGTTGTTGCAGCTGATTGCAATGAAGCGTGCATTTTACCTAGCCTTAATTGAGTCACTGCAAAGAACATTTAACTTAGTCTCACAGGAGGGGATATTTGATGTTGTTTTTACATCAACCTAGCTGAAACCTTCCAGCATTTCTAACAGACTTTGCTGATAGCTAACAAGACATGTTTCAAGCTGTCTGTTCTTAACAAAGTCTCCTCATTTTTTTTTTTTTAATCTAATTGAAAGTATTTATACAGAGCTTGAAATTCTAGACAGGCACAGGATTTTGCTCAGAATAATTGCCAGTGTACAATGAAGGACTTTTCTATAGTATTTTTTGTGTTTCTCCCCTCCTCCAATCCCCCGGCCAAAGCAAATTTCTGCTAAGCAGTGTCAAAAAACCATAGCAACTATCTTCTGACAGAGCTGAGGAGGTTTTGTTCTGCAGAGGACCCATTAATCACTTGTATTGCCCCCAGCCCACAGTCCCATCCAATGTGATTCTGGGAATTTTCTGCTGAAAATTGTTGCTAAATATTTGTATGGGTGAAGCACTCCCTTCAGAGCAACCCACAGGGGAAGCGGAGTGTGTTATGTGTAGTGTGTGTGGCCATGTGAGGCTCTAGGGATGGAGGGATTCTTATTACCAGGAGACGGGAATTTTCTCTTCAGTCCCGTCAGGGGAAGGAGGCGCAGGAGCAGGGTGTTTTCCTGGGGAGAGGGCCGGAGGCAGGCTGGTGGAGTGCTGGGGGAGAGCAGAACATGTTTAGCGGGCTCGTTAGCGCATGCATCCGTGCGGTTTTCCATTGGGTGCAGGCACTGGTGCTGGAGACCTGCTGGTTGCTCAGTAGGTGCCTCTGCTCATCGCAGTAACACAAGCTCCCCGCTCTCAGCAGCTGGCTGGGCAGCCACCACCCCTCTCCTGAGCCCATTGCTCTCTCAACTTCTTTAAGTTACCCCTCTTAAGGTTCAATGTTTTTCCCTGTCACCGAATCATACTTCCTCTTTTATTTAATTGCTAGATGTCAGCTATTACTTGTTGTTTTTTGTGTAGTGTCAGCTCAAACCAATTTCCAGTGGAGTCCATCTTTCAGAATATGCCAGCAATTCAGCTTTGACCCATCAAAACAGTCAAAAAGTTCCCACTCACTCACTGCATTTACTTGCTCACTGAGTCCATAAGACCTCCCAGCTGCAGCAGAAATCCAGCCCACTCGAGTTTGTATTCTTGAATATATCAGCTGCCTGTGACACAAACAGCCACCTCAAATAATTTTGGGAACTTAGAGTCCAGAAAAATGAATAATTAGGAAATCTGAACGTGGCTCTTCCTGTATCCTGATTGTCAGTATTTACCCCAGACACACAAACAATAAAAGCCTTAGAACAGAAAGTATTTCTATACCCTAATCATATTTGCTACTTTCATATAATTATACAGAAAAACAATTGCTGTGTGATCAGCTGGGTAGAGGCAAAAGAGGTTGGTTGTACATGGAAGAGGGGTGGCCCTCAGCTCCCCCCGTCCTCTGGAGTGCTGTTTGGATGGAAAATACAATCCCGTCTTACCTAATGATTTATGTGAAAACATGTCAGTGCTTCTCAATGCCTCAGAGGGGATGTTTTCCCACAGAAATTTGCATATCTGCCCTACTGCTGTCTTCATGTCTTTACACCAGGCCATGTTTTGCTGCCACTTCTCTTCATGGGACAAAGATAACATTAACAGCCAGGGCCTCACACTGCACCATTTCCTTTGCAGATATGTTGATTCCTTTTTGAGGCCCCTAACTGCATTCAGGGTCTCTTTGCTTTGCTTTCTCTCCTGAAGGAGAGCTATTTGAGAGAGACCCTGCCCCTTCGCCTCTAAGCTGGGGTAAGCCATATCATGACCAGAGGAGGTGAAAATCTCTTGCTTCAGCTGCAGGTAGATGACTGATATTATACTGCTGCTAAACAAAACCTCATGATATAGTTTTTTTTGGACTATGTCTCTGAACCCCCTCTTCTTAGGTTTGTTTTCAGGTGATACATTTTTCTAACACTTTGTATGTGTGTAGGCGAGGTGACAGACCAGGGTCCTATCCTTGAATTGCAAAGGGTTTAGCTCTGTGTAGTGTATTGCATGTTCAGCTTGAAGAATAATTTCTGTGCATTTCCTTTGTTTAGGCATAAAGAACACCTCTCGGTTTATGCCAACATAAGGAGTGTTTAGTGTCTTTTCAGAAATCTGACTTCAGGAATTTTGTTTTGTTCACATATAAGAGTGATGAGAGCGTACTCTTGAAGACATAGTTCCTGGAAAAGAAAGCAAGGTGTGGTGAAAAATGTGAATTAACTGGTGCTAATTGGCTAGGTTGACACCTAGGTTGGCATGCTTAGAATTTGATGCAACGCCAGTGAGGTCAGGATGAAGTCTGCATCTACATCATTTAACCCAGGCTATGAGAAAGCAAATAATACCTAAACTGCAAACTATGTTTTCCATTCATTTGTTAGGGTGAAAAAAAGCCTTCACATATATGCCAAATGTAGAACTAGAAATAGCAATTTTATTTTAAACTTTTTCATTGTGTAACTAGACAGGTCCTATACTTGTTAAATTCATTGCTTCATTCAGTGCCTGCCATTGTGGTTTTCAGCGTCTGGCCAACTTTTATTTCAAGAATATCCTCTTATTTTTGTCTATGCAAACTTAGTGAGACTTTGTCAGCCACTGGTATGCAAAATTATAAACCACTTGAATTTAGTGGTTAGGGAATAGATTCTAAACTTTATATATACTATATGCAATGCATATAAAATCATGAAAAAATTCCTTCTCTTTTCCATTGCAGGTCTCCAGTAATCAGTAAGAATTTCAGTTTCCCTGTACAGCTGTTACTAATTACCTGATCTCACTTTTTTACTCTTGCTCTCTCTAATCTGCCTTCATTCTTCTCCCAGTTATGAATTACTAGCGTTATGAAGAAGGCATACTCTTCGTTTTGTTGAATGTTGTAAATGTTGTAAAATATTCACTAGAATCATATAAGAATTTGTCCTGCTGCTGGCAGAGAGCAGCCCTATAAACAATGTGCTCCTTTGTTTGCCCAAAGCATAGTAACAAATGGATTATGTGTAACCGCCATCTATAGGGCTTTTATTTCATCTCCATTCAGGCTCTGCATGTTTTGCACTGCTTTTAATGAGGCTGCCTGAACTATGGTAACCCCACGGTACATTTGTAAGCAAGAGATATTAGATGAATCAACCCCTTCCAGGACTGCATTATGAGGTGATCTGCTTTCATTACAGGATTTATTTTATAGGTGGTAGACCTCAGTGAGAGGACACTGCAGGCACAAGCAGCACTTATCTGCTCTGGAAGGCCAAGTTCAGGGTCTGCATGAATGTGACTCTCCTTTCCCACAGACAAATCTCCATTCGTTGCGTGGCTTAAAACACAATCTTTTTTGTGCATGACCTCTCCTTTGCTCCCCTTCTGCTTCAGACTCATACTGGAATGATTGATAGTCCTTTATAAAATACTCCATAAAGAACTATTTTACTTCCCCATCAGCATGAAAGCTTGGGTCCCCACACACAAAACAAGTACAAAACCCAGCATCTCACAGCAGAATGAAAAGCCTCTTCTTCCTCCTGCCTTTATGAAGTGTGAAGGTTTCCTCTTGGGAATTGGAAATGTTTATTCCCCAGCAATAGAAACTCCTGTTGTCAAACACAACCAAACACATATTCATGTAAGTACAGATAGACGTTTTCTTTTTTCTCTGGAGGCCTATGAAGGTTTTACTTTTTTCTCTTTTTTTTTAACATCATTTACAAATTTTACCAGAGCAAACCAGGATTCACAAGTGGCATAGTGCCCTATTTAAGTCTTTTGTGGTTTCTTTGAATGTAATCCATTCTCAAGATCTTCCGTTTGTTCTGCTGCTCTTCAGTCACTATCAGAATCAAAACTGGGTAGTTTTTGCTTAGGAAATATTGTTACAGTACAGAAGACAATTGTAAGCACGATAACAAAGTAGATATAGATAAAAACAAAGCTGTGTGGCGGCTCACAGGCCTCATCTTCCTCCTCTCTGAACACATTTTCTGTATGTTGCTTGAAGTGTTTAATTGTTAAAAATTATAGCTCAAGCACCTCTTGACTTTGTAAATAGAGGACCCAGTGAAAAACTGGGGTGGTGGAAGAAATACAAGAGATGCCTTTGCTTTGGATAACCCCCAGAACAGGACTAGAGATTCAAGCCTTGAAGAAGTCACTGTTGTTAAGTTTTCAGATTTCATGGCTGGAAGGTGGCTTTGGCAAGGAATTACTGGCAGTAAGGTAAAATCAGGTTAACTGTGAATTGCTAAGTCTTAATGAGAATCCTAACAGCACAGAGCTGCAGGTAACACCTTGTGCTAGTTGTAGTCTTTGCTAGCTAGCAGCAGTGAAGAGCAAAGCCCTGAGATTAAAAGTACCATGAACAAAAAGGGAGAGGTCTTATAACATAGCTTGTTATTATAGGAAAAGAAAAAAGTCTAATGATGAAGACAAATTAGTTAGCAAAGAAAACTGCTTGGGGGAAGACTTTCCAATTTTCTAGATTGTTTTTTTTTTTTTTTTAAATTTCCTTTCAATAACAAATCAACCCCAAACATTCCTCTCCCGAGCTCCATTTTGTGTAAAAACATATAGTGTCAAGTTCACAGAATTTTCCAGCTATTTTATTTTTAGTTTTACTTTTGAATAGAGAATTTTTTTCCATTTTCCAAGCATTTCTAATTTCTGATTTTACTAGTGCAATTGTAGTCCCTCTACTGCATACATTTCCTGCTGTCACAAATATGCGTGCATGTGCATGTACGAGACATACCAAGGTGAAGAGAGACAGACCCCAAATATACTAGTGGATGCATGGGTTTGCTGTAATACCTCAGTTTGGCTTCATCATTTTTTATGTGTCAATCTCCAAATGCCAATACCTGGAAATGAGAGACTGAACTGCCCAGAAGGCAACTTCTGATCTCCTGAATGAAAATGTTCATTACACTTTATGTGCATGCACTTTGTGTCATTGAGCTGCAGACATAGGCAACACCTGCATACTCTTGGGAAATGGCCTGTAATAGAAAGAAGATCACAAACATATTTGGAAGCACTTAAAAAGGCTGATGAAAAACTTGAGTGGAAGGCTTTTTTTTAATGAATATTTGTGTTGCTGGGTGATAAGCATGGGTTTACTTAGTAGGGCTTTGCTGTTTATTTGTACTTTGACTCTACGTTTTAATGAGTATAAAGGCATGCAGATCAAGTATCTGGGCACTTATTTCCATTATAATTAACAATTAATGAATTAATTTCCAACCTTTAATTACACTGAATTTAAATACAGCACGTTTCAAACTCAAGGCTCTGGAAGGCATTTAAAAGGATGAAACTGCACGCTGTCAGACATACATTGTACAAGTTTAAATGATACCATGTCTTGGGAAGTTGCATCTGAAAGGTAAGTCGACTGGTACTTCAGGACTTGATCCAGTTTTAAGGTGAGAGGTGTTTCAGATAACATGGAGCGCTTAATCCTTTCCATTCATCCTCCTCCCCTTTCCCTTAAGGTCTAATATTTTCTTGGAAAAATCTGGTTATATGCTTTCAGTGTCTTGCCCCTCTGAAAACAAGCTGCAAGCTTCCATTGCTTTTCATTCCCCCTGGATCTGTCAAAAGGCTGTAACTATTGTGAGCAACAAAGTGTTTGGATGTGTCACCCCAGGAGTCAGTGTTTGATGGGCTGAGTGAAGGCAGAACGAAGACTGAAAATATAAAGCTAGTTAACAAGTTAGTTAACAAACAGAAATCCTGTACTTGCTACCTTCTACTGTGAAGCAACCTCAAATATTTAATAAGATCTATGATGTCAGGTGTCCGGCAAGATCACACAAGCGTGAGAAGTGTTTTTCTGTGGTAACCTATCTCTAGTTATAAGAATGTAACTAATTTTCAAAATTAAAACTGAAAAACTGATCATAAGCAATCACCAAACTTTGACTAAGGATTTTTTTTTTTTTGCATTTCAGAATAATGAATATTTTTTAGGCAAAATGAAATGTTATAAGATGACAAAAAACTGCAAACTAGTTTTAAACCCACTGCCTAAATGTTTCTGTTTAAATAGATGTTAGTAGACATTTAGCTTACTAACTGTCCAACAAGGAACTGTGCAACAGCTGTAGAGTTAAACAGCCTTCAGTCATCCGACATCATGGTCCACCTTTTGTGCTGATACATATTTGAATATATCTGCCCCCGAAGGCAATGAGACTATGCTGATTTACATCAGTTGAGATCTGGCCTTGTATCCTGTGAAACAAAACGAATTTCGTTTTCTTCCTTCTGCTCTGACTTCCCCCGCCAGCCCCAATTTCACAAAATCCTGCTCCACCAGCTAATCATCATCATCATCATCATCACCTCCGCAGCCCCAGGCGGGTGACCCTGTGTGAGCCAGGAAGCGTGCGAGCTCCGGGCAGGCATTGGAGCGAGGGCTGGGAGCCATCTCTGTGCCGAGGGGGAGATCCCCTTCAGCTTCATGCTTGGCTGGCCCTTTGTTCGCCGTTGAATGCTCCCCCCTCGGAGCCTTTGTGCAGCAGCGGGGGCCGAGGTGTGAGGCGGCCGCCAGCCGATGGCCGCGCCATGCGTGGACAGAGCATGACCAGTTTGGCTGCAGCCAGTCACTGCCGAGCTCGGCGTTACATCACCGTCAGCCCACGGCTCAGCCAGACAGAGCCAAACAGGCTCCTCGTTGTTTTTCCTCTTTTCACGGGCAAGAAGAAAGCCTGGGAAAAGAGCAGGGATCCCAGACCTTCCTTGAGAACAGCTGAATATTGTCTGCATGGTAATGAAGGGAACAAAACCATGGAACGCTCCCCCCCCCCAACCTGGGATGCACAAATGTGGGGTGTGTAATCGGAAGGAGTGGGCGAGGGCAGCACAGCGCGGTGAGGAAATAACCCGCTGTCCCCCCACAGCGCCGGGGGGCGGCTCATCCGCAGAACCCGCTGCGGCTCCTGCGAAGGCCAAGCAGCCGGAGTGCTTCCCTCGTTCCTGTTTTTCATGGCCATGTCCTTAAAATTGATTTGGGGACTCTGTGTTGATACAGTACCACAGCAGCTGGATCTCTTTAAAAAAAAATATTGTTACACATGGTGTGCATTCGTGATTCCAGTTTTCTGTTCCACCCACAAATTCAAGATGGGTACATACACACAGCTTGTCCTTGTTTTTGCAAGCTCCTGATATTATCTTAAGAGAAAGCGATAGCTTGTTTGTTCTATTTTGAAATTCAAAAGAAGTTTAATTTTTCTGTTTGCAATGAGTCTTGGTTGTTGCTTCTTTCAAAAGTGGAAAAACTGGACTGGGGAAAGTGAAGGCTTTGTATATACTTTGGACACCATGAGCACCTGAACCATTCCCATCTGCTGGGGGCAGGTCCAGCTCCTGTGAAATTTCTGCACTCACAAACACCCATCTCTTGGCAGCCAGGCGCAGTGTCCCTGTGGAGAAACACGGTTGTCATGGGAAACTGCGATCATGGAGAGAAACGAGTTTTGTGAGCGATTAGGGGACTTGTCTGTACCATGAAGGCAGGCAGCAACCTTGTACTCCTCTGGAAACCGGAGCAGAGCTTGGCCATGGGGCAGTGAGCCCTTGGAAGGCTTGTGCTGCTGGACTATGTTCCACCACACCTTTGCATGGGCTGGGGTCTTCCAAGACTCTCCAGGCAGGCTTGCTCCTCCATGCCTCACTTTGTTCCCTAGCTCCATTTCTGCTGCATGTGATATTCCTTCTAAAACATCAGTAAGGAGGATGTCATCTGGGTGGCTAGGAGGAACCCCGTCTACCCTAAAGTATCTGTTGTTGGTGTCATGCCGCTGTGCTAGTGACAGTGACAATGTAAACACTTATTTGGGAATTGAGATCTCATGCTGCACACCTCTGAGAATTATCAGAAACTGTCTTCTGATTTGTAGCCACATTTTCTTTATCATCCATCTTTTACCATATGTTTTTGTGGTAACATTGTGGCGTAAGTTAAATGAGTATTTCCCTTTTCCAGTATTTAGCCTTCTGTTGTATTTATAGGAGGCAATCATTCCTTCCCAGAATTCTCTTGGAGACATTCAAAAAGCCAACCTCTCCCTGAAGCACCATTTAATGTGGTTCTTGTCTAGCCTATGTACACGTATTTCCTTTTAGAGAAAACTATGATGTGGAGAAGAGCTGGATGCACATCAAGATCAGGCCCAAGGATGGAGTATATATGTGTTCATTGCATACAAGACATCCAGAAGCTCAAGTGTTTCAGGGCTCCTTGATAGCCTTCCTCTGATCTGCTCCACTTTTATCTTATCTTTTTGATCAGGGCTGACCAGAACGGTAGAGCAGAACTGTATTAGTGGCCTGTAAAGTGGCATTCAGACCTCTCCATCTCTGTTAGAATTGTGTTTCTTCAGGTGGCCTAAAACTAACAGGCACTGCATACTGTTGCCTCATAACTATCCTGTGATTGACCAACACACCCAGGTTTACTCCATCTTTATTACATGTTGTGCAGTATGAAAAGTAGTGTAAGAGGTCTCCAGAGAAATACAGAACTTTGTACATCCATTGAATAACTATTCATAAAGCCTTCCTGATCTCTGCAGTGATAAATTTTTCCACTAAGGCATGAGATCTGATTATAGCCTGCATCATTACAAATGTTACCACTGGTTACAGAATTATCCACTACCTAAAAAAAAAAGTTGCTATAATTAAAACAGAGTCTTCATTCAGACGTGCTTTTACAAAGAAGGACCTCAGTGCATGCTCTCAGTTGTGACAGTACACTCTGACAGGCAGAAAATGGGAAGAATTGTCTCAGCGTCTTAGCTACTGTGAGCTTGATGGTAATTAATTATGTAAATAGATGTGTGTTGTTCATTTCTGTTGACAAAACACACTCCCTTTGCACATGAAGATGAATCGTTGCTTCCCATAAGGAGCCAAGTCCTGAGCGAGTCTAGTAAATTGCAAATAATCTTGCAGGAGATTTCTCGGAAGTGCAAAGAGGGTTGCAGTCCATTATCTAAATGTGTCAGTTCTTTAGTGGTACTAGCCCAGTTAGAGCAAGGACCTTAGAAATATTTTTTTTTTTACCCTAAAACTTCATTCGACTGAACTAGAGACAAATAAAACTAATGCCTGAACATACTACAGTCTGGTTCACACCATGTCTCTACTCTCAGAGACCAACATGCTCTTAGAAAACTATTGACAAGGATGCATTTTTCCCTACTTGGCTGAAAGATGATAAAACACAAAAGCAAGGCTTGGCTTCAGCAGCTTTTCCCAAAGATGAAGGAAGTGGTTCAATCAACTAAAATAGGCTGTATCAAAGCTTCTTTTTCATTCAAGAAGTATACATGATGAGCCTAAAAGCATTTTAGAGCCAATTTACATGTTGGGCAAAGCATTTCTTCAGCTTTCAGATCTATGTGTAACTCTTTAGTGCCCTCCCCTGTCCCAGTTTGGAAATGCCTACGTCTGGTAGGGAAACTATTCATCTGTGGTTAAGTAAATAAAATTGTGACTTTATTCCTAAAATGAAATATTACTGTTGGCTGTTTTCTCTCCAAATTCAATATATTTGTTTCAGAAGTGGGGAAGGGGGCATTTAATTCATTCGGAGGAAGAGAAATCAAAGCGCACAAAAGGAGCTGTGTGTGTGCCCTCTTTCTGTTTTGCGCATTTTTTTTCCAGTGCTCTAATGATAGTGACTTCTCAGTGAAATATGTCAGAGAGCGGCAAGTGGAAAAAAAGTTCAAGTTAATGTTTAAGCTCACCACTCTCTAGGCCAGTCAGAAATTCTTCCATCTGGCTCATTTAGCATTGAACACGCTGTGCATTTCACGTGGAGGAGAGAGGATGCGTGTACTAAGTGCTATCTAAATTGACGCATTGATCAAAGAAAGAAGGAACATAAGGGTGGTGGAGGCAAGACACAGGAGAATGAAGAAAAAGATCTGTTGTGTTTGCAGATGCAGGAGACTCACCTCATTGGTACTTTAAGATGGCTTTACTGGCACTGTGGACAGCCAGCACCGTCTCCACTGCCTGTCTGTGCTGGGACTGCATCCCTGAAGCCTCACCTCATGCCACTGCATGCCAGTCCCACACAAGGGCAAGAAGGTCTGATGCACAGTCAAGAGACTCAGATTTCTTTAGACTTTTGGGAGAGGTTATCTGAGCTAGCTGTGGTCCTTGGTTGCAAAAGGATTATAGCTTCACATCCTTGGACCTATTATTATAAATAAATAATATTTACTTACACAACATTTCCTTCCCAGTAAAGACCAATTTCCCCATGTGTTACTCTCTCATCTGCCTGTCACATCCTCCCTACAGGAAGTGGAATTCACTGATAAATTAAGCTGCCACATGCTGGTCTGTCCTTTCTCCTTGATAATATGTTAAGTTCATAGCTTTGATGAGCATTGTAACCAACACTGATATGAGAGGGATCAGTATAAGCAGCATGAAGGTTTTTGGTTTTATTTTGTTTTGTCTCTTTCTTATTTCATTACAATTTTCTGGCATAATTCTGTGATTGTAATTTTCTGAGGTAGAGAGGAATTTAAGTCCCGCTTTCCACTGGTTTCCTTCTGCCATGCAATGTGTGCTAAAATAAGAGTCTGTCCATCTGTCTTCCTTTGGTACACAGGTACTTTTTGCATGACTAAAATTGGATCTTATATCCCACAAGACATTTATATGGGTTAGCTTGTCTTAATATGCTTTAAAGACAAGTAAATGGAAGAAAGACAGACAGTAACTAGAATATATAGGTCAAAGATTTCTTCATCCTTTAGATAATCCAGTTATTTTAAAAAGAAGCAGAAAGTAATCCTAAAAGCTGAGTTTATCCAAATCAATTATAAACATTGCTTCAAAATCCCTCATGGATTTTATTTTATATTTCAAAATATTTTTGTAAATATTACATATCTAAAAAAAAAACCAACAAAAATACATAGCTTGTTTGTTGGCTACTGGAAATGAATGTTTTCAAATGGTGATTTGAACATGTTCTGTTTCCAAGTATGTGGATTGACTGTGCCAAGCCTGAACTGAAGATGTGCAGCATTTGTCAAAACATCCAAAACAACCAGGAGCTAGTTTATATTCTGGCATTGAGTATATCACGACCATCTCTACAGGTGAATCTGTGCAGAGTTCACTTTAAGATCAAGGCTTCAAGATATTCACATGCACTGCAGACGTACTTGCAGACATCTAGATAGATGTCTGCCCATAGTAGTTCAAAACTAGAAGGAACAGTGGGTTCCCTTCTCAGATAAGGCTAATTAGGAAAAGAGTGAGGTTTTTTTTATTATTACAGAACAAAGAAAACAGTATTCCAGCAATGCACCATGAAAGACAAGTAATATGTTTCAAGGTTTTATTAAGCATGAATCATTACTATTATTCGTTGTATATTTTATGACATTCACCCATTGATAGGATTTCCAAAGACAGCACTACCAGTCAGCTCATCTTCCTTCAGCACCCGCATTGTCTGGTTGTGCTGTCTGCCCGTGGCCACTCGGAGTCAACTCCTTTTGTCACCACACCACTGTGAAGCTGAAGCACTAAAACGTATGAGAACTATTATGCTGCCGTTTCTTTATCTCCAAAGACCAGGATAATTTACCTTTATCTGCCTTTTGCTGAAGATAAATGTTGGGGGACAGGGCCATACATGGCTGTTGTTCGCAGCAATGAGAAATTTTGTAGCTGTTGCTAAGTGTTCAAAACCAAGATGTTGTTATAGTTGGCTAAATGTCATTAAAAGCTTCTGGGTTTAATAATAGGTCTTTGTGAGGGACAAAGGTAAGAAATGATTACGCTTCTGTAGGTATTCAGAGAGCTGAAATGAAAACAGCTTCCATCTAAAATAAAGACACAGCACGAATGGGTTTTGCTATATGATGGTTTTCAGATCTGTGGGATGCAGAATGACTGAAATAGCTGAGAGAAAAGCCTACAAGAGGCAATTAGAAACAGGCATGGGTGAAAACAGAGAGAGAATTTTTGGTCTAAGTGTTGTTCAGAAAGGGAGGTTGACCTGTGTGCTGAGAAACCTGCCCTTGCTGTTTAATTTCTCTTGCATTCAGGAAAGGTGACTTTGAACACTTTTTGTAATGAACTAATTTGTATCTATCTAAGATATGCTGGACTCTGCCAGTTTACCTCTACTTGACATAACTTACAAGACCCCAGACTCTTGGCAACCTGCTCAGGTCAGAAAGAAGTAACATCATCTTTTCTTTGAAAGAGAGAGATCAGTTATAATGCTGCATTTATCATGAAATACTATGAACTGCAGGGTATTAGAGTGTTCCTTATAGAGCTGGAGTGAGTTTCTGTACCGCATGCTAAGTGGGTGGCAAGCAGCAAACAAGTCCGTTGCCTGTGCCTCTCTAGAGACTCAGCACACAGAAATCAGAATCACCACTATTGTCCTTTCTGATTCCAACTGAAAGTAGGGAAAACTAACCAAAATATCCCAGCAGATGACTACAATGTATTCTAAAGAAGTGTAGAAAAAACTGTAGATTTCTAAGTGTGCAAATATCTTGCTGTTATGATTTACAAATTAGATTCCTCAACTCTACTGGGAGCAGGCATATTTCCAACTGTAGGGTTCTTAGGTTATCTCACTTCTACAATCTCTTTGAATTTTTAGCAGGAACAAGTATTCAAATCGTAGTTGATTTATATCGGCAAAATACAGTTTAACTTTCTTTTCTGGCAAGAAGTGCTTTTGAATTGTTGGGCTGCAGCCTGAAGCTAGGAATTTTCACACAGGCTCTTAAACAAATATAATTTAATGATGTTCCAGCAGTGGCTGTGAAAGGGCGAAGCTCTATCAGTTGCTAAATTTTTCTGCTTTGCTCAGAATTTTTCTTTTTTAGAAAAGAGACATTAGTTTTCAACCATGTGCTTGGGAAAACTCAGTCTTGGTTTCATGAGGCAGAATCCCCCAAAGATCTCTGATGACATTCAGATCAAGGCTTGCCCTCAAATTTGCTCTATTTCCCATTCATCACTTGTTATTTGCGTAGTTGACATTAGCTGAAACTGCCAGCTCTTTGCGATCTTCAGCTGCTCCTCCTCACAAAGGCGTAGAGCCTAATGCCACTAACTTTGTTTCAGCCTTTCTTTCCTAGGAAAGAACGCTCTTTTTACTTTTTCAGATGACACTGCTGCTTGTCCTAGGTTATTGACTAATGGTATATTCAACCACATAAATATAGATTAAAAAAAGAGTTCAAGCACATAGGTCTACATTGGAGCCTTTGAATTGGAGTATATTTTACTCAGTGAAACGCACGGAATTCCCCCCTCCAAAGTATTTATTCTTAATTATTTAAAGTCCCATACCACAGGGATTGATTTTTTCTCAAAAACTGAAAGCTGTATCTAGCATGCTGTGAATGATACAGTAATTCAATTTTTCAAGATGAAAATTAAACATACTGCAAAAAATCATTTACTGAAACTCAATATAAATCATATAATAAGAAAATACCATTGCAATGAGTCATCTAATTCACTGACTCAACAGTTTATAAAAATAAATTTCACTTCAGATTTTGTATTCACTAGCTACCTGTTAGATTAAATATAATTGCATTTTTGTTTTAGGACCACTAATTCTTCTAGTTTGAGAAAGAACCTGAACATATTTCTGTATTGTTTTAATGCTGCATTAGTAGTATATGTTCCATTACTGAGGCAAAAACAGTGCACCTACGTGACAGATACAAGCAATTCATTCTCCTCAAAGCTGCAAAAGTTAATGAGGGGTAAGAATTACTTGTGAAAAGATACCTATTTATTACATACATAAACTAGGTTATCTAGTACAATTTCACTAAATATATTTGAAATGTATTTTCATTATATATATTTAACATATATTTAATTATAAATGATTTGTAAATTGAATTATATTTCATGGGAATGTCATACAAAATACACCTGTATAAAAAGGAGATATTAGCAGCATATGCGGGGGTTTGAGCCACTTTGGAAGTAGATGGTACAGAAGCACAGTTCCTCTTGTCATCACGATTGTCTGTGCTGCACTGGATGTTCGAAGGGAGGGTCCCCTTTACACATCACGCAACGAAGCTATGTGGAGTAAGTGGGTAGTGTTGATCATGCAATAGGCCCAAATGGGGAACCCCAACTACCCAGGAGTCCTGGAAGAGACCATGGACTGACCAGAAAGCAGAGATTTTGGAGCACTGCCCAAGGAGGTAGCTTGTGCTGAGGCCCTACGATATGAGAAGCAATATGCTGTATTTACCGATGGATCCTGTCGTGTTGTGGGAAACCATCAGAAGTGGAAAGAAGCTGCTGTGTGGAATCTCACACAATGGGTCTGAGAAGCCACTGAAGAAAAAGGTGAATCAAGTCAGTCTGCAGATGTGAAAGCTATCCATCTGGCCCTAGGGACTGCTGAATGAGAAAAGTAGCCGGTACTCTCTCTCTATACTGACTCCCAGATGGTGGCAAATGCCCTGTGGAGGTGGCTACAGCAATGGAAACGGACCAACTGGCAGTGAAGAAGTAAACTCACCTGGGCTACTGTATTGTGGCAAGACATCGTTACCTGGATAGAGAACATTGCTGTAAAGGTATGCCATACAGATGCTCACATGCCCAAGTGTCGTGCCACCAAAGAACATCAGAACAACAAGCAGGTAGACCAGGCTGCCAGAACTGAAGTCACTCAGATGGTGATTGGCATATTCATTGGATGAAGCAAGGTTAAAATGAAATTACTTTAGTGTGATACAACCCAGAGCTGTTGCCAAATCACAAAAAGAATAAATTGCGTGGTATATTTTGGACACAAAAATGGCTGAAATCTTTCTTTAAGTCTTAAGAATATCTGCACTGTAAGAGACATCTGAAGCCATCTAGTCATTTGCTTAGCTATTCATGAGTTCTCTCATGTTTTGTCTCAGGCCATAAGATGCTCTGGGTATTTTTTCTAGCTTTTTCTGCAACAGATTCCTTATTGCTTAACACTAAATCACTTCTCTGATTTCTTCTTCTGATTGCTTCTTCTATTTCCTGTAGTTGACATTTTTCATCATCATCAAGTTTTGTCTTTGAGAGCAGTGGTTTCTTTCTTTCAAACAGTTAATTTCCTTGATGTTTTACTTTCTGTTGAATAGTTTTGGCCAGCATTTCTGGGGCTTGCTGAATTTTTCTCTCAACTATATTTAGCAACACATTTTTATGTCTTCTTTTCTCTTTGTCTTTCTCTTTTGCTCTAAATTTGGCCATAAAATTTCATTCTTCTTCCTTTAGAGCTTTTTATTTTGATTCCCTAATCATTTCCTCCATCAGCCCATCAAGGATTTCTTGAGACTGTTGAAGCTTTTGTTCCACAGCAAGTCTCTTGCTAAAGCTCATCAACTTTGACCTGCTGATTAACTCACTTCAGGTATCTGTGTCTTGTCTTTTTGTAACTGATCAACTCTTTTCTGTTCTTCTTCCCTTCAATTTCTTTCAAACACCTTTTCTCAAAAGCCCATGCAGCCTTGCCTCTGAGAAGATTATGGTTCAAGTCTGTAGTATCCTTCTCCATGCTCTGCTTCTCTCTCAGCTGTTTTTCATGAGAATATTTCCTGTAGTCACCTTAGAGCTTTGATCTTTCAAGTTTTGCCTTGCGTTTGGTTTCTTCCTCTTGGTCCAGTCTCTGCCATCTCTTCTCTCGCAACACCATTTCTTTTGGCCTGGCCTCCAGAAGTTGCTCCCCGTCCAGCCTGCATTTGGCCTTCCCTTCATGCCACCTCTCCAGGCTTTCTGCCAGCAGCTGCCACCTTTGGGATTTGAGTTTCTTATCCTGCCTTCTCCCTGCATCCCAAACCCTGGAGATGCAACCTCCATGGGAAGGACCATGAGAGCCTCACCCAGAGCTGAGGCCCTAGTTGGGTGGGTGGGAAGATCCCCGTTGCGGAGAGGCACTGCAGCCCTTGCAGTGGTAGGCATGAGGGAGCACCCCGCTCTGCCCTCCACCTCATCTTGTGAGGAGGCTGATGCTGTCTGAGCTGATCATCAGACCCGTGGGATGCACCTCTCTCTGGGGATGGGAGAGTTGGGCTGGGACTCCTGTACGGCATAGGGCTGTGTGTCACAGGCGGTACTGCGCTGGTAGCATTGCACAGTCCCACTGCGGTAAGGTCTACAGGATTTTACTAGTGCTACAACCCATCCCCTGCCCCTCCCTGTTTAAAAAGGAAAGAGTAGGATTGAGGAAAATAAGTTATTTAGAACAGTAAGAACCATCCTATAGCAAACATAGTTCGGACTAAGGACAATCTTAATATGGCACATTTCTTTTAGAGATACCAGATGAGGTGAGGTTTGTTTTACAGCAACCACCCCAAGGAGTCCACCCACAGTGTCACAGGAAAATCTGTTTGTGAGGAGCTTGGACCTAGTGTTAGTCATGGATGTGAATGCTGGTGGTGCTTAAGTCCAATGACTTAAGGATCTGAAGAGGAATTTCTGATCTTAAATCCCTTTGTGAATATAGCCTCTAGTTCTGCCAATGTGATGAACACCTCTTCCAGCAAGGAGCTCTTGGACCATCTGCTAGCTCACCAGCTAGCTCACCAGCTAGCTCAGCCCTGTACCACAGGCGGCCAGTTGGCTTCTTTGTTCACTTTGGAGTCATGCTACAGAGCAGAGTGCTAGGGGGTCATGTTCTTGGTGGCTAGTATCATTAAAAGAGATTGCTGGGATTTACATCAGCTGAAGTTCTTTTTAATCTCAGCATGTGCATTAGGCAGTACAATGAGGTGTATTAATCCACCCTGGACAGCAAGAAGATGTAGATTGCTGTGACTATGTCTTTAATAAAAATTAAGAGGCATAGCCTTCTCAGAGACAGTTTTCTCTTAAACCCCCACTGAAAGAAACTGTGTTTTTGTTAGTCCCATAGATGACTTTTAAATGATTTTAGAAACAGTAAATGCTTTATATTTATTTTCAATATTGTTGTAATGTAGTGGGTTTAGTCAGTTTGTTGTCATCTGGCAATCAAAGTATTGTATAAATTTTCTTCAATTTATTAACTTTATTTCCTAGCTTTTTCAACATAAGTTCTGTTTTCTGGCTGAGAAGTCTCCATTGGACATTTTCTTAAACCTTCTTCAACATTGAATGAATACTGCATACTCTCTTTGAAGCTTTGGTCTGAGTTTTCTTAGGTAATACTCTATTCTTTAAAATTTGACTCAGAAATCTTGCTTATTTCAGTACACTGATACAGTTACTTTGCACATTAAGTTTATTTAAATATGAAAATAACTGCCTAAACCTTTGGGTGAACAATAATGCAAGCTCATCGCCCGCCTTGTGCATATCTGCCACTCTCCTGTATTGCAACAGATAGAATGTTTCATAATAAAAAGAGTTCTCCTCCTCCTTTAAAGTGACAGAGATAATTCAGTATTGGGATTAGTATTTAAGCAGCTGCTAAACATAACATAGAGCAGAGAGCACATGGAGAATGATGCAAATGAAAGCAGCCAGCCTTCTCAAACTATTTGGCTCTGAATTCATAAAATTATTTATGAAAACGCAATGTATGGAAAGAATTACAGAGGGACTAGTTGTGTCTTATGTAAAAATCATGCTGACGGAAAGAAGGGCAAGAAAATACAATTCTACTAATCAAAATATTGTAAGCATGTTGAAAATTGGAGCATCTTTATACTGAAACAACAGCATTCCTTGTGGAAAAACAATTTCAATTAACCCTCCCCAAATCAATATGTTGAAGATATTTATACCAATACTATTAATATTTTTTCTAAGGACCTCATACATCTCTGTGATGCGTAAAATAAAATACAGTCATCCCAATTTTAGAGACGAGGAACTGAAGAGGACAAATGAGAACACACAAAATCTCTGTTGAGCAAACAATTGAACCTGTCTTTTCTGACAGATTACCACCGATCTGCTCTTCCTCTCTGATACACCATCCCCATATGCATGTATTTGTAACATGGTTTTGACATATATTGACATAACTGCACTTGGAGTTACTTACCATGCAAACGGGTTACATTATCAGCGATGGCGCTTATCCAGATTCGTGCCGTACTTAGCCTCCATTTCTTCATGTTGTGACAGGTGGTGGGGAAATCGAGCTTAAGAATGACTTAAGCTGTGCACAGATTCTTTGCACAACAGTTTTGTCTGAAATATTGAAGGATCATCATTTTGCCGAGGAAGTACTTTTTAAAAAAGGGTAAACATCAGCTCCTTGGCCCCTCACATAATTTAGAGGAGATGACTTCGGAGAGGACGCTGGACTGACACACAGTGACTTCTGGCCATTTGTGAGAGAGCACAAAAGCTCCTCTGCACCTCTTTCTTTAGCCAGGACATATGCTTCACTGATGTTGCCAGATATTTAGGCCAGAGTTTGTGTGCTGTATCCTTTCAGTAAACTTACAGCCCAACATAAAATAGGCAAAACCATGTTATTTGAAGGTGGTATTATTAATAGGAATAATTTACATAATAGTAAAATTCATTAAGGCATGTAAAAATGCCACTGTGTTGCCTATTTAGTCTCTTAGAATATAAAAGGGAAATGGTCTTATGCTAGTGATCAAAACGTACTCTTACAAGTTCATCAGACTGCTTTGTAGTCGTCTTTTTTGTGGGCATGGTGCCAGATTTTTGAGATGGAGAATAATTGGTGTAGTCAGCCATACCATCAGTCTTTAGGTACTTGAATACTAAAATAACTGTATGAACAAAGTAGCAGTATAAATAACAGTCAAAGCCAAATATTTATGGTATTTCACTCCTTGTGCCCAGGATGGCTATGTGACCAGGGAGATCTAGCTTTCCTCTCACCTGCCTATGAGTTGCAGCCGTTCAAATCAATTTAGCACTAAACAGCATTAGTAATATATACCTATGAGAGCTAAAAGAGAAGTGGTTTATTGTTTCCCACTGTCATTGTTTCCTACTGCTACAGTTTTGCTACAGCCTTTGGCTGACAATGTTATGTGTTTTTCTGCAGGACCTGAAACAAGAGATGTAGGGTTCATACTTTGGGTTAAATTTAACTGGCCATAAAACTTCATTACCAAACCAGGCCACAGTAAGAATACATCTTTCATGATGCAGTCAGATACAGACATTGGGGCTAAAGGAGACAAATGAATTAAGGACACTGAAATACTTTTTTTTTTCTTTTCTTGAGGAAATAAATTAAGTATTTGAAGCAATTACTATCTGTTATGAGAAATGCTGGAGGTGAAAGATTTCCAACCTTCTGACCAAGGTAGAAGTTCAGGGTGGATTGCTTGTATCACATGGAGTATACAGCAGATAACTGGAAGCATAAGGGAAGAAAACACATATTTGACAACCTTATATTAAAACTAAATAGACCAGTTCTTCAGCTGGTATAGAAAGGTGTCTATCTATCGATTCTGATAAAGATTTACTGGTTTACATGTGGCTTGTCCTGAGAAAATATTTCTTTGATTATCACTGGGTGGTAGGAGATATTACATATGGAGATGGAGCTGATCAATAGAATAAATATTTAACCTTCCTCAGAATATTTGCAGCCTGGACGTTGGTTCAACTTATGCCAGAGAAGAAGCTAGCTTTAACGTTCAGATCCTGGTGTCTGAGAAGTTTGAGTCTGCTATTATAATGGTAGACACTTGAAAGCTGACCTCTGTTAGCCTGTCTGCTGAAAGAGAAGCTGCCTACCAGAGCAAAATGAAACTTTTGCCCCTTGATGGTAAACACTTATGAACTGTGACAGCAAGTGCTCTTACTGCCGATGTTTGCATTTGTTTCGATTAACTCAAGGTGCCAGAAATGATCAAAATGTTGCAAGAAAAGGCTGAAGAGTTTATGGAGCAGGAATTCCTGTTTTCTAGCCCGAGCAGCTCAGCCCGCGTGGACTTTGCCACCGCACCCACCTTTTTCCCACTGAAGCCGCTCCATGGAAGCAGGAGGCATTCTTCAGGGAGTCCAGCAGGGTGCACTAAGAGGCTATTACACATGCGGCTGCTGGGAAATTGCACTGGGATCAAACGGCTCGAGAATTAATTTGTTTCTGCTGTTTTTTCTTTTAAAGGTGACTACATTAATTTGGAAAACAACGGTACCTTTTATGAATGATCAAAGCTGTCATGTAAGAAATTGCAGGGAACTTAACATATTCAAGCTAGCACTGTGCTGGATTGGACCGCTTTCCTAGGAGAGGTGCTTTAAATACAATTTCATTTTGAGAACACCCGACGATTGCAGCAGAATCATTCATAACGTGATTGAGGTCAGCGATTTTATCTCAAAGTAGGTTCCACTAATCACTGGGTTTCATGTGTTATTGGTTGTGAAGAAGACTAATTACGTTTCCACCCTGTGAAGGGACTGGTTAACACAAAGAAATCTCATCTCCTTTTGTGATGTGCTCAGCCCAGCAGTTACTTTTGTTCTAAATTGGGCCTGGCAGCCTCTAGGGTGAATGATTGACATGTCAATGTGCTAACAGAAGCCAGAACCAATTCTCTTGTCTGACACCTCCTTTCCTCCTCCGAATATTAATGATGAGTGACCCAGCTGAATGAATGAAAAGTGCACACATCCCTCGTGGCTCCATGCAGATGCTCAGAGCTGACAGCAGGACTTGCCCAGGAGAGGACACAAAACCATAAAGCCATCTGGTATTATGTAGTGAGCTTAATCTGTTCATTGACTTGGCCAAATGCTTGGTAAATCAAAAGATGACAGGAAAGGATTCATAATATTTATGCTTAAAATACAGTCAAAACATCACAGAGAAAAATAGGTATCCTAGATGAATTCCTGGAAAAACACAATAAGTACAGTTCAGATTTTGAGCTAGGAGGATGAGCAAGAAAAATATAAAAATGTTTTAGTTAAATAAGAGTCACAAATCAGTAATTTGCTTTAATAGTGCCTTTGATTACCCTGTGATTGGTTTCAAATAACACAGGGTATTGAGGATCACCACAGGCTTTTATACTACTTTAGCACAATTTCCCAAAACATCCAAATGAGCCAGCCTTGGAAGCTGGCAGTCACTCGATATTTATCAGTTCATAATTAAGATTTGGTTGAATCAAATCTTCTGTTCTTTCTTAATGTGGATAATGTAATATTTATTGTTATACTACAGATTGAAAGTATTAAATGTGTAGTCAGACTGTTAAGACTAAGTGATGTAACGCATAATCAGGGAGCAGATTTCTTTATTTGATCATGTCAATTTTATTTAGTCCTTCAGTAAAATAGATTCCCTTTGATAGTGTACTATTAAAGATTTCTGGCTTAAATGTTTCTAGTATCTCAGTCAGCAATTCTGCCACAACAGGCAACCAGAAAAAATACATACCAACATTCAATAAACTATTTCTCATTGTGAGGTCTAGATCCTGTTCAAAGAGAAAAAATATCTTTTCTCACTACGTTTTGCATATCGTATCTTTTATCTCCACCACAGTAAAAATACAACCTATTTTCACCTTCAGTGCCTTTCTCATCTTTCAAAGATACTGTGGTTGAATACCCTTTGTATTTTCACAATATCCCAAAGATTGGCAATTCTTTTGCATCCCTACAGGAGACTTGTATTCATGCATTGAGCAACTTCTGCACTGATTATTGCAAACCGTTCCCCTAGCCACCTTTTCTATTTTCTCCTATACCATATGACAGCCCAGTCAGACGTACCTGGTTTCTGCAAAATCATTTTGTCCTGCTCTTCAAATCCTTTTGTGTGGCTCCACTTGATTACCTAATTATGTTATTTCCCATCTTCCATATTCCTTCCTGTTACCCCAAAGGCCCTTCGCAGCTCACCTCCCTTTTCTCAGCTGTTGATGCTACGTTGCTCCTGTTTTCACTTTCCTTGCCATACATCTCACCTAACTTTGCTGTCTAAGAGCTAAATGCCTAGTCTAAACCAGCTGCTTAAGTTGCCCTATAGTTACTGGAGAGAAAGGATACCTTCAGAGCACATTTATTTCATCCCAGTCTAAGATAAGTATCTAAATTAATTGAGGTGAATTGCCCTCTGGGTATTCTTTCCATACACAGGGACTCTAGACAACTAGTTTGGCTAGCACCTTACAAAGTAGATAAAATGAATCCCAGTTTTAATCAGTGTGCCCAGAGTTTTCCCAAGTACCGTATTCCCTTCTGCTTCAGCGGCTTCTTTCTCTGTACCTTATCCTCCTCCCTGGAATCCATTTGATTCTATTTTCTCTACTTAAGTGTGCTATTAAAATTTAAGTCTTAAAGAAAATTTGTAAAGTGTTATTGTAAACACCCACTTAAAAAAACAAATTAATTTTAAAACAAATTTTTGTTGACTTCTCAATGCTTCATACACTGAACTTTTGTTTCTAGGGTATTGCCATGTTTCTCTGAGATAGTGCCTTTCTGCTCATGTTATACATAGGGATTATTAAGGCAAGGGTTTTCAAGCTTATAAGTTAACCCAACAATTTACAACATAAACCTGAATTACACCTGTTACAACAGCCCCCCAGAGAGAGGGTGCACCTGATGGTCAGCCCTGTGGTATGCAGACTGATTATTCAGGCCCGAGGTGGCTATGAGTTATTTAGATGCAGCATGAGAAATGTTCCTTTTTTTTTAAGTTATCTATCTGAACAGAACCCTTTCACTACATTACAGTAGTAAAATCACTAATCAAAACATGTCCTGTAACATTTCGTTTTCTATTATTTTAGAACAAACCATCTGACAAAATATTTTAAGTTGATAAAAATAGTAGTTCCTTTCTTTAATCTTGCATATTAAAAATAGCCAAGCAATTAATTTCTAAACATTTACAAAGAGAATCATTCTGGGATTAGACCTTTGAAGGACAAAATTCAGCTGCAAGCATTATTTTAAAATTTAATTTTTTTATGTGCTAATAAAAACCTAATTCACAATTGTGCTATAGGAACATTTGTCCAAGGTTCATAAAGAAAGTAGCACCGCACTTCACAGATTTATGGCAACTCAATGATCAGTCTCACTGAAAAGCATGGAAGGACTTTTCAGCTGTGATTTGCTGTCTAATGAGTTGTGAACTTCCAGCTTAAGCAAGACAAGATGATGAAATCTTTAAATGCTAAAATAATGGATAAATTCCTTTGTTAATATAGGCTCTTTTTCCAGAATTAAAAATACATCATAATTATCTTATTCCAATGGACAAAAGCATTAACTCACTTCAGTAAAAATGTTTGCTTTCTCTTGTGCATACCAAATTCAGCTTTGAAAGTCACAGAAAGAGCTTTATTTCTCTGTAAGGTATTTGTAGGTTCCCTACCTCAAGTTACTAGATGCCTATCTTATTATCTGCCCTTCCATCACAGTTTCCCAAACAAATCTCTGTAGGTAACAACAGATAGGTCTCCAGGGCCTGGATCTAGGAAGGCAGTTACTTACATTTTGCGCCTGGAGGATTATGTCTCTGCAAAACCATTTTACTAGATCATGCTGTAAAAAGAAAGCCTCTCTTTAATTTTTAAAATGCTTTATTTTGACTTTTTTTTTTTTTTTTTTTTTTTTTTTAAACTGATGACAGTGAGCAGGTTCTCCTGCAATTTGTGCATCCACAACTTTCAGACAAGGTAGTGCTGGTGCTGGAAACCGAATAGAGATCACTGAATTTTCTCACACTCATGCAGGTAAATTCTGCCTGTGAAAGAGCAGAGTAGGTGTGTGTACATACCAATTCTTCCGGCTAAGCCACTCTCAAAAAGGAAAACCAAACAAAAAACCTGGCAGGAGAACAAAAGTTCAATTCGGAAAAGCTTTTATCAAAACAGAAATTCCAGGCGCCTCAAACAAAGAGAGACAGTATTAAATTAGTGCCAAATTATTGAAGACCCGTCTGCATTGTTCCTGTACTGAATGCTAAGAGAGTTTGTCCTATTAGGATTAGATTTAGCAGGGTGGGAGTGGGGAGAGGATAAGTTTCCAGCTGCCAGGGCCCACGCAGAGAAACTGTGCAGAGGGGATAGGTCTCAGCTGAATAGGAGGGGGCATGTTGATCTGTGATGGATGCATTTACACCATGGGGTGCAGTCCACTTAACCTGCATCTCTGCGATGTTTGGGATAGGATGTTAGGTTGTTTACTGTCCACTGCCAGGGGAGAAAAAAAATACATGTTGCAGTGAGTCAGAGACGTGCCCCCCTAGAATGGAATTAACATAGTTTCAAATGGTCTGAACCATCGGAGAACAGTTTCCTCTTCTGCTAAATGAGATCTTAATTTGAACTACTCAATTTGGTCTACTAAATGAGCCCCTCACACAAATGACTGTGGGACCAAGAGGAGCATTACAGGAACGCAGCTTGGGCCATGGCTCTTCATGTCTGCTCACACTGAACTTTGAGATCCATGGGAAGCCTTCCCATGCCACCAGTATACTCATGGCTCTCAGGAAGATGCCTACTCAGTGGCATCTGCAAGGCTATATGGGGTCTGTATGTGCCATGCCTAAAGAAAAGGGAGTCATGACAAATCCACTCAAATACGGGTAAAGGACAGAGAAAAAGGAAAGGCAGAATGAACAAGTATACATTATACATGCTAGAGAGAAATGCTTTCTTCCACGCAATTTTCTGCTGCTTAGTAAATATTAATTAGGTTTTACAGTCTGGGGCCCTTTCAGGATTCAAATGAATACATTAGCTATTGACAGCTATGAACAGATTATTTGGAGTTATAAATAAAGATAATTTATTTACTGGCATGATAAAGCCTGGAAACCTTCAATGAAAGACAGCAATTAAGGGACACAAAACTAAAACCAAAGAAGATGGGAGGAAAGAAGAATTATTACTTAAAACCCCCTGCTTTTTGTTCTATTTTTTAAAAGGGGTGAACACAAATGATAAAAATTCCAGCATGGATTTAAGGTTAGGGATTGAAGGGAGATAAGGAGCTTAAGCCCGTTGCATTAGCACCAAGTGGTGCTGCGCATATGCTCCTGTGACATCTGATGTAGCTGAGCTTGTGTAACTGCACAGTAGACCCAGCTACCAGCAAGGAAAAGGAAAGCAAACAATTTTTCAGCTGGGCACACCACAAACTCTGGCTTTCCAGTTTGTCCTAAGGGTTAAGTAAAACTAATGAGAGCTTATCAGTGCCTTGATTAGATACGAGGCCAAGCATCATCCTTTTCGTGGCAGAATTAACCTTTCTACTGAGGAAGTGGTCCTGCCTTAGCTTACCTAAGTGCGTTGCTTTTATTTGCAACTGAATTAAAATCAGTACAAGAACCACTGTGAATATTTTTACTCAGATGGAAAGCAGGTTATTTCAAATATTTAATTTCTGTTCATTTCTAAGTAAAAGAAGTCGCACTTCAGCCAAAAGGAACCCAACTCCTACATAAGCACTGAACCAGAATTGTTAAAAAAAGCACTCTTCTGGTTAAACTGGTGCAATTTTGGGAACAGATAGGGTCTCACTCAAGGGAAGGGTGTCTCAATTTCTACTGTCCTCATGCTAGCAAAATTCTTAACAATAAACTCCTCAGAATAGGAGTTTTGCTTGAGTAATGTTTATAAGAGCAGGCTCTGGGTTTCTCTGCTGACTGGGCTAACAAGAGTGTCAGCTGTGATTTTGGTTCTTGTAATATGGATTACATCCAAGCTGAGTTTGATTTTTTTCCAAGTCAATTATGAATTATCTGAGAACCAAAGCAGCCAAATGAAATTGCTCTGAACTTGAAAAAGAAATTAAATTGCTTGTATACCTAAGAAAGAAGAAAATTTTGTTATTTTTAAGAGGTAGGAAACAAATTTATTTTGTGGTTCTGGTTATTCATAATAAGATGCTCAGATATTATGGTGAAGAAGGGTCAGTTAGATAAAGAGAAATGGAAGCAGAGATGAAGAAAATAAGCAGTTGAAACTTTTCATAAGCCAATTATTTTGTAGCATTTCAAGCCATGTACTACAAGCATGTTTCCTTATGCAAAAAAAAAAACCCCAACAAACAAGCACCACTCTGAAAATGGTATCTTGGAGCCTTGAGGTGTGAAGGAGATGAGTAGTTTGGGTTTACCGTAGAAGCATAAAGCAGCTTCTGAGTCTTTCCCAGCTCTAATTTGCTCTGTGGCATTCTGTTTTCCTACCTCAGGTTTTACTAGCAGTACAACTAGAATAAATAATGTGCAAGGCTTAATGCTAACAGATTTGAAGAACATGCATCTCTGACTAAAATAATTTTAATCTCACCTGGCTAAATCCGTAGAATGAGATGAAACAACAACAGATATGTCTTCATCCTATCTATAGTACAACTTTCATTGTCTGCAGCTATGCCACTGCAAAGCAGGTGAAATATGCTACAGTACTTTCTATTCTGACCATGGGCTAAGTGATTGAAAACTGTGTTAAGAGATCAGCAGATGAATTATATTGTGTCAACAATTTTTTTACATCCACAAAGATAAAGATCCAGTTGTAGCAAGAGCTAAGCATAACTGATGACCCATCCCAGCTGAAGGTAGTGATAAAATGCCCTTTGACTTCAGTGGGGTAAAATTTTTACCTCAGATGTTTTTAAAGAATTTGTTTTGGTTTTGTTCTTTCAATGGAAACAAACAAATTATATTCCATCTGCAGTTTCATTTATGAATCCATTGCATCTACTGTATCTTCATTTTATTTCCTTCATATGATACATATAAGCAGAGTTTTATTGATCTTCTTTTTATCATTCTCTCTGTATTTTCCTGGGAATAGATCTGCTTCTAAATCAGGCAGATATCGCAACTGTCATCAAATATTTAATGATTTTTCCAATCCTTGTGTCTTGAAATAATTCTGAAAAAAGATTTATGTGTCCATTAGTACAGTATTGTTTGCTCAGTGGCAAAGGTAAAGTTTAAATAATGCAAGTGTGGCTGAATATTAAGAGATTTTTAAAGCTGTAATTTGTCACAAGTTGAATTACTAAGATGTTATTTTATAAAGCCGTATTTATCATAATTCCCCCCACCCCCTTGTGTATTGGGCTACGATACACATTTTCCCCCTCCTTTGTTACGCACAAAATGTCATCAAAGTTTATTACTACTTAAATTTTGGTTTTATCATGAAGAAAATATTACTCTATTTCACTTCTGGCCTTCATATAACCATCTTTTCTTCTCATTATTAATGGGAAAATTTCCTAATACTAAAATAAAGGGATTTTCAGCTATTGAACAGTTTATGTCACATGAAATGGATAGAAAATACAGTTCAGGAAGGCTGCATTAAACTAAATCACCCCTGTCCACAGTATGCTTCCTACTAATAGCTACTCATTTACAAATTCATTCTGTGCATTAAAGAAGAACTAATTATGCCAGTAATATCCAGGTAAAGCTGCCAAGATTATGGCAGTGATCATGCCATTAGAAGACAGGGAGGTAGTACAGACCAGCAGCAGCAGCAACATTGATTTATGTGCAGATACCAACTTTCTCTTCAGCATATAATGTGTTGTAGAGAAAAGCCAGTTTTCACAGCCCAAAACCCAACCAATTCCATCATTGAAAGGGATTTTATGTCTTGGTCATTCAAGACATTCCTTTGATTTCTCTGGAGAATAAAAGGTTTAAGAATAAAAGATTCTTTCATTTCAGAATGCCGGAAATTTTGCCTATTCCAAAAAGATGAGAAATCTATATGAGGTAGGATCAAATCCTTAAAATTTGTGGATTATTTCTATTTTAAGGGAGGCAAGATAGTCCATAAATAAAGATGAATTCTTGTTGGGAAAAACTTTTTTATTTTGTCTTTAACATCATCAGTTCATAGTCTCTTTCTCAGTGAGAGCTTCTGAGAGACAGTAAAACAGGGCATGAAGTCTCTTACATACCTGTTCTGTTTAGAGGTAATTAACCTTGTAAGTTTTTCTTTAGAGTCCCTCAATCTTAGTAACGTGATGACCAATTTATAGAAGCTGAGAAGACCCTACAGCTTGTGCTGTTTAGTCCTCGTTCTGCCGAGATGTTTCTGTAATGATTTTCAGCTGAACTTGTTCAGTGACCAAGTTTTTCACACAGACTGTAGGTCACATTGCACATGCTCTCCTCTTCTAAACCGAAAGGCAGATAGTAGCCACAAAGATACCCAGAAGAAACAACCAAAGGCAGTGCCTGGCAACCTTGTCTAAGATTATAGAGGATGAGGTAAGTGATGCTCTGAGTCGAAAGGTCCCACTGTAATAATTGTTTGGCTCCTAGAGGGAGCGTTAAAAGGCCTGCACAAGCACCAGCCTGTCATTGCTGAGCAAGAGGAACCCAGAAGACATAGTGAGGACTCAGTAGCTGTTGTCCCTTGCCCTCTGGGCTGCACACAAGAAATCCTGGAGTGACAGCTTGGACACATGTGTCTTGCTGCCTGTGAGTGTGTTGGTTTGAGAAGATGAGCAACTGCAACCTGTGAGAGAATATCACTTCTTCCATAAGGTCTCACCTTGAGTCTTGTTACATTAATCTCCCACTTTGGCACTAGCTGTTGGGGCTAGCGGGGCTCAGTTACCCTGTTCTCCGAGGCATCTGTAACTGTTTTGAAACAAGGCTGTTGAGAAAATCATTAATATAACCTAGGCAAACAGTCCATGGAGAGGCAATCATGAGGAGGTCTTGCTTCAAACCCAAGGAAGTGCCTCAGAGCAATTTTATACCTTCTCCTTAATTTTTGGTTTTGGAACTGAATAGGGTGGGGTTTTTTTACTTAAGTTTTATAAAACTAACACTCAAGCAGACAAGTACTAAGCAAATGAATGTGGAGCGTTAAACCTCAGCAAAGTTAGAAGCAACTGTAACAGTTATTTAGCTTCATTAATAACTACTGTCACTACTGGGCAATGACAGATACTTATTAGTTCATTTGCATGAGAAGTCTGTGGCTTTAAACTTGATTCCAAAATTTTCTTGAAAGTTGCCACTCATATTTTTAGGCAGCATGGTGCTAAACAAAAGCCTGTACAGGATAACCTTTATAACTGACTAGACTGTACACATTCACTGAGTGAACATTAATTTGAATATCCCAAGTATACTTTTGGTTAGATCAAAGTCAATATCAAAGTTAGTAACTGCATGTTCTTCCTAATTAAAAAGTTTTTGTTTCAATTTAGCCTCCTAAAATGTATGGGAAATAGGTTCAGATCAGGATTTGTGGTGTTCTGCAACTGAAAACTTCCTTGGATAATGTAAGTCATATTTAATCAATGAATTAAAAAGACAAAATTAACTGGCAAAATATAATACCAGGCATACAGAATGCATACTTTTCTAAAAAAGTATATGGCATAAGAATCAGCACCTCTATACCTTGAACAAAACTATTGATACTGTTTCTAATTCATTACCATTAAACAGTCAGTAATCTACAGAGCATGAAAATGAGTGCTATCAAAGACGTCTGTAAATGCACTTTAAATGCTGATAATGCAGTATATAGAGGTTCTTGTTCATCACAAAATGCAGTTTATGTGGGCTATGCTCCATGGAAATTCTCTGTCTCAGCAACTGCAAAAGTCTAGTTTGAATCAGCAACCAAAAAATCCATTTCACTGACCACAAAGAAGAACTTTTCCAAAGATGGGGCACAAGTTGCTTTACATTCCTTCCAGCTACATATCATTATTTTTACTGATTTCTTTCAGAAATTGGTACTAAAATACAGCTTCAAGGAAATAGTCAAGAAAATTGTAAAAGACTGTCTTGAAATAAACATTCTGGAATATAGGTAGTTTCTTTTGAATAACCAAAGGTTTGCACTGTCTTTGCCTCACCACATTTGCCTATTAGGGCATGAATCTCTAGAGGTTCAAAGTGCTCCTGAAAGATCTCAAAGCCATGGACTAGCCATAGCACAAACAAGGAGGGTGAGGAAGGAAAGGAAAGAAGGAAGGAAGGTGCAGAGGAAGGAAGGAGGTACAGAAGGATGGGCGGATGGCTGGCTGCTTTTTCATAATCCACCAGGAAAGAACAAAACACATCTTAATACTACCATGTGCTCTTAGACTTTTCAATGGTCTTTCCTATCCAATGCCCACTTTTTTCCAAACATGGTCAGTCCTTTTTGCTTCATTGTTTCCACCTGTAAGCATACATGTTTATCCAAACAAAAGTAGCACAAGGGATGTAGAGAATTTCGACATCTCCTGTTGCGGGAGTTGCTGTCTGAAGCCCTATTTCCAAACGCAAGATTTACTTTCCCTCCCTGTCAGACAGTCTTGATTACCGAGTTAGAGAAATTGATTCATGATGAAAGGTTAAGGAGCTAAATACAAATAGCTTGGCTGCATGATGACTAAGACAGATGCGAACATCATAATAGGCTGCAGAGTACTATTGCACTGAGAAGGAAGGGCCTCTGGGGAAAGGCATAAAACATAATCTGGCTCATTTTGAGTCTTCCAATTGTCACCAGAACCATTATGGTGAAAAGGGAAGCAGGTGGCTGCTTTACATACTGTTTTGAATTTAAACAAGTCTCAGCAGAAGCACTTTGTCAGTTATGGGTTATCATAAGAGTGCAATATTTGCCCTGCTCCTTTAGATCAAAGCTCTGTCCAGATGCAGATCCTGCCTTCTTCAACGTCGTGAAGCAGATGCTGTGGAGCTGAGCAAATGTGCAGTGTTCCTTCCCTTGGTCTTCTCCCAGTTCCCAGCAGTTTGTGGTGTAGCGTTTTCTTGAGGTTTTATTAAAGCCATTATGTTTAACAACTACACGCTAAATTAGCCCTCCATTATTCATCTACTTTTAAGCCCATTAATAATTTTGACATTGGGAGTGATTTTGCCAGTTTAGTTACACGTGGAGTGCAACTGTTGTCTGATCAGTAGATTGTGTGTTCTTGGCTGTTGTGTTGAAAGATAATAATAGTTGCCTTTCCAATTGTACAGACCTTGAATTTAGGCTTTATTTCACTTGCCTCTTTTCCAAGCTGAATAGTCATGGTCTATGTGGGCTCGTCTCTTAGACTCTCCCCCTAAACAGCCATTCCACACTTCTCCTTATCTTTGTTGCCTTTCTTTTTCCCTTTTTTCAAGTCAACTATATATTTTTAAGAGATTTTAGCCAGGGTGCACTCAGTACTCAAGATGTGAGACTGTCACGAACTGTGATCCTTTTGTCTGTGGATTTTTTGACTACTGCTGAGCAGAGATGACATGTTCATAGTGCTATACTGTGACCCAGGATCTCTTTCTTACATACTGGTAGTAAATCATATTGTGTTTGTATCGGTGTGGTTGTCTCTTACTTTGAGCACTGGATGTTTAAAATATAGGTTATCCTCTGTCCCAGGCTAATATCTGTACATGTGCAGCAGGGAGAGGTAACTCTTTTACTTCTCTCCCATCAAGTACAAGGAAAAAGGTTTTTCTTTCCTCCTCCAAAGTTAAGGTTACATGGAGATGGTGGGTTTCAAAAGGGTAATTCTTGCCTTTATCCAAGAGCCAAAGACATGGGATTGCTGGATGGGCAAGAATTCTTATTTTCTATATTCCTTCTCTGTGTGAAACAGCTTGCTGCATTCAGGAGCAGTTATAATGTCGGAAAGAGGAAGAGAAGAGTGGAGGATTTATATGGGTAGAAGGGAGGGAGAGAAGTAGCAGATTTACAGAGGAAGACAACAATGGGGACAAGACAAAGCAGTTCACTGTGGCAATGCTTTGGTAAAATACCCACAGGTTATTTTAGACCGTGTAGAATACACACAGCATTGATAGGGTTAGAAGCTATTCAGTACAGACATAAAAGCAAAGTTCAATTAAACCCATGTACAAGTTGCCTGAGTTTGCTAAGAGCTTTGTCAATAAGTGCACAGACCTTTCTTTTGTAATGAATACATCTTTAACCTACGGAGTGGCAAATATGATTTCTAAAATCTCTCTGATAAAGCCTCTTTGAAACTGAAAGGACTCCAAGTTCCATTTATGTCAATACCTTCCTAAACAAGCAGAACCTGTAGAAGAACATGTTCTCCCTAAAAATAAACCTTTTTTGTTCAAAGATATTGGCAAGATTAGAAGAATACAGGAATCTGAGAAAAAAGTGCATTCGTATACATACATAGTTTGTGCTATTCAGTAGCTGTCACAGTATATTTAAAACCTGATGTTCAAGCAATTAACATATTAATGCTAACATCTCAAACTATAATTTAACTGAAGTTTTATGGCTGAGACACAATAAAGATAAGAAAATGTCAAGCACTCACTGTTCTTTAGGAAATGCAATTGGGGGATGCAACTTGAACATGTCACAGTGCTCATTTCACTTTATAATCTTCTAGAGGCTTTCCAGAAAAAACTCAAATACCTGTATTTTGATCCTTATGTATGTAAAAGAACATCTCTCATTGTTATCTTTGTGAGCTGCAAAACCATAGCTGTGTGAGAAAGGTTTCCCTAAGTAAAAACAAAACACTGCCTAGTGTAATAGTATGTAAAGTTGTTCAGGAAAAGCACACTTCAAATGAAATCCTAAATATAAGTTACGATTTTCAACAAAATCATTACATGTATATAAGCACTCACACAGACAAAATAATGCACTTACACTGATAGCATTACAGTGGACATGGTGTAACATTTTCAAAATTACAGAAATGCACCTTAACATTCATGAAATACATCATAAATATGGGGGTTGTCTAAATATTTTGGCTTCTGGTTTTTTTAATGAAAAAAAACCAGTGTAAAAGAGACATTTGTAAACTAAAAAAATATCAACCTACCAAGCATTTAGTTGCAGAGTATCGGCTACTACTTCTAACAAACTGTTTTCTCTAAGTTTCTGTTTTCCTGTAATCAAATTACAAATGGAGGCAATGTTTTTTTTGTAATATGTCATTGGATTCAGACAATGAGATCCACTGTAATTTGATACACTCCTAAATTCTGTGCTTTCTTCCACTATCTGGCCTAGTGGAGAAAAAGACAAATGTAGCATCAATTCCATCATTTCCAGATTTATTCTTTGTTTTAGAAGGAAATTTATCTCTACAGACCTGGATGTATTTAGTATTATGATTTTGATTCGGAAGACTGAATTAAGACAGTGATGAACATGAAACTTTTTCTAGATTAAACAAATGATTCATGAGTTACTTTGCTGTTTTCCTCTATGGGAGCAATTCCAAGCTCTCCTGGTTCATATACAGCATTGTGAAAAAAAGTTCAAATACTGCATGAAAATGCTTTCCTTTTGTAGTATATTATTTTAGGCATTCCTCAATTTCAGGATTTGTGGACTTCATGATAAAAGAAAAAAGCTACATATTAATTTGTAACTTTCATTTTAAAATCACTTGGTTTTTTTATACGATGTTTCAGAAGGAAGAACAGTGAAGCAGCCTTCTAATTACTGTCTTTCATGTTATTAAAACCACACAAAATGATGAAATACAAGTGATATTGGGATACATTTCTGTATGCCATATCCATGAATGACTTAACTTTTTAACTTGTCTGTTATTTTTTAAGTTCTTGCTAATTCTTTTCTGTATGATGGAATATCAGCCAATAAATGAGGTAAAAGGAATCAATTCTCCACCATATCACTACAATACTTTGTGTATTTGATTTTTGCTCTAGACAAAATTGTGTGCTGTACTACTACTTTTTTTGTGCATCAGGTTTCCACTACTCATCGTTATAGCTGGTCCCTTAAAAGTGTAACCTGTTTATCATCTCTCATTTGGATTGACAATGTCAAAAACTGCTTCTGCTAACCCCACAGTTACAGCCTCCATAATTTGTTTTTTTTAATTTTACCTACAAGTATCTTGTCCTGCCCTTTTTCTCAGAATGATACAATTTTTAGGTATTTAGAATGTATTGGGATTTTTTTAAAATTAGTTTTTCCAGATCTGTCTGCAAAGCATCTTCATTGTTCTTTTTCAGGCTCTCCTTTGCAAGTGGTGACTACCAAAGTTGACAAAAATGGTTAAGCCACTGCCAGTCTGAGGGCCCTGCTTTTTCCATTGGCCTTTGCATTGAGATGTTGAACATCTTTGAGAAGATCAGAACTTCAGCCTGACTAATGATGACAAACAAAAATCAGTGCCAGAGCAAAGTGACTCTCTGTCTTTATGAAGGAAACAAAATTGCAGTAAGAGCAAATGTTGGTGAATGTATTGGATCAGACCGAAAGAGCCAAGGGGAAGTACCTTGGAGCACTACTTTTAAAGCCAAGCTGTTGGACATTTTAAGTTTTCAGTGAAATCTGGGGAATTCAAAACAGAACATGCTGCTGGCATACTGACCTGCAGGCTGGCCAAGCCGAATCACCCTCAAGCTTGAAGGGTCTCATTTAATAACTTGCAGGACTAACAAGCACTAGCTGTGACAAAAAGCATGTGTCTCTAATAAAAGACACTTATCCTTTTTAGAACCTTCTCATGCTTAAAGACTAGCACTTAAAGACTGAACACTGTTTTCAGAGTCCAGCTTTATCCCAAGCAAGGCTGGGCAGATCCACTTTGGCTTAATGTGTGCTATTTTGGCTGCAGTGTCAGGGAAGAGTAATTAGTTTTGCTGCCATAAAAGCAGCTCAATCAGCTCCCCTTTTCTGAGATAGAGAGATGCAGATTTTCTCAAGTAAACAGAACTTACTTGTCCATATTTACATGCACCATATTTTTTTGAGATGATCAAAGAAGCACTTGCTAGGAACAAAAATCATTACTGTTCACAATACCTAGAAGAATCAATAAGGATTTGAATTTTAGAATATTTTTGTCTGACCTCTCTTGAGGCAGAATGCAATATTCATAACCTGGAGTGAAAGATCCTCACAGCTATTTTGATAGTTGTGGAAGACAAAGGACATGAAGTGAACCTGGATGGATGTGCAGTGGTAAGGTTCAGAACCTGAGGCTGCTGCTCTTGGGGGAGCTGAGCAATGAATAGGACTATAGTCAGTATGATTTCAGAGTCAGTGGTCTCTTTCCACTGGCTTTGATGGAAATCCAAGTCAATCTCTGGGAGGAATCCCATGGAAAAAGATGTTTCCATTTGCCCTTCATATTGTACTTACATGCACAATGACTATCATATGGAGCAATGTAAAAACCCTGGGAAAGGTGAGACCTTGTGGAGGGGGGATTAATTTCACCTAATGCTAGCTAATCTAAAAGGTCAGTATGTGACCTGAGCTCGTTCTTTGGGCTCCTTCGTATCAGCAGGAAAGGCAGCGAGAGAGAGAACATTCTCCAAAAGGTGATCTATCCTACATACCTTAGACATACATCTCAGGATGGAATCGGTGAATTGCCCAGGATGTGCCTCTTTTTTTTCAGGGATTAGACTGCTATTCTAGGCAAGATGTTTAATTTCTGATTGGCTAAAGTTAAGTAAACTGAACCCCCTGCTATCTGTCTAAACAGCAGAACATATTTTGTTCTGTTTCCTAGTTATGCATGCATAATAACTTCTTGTACCATGCATTTTGGTTATATTATTACTTATACAATATTTAAAACCTATTCTTACACGTCGTCAATTCTTCAAATTAAAATGATAGAGAATAAAATAATAATATTGATTGTTAACTATATTTATCTTCTTAGCTTGCTTATGTAGTGTGTTTTCATACAGATCAAAGCTTAGGAGGAAGCATGGAATATTGCGATATGTGGAACCAAGCAAATTATGCTTGCAGGTGTCAAAAGATACAGAAGGTTTATTTATAAAGGTAAAGAAAACATTGCTCTTTCAAGCAACACATTTTTATTTCCTGCCGTCTTCTCCAATAATTGCAAAGACTCTGGAAGTCTTCAGGCACTTTACAAGCAATATAAAGGGTACAAAGCATTACAGCAACATTATTCCCAGATTTTTTGTCTTTTCTCAACAAAGCCCATCTGTTTCTTTTTTAAATAGGTGTGATCCTCCCTTAGGCTGACTGTGTTGTACTTGGAGTGGGTTTTGCCATTAGCTACAATAGGACACAATTCTAGATAATCAGTAGAGGCAGTCTGTATGTAGAAGTGTGTCTTTTTGCAGGCAGCCCAATGTGGGACGCAACCCTACGAAATCAAATTGACTTTCTCTTGTCATGTGCTGGCACATCAAGTCAGGTAAAGAGGCAACTGATACATACCTGGATTAAGTAGTGGGAGAGAAGAAAGTGTACTATAAAGCTGGTTGATGGATGGGGTCATGGTTGGGAATGGTCACGAGCAACTGGTAAGGCAAATGAACAAAGAAATAATCAAAAAACAAAGGCCAGTGGAGACTGTGCAAGGCCTGCTTAAACTTCTGTGGTTTTTATGCCTTCTAAAGAGTCAAGCTGTAAGCAGGCAGTCTCCATGAGGAGGGTATTCGCGGGGTGAACAAGCTATGGTTGGAGTCCAACAAGCTAGTACCAGCAGTTTGGCTGGGGTTTCCAGCTCTCAGAAGGCCACAGGGGAAGTGTCTGTCCTGAGAGCCCACAGGCAGGAGCACTGCTTGGTCTGTACTAAGGTGTGGAGGCCTGGGCTGACTGTGTATCTGGATGTCTTGACAGCTGTGTGGTAAGTGGCCTAGAGTTGGTGCTCAACCATATCATATCGCATCATACAATTTATGAGGTATTTCATAATTCAAGAGCTTAATTCAGTGACTGGTACTTCACAGAACATTTCTGAAGACTTCAGTAGTGCCATAGGCATGTTACAGATTTGAAGAGAGAAGTGGCGAGGTAGAAGCTACATCTGAACCAAGAGCATCTATGCTCTATAGAAAACTATGGACTCCTGGATTTTAAACTTCCAGGTTGAGGGCTGTGACCACAGCATGCGATTCTCTCCAGTCTTGTGCTCAGCTCTCTCAGACATAACTTTTTATAAGCATCCAACTGATCTAGGAATCCAAGTTCCATTGACTTTAAAGTGCCTGGAGTACCTGCCTGTATTTTCTCCTTGAGAGCAGGAAGATGGGGGAAGAGAAGGGGCAGCACTGGTGTCTCTGCAAGTATTTGATTTTCTCTTTGAAACAGTAGCTATGACTCTCAGAGGGGGATAGCGATTACATTCTTGGAACGTGTAAGTAATAAAACAACCCTTGTGATCAGTTAAAAAATATATAAAAAAGCACTTGCCTTCAGGAAAGTGAATGTTCACGTTTCGTTTCCTCTAGAGACAAATATCTATTCAGAGGAGCAGAAGAAGATAGAAAAGAATGAACCAGGTTACTGTAAGAGCGTGGGGTCATCATCATGTAATTCCAGACATTGTTGCAAAAGCTGGAATATTAAATCTCACTGGGTGGAGAGATGGATGCAGACTGAAGGCAACCTAGAGGGAAATAAGATTGAACTAATGAAAGTATGCTCTCTCAGTAGTATGTAAAGAATGTCTCCAATATTGTGCTCACTAAAATAGTGTCTCTGGGCAATGTGAGAATAATCAGAGGTAGAAATTAGACTTCCCTCCTAGAATCACATGAACAAGAATAAAAACAGTGTCTGAGAGAACATGATCTGTAGATTTCAGCAAACTGTCTCACTCTTAATGACATTTGAGTATCTTCTGAGATTTCCTGACATAATGAGATTTTGGACTGGGTTAGAGGATGTCTTTATTTCCTTGAATCCTGTAGAATTGCTGATTACTGTCTGATTTTCTTCTCTGTTCATATTTGGTTTTGTGGAGGTTTTGTATTGGAGTTAAAACAATATATTTGACTACATCTCTTCTGACAGAGCTATGAGGTACAGTTTCATTGAAAGATTAAACTAAAGTTTACCCAGGTGAAATAACCTCTGAGAATTATCCCTTCAATTTTCAAGACAAGACTGGAACAGTGAACGTTGTGTTTCTCTTTAGGAAAGAGAACTTGTGGGAAGTAACATTATCCTAAGGCCAAAGATCACAGAAACACAGAATAATTGATGTTGGAAGGGACCTCTGGATATCATGTACCCCAGCCCCTCAGCTCAGAGCAGGGCCGGATAGACCACATTGCTCAGGGACATGTCCAGCTAGCTGGGTTTGGATTACCTCCAAGGATGGAGACTCCACAATCTCTCTGGACAACCTGTTCCTGTGCTTGATTACCCTCAATGTAAAAAAGCTTTTTCTTATGTTTAAATGGAATTTCTCTATTTCATTTTGTGCCCATTTCTCCTTGTTACCCCCTGACAGAGGCACTCTGTCCCATCATCCACATGACACCAAGTTGGGCAGGAGTGTTGATCTGCTGGAGGGTAGGAAGGCTCTACAGAGGGATCTGGACAGGCTGGATCAATGGGCTGAGGCCAATTGTACAAGGTTCAACAAGGCTCAGTGCCGGGTCCTGTACTTGGGTCACAACAACCCCAGGCAATGCTACAGGCTTGGGGAAGAGTGGCTGGAAAGCTGCCCAGCGGAAAAGGACCTGGGGATGTTGGTCAACAGCCGTCTGAATATGAGCCGGCAGTATGCCCAGGTGGCCAAGAGGGCCAATAGCATCCTGGCTTGTATCAGAACTAGTGTGGCCAGCAGGACTAGGGAAGTGATTGTTCCCCTGTACTCGGCACAGGTGAAGCTGCACCTTGAATACTGTGTTCAGTTTTGGGCCCCTCACTTCAAGAAAGACATTGAGGTGCTGCAGCGTGTCCGAAGAAGGGCAACGAAGCTGGTGAAGGGTCTAGAGAACAAGTCCCATGAGGAGCAGCTGAGGAAACTGGGGTTGTTTAGCCTGGAGAAAAGGAGGCTGAGGGGAGACCTTATCACTGTCCACAACTACCTGAAAGGAGGTTGTAGTGAGGTAGGGGTTGGTCTCTTCTCCCAAGTAACAAATGACAGGACAAGAGGAAACAGCCTCAAGCTGCGCCAGGGGAGGTTTAGGTTGGATATTAGGAAAAACTTCTTCACTGAAAGGGTAGTCAGGCGCTGGAACAGGCTGCCCAGGGAGGTGGTTGAGTCCCCGTCCCTGGAGGTATTTAAAAGACGTGTAGATATGTGGTGCTTGAGGACATGGTTTAGTGGTGGACTTGGCAGTGATAGGTTAACAGTTGGACTCAATGATCTTAAAGGTCTTTTCCAACCTAAATGATTCTGTGATTGTATGATCCAGGTGGTTAATGAAGATGTTAAACAGTACAAGATCCAGTACTGACCCTGGGGTACATCACTGCTCTGCTGCCAGCTGGGCTTCATGCCACTGATCACAATCCTTTGACTCTGGCAGTTCAGCCACAGTTCAGTTCACTGTCATCTACAGATCTAGTCTGTAGTTCGTCAGTTAATCTATGAGGTTGTTATGGGCGATGGTGTTGAAAGCGTTACCAAAGTTGAGATAAAAAACATCCACTGCTCTCTCTTTGACTACCAAGCCAGTTGTCTCATGTAGAAGGCAGTCAGGTTGATCAAGCATGATTTCCCCTTCATAAATCCATGCTGACTACACCCAGTCACCTTCTTTTCCTTAATACATCTCAAAATGGTTTCCAGGATTAGTTGCTCCATCACCTTCCCAGGGGTCAAGGCAAGGCTGACAAGCTTTTAGTTCCCATAATCCTCCTTCTTGCTCTTCTTGAAGACAGAAGCAATATTTGCTTTCTTCCAGTTCTCAGGAAACCCCTCCCAATTGCAATGACTTTCAAAGAGAGTGGCCTTTTGGTGACATCTACCAGCTCCCTCAGCACTCATGGGAGCACCAGTGCCATGGGTGTGTGCATATCCAGTTTGTTTAAATGTTCCCTAACCTGATCCTCTTCCATCAAGAGCAATTCTGCCTTGCTCCAGACTTTCCCACTGGTCTCATGAACCTGGGACTCCTGAAGGCTGGTCTTCCTTGTAAAGATCAAGGCAAAGATGGCCTTGGGAACCTCGATCTTTTCCACGTCCTTTGTCACCCTGTTCCCTGCTCCATTCAGCAGTGGGCCTGTATTTTTGCTAATCTTACTTTTGCTGCTGGTATACCTGTAGAAGCCCTTCCTGTTGCCCTTCACATTCCTCAGTAGATTCAACTCCATGTGGACTTTGGCTTTACTATCCCCATCCCTGCATGCATGGACAGCGTCTCTATATTTCTCTGGCTCACCTGTTACTGCTTCCACCTCTTCTACACTTCCCTTTTATGTTTGTGTTTTGTCAAGAGCTCCTTGCTCATTCATGCATACCTCCTGCTGTGTTTGCTTGATTCTTCTGCTTGACAGGATGGACCAGTCTTGAGCTTGGAAGAATCAACCTTGAAAATCAACCAGCTCTCCTGGACCCCTCTTCTCTGCAGGGTTATATGTCATGAGATTCTTCCAAGCAGGTACCTGAACAGGGCAGAGTCTACTCTCCTGAACTCCAGGGTTGTGATCCTCATTTTTCCTTTCTTTCCTCCTCTCAGGATCCTGAACTCCACCGTCTCATGGTCACTGCAGCCAAGGCTGCCCCTGACCTTCACATCCCCAGCCAGTTCTTTTTTGGAGATATGAGGTCCAGCAGAGTGGTCTCCCCTTGTCATCTCCTCAATCGCCTGTGTTAGGAAGTTGTTGTCAATGCACTCCAGAAAACTCCTGGATTGCTTGTGCCCTTCTGTGTTGTCCTTCCAGCAGACATCAGGGTGGTTAAAATCCCGCTATGAGGACCGGGGCCTGCAAACATGAGACTTCTTCCAGTTGTCTGAAGGCCTCATCTACTTTTCCCCGATCAGGCTTACTGATATAGTTCTGCATCCTACCCACCACAACCTCACCCATGTTGGTCTGTCCACCAAGCCTGACCCATAAACTGTCAGCTGGCTCATCATCCAGCCCTAGGCAGAGCTCCATGCATTCCTGCTGCTCTCTCATGTAAAGGGCAGCTCCCCCTCCTTGCCTACCTGGCCTGTCCTTCCTAAAGAGCCCATCCTTGGCTGTGTTCCAGTCATCCCACCAGGTCTCTGTGATCCTGATAAGACTGTAGCCCTGCAACTGTAGGTGGACTTCTAGTTCTTCCCGTTCCCTGTGCTGTGCATGTTAGCCTACAGGCACTTCAGAGAGGCACGCAGTTCTGCTGATTTCCCAGAAAAGGTATGACAGATTCTCCCATAATCTCCCCCATAATCCTTGGGGTATGCCTACATGGCTAGCCACAGACAGATCTGAGTGCTTTGGCTCACCCTTTAACCTGAGGAAGAGATAGCTCTGATTCTAGCACTGTTCAGCTGTATTAGAGATTTGCTTTTCTTGCACATTAATAACTCTCATTGCAATAGTGTGCCTACTAGCCCATTCTAACCCAGCTCTTCAGCCTGTAGGCTGGCACGAGTTGAAGATTACATCCATCTTTGTGTTCACCCATGTAGGCTAGACTGCTGGAAAAACTGAAACATACTGAAATTACAGTTTGGCCACTTGTGAACAGGACAAATAAGTTTAGCATCTTCCCCACAAATTTTAGAAGTGAGTTAATAAGATATATTACTACTAAGGTACATGTCTATCATTTTGATAAAGGAAATGGTCAAAAAAGCGGTATCAAATAAGCTTAGTTTGAGAAAAAAGTTAAGGTTATAGTCCCAGCTAGATGCAGCTACTTAAACGACAGGGCGATGAGCCATCTAGTTTCACAGACATTTGAGCAGAATGAATGAACTTGAACTAAATGTGAATTCAATGCCATGCAGTCAGTTTTTCTTCCTGGACCATTATTTAAACATTTCTGGATTCGTTGCCACTAGTCAGACATATAACTGTGTTTATTTATGTTAATGAAGAGATTTTGGTGAATTATTCTTTGTCTCATTGAGTACTGCTGTTGGCTATACCACTGTACTATACTATCGCCTGCAAAAATAGAAGCCCTCAACCCCTCTTGAAGAGCTTTTACCATCATCTTTGTCAGCTCTTTTTTACACACTTGCCCTTTCCACTTTATCCTTCCTGACTATATTACCATTTATTTCCATATTGCATAGATGAAATGAGCTGCCCCATTTCTTTTTACAAATTGTAAGGCATCTTGGTAGCAGCCCTCTGATGTCTGCCAGACCCCTGTTCTGGCAGATACAGTAAAACTCACCCAAACGGAAATTCTTCTTTCCTAAAAATGACAAGTGTTTTAACGTGCAGTTACTTGCAGTGTAATATGCTGTAACCTTTTCTGCCCTTTCTGGAGGAAAAGATAGCTAATGGCCTGTATACACCTCCCTTCCTAACAAGTCACAGGCATTTGAAATGGGAATGTAGACAGAGACATTGTTTACCGTTTCATTTCTAGTATCTAGAAGTTCAATAAATTTCCTTCTTCCTGCCCTACAGTGGTGTTTCAGAGATGTCAATATCCTGATGTTGGCAAACTGACCGATACTGACAACAAGTAAGCAAGAGGGGACCTCAAGCCTCTGCCCCCAGAAGGATTTGATTCCGGATGAAATGCTACTAATATGCCTAGATAAAAAAATAACTATACCTCCTTGCATACGGCTTATTTTCTCTGTGTTCTTGCACTGCAATGCAGCGTAGTATGGTATCCTTGAGTCACTTTGAGCATATGAAATGTTATGTATTATGGTACATATCCTCAGGTGTTACAGCCACAAACGGATAAACATGTCCCAGATTGATGAAATCATAGAATGTGTGCTCCCAATATTGCCTGCAAAAGATTGAAGTAAACCCAATTTAAAGCTCCATTGACTAGTTTGAGACAAAAATTTTGGAAGAACATGGGGAAGTGTTGCTACAATCACTTTTATACTGTGCATTCATCCTCCTCTGGTTACATGAGAGTTTATTGTCTCCCATCTACCTTGAGTACAGAGTTAAGAATCTTGATTACGGACTGTGTCAGCCCCTTGCCCTTGCAACATGTACTGCCTTTAAAATAGTGCGTGCTGAGAAAATCCCAAGGATCCTATACAAATGGAGGATGTTACAGTTGCTCCCTGCACATGTTTTGGAGGTTGGGATAACCTATGCAGTTTGCCTACTGGGACTTGTAAAGCAATTATCTGCACTAATATGAAAAGTAGGATTTCATGCATCTTACAGGACAACATGAGCCAAACAGATAATCTAAAAGTCCAGTTCGTAAACACTTTCTTTTCTACTTGAGGAAGTGGAAACTTGAACAAACTTTTCTTCTTCATTTCATTTTAACTTCCTTCTTCCTATTTAACAGACAAGCTGAAATCTCAATTTGATGTGGTTAATATCAATTAGTGTTTGTAAGACTTGCAAAGTGACTGAGGCTTAAGTTTGCTATAAACTGAATATTTTGTCAGTAGATATAGAAACATATTGTTTAAAATCACTAGTTGTGAGGGTCAATTGCTCTGGTTAGTGATCCTTCTACTCATACCATATCACTGCCAAGAGGGAAATAGGTAGTTTTTAACTCCAAAACTACAGAAACAAAAGGCAAATGAAGCACAGACCTTGGTGATCTTCAAAAGATAATCCAAGGACCATTGCTGATTAATGGAATAATTGCTGATAGTCTGCAGAGAGCTATCTGGTTATCGGGTCTCCTTTTTTCTAAGTGATCTGCTTCATGACAAGATAAGTGAAACCTATAAGTATGAATTTTGTAGTAATATTTTTCCATACAGCCCATTGTTCTAATTAGTATGTGGGTGCTACGTAAGTACGGAGAAGAGAGGAGGACAATGTTTTCACATGTGAGAGTGCAGGAATTAATGAATGACAAATACTTACAGATAGGCACCACAAAAAAAGCAAACCAGCTCACCTTTAAAATGCATCCTAGAAATCAGTATCATCCTAGAAATGACAGTATCATTGAAAAATCTGGTTTTGCTGCTTTTTTTTCATCTTGTCCAAGATTGTAGATTTTCAGGGAATTTGCCATTTCACTGTGTGTGAAATGTCTACATTTTCCTTCCTGTTCTAAAAATCTCTTCAGCTCTTTTTTAGGGTCCTTTCATGCCTTCCTCCTCATGGGTACTTACACCTTTCAGGTTCCTTCAGATGATTACTGCCTCTGATCAACATATGCCTGTAATGTGTAGTTTTAAATGGATGAACAAAACAACATTCTCGGTGGTGGGGGAAGAATTGTTCCTAGGCTTACTCAGAGAACTGAAAAAAAGGAGTCCTAACTCGCCTTATCCTTTTGGGGAAGATTTTCTAAGGAAAGGTAATTTTTCTGCACAGAGGAAGAGCCTAACTACTCCTCGTGCCTTTGAAATTCTCCTCCCTCAGTTTTCCAGCTACTTCTGTAATCTAGCTGTGCTAAAGGACACCTACAAGAGTCAAGTGTCAGCTTGAGACCAGCTAGCAGAAAAAACATCTAAATGGAAAAGCGCAGTTTCGCAATTAAACTTAAGTCTCTCTTTTTGCATTGTCTCCTTCATTTCTCTTTCTATAATTCTGCTTGTATTAATCTGACAAGGACTTCTGTAAACTCCCAAGATGCCAACCTGAAGCTGACAAGAATGGTGGCAAAAATACCTAAAGCACAAATTATTTTGACAGCCTAAGAGGAGTCTGTCATCTGCTGGAATCACTTTTCATTTTTCCCTTGTGCATTTCTTCTGCTCTGCCCTCTGCACACACCTCAGCGACAGCCTGAGGGTGTCAGGCATAATTCTGCAAAGACACGGGGAAGGAAAAGAAAATGCCAAGTGTCAAGTGTATCCCATGACCTCCCACTACTATAGAAACTGAAAATAGAAATCATGGGAAAGTGGCCTGCTAGCTCCTTGAGTCTTGATAGGTTTAATTGGTTTCCAAGTGTTTTCATAGCTACACTGGAGATATATCTGTGTTTAGGATATGATGCAGTGTCCACTGAAATCAATTAGACTCTTTATACTGACGTCAGTGGGCTGAAGGTTGACCCTGGTACCATCATGAGAGCTCTGTATAAAACCAACCTACTGATGCGCATTTGTAAAGGATCAGTATAAAAACCTCGTTCCACTAGCACATAAAAATGAGGCAACAAGGGACATTCTGAAGTTTGGTATTAGAAACACAAGTTCAGTAAAGCTGGGAAGAAGCACGTGAGCTCATATGCGTGTTGTTATATAACAATAAAAGCAGCTTTTTGCAGTTACTGCTGATGTCATTTCTACTGTTACTGATCCAATACTGCTTTATGTAGTTCTTCTGAAGAAAATGTTCACTGGCATCACTAACACTGATCATTCAGTTATATGGCCAATTAAGTCCAAGCAGTAATGTTCAAAGGAAATATAGATAAGCACACTGTGAAAAAAGGGTAACTATGCAAAGATAAGCCACTGACTTTGATAAAAACTAAATCAAACTGCAGCATTTAGTTAGTACATCCCTTTGAATTTTTGCCATTCTGAGTGGTTCTTGTTTTAAAACAGAGACTCTCCACTTCAGAAATGCAGAGCTGACATTCTGCATCTGTATCCACTCAGTGCAATATTCGTATCGTGGTTACTTGCCTTCACTGCCATTTGCCACAAATGCTGATGTGGATATGTCAGCTGTCTATGCAGATATGTCATAGAGACAAAACAAGTGAAATAATGGTAGATGTTAATCAACAAACTGATGATAAACATTCACTTTTCAATGTGAGCATTGTGTTAAATTAATTGATGTTATTTCTGCTTACACATCATCAGTAGCTGGATCTTGCATGGGAAGGAGTTGCAGTACAAAGTACGATGTTCCACAGGTTTGAAAGGTCAAGTTTAATTTTCCAAACATCTGTAAGTTTATTTTCATCACTTCAATGGCAAATAAAATTCACTTGAACAAACTTGTCATATAAATAACTTGCAGTACTGAAGATATGAATTCACGCTAAAATTGGGGAAAACATAGTCCCTACTGGGTAAAAAGAGCTAACACCCTGGAAGTCAAAAGTAGCTGGCTGGAGTGGCCACAGCATTCTGAAATGGGAGCTTTTCTAAGTAACCAATAGCAGGCACACATTTTCAGTGGGAATAATGTGATGTGACTACTGTTATTCAATAGTTTAATATTTAATATTATATAATATTTAATGGTTTAATATTTTACACCTTTGCAGGAAACTGCAAGAAGGAGAAAAGAGTGCAGTGAGTCAGATTCCCTGCAGAAGTCTTGGCAGTCGCTCTCAAGAAGTAACTGGTCACTTTGGAAAGGAGAAGTTTGGGGTACTTGGCTTCTGTGCAGTCTGAATCCAAATGGCACAGCCCACTCAGGCTGATGCTCAGGGACTCTGGGAGACAGGACACTTCCTTGTGGCTGCTGACTCCAGTTACCTATAGTTGAGTTCCTCGCAGCTGCTGACTTCAGTATAGTTTTCACAGTCATGACAATTATCATAAGCTGGCAGTCCTCTTGCATGGTGTAGTGGGCTTGGTGTGGGATATGCTGCCACAAAGGGAATGGGGCCCGTAGCCTAGCCAGCTGCCAGCGAATGCCAGGTCTTCCCCGTTTTCCTAATCTGGCACTGCCCTTTGCAGCTGATATTTGTGATACTTATAGTGACACACACAGCAAAGAAACCAGAGATGCATGACCTCAGAAAATACAGCTGGCCAATCTTTTCAGAATAATAGGTATTTTATTAAAAAAGATCTTTTTTTTCCTAACTTAACTGACACTATAATGTTGTCTCATGCATTAGCTTTTTCTTTCTTTTCCACTTTCCTTTTCTCATTCTTTTCATTTTCCTTCACTTTCGTTCCTCCTTTTCGTGTGCCACCTGCCACTCTAAATGGCCAAAAAAAAGGGGGAGGGTAATGACTGGGGTGAGAAACAGGACAGAGAAAAGAAAGAAGTATGGGATAAAAATATGAGAAAGAGGAACTATGAAAGAAGAAAGCAGCGCATTTAAAAATCAACTCTTTTTGATAAAAAGCACAACAGAGACTATTACAAAGAAATACAAAATTTGGCTATTTTAAAATCAGCATTATGCAAATAACAGAACAAATAATTATTTCTTTTTCAAGTTCCTCATCTCCACCTTTAGTACAAATTTATTGGATAATGGACACTGCTTTTTGATCAGGAAATTTGTTTGAATATCCAAAATTTAACAAAAGGATCTTTTCCTTTACAACAAGAATGCTAGTGGAGAGAACAAGATTTCTTCCACTTGTGCTTTATCTGGCTAATGAAGGAATAATTTTCAGCACTGTCCACCATTTATTATCTTAGACCTTCAGTTAATGCAGCTCATCTTCCCTTGTGTCAGTTTTCAACAAGGACATGTGCTCGATTGTCTTTAATCTGTATTTATGCCCAAACAGAACATACTGGGTTTTCTTTCTTTTGGTTTGAAATAGCCCTGTGAAATAGATGGGACAAATATCTAATTTAAAGAAGAAATCTTTGACTTGATTCTTATCTCTTACTACTATAAATCAGGGATAATTCTACTAAGGTTAGTGGAGTTACATGAATGTAAATCCAGATAACAGAAGGAGGTGCTTGCTCCTGTTAAGTGTTTGTGACTTTTTCTAAGCAAGGCTTTGGTAATATAATCAGGAGCAGTGATAAATCCTTAACAGATACCTATTGTTCACAGTCAAATGGCCTTTTAGGTCAGCTGTTGAATTACCATGATTTACTAAGCAGTGGTATCTCTTCCATTCAGTGCCTGGTGTTGAGTGGTATGCTCCTGACAAGCAGAAGAAAATCCAATTATCTACTTTTCTTTCTTGCTTCTTCAGGAAATGTTTCCATTTTTAATATGTCATCTGGCCATACAATACAGATGTTGGTAGGGTATCTTTAAGAGAATTATCTTTTTGTAACTCTTTTTCATAACAGTTGTGAAAGACAGAACCAATTTGCTGCTGCAGCTATCTGAAAAAAACAGCATTAAATCTGTTCCTGGACAGACTCTGTAGGATAATGTTGTGAAAAAGTCATAGAAAATATGCTATTGCATTTCTCGTTCCAATCCTTTTGGACCAGCCAGCTCATCTTAGGAGGGTTGCTGTGAATTGAATGACACCAAATGGGAGCAACCTGTCACAAAGTAATTGTTTCTCTGAAGAGTAAACTATTACATGCCTTTCACAACTCTTCTGAAGCCAATTTTCAAAATTCCTTCAGAACCAGACAAATGGCCATAGAGTTTCAAATTATAGGAGACACTCACCTCCTGAGGGTACGGGTGACTTGGGTGTCACCCTTTTCTCTACAACAGCATATCTCAGAGTGTTTTGGAGGATAAAACAATGTTTTTGATAAAAACACACTCCAAAATCTCAAACCCACTTAGGTGGTGTCCACATATTCTTTTTATTTTTTGCTTGTATGTATGTAACAGCACTGGGGTGTGCAAGACTTGGCTTTTTGTGCTGTTTTTGACATTGCTTTGTGGCAGAAACAAACTGGGCAGGTAGGAACTGGCACATAACCACACATGTATCATCTCACCCAAACTTGGATGCTTAGAAATACTTCTGAATCAGTAATTTTTGATACAGTCTCAGTTTGCTTTTGTGGTTATTTCCAGGTTAAAGTGCAGGAGGATCTGGCTGGATTCTTGCCTTTTTAACAGCCAGCGTAGTTTTCTGTTCTTTATAAATCATAATAAATGTAACTGGGAGGACTTTTGAGTCTCAACAACTACATTTTCTGTGGCACAATAAATAGTGCCCTGAGAATATATTTCATTGTCTTCAAATGCCATGGGAACCCTCTGACCTTTAAAAGTAAACTTCCAAATTTGCGGGAAAAGGTTTAGCCAAAAGATTCTCATTAACATTTGTGGCAGTTAAGAAGCTGAATCCTTTTCTGCTGAACTAAAATTTACCTCTATGCCACAGACTATGAAGCCATATGATGAAAGTCAGAGGAACTGCTAATGCCAAATGTGCTTTCAGAACTCTTTTTGCAAAGTTGTCTTACAACAGGCTTGGGCATATCCTGGACTCATTTCATGTGGTCCTGATGGCTTAAAACCTGATGGTATTCTGACTTGAGATGTTCAAAGATTTACTTAACGCTTCTATGGTGCTGGAATATCAATGCCTTTTGTCCAATAGGCAGACTGCCTTTTTACAAGATACAATGCTCATTTTTAAGAGCGTTTCTCTTGAAAGGCAGAGAACCTGTGGAAGTACGACTGCTGCTTCACCAGTAGAGTTTTCTATACATTCAGCAGCATATTCTATAAACTTCTGAAAAAATTTTCAGACTGTAGGAACACATCTATTTTATCTGATGATTCACGTTCTGCCTTCCTCTGCATTTTACCAATTCCTTGGCAGTAGGTTTCTTAGTCAGCACTGTGGTGTATCATTAATTCTTTTTATTTCACTATTAACAGTGAGGCAGTTAACCTTTTAATGAACATTATGCTTTATAGATCCATATATTTTTAAGGCCAGGGGGACTGCTGTGTTAGTCTAAGCTGATCTCCTGTGTTGCAAGAAGTATTCTTCCTCACTTACAGAAGTTTGAGAACTGAGTGAATTCCCTTTCTTCTCAAGGGCAGTATGAAAAGTTCTCCTGACTTTGTGGATCAAGACTTCACATCTACATGACATTTTTCCTTGAACTGATGTATAAAAACAAATAAATTCATTCCAGGTTTGGTGCTATCACGTCAGTAAGGTAATTCACTGAAACAAGTGGAGAGGTAAAGGTCAGAAGAGAATGCCTGTGTTCAAAAAAACTTACAGAGGAGGAAAGGGGTTTTGGGGCACTTTTAGGCTAAACAAAAGACTGGTCAAACACAGTCTATATTTTATTTTTATTTACAGGACCTACTGGGAGAGGATTCAGGTCCTTCCTAGGCTCTGTTGGTAAACTTGGCCAGACTGAAAGAGAAGTTAGCAAAGTATCTCCCCTCCACTATTGCTAGTGTACAAAGACTTGGTGAGAACAAAACCTGCTGAGCCCTGGCCACACCAGGGTATTGCCTCTTGATACCATTTTTTTCCTACACTTCCAACTTGATGACAGGGAAAAAACCTCCCAATTTCTTCTCTTCAGCCCAGAATATGCTCGGTCCTCTGATATTAGCTGTTTGAAAGCACATCTCTTCTGCCCAGTGGGCTCTCAGTCACCAAGAACAACCATAGGAGATGTTGGGGTTTCTCCTTGAACTATCTAGGTTCAACAAGCAGAGTTCCCTTTGTCACTGCAAGCATTTCTGTGTGACTCAATGCGTACCTCAACTCTTCTCCTTTGCTTCCGTCTTCTGTGCAATGTCATTGTGGAGGAAGAAGATTAGACATGCAGCCTATGATTCTTTGATGGTTGTTTAGAGTCTAGTGTGAATCAGTGCCTGGAAAGATCTCAGGAAAGTTTATGAAAAGTCTTCAACAGCCATCTTATTTTGCACTCTTTTACTTCTTTGAATTTCTTGGTGATAAAGGGACCTAAGACTTAGGCAAAACTAAAAGCAGTTGCTTGCCTCTCTAATTAACAGATCAAGTGTAGTTATCCTTTTCACCTCCTACCACACCATAGCTCCACAAACAGCGTAACAGCCAAAAGACAGCTAAATGTTTAACCTGGACTGAAAGAAAACATGTAAACCTACACTGTTGACATTTAATAGGGCCTAATTTGGTTTTCAAAAGGCAGGTGCCCAGCACCATGTGAGATTCCCTAAGATATTGATGGCACCTGCATAGGGTTGGCCGCTGGAACACAAAAGCTACAGGCAACCCATGCCTTTCAGAGCAGCAGCTGAAGGCCAGGTGAGATTACTGAAGGCACCTCAAAAGACTCTAAATGCCTGTGCTTTGGCAACTGAAATGAATCCTAAGGGACTGAATGAAGTTTAAAATTAGCATTTTTAAGGTGCTAAAATCATATCACCTGCAGCAGTGGCAGAATTAACTTCATTTCCAAAACCAAATGTGTCAACATTTGTTAGTGTTGAGCTGTTTCCATCATTGCTTTCAAAGAAAACTGAATTTCTGTTGCCTGCTACCATAACCATCTGTAAAACGCCATGACAACAAGCTCCCCATGTGCGTAAGTTTAGAAAATAAGGCCACCTTTCTGCCCATTCTGGTTTAATGACTTTCAATGGCTCCATTTATTTTGAAACAAGTTACAGCATAAGGCAATTTTGCTACTCGATAGCTTTTGGGTGCAATCTGTTTTTGATTTAGTAAATAGATGAAGCTCTCAAACAGCCTGAATTCTTTAATTGAAAAAAAAAAGGCTACAGACAAACTTAAGAGGCAGCAAGCTTCTTCATGCTTCATGATATTCTCCAAAAAGAAAAGCACAAAATATATGGATGATGTGCCAAGTTTTCGAAGAAAGGAGAAAAATGGAAAATCCTAATGAAATTATATCACCAAACATAGCCCATGTTACATTATCTTGCCACACAAGTATTTGTACTGTGATGGAGTACAAGTACATTTTGCCGAACAAGCTGAAAATGCTGCCTTAGGAGAACAGGCTGACTTCAGCTTTATTCCACTGCTTTGCCTGCAGGCGATTTCTGATATTTCAAAGTGACTGACAGAATCAAGCCAAATTCACAAACTCACTCATTCGAAATGATATAAGTTATGACCTTTAAGATCAGAATGGATATTTCTGAGAAAATTTCAGGAAAGTACTATATAGTTATGGTAGATGAAAATAATCAACTTTTACACAGAGCAGGTAGTTTTATGGCTGCCGTGTGTGGAAGGTGACGTGAATGTTCATGAAGAGTTCACCTATAGGTTGTACCAAGTAATCTGATCAGTGGCTGTAACCAAGTCAAGGATAAAAGATTTGTTATTGTGTCTAAATGTGGGGATCAAACACTGCCAGAAATGGTGCGGTGATATTGTAGGATTAATATCACACATTGCATCCAGCTTGCAACTGGCAGAGTCACATATATCATTATTGCTGTGGGCATGATTTGAATTAAGCTTGCCCAAAGAACATTGAGAATAATACTGTACTAAAAACTACCTATGAAACTGTTTATGAAACCACATATCATGGGAAAAGTATCCTAAAGGAGATGCTATGCTAAAGGGAAAAAATGTCTATGATGTGTCTTATCAAGAAATACGATGTGGTACAAAGCACCACATCTAGAGATAAAACGCATGATGCTGTGTGCACCAGCAGGCATCCATGTGACACAAGGAGTAAAACAGACTTCCAGTGAAGAAGTATAGAGTTACCTGACCTTGTGGAGAAAGTAGGAGTCAAAAATATTATAAAGAAATATCAGGAAATGAGAGCTTGAAGACAGGATATAATAGTTCAAATAGGAAATGTTTACTTGCTTTGTACAAAATGAGCTCTAAACATGATAAATAGTTGGAAAGACACACCGACAGACAGAAAGATAAGTCAGGGAGATTAATAAGCCACAGAAAACTTTGCAAAGGCTGGATTTTCAGCAACAGAAGACCATTCTTTATGAAACAAAGCCCTGCAGTCTTTCCAGTCCGATGAAAGCTGCAACTTATTCTAAAAGCAAGTCCACCAAGAGATTTTAAAGCTGGAGATACCGAGGTTCCCAAAAATCACTCTTAAAGAGATGAAAACATGTCCCCAGATTTGGCAAAGAAGTTTTGGAAGTACCTTCAAAACAGTGAACCCATTCTACAGCATCTCTGCCATTAGGATTTGAAGAAAATAGCTGATATTAGCTTGAATGATGCTCAGCTTCCTGAGCTGTAAACTGAATGAGGCTTACTGAAGTCACAACCACCTTTACTTTGTGCAGCCAAACCGAACATTACCTGGTTTCCAATGCCATGAAGTTAGCAGTTATTCCGGCATAGGTAAAGCCAGTACCATAAAACAACTGAGATTCGTCATTCTACATTGCATCCAAATGTGGCTTTCATCCATCTGCTGCGTGTGCTGGTACGTGTTCAAGGACAAAACTGATCACCTTCTACTTAGATATGCAAGTCTGGATATTGACTTCAAGAAAGCCAAGGCACAGATCATCATTGGGAGCTTTTCAGACAGGTCTTTCTCATTCTTGCATTAAAAATGATTTAATGAATAATTTTGTTCCATGACTTCATTCATCCATTTTTAATAAAATGAGCATTTATTCCAAACTTAGCATTCTTCAGCATTCTGTATTAATTCTGTACCGAAATTTTGGAATGTTTAATGTCCTAACTCATCATTTGAGCTAAGCTTACTGAAACTATTGGCTCAGTTATGAATTCATTATCTTTTATTTCCTACATATCTCTGATATGCAAATTTTTATAGCAGTGAAATATGTCTGACTGCTTTGCTCCCAGTTAATGCAGTATTAATATAACAATGAACTTCATTACATTTCCATATACCTTTTTACTTACACTAAATTAATGTTTGAACTTCCTTGACAGAGTCCTGCAGTTGCCTAAGTTTGGGTTGGGGTTTATTTTTTTTTTCCAAATTAACAGAGCTGTCGAGATATTTTGTGTTGGCACTAATGCTGGGTGAAGCTTCTACTTTTGCCTATCATCTGTTTGTGAGATGCTGACTTTTCTAAATCATAGGTTAATTATTTCAACTTAGAATTTCACCTCTGGAAGACTGTCTGTTCCAACAGTAAAAATGACATGTAAAGACCTCATGTAGATAGAAGAGGAAAGTCCATCAAAATACTGTCCCCACGATGCTAATGCCCTGCTCACACCCATCCCTTCATACTGTACATCTGAAGTGTTTTAAATGCCAGAGGTATTGAAAAAACAGAGGTTGTATAACCAAAAAAAGAAGAGAGAGTTTACCTGAGACTTTATACCAGTCTCCACATAAAGAAATAAATTATTGTGTCAGTCTACAGTAGATAAGATAAAAAACAATGGGCTAAATTGCAGCAAGTGATAGATAGGCCAGACACTGGGAAAACCGTACTGCATGGATACTGAAGCTCTGGGACAGACTGTCTAGAGAAGCTGTGGAGTATGTGCTGCTGGAGGTTTTTAAATACCACTTAGACAAATATCCATCAGGATGGGGGATAGATAAACTAGGCAATCTCTTAAAATCCCTTCCAGTTTTATTTTTTATGATTCTGTGAGTAGGGTTGTCATACTGAAATATTTCTCTGATTAGGGTCTGATGCTATCCCTTGTCTACTGTAAGGCTATTTATCCTTATGTTGTTAGAGACCTATGATGATGAATAAAAGACAGATGACTAGTTCGCTTTCAGAAGCCAATTTTTCAGCTGGTCAGCATCTGAAGTTGCAGACAGATTTCCAACAGAGCTCAGTTCTAGAAGTTCCCTTGTTTCAGATATAATGGGACTTTCTAGGTCAAGCATCCTGGCATTTTCTACAAATATGCTTAAGTAAAGATCACCATCATGCTCAGACACATGACACATGAGTGCATTCCTGTAACTCACAACATCTGAGGTGAATCCTCAACCTCATGTGGCTTCCACTGAGGTTTAAACTGAGAAGTTTTACCAGCCACTTGCAGTGAGACAAGATAATGCATGAGATCAGTTGCTGCGTCTCAGCTGCCATGTGAGAACTTCTTAAGTCATAGCACTGTGGCCAATGAACTACTTTAAAGATTAACTCATGCTGAAGAAAATATCTGAGGAGTCTAGGAGCCTAACACTAACTAATAGTGTTCCTTAGGCCTCTATGTTAAGCCACTCTAGAAGCACGCCATGAAGCTGACAAGATGCTTGTTCTGACCCCCTACAGTTGTTCGTATGCTCTTACAGTGTTTGAATGAAGTTTCTAAATCAATTCTGAAAATGGGATCTCGACTTTGAATTTACCTGCTTTTGATTTAGGTGTCATTTAGATGCTTTTGACAAAGTTATATATAGCCCTTTTCAAAATCTTTAAGGACATGCTTAACTATATGAACCTACATAAACACTGCTGAAGAGGAATGTATGCGAGCATATATTCCTGGTTATATGTACTTTCAAACGTATTTCTCATCTCTTTAGCTATATCACAGCTAAATAAGACAAACTCTCTTGGCAATTTGATCCTGTATGCACAGCTGTCCTGAAGGAATACCCAGAGCAGGATGCTGAGGACAATGTAATGGTAAGTCAAAGACAACAGCCAGAGCTGTCTAGAGTCTTAAACCACTCCAGACGAAGTGAGGTACCAACATTGGTCTTAATACAGTTATTTCCTTATCCACCATCTAGTATTTATTTTGTTTAGTTTTATTCCCGTATTCCATTTTTGTTCCTGAATGCCCTGGTCTATTGCTGATTTTAAACAATTTCATTGTGAATGTGAATTAGCATCTCTGATATCAAACACCTACACAAATAGCTTTGTGTCTTATTTGTGGTTTATTGTTATTTCAAATCAGGTGCCTAATTGTAGTGCTTATAGGATTGCAGGGCGCTTGGATTTTAATTGCATGAAGTTCAGGCAAAAATGACTATAAAAGCATCAAAGAAAAATAATAGTTTGTAAGTGCAAGTGAAAAGATGCTGAGATTTACATAATGGATTTAGTCAGACACCCCTACTGTTTTATAGAGGGAAAAGTGCATGTGCACAATAAATAAATTACACTGTGCCATCAGTATGTTGCATCTAACTGCATTAGTGGCTCCATTTTTCCCCTCATGACTTAGGTAGGATGACATATTGGAAAACACATATTTCTTCATTATACTATTTAAATGGTTTGATAAATCTGCTTATAGATGACAGAAACATTTTTTATTGCTCCTACCAAGTTATTTATATTTAAAACAAATCTTTCATGTGTTTACATGCAAGATCTCAAGATATTGAAAAAATGTTACTGTCATAATAAGCCCCATCTGTGGCTCGGGTAGGACAGGACCAAAATCTTGTTCTTTGACCTACTCTACCTTCAGGCTGTCTTGCTGCATGTGCTTTTCGTAGTGCCCACCTTCTAAATCTACTCAGTTCATGAAAGAGCTGTGTAAACCATCTCCTTCATGATGAAGGCATTTTGATCTATGTTTCAACAATTCATTGCAAAACAATTTTTTTTGAAATGCTGTTAATATGCGGTGAATTTCATTTTAATGTGGCAAAGTACTGGTTAGAAATTGTTAAATTATTGAATCCATTTTTATGGAGACTGAACCTTGCTTTGAAACGGAAGTGTACAGAAATGGGATTGTTTTTGATGAAATGAATATATTTGGCTTCCAGATTTTTTTTAATCTTCCTCCACATTTTTCCCTGTGTTTTTCTGTGCTTTTTTACTTTAAAAAGGGTAAGAAGAGGATTGGCATAAATATGGTAAAAAGTGGGGAAAAACAAAAAATGGAACAACACTGAAAATCTTCAGATAAAATTCCATGTATTTTCTTAATAATTTTTTTTTAAATTAAGAATCTTTAGAATTAACCTTTTCTGTAGTTTCAAAATGGTTAATATTTTAATTTTGGCCAGCTCACTTCTTTTCTCTGTTCAGTGCATCTATGTGCTGGAATACATGAGAAAATCTAATATATGTATATGTTTCCATATGCAAAAGAAAAATAAAGCAAAGTAAGGAATGTGTTACTGGAGGTCATAGACAGGATACACTATGGACTTGATTTTGCAAGACGCTGAATGCCTGCAGCTCGCCTTGCACCGAGTGAATTTAAGGCACTTGTCACATGACTTACTCTTTTATTAGCTTAGTTGCAGTGGAAAAGGCAGAGCAGGAGCATCAGAAATGGAAGATGATGGCAGGAAAAGTCTGGTTGTTGGTTTCTTAGGCGTGATGGCAACAGCTATTCTCAAAGGGTCTCTGCTGAGGAATATAGGAAGAATACAGAGAAAGAATACAGAGAAAGCAAGAGCAAAGGAAAATGAAGATTTAAGAATAATAGAAAATAAGAACAAAAAAAGCACAAACTATTTCTGGAGCAATAACTGCTCTAAGAAAAAGTGATCAACCCGATGAATCACATCTACGTAAGGGGGGCTAATTTAAAGGCATTTTATCAGACAAAGAGAAATAAGCATTTCTAGAGTGATTCAGTCCTTAGGTAGACTGCATATCTTTCTCTCTCGTGAGGCATCTCAAAGCACAGAGTGAAATTCAGATGGAATAAAGCTGGGCCACGATGACTGGGCACTAACAGACTGGTCCTTCTAACCGTTTCTGCCTTAAGCGAGGCCACTGGCAGTCTGGTACCCAGCTCAGTAAGGACTGGTTTCTGTCTGCCCTTCCAGCCATCCATACTGCACGTATTTTGAGATCAGGCAGCTATGAAGAAATGGGTAAAACCTGACCCTTACTTGGCACAAAGAAGGGATCTGGTGAAGAACTGCAAAACCCTATAAAACCCTGCAAAAACCAAAAACTCCCTTTAGCCCTCAGAATAATGACAATTTTGCCATCTGACTACTGCTGGCTGCACAGACTTGCGCTCAGAACATGCTCATTGCTGAGGGCTCCCTCCTGCTGCGGAGGTCATCTCTTTCATCTGATGATGGCCTGCAGAAAATGCAGGTTATCATTTAAATGTTTTTATGAGTATCTTTATTTGCCTGAGAACACACACTATACTTCCCGCTGGTATATTCCCTATGTATACTCTCCATACGGCTCAGTGATCTCAGTGCCTTTTCAATAATTCAGGCTGTGTGCTCTGGCGATGTCATCTTGTGAAAGGAGCCCAATGCGGTATCCAAGAGCTGTGCTTCCTATAGGAAGGAGGAGGAGGTACATGTTATGGGCTTTCCCCTGTTTGCCGAATCTTTCGTGTAAGCTTGATTTTCAGGCCTATTTGCATCAGAAAGGTCCAGTCCCTCGGACAAAGGTCAAATGTTCTTCAGTGGGAACTTTTCCCGAAAGCAGTCTGCAGGATCAAACTTTCCTGAATGAAAACAGCATCTTCCCTCACTGAAATATTCAAGATATGGAAGCAGGATATTTTTGCCCCTTGCAATATAATGCAACATAAGGCATGCTGCCTCCGATATGAGGCCAAAAAAGAGGGCTGCTTTATTTTATTCTCGGCTTTTTAAGCTCGCACTGTTCCCCGTTAAGAAATTCAGCCAAAAGAGAGGATTGCAAGGAAAGACAACGCTCAGTGAACAACGCCTCGCCGCTGGCCCGACCCCGACATTTACGTGGGCGCCTGCTCACGCTCCCGGGACGCTCCGCGGGGGCTCAGGCGCGGCCCCGCGCACCGAGTGCCCCCCGGAGCCCCCGCGCCCGCCGCCGCCCCCGCCGCAGGGCAGCCACCATCTTGTTCCGCGCAGCCCCGGCGGCCGCGGCGCGGCTCTGCCCGAGGCCCCTCGGCCGCGGGGATCTGCCACCTCCCCGCTCCCCCGCCGCCTTTTGGGGGGGCCGCTCCTCGGCGGCAGGGGGCAGGTGCCGCTGCGCGCCGGCGCGGGTGCGCGCATCTGCGTGTGCACGCGTGTGCGTGTGCGTGTGCAAGGCGGGGCCGCGCAGCAGGCGGCCCCGCGCCGGCTGGTGCCATCTGGGAGCCGGGGCGTGGAGCGGAGGAGGGCGCGGGAGGGGGGCGAGCATCCTCAAGGCCGAGGCTCCGTTTGTCTTTCCGGGCTCCGCGCCGGCGAGCGGGAGGCTTCTCGGCACCGCTACCGGCGAAGTCCCGGCGGATCGGCTTGCCTCCTCCTCGCTGCTTTTTTTTGGTTTAGTGGTGTTGGGGTTTTTTTCTTTTCTTTTTTTTTTTTTTTTTCTTTCCCCACCCTCCCTCAAATCCGGGGAGACGCTTCTGAAGCGGGGCGAGCGCTGATCTTACGTAAATGGTGCTGCTCCGGGGAGGGCAGTCCCCCTGCCAGCCCCGGGCCGGGGGAGCGCCCCCGGGTGCCGCTCGCCCTGCCTAGCGGCAGCCCGGCCTGAGATCGGCACCGGCACCGGCGGGGGCGGGCGGCGAGCGGCAGCCGGCAGCCCCGCAGCCCCGTCCCCGGCGGGCTTCGGCGCCTCCCCGGACCGGCTGCGGGGATGATGCGGCGCGTCGGACCCCGCGGCGGGGAGGGCGCTATGTCAGAGAGATAACGCGGCTCCGCCAGCAGCCCGGGGGCGGTCTCGGTGCCAGCCCCCCCCCGGGACCTGGCTGCCTGGGAGCCGCTCGCTTCTCGGCGGCCGGACTGGCAGCGGCGGCGGGGCCGGGGAGCGGCGGGGCGAGGCCCGGCGGGGCGGGGGAGCGGCGGCCGGCCGTGCCGGGGCACCCCGCCTCCGGGGGGCAAACGCCCGGGAGGCTGAGGAGCGCAGGCAGCAGAGGCGGGGAGGAGGAGGAGGAGGAGGGCAGCGCCATGACTCATTTGCAGGCAGGTCTCTCCCCGGAGACTCTGGAGAAAGCCCGGCTGGAGCTGAACGAGAACCCCGACACCTTGCACCAGGACATCCAGGAGGTGCGGGACATGGTCATCACCCGCCCGGACATCGGCTTCCTCCGCACCGACGATGCCTTCATCCTGCGGTTCCTGCGGGCCAGGAAGTTTCAGCACTTCGAGGCGTTTCGCCTCCTGGCCCAGTACTTTGAATATCGCCAGCAGAACCTGGACATGTTCAAGAGCTTCAAGGCCACAGACCCGGGCATCAAGCAGGCGCTGAAGGATGGCTTCCCCGGCGGGCTGGCCAACCTGGACCACTACGGCAGGAAGATCCTTGTCCTTTTTGCTGCCAACTGGGACCAGAGCAGGTAAATGCAGAGCCAACCACCCGCCTTAACCCCTTCTTCCCCTGGGCAATGCGTGGGAAAAGCTGTGCCAGGCCAGAGAGAGGATGGGTGGGCAGCGGGGACACACCCGGCTCTGCCCACAGGGGGCTGGGCAGCAGCCTGGAAGGCAGAGGGAGAAGAGAAAGAAGAGATCTATTTTGTGGCTTAGGGCCTTTTCAACCTTCTCATCCTATAGACTCGGAATTTCAGGAGGCAAGTAGGAACTGCTCGGGTGCGCTTCTCAGCTCTCTGATGTGAGGTTTACACCCCTCTGCCTCCCCGCAGCCAAAGTGAGCTGGTGTGGCAGATGATGTGCTTAAACCCCCGACAAAGAATGCTTGCGATCCCTGTGCTGCTCTTTCTGCTTCGGCACACACAGAGCTGCTCAGGTGCCGTAGGAGAAAGTGGGAGATGCTGTCTGCAAAAGAGGAGTATCCATCATGGCTTTTGAGCTGAAAAGTTTGCCAGTGCAGGAAGCTGAGGCTCCCAGTCCTTTCCCTCTGCTAAAGAAAGCTCTTCCTGAGCCACCTGGAAATGCCAGGATGGAAGTTACAGTAACCTCTTCTTTTCCCCACTCATGCTGCTCTAAGTGTGAATTCCCTGCATAATAAGATACAAGCCTACAAAGCTTTGGTAGCAAATTGAAGGAGGCTAGTGCAGTCCCAAGAACAATTTCTGATCCTTTTTGGAACTACTCAAGCCTGAAGATGACTTAGCAGGCTGACCCAAGAGCTGTCTCCCATCAAGGCCCTTTCTTTTAGCAATCGGCTTGATGCTATGTGACACTATTTGGTTATTCTAAATACCTCATTAGGTGCTATGCCCAGTTTCTCCTGCAGTCTAAAATTACAGTCACCAAAATTGCTTGATTTCCCACACATGTAAATGAATGAATCCATTAAGAGTGAACTCTCTGAAGCCTACTCCTGTGAGCACTGCATGGCTTCCCTAGGCTCCCAAACAGTGAGCAGTTTTAGCATCTGAAGCACTTCTTAATGAGAAAACTTAAAAGTCTTGCTTGTTGCCTTCACATGAACCCAAACTGTCTTTTGTGCGGTCAACGCAGGCTGGGCACAGGCAGTGCGGGGTGCTCAGTGCACATATCCCAAGCTCAGCTATTCTGAAACATGGGGAGGACACAAGCAGCTAGCAGTGTGGATAGAAAGGATGAAATTTGGGAGATCAGCATGCTTAAGCTTGCCCTTTAAGTGTTTGTGTAGCTGTCCTCTTGCAGGCTGTGTCGATAGCCATGGCAGGGGGTGATCCCACAGCTCCCTGCAGCAGTCAGGGTTACAGCTAGGGAGAGGTCTCTGCCCAGAGGGCTGCTGGCCCACCATGGCTTTCCTCCTCTCCAGACAGGGTGGCCACATCCATGCTGCCTACAGGGAGAGTTTCCTGGCCCTTGCTAACCCATGAATCATGCCCAGAGACTGGAAGAAAGCTGTCCGGCACAAATCTAAACTGCCCACGACCATGCTACCAACTAGAAAGTGTGGATGAACATACGCAGAGCTGGGGCCAGCGTCCTTTCCCTGCTGTGGTTTCCTGGCAGGTGGAGCCAAAGAAGCTGAGTGAGGAAGCAGTGGTGATGAGGCTAAGGACTCTCTGAGCGGGCTTCGTTTTCCACCTAAGAACCTTCCTTATTTCCTATGTAAGGATCAGGTCAACTTTTTATTTAAAAGCAACTCCACAGACTCTTAAAAATCCCCAGAGGAAGAGTTAGCAAAGAAATGTTTAGATCTTTTATTAAGTCATATGTCTATTATGAAGAAGTTCCCTTGTTACAGGTAATGTGGCCTACTGTCTACCATTATTTCTCATTAATGGAAAAAACCCCCAAAGCTTTATGTGACACTTTTCAGGTCATTAGTTCCTAGTCAAGAGAACACCAAGAATTCCAGTTCAGGGATAAAGTAACATTAAAAAAAATAATTGCCATGTGAAAATAATAGGTTTATTTTCTTCTTCATTTTGGATGTGCTGATATTTAAACTACATGAGATCAGGTGACACTACAGTAAATTTATTATTTATGATATAAGAGGGAAGTGACTGGGGTACACAGGGGTACCTAATGGCCATGTTTGCAGTTGGGTCCCTATTGCTCTTCAGCACTGCCCGCCCACAGCACGCCTCTCCTCCAGAGTGAGCAATTTGTTTTCAGATAGACCACTCAGACAAAGAGGAGAGAGCAGAAGCCCAGCTGTGGGGAGTGGCTTGCTCCAAGGCACATGACAAGTCAGTGACAGATCTGGGAATGGAGCTAGGTCACTTTCTTTTCTAATTAATTTAGTGTCTTCCGTTATCTGATGTTCGGCAACTGAACCTGGGGAGCATTGTGTACGGAATTTACACTGGAGCCGCTACGCAATATGTCTCAAGCTTATGCCTTAACTGCCTTGAGATCTTACAGTACGTAAACCAGCGCTCCTCTTACAGCAACACTGGGAGGATTGCTTTCTGAGGTCTGTCGTGTTAGGACCTCTTCGTATGCTTCATAAACTAAGTTAATGGAGCACAGCAAGCCTCCAAATTTATCATGTGTGTACGACTTACTATGGCCAGCATGTAACAATTCGAAATAAAAAGTTCCAATTTGTTATTTAAATGAATAGCAGACATACTATAGATGATTTATGTAGCACCAGCAGCCTAGGATTTACATAGTTCCAATCAGAAAGAAAAGCGTGGGAGAAAAAAAATCCTATGGTAAAACAAGGCTGTGTACTAGATGTTAAATCATTAAATTAAAGCAGGGCCTGAAAACTCTACCAGATGTCCTACCATCTGAACAACTAAATCAGACATGTATTTAAAACAAACAAACAAAGGCAAGGTGAAGAATAATGCATTGAGTCACCCAGCAGCTTGTCAATGGGACCCTGCCTAACTCTCCATCCTGTCTCTACTATGGGGAAAGTGAAGATGGGTGGCATTCCGGCTAGGAGGCTGGATAGCGCTCGGGGAGGAATCAGACTTCCTGATTAGCTTCCAGATTGTTGATTCATAACTACATTTGGCTTGTAGGTGTGTACGTGCATTTGAAGACTCCTTTTTCTTAATGTGTCCAGCTGGTGAAGTTTTTTTCAGTTAATGGTACAATTAACTTGAGCTCTCAGCAGCGAGGAATCTGCTGTCATGCATGTTCTTCTATGTGCTTCGTGACACCTGTACACAAATTCCCCAGGAAAATCAGTCAATTTTGATGGTATTTATTTGAAACCTTTCCCTGTGTTAATTATCTCGGAACTTTTCATAGAAAGTGCAATAGAAAAGTGCAGTAGAAAAGTGCAGTAATGCCTCGTTCCTGTCTGTGTCACAGTGACCCAGTCAGCTCACACCATCCTCAGTGAAAATGGAAATCCACGGCACTCCTTACCGTTAGCTCTGCTGTTGCATCAGATGATTTACAGCAGGACAAAGACAGAGTCCACTGGTTTGCTTTCAAAACTATGCTTTCATGTGCAGAAGTGCTAGAAACTTTTCTTTGCCTCCCATTAAATGAAAATTTAAAATCTGTAGCTATTAGGAGGCTGGTCTGCTCCTCAGCTCACTATTAACCACAGGCGAGTTGGCAGGGTATTTTTCAAGCTCTGATGGAGGCAGTGTGACAAAATAAATAACAATGCTAACAATAATAACATTAACAATAACAAAATACCTGGTTAATAGAGTCAGTTTTTGTTTGGAAGTAATATCTTTCAAATAATAATTATTAACTAGTGCAAACGTTGTCATTTTTTCTACAGTTTCTCCCGCTGGCTGATGCTGTCTTACTGTTTCCTAGCTTTCCCCCAGGTATCCGTATCTGCTTATTATCACTTGTATTTAGACTGTGAGTGTTTTGGCTAGGGATCTTTTTGATCAGTGCTAATGTAAAATTTAGATCCACTGAATCCTAAAGTTTAGGTCTGTGGCTGTGACCGTTAGACACTGGGCTAAGATAAGGAGTAATGAATGGTATTAAATCTGAATCTAAAAGCTAATCTAGTAAAATATTTGAAGCAGTTTCCATTTTCCTATGCATTTTTGTAACACTGGTGGTGCTTTTTGTTTTTAGAATAAGGGCCCCCAGGGCGTCCTGCCACTATTTAAGCAGAATATCTATAAGAGAAGTTTCGATCCCCCATCTTTTCAGCATTCCAATCTGTACCCAGACTGACAAACCAAGGAGATCTGAGGCATCATTTCTAGGTACTCCTTTCTGTATCTTGAGGGCTCTTGTTTCACTGAAATTCTAAAAATATTAAGCCAGAGCAGTAGGTTAGGTTAGAAGTGGGGTGATGGCTCGGGAACTTGACCAGCTTTCTCTTTTAAACCACAGTGGCTCAAGAGCTCGTTTGATAGAAACCTTTACTTGTCCAAGTGGTGATGAGCTTAAAATACAGATTGTGTGTTCCTTGCATGTTTGGGACCTTCAGGAGACATGTGGCTTAAATTCAAGCAAAGAAGACTTACCATTTATCTCTTCTAATTAACAGTTTGCATCCTGAGAAGCAGATTCATGCCACTCAGTTTTAATTCTCAGAATAACTTGAAATTTCTTGATATTGCGGGGGGGGGGGGGGGGGGGGTGGGGGGGGGAGATGACAAATAGCAATAGAGATAGTAGAGCAACTCTGCCAAATCAGATTATCTGTTATTCAGTGCAAATGTGAATTGACTGGAACCAGAATCTGGTTAAACAGATGATATGGTGGATGCCACCCATCATCAAGAACACAAAATACTGAAAACAGCTGACACAGCTGGATTTGACATGAGATATCTGTACTCTGCATTCTCCCTGTCTCTCCTCTTTCTGTTGGCCTGGTGGAAATCACAGTGGCCTCTGGGAGTGAAGAGGATGTAGAGCACATAACCAAGAGGTAAAGGTGAAAGATCATAGTGAAGTACTACCAATACTACTAGATGATAGCAGTGTCTGCCAGACTGTTTTTCCCAGAAATCCCTGGAAATACTTTGAATCTGTTCATGTCCCATAGAAAATTCTCAAAGAACTTTTCTGTAAAGGGGAAATTGCTGCCATTGTTAAATTACAAGAGAGCAGGATGCGCAGTTAATTGTTTGAGCTCTTCTGTTCTTGATAAATTAAGACCTCAGTGAGGCATTACCCTAGAAAGCTCTGTTGCTGTCCTGGTAGAAATGGTAGCCATCCCGAAGCATTTGAAAGAATCGCTGTCAGTGTGGCTATTAACTTGTCAAGCCTTCCCAGGCTCATTGCTTTAAAGTCAACCTGAATGAAAAATTTCAAGAGGTAGCAGAGTGTGTCTGCACACCACTCCCCACCTCATTTGAAGTCAAGCTGGGACTCACATAGAAAAGGAACATTAGGAGTGCATTATATATGTGATAACATATTTCCAGCATTTGTTATTCACATTAACAACTGGGCTAAAAAAGTAGTCTGAGCTCTCCATTGAATTAAGCATGGTTCTATAAATAGAGGGCATTAAATACATATAATTTAACTGTGAGTTCTCGATTATCCTAGCAATTAGTAATACCTTGCTAGCTACAATATGTCCCATAAGAGTCTGTTTAGAATGCAACTGAATTTAGCCATAAATAAATAAGGATTTATTTCTGCACAGCCTAACTCCCCGCTACTACAGCAACTGCAGCAAATCAGGCCCAGCACACGCTATGTACCCAACAGCACTGGAACAGCCATTGTAAAACTGAGGCCAGGGCAAAATGAGCGGCTTGCTGTCCCCAAAATACACACTGTTTCTTAACACAGATTGATAAGAATAAAACAATACCATCTTCCCCTCAGACTGAACACCATGGTCTCTTAAAATTAAAGGCTAATATGTTGATTTTTTTCCTTTTTTTTTTTTTTCTTCAAAGTAGAAAGGCAGTGAAAACCACCTTGGACCAAATTTATTTCACGCTCACTATCTTATCCAGTTTTTCTCACTTTTGAATCGTTATATTTCTGTATCTATATGGAAAGTAATTTCAGCATGGAATAAAAGTTTCAGCAACATGATGCAGAGTAATTTTTTCCACCTTCTTTTTATGTAGGATTTTCATTACCCTGAAGTCCAGCCAAGGCTGGAGCGTATGTTAGGGCAGAGCCTGTGCATCCTGATGCTGACGTGAACAGTAGTAGCAGTGAGGTGAAATGTTGGACAACATGGGGCTGGAGTGGATTATAGACAAGTCTTTATGCAAATAAATCTGTGCTGTGTGAAAGCTTCAGTATAGTTTCTTTAATCATGTTTCTTTTGCTTGGGCTGTTCAACTGATACTTTCAATACTCAGCTTGCCATTTGCAGCACCTAAGATTTCATCTGTCACACCAAGTTTACATTTCTGGCTTGCCTCAGCATGCGTCCAGAGTAAAAGCTGCTTTAAATATCCACTAATGGGTTTGTTTTTCTTTTCTGGTTTTCTGTACTGTACTTAAGTAAGGTATCAAAACTAAGAGAAGAGGTCCATTACAGAATGAAGGATAGCTCCTGTCTTCAACTAATTGCCCCGAAGGGTATTTGAGGTGGGAAGCTTGGTTGTTAGTGACATGTCCTTGTATACTCTTGATGTGGCTTTTTAGACTTAAAGAGTACTTCAGATACCTTCCTCTGGCAGAAAGTATTCTTGCTTGCTTTTAGCTAGACCTGTGTTCTTCGGGACTTGTTTTCACTGAGAGGACAACCTTTTGTCTTTTTCAGTGGGTAAACATACAATATCATCACTGCTGTTGTGGACTGTATTTCTTACACTAAGCAAACCTGCAACAGGGGTTATGGTGATGGTGAATATGCCATAGATTTGTGGAAGCCCAGCCCTGCGACCATTGGTTACTCTCTGTGGTGGCTGAAATCCTGGTCTCACTGATACCTGACAGTTTTCCCATTGACTTGAGTGAATTCAGGACATAATTAGGTGTATATGTGTTTACATATGCATGTCTATATACTTATCATTTAGGTATATATAAAAGCATTTTATGGCTAGTCTTAGAGGCCTGATTGGCCTCATAAACAAAGAATCTTTGTGTCTAATGCACCAGATTTCTAGCAGCCTTGTGCCACCAGGGAGCTGTTAATCCACGGCATGTGATGTCTTCTTGAACTCCCTTGGGAGGGCATTAGAGATCTACATCAGGAACTTGGGACCCGTAGTCTTGGACTGCATGTAGGGTGCTTGCAGCAGCCTTCTGCTTTGTGGAGCTCTTCTGGAAAATGAGATCCTCTGAATGGGGCAGCATAAATGTCAAGTGGCGTTGAGGCTAATTTTAGGATTTGAATATTTCTAATGTCTGTTTCTTGTACGAGCTCTGATAGATGGTCTTCCTCAGACTGAGGCATTAGCTGCTCTCCCAATGTCTCACGTGATGTAATTTCTTTCCCTTTGCAACCTTTTCCCTGGGAAGGCCTCTTACAGGGTGTATCTCCATCTAATTTCATGAAGTGGTAAAAATACAGTATTTCTGAGACCGCCGCCACCTTGCGGAGGTAACTGGTGGGCTCAAAGGCAGTTGGCCACGCTCTGAGCTGAGCCCGGACCCTGCACACGACTCTGTAAGCCTTGTTCCCTCAGGCTAAGCGTGTGTTTTAATCCCGATGCTGGCATTTGTACAAAATGCAGATTGTACAGGGGATTTTTAGTTCCCTTGTTGATTAGGTGCCCTCCGCTGTCCATGTACCAGTGTTGCATTGGATAGGTAGGCTGGTCTGCAGATACGCTAAGCAAATTAAGACTTTTTTAGTGCCAGTAAAACCATCTATAGTCTTCATGCTGTCAAACACTCCTTACATGTCCCATTTTACATGTGCAAGCTCGTTTGGGAAAGAGCCGATGAATGATTTCATTTTTCCTCAGGTCACTCTTTGCACTGCGGCGCTGGGGGTGTGTGTTTGTTTGCTTATTCAGAGGCCTCACTAGCAATGGTGGCATTTTCCCCACACGTCCAGCAGTTGAGCTTGGAGGAGCTGCTCTGCCTGGGGAGAGGGGGAGCGTCAGCCGCGCCGTGCCTGAGGCATTGGCTCTGCCACGCCAGCCCCTGTGCCCCCAAGCAGGTTTTCTCAGGGCAGGCAGGGCGCTCCAGGCGCTTCACTGTGCCTACTGCAAAAATGGGGTCCTGGCCTAACAATTCTTTGATGATCAAATTATGCTGACAATTTTAAGGATCCAGGTTTTGAACATTTTCCTTCAAAATAGGTTTTAAGGCATGTCCTTTTTTCCCCCATGGACAAAATTCCCTTTACAGAAATGGTCTTTTTTTTCCTGCCAAAAGGAAATAGAGAATTTTAGCATTTTGAGGATTTCCATAGGGAAATTACAGAGACGAATTTTTCTTGTGCTGTTTCCTCTCCCAGTTGAAAAAACCTGAACAAAAAAGAGGGATCGTGCCAAACTTCCTGTAAACCTTAGATCTCAGAAAAGTAAAGCCTTAGAAAAAAGTTAAATCTCAGAAAAGTGACAAGGAGAGGAGTAAATATGAAAACTTTTATCCCAGTCAATCAAACCACATTCAAAACAAAATAAGGGTCTCCAAAATGAAGAGAAGAATCGTGTAAAACAATGCTTTCCTTAATGTTTTCTGGGGAAAACACACTTTGTCTTGTTCACTTGTGTTAGGCTGACATTAAGAGAGTCCTTTTCTAGTCCCTTTCCTAGGAATGCATAGTTGGGAAGTTCACTGAGTCTTAGTTGTCTAAAAAAAAAGATGGAAAGATGTGAGGAGTCAGCTAGAGCAGATTAATTTCATTTGTGTTATTTACAGATACTTTCAAAATATAGTTATGTACACAATGGAACAGTGCACTTGTATTAAAGCAAGTAGAATTCAGTATAATTTAATGTAATTTCTAAATAGGCACGCGTGCTTTTTGCTACATATGCAGTATGGTGGAGATTTCTCTGGGGACTCATAATTTTGAGAACTTCTATGTTTGATGCCATCATGGGAGATTTTTAAAGGACCTTATTTAAAAATATCTGCACAAACACTGAAGATTTCATTCTTTCTTTTGTTCCTGGAATATTTGCTTATCTGATATTTTTCTGGTTTAGCTTTCTAATGCCACATCTGATACCGTGGTGTGGACTGGAAAATTGATGTCTTTTTCAGCAACTATTTATCTTACTTTTAAAAAAAAAATTTAGATATATAATATAGTTAGCCTGGAAAAAATCAAAACTTAAACTACTACTTTAATATCTCTTAAAAAAACCCAGATAATTCAGGTGTTTCACCTTTTTTAAAAAAATTCCATAAGCTAAACTGCAAGTTGATTAATAACTCTATTATGTGGCAGTCTAAAGATGACTTCTGGATATATTTAAGCTATTCAGCTGCTGTATTAGGTGCTTTAGCTTCAAAAAAGAAAGATTATACTCAACAGGGCTTGGGAATAGGGAATTATGTCTTCTTTTACAAGATCATCGATCTCAGAAAAGATTATGTGCATATCCGTAAAGCACATACATAATTACATATTGTAGGTGGCATCTTTGTAAACCCAAATTTAATATAGAAAATTCTAGGACCGATGAATACCACATTCCAAACTTACTCCTGAAACCATATAATTTGGGTATACAAAGTACTCAGAAGGCAGTTAAGTAGCTCTTAAAAGGTTGCTATTACTCTTAACCAGAAACACCTCAAAGCCCTAGTGTGTGTTACTTTCTGCTTTCAAGATCCTTGAGTAATCAGCTTTCTGTAATACCCTTTATAGATTTAAGAGAAAACATTACCCAGAGAGAGGGACAAGGGGAGCATGTGGAAATCCCTTTTTTAGCTGATAATTTTGTAGAAGCTGTTATTTCAATCCCTTGGAAAAATATAGGAGGAAACTTTGGGTCTAGGCTGCTGGTGTTAGACTCAGGTTTTGGTGTCATTATGATTTTAGAAAAATACAATTTGTATAGATACGTTTGTACAGACATTTAATAAAATGCATAGATATTAAAGCAGATTAGGAGACTACAGAAAAGTTCAAATTTGCTTTTGGTGTGTTATATTCTTGTAGTTAGTTCTGGCTGGCTGATGGTCTAGATGTACATAATCCTACTCCAGAAGATGAGTTCAACTAACTGAGCTTTTGAGACTTTCCCAGCTTTACATACCCATGACTTCTGAGGATACATTTGCACTCCTTTGATTTAAACCTTTGACAAGCAGTGAAAAGGAAGACGTGGTTGTTGCTCCTTTCCTAACCAAATCTCCCCTTAACGTTCGCAGGTACACACTGGTGGATATTTTGCGCGCCATACTTCTTTCTTTAGAAGCCATGATAGAAGACCCTGAGCTTCAAGTGAATGGATTTGTTTTGATTATAGACTGGAGCAACTTCACCTTCAAGCAGGCCTCCAAGCTCACACCAAGCATGCTTAGATTAGCCATAGAGGGCCTTCAGGTAACCTTTTTTTCTTACTTTTCCTGATTCTCCTTCGTTTTGCAGTTCATTACCAATCTAGGTGGCTAAAAACACCCAAACAAAACACAAATCCAAGAACTTCTGAATAGCAAGGATATTAACACCTTAAGGTATGGGCAGACAGACAAGCTTCAGTGGCACAAGCTAACGCGTGAACTCAGTCAGCCAAGTGCAGTAATTCCTGGTGTGTAAGCTCCTTCTTTGCCATAAATAAGAGGTAACTTTTCTGTCTTTATTTCAAAGTGGTTGGCTTCCTGTAAATTCAGATTGTAGCTTCTGCAGCAGCAAGTTAGAAGTAATCAGTTTATCTTGTCATTTTGCACAGGGCTATGAAATATGGGTTGCTGCTGCCACGCCAGGTTGTTTTTTTTGGTGATTCCATTGGACACGGGCTGTACATAAATTGTCCTCAAAAGTGTGGGGCACTGTGATTAGACAGTTAGCCGGGACTATTTACTTACTGAAAGTTCAGCATGTGCTTGGCTCTTTTGCTGGGTCAGGATTAATTTGAGCAGCAGCTTCTGGGACTGAGTATACAGTAATTTAAATTTCTTTCTGCTCATTGTAAATGCACTTTACATGGCACAGGCACATTGGTGGAAAGGATACTACATAACTCTTGGCTGTCTCCTGTGATCTTTAATGCTTATTTAAATGAAAAACTAGAATCTGTAAAGTAGTTGTTTGCTATGCAAGCTTGAGTTGCTGTGTTAAAAATACCAGTAATTCACTCCTGTGGCAGTGTGCCTTGGTTTTACAAGGACATATATTCCTTTTCTGTGATTTTTTTATCATTTATACATTTTTATTACTCATAAAACAAAATAACAGCCTTATCTGAACTTCCTTCACTTCGATATTGCTATTTTTGAAGAAACTTGTATAGTAGTAGTATGGAGTTTTGATCTAAATCTTGAACTGGCTTACCCAGTGTTCAGCCTGCTGTTGCACACAGAAGGGTAGTGACAGCCATGAGACAAAGATGTCAATTTTCATTTTGTTGTGTTTCCTTATGCAACGGTGTAATTCCATGGTCTTGACAAGTATATCAGAAGGCAGCAGTGAGATCTGTACTCTAATAGTATTGCATTTCCTTTTATTGCTTTCAAAGTTGTTTTCTTTTTTGTGCTGTTTTTCAGTTAGCAATTGTCTTCTTGTTTAGAACATGAATAAATACTTTAGTAGTCTTTGTTTTTAAATGGTGGTGTTTCTTCTTGGGCATTAATCAGAGATGGTTATTTTGAGGAGAGCTGCAGTGGATAATTGCATCTGAAAATATGATGGGTGACCTACCAAACTTCAGGTGGGCTCTGAGACTCTGTGTTCTCCTGCCATCACTTGGTTCATTAGTGAGTTGAGGTGAAGTCCATTAGCTTAACTTACCCATGCCCCCAGCTTTGTATGTTCGAATATCCCGAGTCTGATGGTGGCCAGAACCCAGGGTATCATTTTGTGCCCGCTGTCTTCAGTCCTTTTGACTCCAGAAATGTACAACTAGGCATGAAATGCTCCAGAATGGGGAATGAGAAGCCACTGAAATGGCAAATGTGAGATAAAACTCTCCCAGTGCTCGAGGAATCTGTCCTAATCTGTGATGGGTATTGTTATCGGTAAGCAGCAACTGTTTTTTACAAGGCCTTTTACCACAAGTCTTTTGAAGAAATCAATTAGTTGGGCTCTCATAATACAGTGTTTAATTATCTGTGGAGAACCACTGAGGGAATGAGGGCTAACATTCTTATACTACTAAAATTGACTGACTCTCTAGTGATATTTTCCCAGTAGTTATACTACTTGGGGGGTTGTTTACATTTAATTTCTTCTTTTTTCTTTTTCTTTTACTTAGACATTTTTCTATGTAAAGATATGTTAGAATCAATGGAAAGGACTAAAGACAACTATACTGAGCATCTTGGAGGGAGAACCTCACTTCAAAACCAAGGAAATAAGAGGAAAGCATGGTGGAAAGGTGGTACAGGGAGCCCCTGGGCAAGGCACAGGTTTATTTGCACCTTCTTGCAAGATTTCATGCCTGAAATGTTACATTCCCTTATCCCCAACAGGGACTGCCTTTTCTTTTATCTTGGACAAAAATGTGTAGCAGAAACATCATTCTGAATGATGTCGAAGTAAAAAGTGCTTAGTCAGGTGGTATGAAAAAGAACAACTCACATGCACTGTTTATTTATGATCTTTGTAAATACTCTCTGTTTAATCAGAGAAATGGAATTTACTTTGGCTTATAAGATTTAACAGGGCTCAAGATGCTGAACTTTACCATTTGGGGAATTTAAATATTTGTGTTGCTTGGGTGGAAAGGGATGGGGAAAGTGGGATTAGTGACCACTGAATTTGATGTTAACCAAATCCCTTTGCCTCCTGAATGAAATCTACTAAATTTGCATTATATTTACTTAGCTTCCATGGTGAGCAGAATATTCAATATGGTACGTACCAAAGAGAGTTGATTACAAGCTATGGCATTTCTGGGCTCTTCACAACTGCTTATTTTTTAGGAAATTGCTTTTGAAAGTAAGATAAGTAAATATATACAGTTTTCTACTGAAGACAAGTTCTGCTATACACTTTGTCTGCATATATATGTTAAATGGGAGTATGAAAAGAATCATACCCGTAACTGACTTGTATACATTAGAAAAACCTCCTAGGTAGTTGTTTTCAGGGAAAGAGCCTTTTGGCCATGGAATTTTTAATGTTAAAGGACACTGATTATCTGTAAACTAATGTGAATTTCCAGCATATCCATCCCAACAGTGCTGTACCAACCAATTGGTGCAGTGTAGGTCAGTGCTGATTTTTAGATCAAATGGTTCTGCTAGCCAAGAAGCAAAAACCTCCTGTGGAGGCTGGGGCACTCGGCTGGGACTCTTGATGCTCCAGTCCTAGCTCATACACTGGCCTTGCGCTTTTGGAAAAAAGGAGCAATACTCTTCCCTGTGGATGCTGGTGGCTACAGCATTTATGTTGCTCCTTATCAGTAAGAAGGAGGATTTGCACTTAGAGCCCTTACACCTTCTATAGTGAAGAATAAGAACATAAGCAAATGCAACATGTAATGCTCTCTGTTTTCTGAGAAGGGTCTGTCTGGATTGGGTGCCTAGGAGCTGTGAAATCTGAGTAGAAGGAAAACATTCTTTGAGAGGTGAGAACGAAACCCATGCCCTAACTTTAGCACCTTGTGTTGGCTCTCCCCAGCGTATTCAATATGCGGGTGTTTGTGAATCCCAGTCTTTAGGTGCCCACTTCTCCCCATTCATTGATTTCTGTAGCCAACCACTGATTTTGGGCTTGTGAAGGAGCTCATGTTATTCAGCAGCTGGGTTCCTGAAAGCAGAGAGTGTTACAGCATTGCGTGCTGCAACACCCGAGTGCCTTGAATAAATCCCTTTTCAAAACTTTGAAAAACTTTAGAAAAATTTTGCCTCCTTTGCCAGGAAGGGGTTACAATCTGTGTGCTTCAGCTACTTTTCCCACAGAAATGAGAACTCTTTAGCGCTCTGAAGAAAAACAGTCCTAACTTCCCATAGACAGTGATGAACTCTCTCTTCACACAAGAATGACAGCTTGATGTTATGATCTGATAAATAGTTCTATGAAAATATCATCTCAATACATAACATTGGTTGAAAAAGCAGATCAAATGTTAGGAATTGTAAGGAAAGGAATGTAGACCAGGGAACATGGTGAAGCCGCTGCAAAAATCTGTGCCATCACTTCCATCTTGAATGTTGTGGATGCTTCTGATTTTCTGTCTCAGAAAGACTACTGTAGGACTGGAGAAGGGCAAAAAACCCCAAAAGGTATGGGCTGGTTTCTGTATAAGGAACAGCTAAATTGGCTGGGATTCTTCTGGATGGAAGAAGAAAAACTGTGGAGGGAAACTGCGAGTATCTATAAAACCGTAGGATCACAGGATAATTCAGGTTGGAAGAGACCTCAGGAGATCAGCAAGTCCAGCCTCTGCTTAAAGCAGGGTTCCTTATGAGGTCAAACCAGGATACAAAGAAGGTCATGGGTAGCTGGAGAGAGTGGACAAGCTGCAGATGCTCTTTGTTACCTCCATTTTAAGAAATGGACCTCATCAGATGGTACTAGCAAGAGGCCTGGCTCTTCATATGATATGGTGATTCTTTTTACAATATCCAGGTAATCTGTGGAACTCCTTGCTATGGGAAATGCTGGGTGCTAAAAGTTTAGTTGTGTTCAGGGAAAATGGATAATTTTGTGGAAGAGAAATGAACTGAGGATTACTAAATACGTAAAAATGACATCAAAGTTCAGAATTCCCTGTGCTGCACATCGTTGGAGATGAGGTGAATTCCGAGTGGAAATACCACATATGCTGTCCTCATTGTACCTGCTCTAGGCTCTCATTTTTGGCCTCTGTTAAGGACAGGATATGGGGTTAGATGGACTTTTGGTGGGACATAATTAAGCCAAGTGTATGTGCCCTACCCGCCCCCCCTTCTAATAACCTTTCTTTCATTTTACTGCTCTTGGTGCTCCCATGGCCCCTTCTGCCTGAACACCCAGCTGGGAACACTTGGGCAGAAGGAGGGAGGAGGTTCTCGGAATGATTCTTTTCTTTGTGATAGTCCTTTTATAGCTACCTATATGGGCTTTTTATGAAGTATCAAGACAGCATGGTTTTCACAAAGCAGGTAAAAACAGTGTCAAAGACAAAAAATTCAATTTGAAAATTATATTGAAAGTTGGGATTTATTATTAACTCCGACAGCTTTGAGGGTAATTATAAGTGAGCTTTGCAAATGGAAAGTTGTGGGTATGCATAAGACACTTTAACTGATTAACTGATATTTAGGATTCTAAACCCTGGAACACTAAATCCTTCTTAAATACTTGATCTCTATTTAGCTCATAATAGTAGTTGCATACATGACAGATTTGTTTTGCATGTTGTCACTCAGGCAGGCTGTACCTCCAAATGCTTTGCAAAATTGTGTAATTATTGGTGGCTGAATATTAATGCTTTTCCTCAAGATAAAAAGCCGGGGAAAAAGAGATGATACACATTTAAACTGGGAGCTGAACATATGTGGACAGTCAGCATTGTTGCAAATGACAGAAGACTTGCTTTCGGGTTGAGGATGTTTACAGGAAGAGAGCGCGATAGTGTTGTGGAGGACAAGGCAGGTCTTTCAATGGATTGTGACTTTTTCTTGTAACAAAGGAAGGCTTCAGAAGCTAAAACAAACTCGTTACTGTGAACATGAAAGCAAAACAGAAAGAACACTAAGACAGCATGCTTGCAGCTACTATTGCTATCCAAAACATCTTTCAAACAGCTGTTCATGTGAGTTGTAAGGACAATATTCCCAATCAGATTTGCTGCAGCAGTGTAAGGTGGAAGTAACAGAGACCAGAGCATGTACAGTCTGGTGATGAAAGGGGCAGGACTTCCTACTCCCGTTCTCTTTAAGTATGAACTTCATCAGTATCTTACAGGGAATCTTATCTGAACATCATGCTTGATTCATCTTTCTATTTAGATATCCACAGACAGTGCTTAAATTTCTCCACCTAGTTCTGGACTACATGTATACAGCCAGTGGGTTGCAGTGTCAAGAATTCGTAAGTCAGGAACTTCCAGAGCTAAGGATGCCTCTGAAAACAGTATTTTGACTTCATATAATTATGTGCTCACATGCTCTGTGCAGTGCATAAAGTTGTTAATAATGAGCTTAAGGAACAGTTACTCAGTGCTAGTAATGAGCATCAGTGAGCAGCAAACCACAAAAAAAGAGCTTTAAATGTCTTTGCATCCAAACTTAAAACCATAGAAAACACTCATTCAGTGCTTGAGTTTTCCACCAGTTTTTGATAATAGTCATGACACTTAACATTGTGCTTGGGACAATATTAAAAAGTAGCAAGCTCAGGCTTTTAATGGGAGTCTCTTCTGCTTTCAGGAGGGCTAGTAAATCATGTAGCTGCTTTCATTCAGTTTTTTGTCAAAGAATTAAGCTGTTTGTAAATGCTAGAGCCCCCTGAGCCCAGGACCAGCCCAGAGAGTGGAGGAATGTGCTTGTAAACAGCACAATTTCGTACCAGTTCAACACATGTTCTGTAGCAGCAGCAGAATGGGATATTTTTCCTGAGCTTGTTATTTTACAAGAGTTTGCATATATTTGATCTTCTTTACTTGCAAAAAGGCCATCAAAAAGGCTTGTCAGCAATTTACTGTGGAAACAGGGTGGGCTGGAAGTGATGTTAGTTTTAGCTCCTCACCTGCTCTCTGGATGGGCTTAACCTGCCAGGTGAAAAAGGACTTGATGGTTGGAGCTCGAGTTCAGTTGCTTACAGGCATGTCTGTATAGACATAGCCATCATTCAGTGTGGTCCCAGCTGTTAACCTGTTGTCTGAAGACAGAATAATTAATTTCCTCGTCAGATTCTTTTATGATGCTCATCAATAAAAAAACATTGAATGCCTTTCAAGTGGTAATTTTATTCTTGCAAACACACTTTTAAGATGAGAGGATACTATTATCTCTTCTTTTTTCCAGCCAAGAGCTATTCCACTGAAAGATTACTGTTAAAAGTGACTGCTAATTTGGGGTACCCACTGTGACAGGCCATGGTCTGATTTTCAGTCACCTTTTATATGTTCAGAGTCCAACTGCCATTTATTTTTGATCAGGAGCATTCAAGACCTCTAAAGTCTTGATCCTGAGCCCCCAAGCCAGGAGCCTGAATTCTAGCATGGCCTAAATTCAGAGCTCCTCATCAGATGCTCTTTGAATGCATGTAACACTGTGTGGGCTGCCACCTCTTTGAAATAAATGGTAAGAAGCAGTAAACTGAACTCCCCTTTCACCCCCAGAAACTCTGCTCTGTGGCATCTTACTGAAAACTGCAAGGATGCTTAATGGAGTTAAATATCCACCAGCCAAACTCTGCCACTGGAGCTAGCAGAGTAACTGCCTGCAGTAGGTTGTCATCCTCCATGTGAACACGCACGAGAAAGAGAGTGGGAACTTTGCCAGTGTTTTGCAGATATTTGCTGTAAGCAAGGCGTGATTAGTTGTGGGGATCTTGGCTTTCATTCTAACTGGCACAGACTCTTCTGCCCGTTCCCCCTGCCCTTTTTCCTCTGAACAGCTTTTGTTCCAGTCTTACCGCTTCCCCAGTTCCTCACCCTGCTCCTGTTGATATTGCCTTACTTTGTACTAGTCTTCACTGATGTGGTTTTTTTGTCTCAGTGTCCAGATGTCATGCTCCAAAACCTCAGTCACCGTGGGTGATTGCATGGCATGTTGAGTTCATCTTAGAGTCGCTTAGGAGATTTCAGCCTTTTATAGTCTCAGTGTCCAAACGCTCTCATCTGGCATCTGATCAGCTTCAAATCTCCCAACTTCAAATCTCCTCTTAACCGGTGTTTCCACTGCTCTTCATACCACTCTGGAAAGCAGCACTAGAGAGTGAGTCCTGATCTGTTCACATATCAAGTGAGTCCTCTAGCCACCAGGCTATTAAGTAAACAGTCCTTGTAGTTCCTCAGACTGGAGCTGGTCTGTTTGGTATATACGACTCAGTGCTCATGGGGCCAGGCAGGAGATGTTGGGAACTTCTGGGGAGGTAGTGGAATGACATGGCATGATCTGGGAAAAGATGATTTTTTTGTATCTGAAGTTTTCTTCTACTTCAACAAAGTAGACATGGTTAGTGTAGAAGCCAATGAAAATGCTCATAGTTGACATTTTTCCATCAGTTCTGTCAACAGAGAAAAACATTCAATTAATTAAAATTATTGCAGCTTGAGAGAAAGAAAATAGAAGAGATTCTTCTTGTACGTGCAGACTGCCTCTTTCCTGAACTTTTGCTAAATGCTTACCACTTTTCTGTTTTATTTCTTTTTATTGGGAAACTGAATCTATCTGTATTAAATATAGTGACTAAATTGCCCTGATTAAGCTGAAAAACTAATATTATGCTAAGGTGAGTGGCACCAGCATGAGAAAAGAAGGGCTTGTAGCACAAACTTCATGTAGGGAGTTAACTCTTGGCACTGTGATTGACTTTCTGTTGTCTCTGGTAGGCCACAGTTCAACAACTATATGGTTATAACCATTCCTCAGCTTCAAAATAGATAATTATTTTTGGAAGTGATTTTTCTCAGTCAAGGTCTAAATATTTCTCTTTGCTTCAGTATCTTAAGGCCATGAGGGAATAAATAGTATTCCTCCTCATAAGGTCACTCAGAAATAAAACTCATTTGTTCTAAATTGTAACATCAGAGCCAGAAGACATGTTTTAAGATCACAGTTCACCTTCCTGTTAAGGCAAGATTATCTCATGCATTATATTTTCTAGTACTTCACACAATTTAATTTAAAGTCTTGAAGGCAGGTCTGGCGCATTCTTTGGAAACCTTTCTATGACTGCTTGCTCTTCAGATTTCCCCTTGGCATTAATCCTCATTTTTCTTTTCCAAAATGTCACCTCCTATAAAAGCCTTTGCTATTTCACCACGTGCTGTTGGGTCCAAAGCAGGAATTGGTGTGTGACTCTCAGTAACCCAAAGAAAGGAATTGTTTGAGGTAGCATCTATCTGCAACACCAATGATTGGGAATCAGGACTTGGAGACGTTCTTCCTGTCTTGTTTGCCACTGGAGATGGTGAGATGTGAAAATCAGTGGGATCCTTTTTATTTGGGGAGCTTAAATGTACTTTTTTTGATATTTTCCAAATTGCCTGTCTTATCAATCCATTTTATATACACATCTTCCAGGTTTACTTCATAAGGATATGCTGGATCATTTTTGGAATTATTTTCTGAAATCAATCTAACCTTTGTTTTCTGTGATGCTCATAAATCCTCTGTGATCTTATTAGGCTGTGCGCAGCTGGCTTTATGTTGTCTTCAGTACATACTGCCTTTGCCCATAGTCCCTGTGATATCAGCTAAGCCTTCAGTTTATATTTCTTAGCAAGTGTTCAGCTCCTAGGACAACTATTTTTATGAATGCAATTTGACTTTGGTTATAAGTGATTACCATGCAGGAAAAACACTGCTGTGATATTTCACTAATGTTGAAAAACAAATGTGGACACTTCTCTAGGGGGAAGCACCATAAAAATGTGAAATTATATGACTGGTGATGGTTTCTCTCATCTCATGTTTCATAATCATAAAAAAATTCAGACAATTCAATTCTCGTAAGTTTTAATAGGCACAACTGTGTTTAAATAAGTGCTACTTTAGTGATTTAAAGTAGTTCAGGAACTGAAAGTTCAGATTTATAACATAAAGAAAATTATATTTCTAAAGGAAAAATTAAGTACGAACTCTTTCTAAAACATCGTACTCCAACTTGGATAATGTATTTTTTTCAAAAAACCCCCACACCAAAACCCCAGGGAAAATGCATTTCTCCAGTCATTTCCTGCATATTTTGCAAAGATCAGAATAAGTTCTTAAAGAACATTTCTAACTTTTTAATTATGTGGAATAGGAAAATAGTGCTTGTAATCTTTTCCAGTGTCTTCAGTAATAAAAAGGATTGAGCACTAATGTTTTGTCTACACATAATAAATATCCAAACATGGATATGGGCTGCAATCTGAGGTAGCTGCACATATCATGCTATTGGTGGAAATTTGGGTGGACATTCAATCCAAAAAACTGAATATAACTCCAGCGTCTGACACTGAGAAAGTCTTATGTCAGCATCTCACTCAGAACAGTTCTGGCTCTGTTGGGGTGCTTGCTGTTTCTCATGGGTTACATTTTATGTTGTCCCTCACAGTATAGGCTTGAGTGCTGACTATAAAATGTGTATTCAGCCCTCTTATTTTATGGGACTGATTCCAATACCACACAGTGGCACTGGAAAATACAATCTTTAATCAGTGATTAAAGATTGTATTTTCAAATGTATTTGTTAATTTCTTGCTCTTTTAAGTAGGTTCTTAAGAATCTGTTATATCTGTTAGAATCATTTTGGGGAGGGCTTTCTGTCTGAGAAGAACTGGATTCCAACCCTTTTCACTTCCCCCACTGAAAAAATTTTCTGGAAGGAGAAAGTGGTTCTGCTGTGATTCAGGCCAGGGCCTCCCTAAAGGTATGTTTAAACTGCAGTTGTCATTAATTCTTACCTGATATTGCACTGAATGTGCCTCATTACCCACAAAATCTTCCGAGTTTGTTGGGAGGTGCCTTCATCCTGCACTAAGCTATTTGACTGAAAGGATCATTTAGACCACTGCATCTTCTGGCTGAAAGCCACCATGCTAAGTATGAAGGATCGAGGATAAATCATCAAGTACTGGTAGTTCTCCAGCATTCTCGCAAATTCTTTGCAAGGTACAGTCAGTCCTCTGAGGTCTGCAATGGACCCTTCAGACCTTCGTACCAAAAAACCCCATGGAGTATACTCCAGACACCAGCAAGTGCATATATTTAAACAGTGGATACATTCAGTAATTCAAGTGCAGTAATTAAAAGCCTAGCCTTTGCAGTAGGGATTTTCAACCTGCAGGAGAGTCTATGGTGAAAAAGTATCTTCATTTTGGGAGGAAGATGGAAAAGATTTTGAAGGGTAGTGTTTAACAGAGGAGAAAAGAGGACAGAAAGGATGTTAGGAGAAGACAGGATAGTTATGAAAGGATAGGGCAGGGTGTAGGGCAGAGTGGAGACCTAAAAGCTGCCATTCAGATTAGATTTTGAAATGTTTCGAAGTAGACAATTCCATTTCCTATTTTATGTTTCCGGTCTCATTGAGTAAAAGGTCATTTCTAAAACAAATTTTTAAAAGCTATACTGCCATACCATTACAAAATGAAGATTAACATTTCTGAAGTCATAGCTGACATACACCTGCAATAATTAGCCTATATCATACCACCAAATATTATCAGTTCCCTCTAGTTTTACTCACTAAGCACACCACCATTACATGGTGACTTTGACGGATCAAATGTGCCTTGCAACTGTGTTCCTCCTCAAATCCTTACTCCACTTTCCAGAAGAATTATATGGGTTAGCTGCATACCTCCAGCAACATATTTCAATTATGAGGGGATGCAGTTAAATAGTTACGATTGATGAGGGTTTATATATCAATGAGGAACTGGCTGAGCCCCTTAACCACTTCTTTTCCCATCTTTTATCTTTGAGGGTTTTAGAGATGCAGAATTACAAGCAAGGTTTGATATATGTTTTGGGCATTAGATGAGCTCCGTTGGGTCATGCTTTTCAAAGCTTTTTGTTAGGAATATTGAGCAATTGATTTTCACTGGAAAACCTGAGGGCATCTTCATACTATTGCTATCAGTATGATCCAATTCTGTTCTCCACAGAAATTCAGCAGGGGTGCAATTTAATGAGACCAGTGAAAGGAATCTGACCGCTCTATTTATAGCACACTAATTGATCACAGTAGCCATGATAGGAGGAAACTTCAGAGAAAATCAATGCAGTATCAAATGAAAGCAGCACTCAAGCCTTTAAAGAGAGCTGCATGGAAAGCCAATTAAGAATGAATCCATTTGACGATCCATGGGAACAGCTTGGACCACGTGTATTCTTACTTTAAGTTGCAGGAATGAAATCACTCTGAGCAGCACCTTATTTGCAAGGTGAGCTTTATTATATATTTTCTTCTTCATCCTGTTGATATTCTGTCCCATTAAATATTCTTGATGAATTGTTTTACTTTCCGATGGCTATTGTAAACGCCTTCTTTTAAGAGCTCCCCTTTGACAACCTTATACTTTTTTGTAATGAGCTCTGATATCCCTCCCTGAGGATGGCAGCCACACCGTGCACCAGAACTGCACAGCCTCTTGGCTGCATGTCCAGGACTCAGGCACAGTCCCAGGTCTCAGGGCTTTCACTTAAATGCAGGGAGAAGGTGGTCTGTCTATCTGCATTCTCATTCCTGTCATCCAAATACTTGTAATCATAGTGGATACACAAAGCATAACTATTTGTACTCATTGCTAGTGTTTCTCAAAGCTGTGTAACGGATCTTTGCTTCCTTCTCTAATTGCATTTTTTCCTTGTGTTATCTGCTAAAGTCCTGAACAAACCCCCATGCTCCATCCCTGAGAATTTTGGTTTTGTGGCAGGTATTCTCTTTACTGGGTGTATCTCCACGCCATGGGGCTGACTGCCTTTCAGTACACTGCTTTTGGGTTGCTGTAGGAGGGTGGAGCAAGCAACAAACTACCACAAAGGCATTTTAGCAGTAACTTGCCTCAGAAAGAGCTGAAAGGGGAACACACATACACGTTGGTGAATTCAAATGTGCTTTTTGTTCTTGTGTTTGTACATACACAAAACTTCTACCTCTTCAAAAAAAGATGGCAGACACAGTGAGGGGGAGAATCACTACTTGTGCCTTACATGCAAAGCTGTGCAAGCTAGTAACGTGTGTCTCCTTTCTTCAAATGCTTAAATGTGCTTTCAATTAAATGGATAAAAACCTTGTTTCATTTTGCGGCATGTGGGATACAGTGTTTAGGTTCATTTTCTGAGGAAGAATGCACATATTTTTTTTCAGTAGGATAATCAAAGGCATGGCATCATGAAGTAGCTGCATGAATAATTCTGTTTTTCTGCTGGTGAATGGGAAAGGAGTAAATAATCTGTACCTTCCATGAACAGTTAATTTCTATGGGCTAAATTTATATAACACCAATAGCTAAGCCTATTAATGGTGCTACATTTTCTGTTCATTCAATTTTGAGCATATGTAGTGGCGTGGAATTGTGGCTTAATTAGCTGGATGAATAATGTCAGAAATATTGTCAATTATCAATATGGTCTTCATCTTTCTGTAAGCCCCAACTGGGAATCCAGTTCCCAATGACATCAGCAGTTGCTGTGGTGAACTTTTATAAGCTAGTCTTTAATCTTCCATTAAATCACAGGCTAGGAAAGCAGGCATGAGGCCTGGGATGAAAAAAAACATGCATTTGCAGCACTGATGCCTTCTCTGGAAAAAAAAAAAAGGCAGGCATGCCTCTGTTTTTGGAAAAAAAGATAATTTGCTGCATTGGTGAGCACACTTTCTCAGCGACATATATCATCTACACAACACTGTGAAAGAAGAATTTGCAGGATGTAAACAGAGATGAGATGCGTGGGGCTTGAGAGAGGTCAAAATCACACATGACACTAGGGCCTGAATATGATGAATGGCTTGGCTGTGTTATGCACAGTGTTTGAGAATAGAGGTAAGGGTGGCAAGTTTAGCAGCTCTTCTTCTAGCTGCATTGGGCTTTAGCTGGACATTTTTTAGAGCAACAGGCTGTGATTTTAATTTATTGCACAGGAGGGGTCTGGAGAAGAGAAGTCTCCATGTGAGCTACCAGCACAGAGATGATGGCTGACACATGGGGAGAAGAGAAAGGGACTGAGGGTAGAGTACTTTGGGGCCCATGTGAATCAGGATGGATTAGGAGAGTCTTTTAGAAACAGCTCCAAGCTGGGAGTGCAAATGGAAGCTGGGTTGTGACTGACAAGCCCATGAATGTTTGGTGTATTGAGCTGAGATTGGAAGAGTAGAAGTATCTATGTCACTATTAAAGGACATAAAGGTGCCATCTAAAGCTTTCATTGTGGAACAACCCCCCAAAATAGCAGTTTGGGTCAATATGTAACTGTCTCATTCTGTGCTGTTTTGTCTCATAAGAGAAAATTATTCTTCCCCATGAACGTTAACATGCTTATGTCATTACAGCATTGTGGCTCTAAGAATACCATCACTGTAGTTGTTACTGGCACAGGTCTTCTCAGCAGTTCGTTTCTGCCCAGGTCTTGGTCTACCAACGCAAAGCTCGGTCCCCTGTCTCCTTGTCCTAAATCAGTCCTGGCCCCTGACTGGGACCAGATGTTGAGCCAGTGCTTCCCTGTGTTTGCTCACTCTGTGGTGTGGCTACTTTTAGGGAAAAGAAGTGCAATTGCAATTTTATATTTGTTTTCCTACACTAGAAATGGGAAAGCCATAATCCTACACTTTGGAAATGGAATAGATTTTAAAGAGGCAGTAGGGAACACAGCTACAAGTGCTTTGTTTTATTTTGCGAATACATTAGTTGAAAAAACCAGAACATGGAAAAGCGGAATCTGGAGGGTTTGGGTTTTTTTTTACAGATTTTAAAGTTGGGATTGATTTCCTTTAAAGTCATGAAGTCTTGCTCACAAAGCTTTTATGCTTTCCCTGAGGATTTTCCTTCCTGGAAAGTTTTTTGACAATTTTAACTTAGTCAAAAGTAGTACACTAAGCTGTAATTTATGTTGCCAAGCATTATTTCCCAAGGCCCTGCCTTCTCATACATAGGAGCACACTGGTGAAACTGCAGAATAGAATTATCTTTGCCCAGGTCACAAAAAGAGAAGTTGTCCCTGAGAGCACTCTGTCATGTTTTCCTACCAGCACCAAGTTCATGCTTATGTCCTTGAAAAATACCATTTGCAGGGATGACAGACTGTCACAGAGCTGGGACATACATAGGTTATTGCTGTGAGATGCGAGCCTTTTGGAGTTCTTCTGAGTCACTGGCACCATCTGTCCCTGTTCCTGAGGTAAGGCTGGATGGAGCGAGTGGAGCCCTGGCATGCCGTTCGGCTTTTTATTTGGCATTTCTGAGCTTGCATCAGTCGCAGGCTGATGGGGAGGTTGGTTTAGGATAACTTGTTTTGTTCCATGTTCTGCAGCAAACCCCGGGCATAATCTGCTTTGGTTCTCATATTGTATTGCAGGAGACAGATTTTGCTGCAAAGCAGATGGTTTCAAAATTATTGTCTTTGCTATTAGTGCATCACATTGGGCTAGGTGTTGCTTGCTTCTCACCCCTTCTTGTTCAGAAGCTTGATTTTCCTTTTAACACAATAAAAACTAAAAAGGGAATTCAGTCAGATTCAATCAGGATTCACACAGACTGCAATTCTGGTCACCCAGATAGTGTCAGCCTGGTTTCCTTCTCTGCTTTTACTGGTGGAAGATGTGTTCCTGTCCTTTCTCTCTTGGATTTGATCCTTTCAACATGGAGTGAAATTCACAGCCCTGGACTCATCAAACCCAACCTGATCAAAAAAGCCCAACCCTTAAATTGAATAATTTTTAGGCAACAAAAAGCATGGCAGTAGACTAGTAAAGATAAAGGGGTCAGGTTCCACACAACATTATGTGTGGGAAGACATGGTAAGTGTTGGTCTTTCAGTGGAAGCCACGGTGTTAGAGGAGAACAGGATCTTACAGATAATCCCAAGGATCTGAGTTTACTAGCTGAGTGTTTTGTGGTCATTGCTGCAACACTATAGAAAATAAAAACTGAGAGAATTTGAGCTTAGTGCTGTTAGTGAGCTTTTGGCCAAGTAGTATGATGAGCGAGGCTTGGCTGTGGAAGATACAATGAGTGGAAGGACATGCATTTCAGCACAGCGATGACAGTGAAATGCACGTAGGTAAAGAGAGTTCTCCAGGGATGATGTTCAGTGGGAAAAGAGCAGGGAATAACGGCTGAGGTCTTTGAAATGGTGAAAGGTGACCTACAGCACTGAAACTTGGGGAGGACAGTTTGCATGGAATGGGAAGAGTAGGGAAGAGGCAGAGAAAACAGGTAATGCAGCAACTGAGGGCATCCCGTTTCTTGACCACTAACAATAAAATAGAGATGGGATGAACAGTGAGTTATTTTACAGGGAAAGATACTGCAATGCTTTTATATGCTAAAGAAAAGGAGAAGGAGGGGTGAAAATAGGAGCTGTCACTGCAAGAAAATGTCATCAGGAGTACAATTAGAGGAGCTGGTGCTGAAAAGTCAAATTTCTGGGTTGTTTCCCAGGTAACAGGTGAGCATGTCAGGGGCAGGCGAGGTCCAGGCTGTGGAGTGGGACTCAGGGGTAGAGGTTCATGTTTGTGTGTGCCATTTGTTTTGCTCTCATTTTCAGAGTCCTAAAATAGATCTTGTTTCCCTTGGTATTATATAACAGTGAGTCAAACCCAGCTTTTAAACATCTTTAATTAGTTTTGAACAATCACATTTCTAGTTAACACATCTAAGGTAATGAATGCTGATCTCCATCCTTGCAGAAAAGGCTCAAAGGTTACCTCAGTGAGCATGCAGGTGCCTTTCATCAAAACTGATCCAAACCTCTGCCATCCTTTTCTGTCCTCTTGAGCTAGACAAGATGCTCCAGTGCAGGAGATCCGAACTTTTCTGTCCATAATGCCAGTGTCTTTCTGTGTCTGACATCTGTCTTTATGCTTTCTCTTCCCCTACACCCATCCGTAGGCTCCTGCGAGCTCTGGTGCAGCCTCCTGCACTCCTGAAGCCCTGCAGCTTTGGAGGGCTGGCGGCGGTCGCCTGTCCACGGAGATCACCAACGCTGGTGTCAATTTGATGCACATTTAAACAAAGCTAGGCATGCCAGGTTGGACAGAGAGTTACTTGCTTGAATTTCAAAATTTTGGCTTCTGGTTTGATTCTTGCTTCAGGCATTATTTCAGATCCCACATCTGAAGAAAAAATATCTTCTCTACCTGGCTGGGAGCCATGTCCTGGGCAATGCAGTATTATCTTTGCTGGGAATACTTTTCATCTGCTGCAATGGTAGATGATGCACTTACTTGTCCACATGTGTTGATACTAAATAGCATCTGTAATTTTTACTGCTTTGTGTAGTACTGAAAAACATACCCCAGTATGATAGATATGGATCAGGGAAGAATCGTATTTTATGTGGACTGTATAAAACTATATACAGCCTGCTAATCATGCCACAATGCTTTTATTTTATAAACTTGGTGCTCTAGTGGAATGCACATTGCACGGTTTTTGCATTGATTCTGTCACCACTTGTTTTAACAATAGCACTTCAGAAAAGATAATTTAATTTTTTGTGAACGCATCTACATCTGTATTTACTTTTGTGTCAAAAACGCAGTAAGGGAGAGCTTTATTCTAAAAAGTAAAATACTTGTAAATTGATTTTACTTTTGTGAAATACAAAACCATGAAAAGGTCTTGAACACATTATTTATTTACTATGAATTCAGCTTCTCTGTTAGTCTAGCTCCTATTCCCATTGGGGCTGTGCTGTTCACCCTCCTGATGATAGGGGATAAATTGTTTTTACTAATATGCTTATGAAGCCTCTTATACAGAAAAAGCATTCAGTAGATAATAGTGGAGAACTGTTTCCAGACACGTACGTTGTTTTGAAAAAGGAAGAATCTCACAGCCCAGATGAGTTACTCTTTAAGGCCATCAGAAATAACTATTGGTGTCAACATTACAACCCTACATGTGGATTATTATTTACTTTGGATTTGTTAATTGTGTAATCAGACTGGGCCTAATTCTCATCTGATGCAGAGTCCAGCTCCTCAGAAGCAGTTTAGTTACATTGCTGTAGCTGAGGTTCTCCAAAACCCCTGTGTTCTCACCAGATCTGCTGGTCAGTAAGCACTGGTGATGTTCAGAGCTAGGCTCTTTCTGCTCCCTTGCTTTCCCGAAGTACCAAGTTCATTATTGATCCCAGTCTTCTAAGGTTGAAACCTTCAAATTACCTACTGAGTTAATGGGAATATGGACAACTTACTTACTTACTTAACACTTTTCTTAAATATACAGCACATTGCTCAGTCCTGTAGGAAAGGAACTGGTTTGCGAAGACCTGATGGATAAGAGAGTAACAACTATAAAGTATTTTGCTTGGAGAATTGTTTACATCTTGCAGCCGCTTCTAGTCTGCGTTTCAGACTATACAGAATGTGGACAACAGAAGTTTAAACAACAGATAAAAATGAACAGAAGCATTTGAGTGATACTAATTTTCTGGAAAAAAAAAAAAAGCTATTCAGTAGAGATTACTACATTGGATGGAAGCAGGTCCCAGGACTCTTTAATATGTATTTACACAATAGACCTCAAAGTGCTTGAGTAGCCACTCTGTTTAATTAGTGGTATTTAAAAGGTTTAATGTGTGTAATCAATAGAATTGAAAAGGTCTATAGCTTACATTTGAAAGCGAATATGTTTGCTTTGTATGAGACATAATAATTTTAAATTACTTCATATTTTCATGGGTTTCTTGCTGTTTTATAGTGGGCAGCTGCCAGTGGAGAATGTCTCTAAGAGAGTGTAACTATGTCTGTACTAATAAACTAGACATGCTCAGGGCTGCTCCCTACTGCTTGAATGCCTATGTCCTGGCTATTAAAGTTTTGTTATCCTAAACAGATAGGTACAATCCAAAGAGGATTTTGGGAATGTGCCTGATTTGTGCCACCTTCCAAATTGTTTGGGAGAGTGCTAGGTGGCTTTGACTTGCTCTAACAGTTTCACAGTATAGATAATTGAGTTTCTCCTCCATGAATGCTTCAGGGTACTGTTAAATGCCCAGTATAGATGCTGCTTGGATTTGGTAAAACATTATTTTGTGTATCTTGGTATTTCCTCGGGTACATTTTAATAGAGCAAGGCCTGTCTCCATAGACAGAGATTGCAGAATACACCTGATGCAGTCAAACTAGTGCAAGTCCCCTGTGAGCTCAAGTGAGCTTATATGAAGAGCATTGCTTTGGAGATCTTTGCACTCACCCTTGCAGGCTGGTGGGGCAGGACTGGAATGTCACAGAGTTGAGCTGAGCAGACCCGCTTGCTGTTAACTTTTATGGATCTTTTCAGCATTAAGTGTTTGTAGTGATGACACGATCACATCTTGCATCAAATAAATTGTCATGTCTGGTGTTTTTCAATGCTTGGTGACACTTTGAGGCAGCTGAATACTGCAGTAAAAATGCTGGAGTCAGTTGAAAGTATAGAGAGAATTTAGGTAGGCAAAATGAGATTACTTGAGTTGTTATTTGACCAAGACATTGGGGTTAATCCTTCTACTTCTACAATGGCACCATGGGACTTTATACAACCAGAAGTGGCCAAGACTGTTGCTTTTTTTCTGCTGAAAGCTGGCAGCTGCAGCGAGCGCACCAAGCCTGTTCGATTGTGCTGGAGCTTTGGGGCAGAGTTGAGCCCAAAGCAGAGGAAAGAGTTACTGAAGTGCCAACCACTGTCGTGCAGCACTGCGGCTTCCACCTGGAGATCAACCTGCATGGCTTCGCTTTGCAGGGTGAGGTCTGTCACAGCCACAGAACTGCGCGATGAAGTTTCCAGCAATGTAACAGCTCAAAATAACAAAGCAATCTGTTTGAATACTGAGGATGTCTTGGGACACATGGGTAGTGTTTACCTGTAATTTATTTCATCATGTAACTCTCCACATCGGATCTGCATGAAATTCAATTTCTGATCCTGGCGTAAGCTTGCATTTTGTATGATCATGGCAAATAACAGAGTGGAATCTGTTAGTATTAGTTCCACGGTGCTGCATTCATATGCACAAAAACAAGGGCATTGTAGTTCTTTCAAAAATTTAAGCAGAAACATTATAACTTTTGACACTAGAGCCTTTCTAGGTATAGTTGCAAATTTTCCATCAAGATTAAATGAAAATGTTTATGTAAAGTGTCTCCCTTCTGGAGCTTTTTTTTTTTCCTTAGACAAATTTCAAATGGGGCAAAACTGAAATGTTTCAGTTTGGGAAGGCTGCCAGTATTGAGTGGAGCATTCAGACACCTCATGTCCCCATTTACCTCTAGGCTGTATCTGTTCCTGTCTCCAGGAGAGACTACTGTGTGTCGTAGGAAAAATATTTCAACCAAATAACGTTGTCTTTGTAAGGAAATGGAAGCTTAGAGCACTCAAACTACAGCTCCTAGGGCAGTAGTAATAGCCAGCAAGCATTTTGAGATTATGGGGTTTTTTTACATCTACCTTCCTCCCCTCCATCCTGTATTTCAGTGAACTCAAATTCTAACGTTCCCTTTGCCTTTTGTATACTGGCAGATTTAGCTGCTGCATTCTTATCACAAAACACTTAAATATTCATGCTGCTTTTAATTTTAGTGCTGAAAGGCTGTAGTGGATATGATGATGCAGGAATTTGGGTACAGAAAATGGAAGACTTTTTAATGCTTCAGCTGTGTGTGAAGATTTATCAGCCGGGCTCCAAAATGAGCAAAGCTGACTGGAGTACTGCTTTAAATTATCTATTTCAGTAAATACACAGCCAGGATCTTTAAATGGCTAAGCATACAGCTGGTGTCTGATATCTACAATGTGGCTCAAAATGTTGTTCATTCAGGATGAGATCAGGTATTATAGCTCTATAGTACTACAATGTACACACATATACACATCAGCAGATTTCTTTGCCTGAATTGCCAAAAAGAAGGGTAACAACGCAACATATTAAAGGCGATCTTACGGTTATTCCAACTGGGATTTATTACATTTAAGGGAATGTAAATGAATTATCTGCGCATTTCTTATTTCCCTGTGTGCTGGCAGTAGGCAGCCTGTCTCTCCGTGGCTGGCATTTGGCTGATTAATTGGCCCCTTGCTTGATCTGTTTTCCTTTTTTTTCTGTTGAGCTTATTCTGGTGCTTTTCCTTTTTAATATGGTAACATCAAATTTGCTCAAGGTCTGTGAACTAATGTGGATTAAAAGTCAAGCAGCAGCAGCTCTAATACATAATTGATCTACCAGTAGGACACAAAAAACTGATTCTGATTCCTAGATAGGAAATGCTTTCTTTTTTTGTCCTACGCTGATAGTCTGAGCTCTTAAATCTATTTTAAATTAAAGTGAATAGGCTAATGGCAACTGACAAATTATCCATGGTAATAAATTATTTAAGAGGTTAATTTGATGTTTGAGGAATGATGATTTTTATACACAGACGCAGACACACACACACACATGCTCTATTTGACACATTCTTTTTTTTTATTTCAATGCGGTTTTGTTCATTGGCAGCTGAAAATACCTTATGTCTAGCAAATGTTGTACACTTTGGGTCTGTATTTGTCTCTTGCTGTGACCCCACACCTGTTAGTACCTAACAGAAGATTTTGCTTGCTTAAACTATTTTTTTGTAGAGGTGCGAGAGCTTTGTGACATGCTCTCCAGATACCCTCAACAACTGAATCCCTTTGCAAATGGACAGGTTGGAAAAGGCCGTGTCTACTTCCATTAACATTGGCTCTGATTTTGCTTCAGCTTGTCATATGTCGCTTTTCTTAGTTGCTGAGGAGTGACTCTTGACTGTTCAGTTAAGCGGGGATGGAAGCTTGTTTAAGGTTTAATGTTCAATGATATTTTCAGTGAAGTGAGGAGTTCTGTATTTTCAGGCTCCTTTTGAGGTATGCGTGGCGGTCACAGCAGGGGCATTTGCAGCTGTAGCATGAATGACAAGTGGATGATGGTTGCATGGTTGTGTGACTAATAGCATGTATGCTGGATGGCATGGCGTGGGGCAGTGTATGGTGCTAATGGATGGGAAGCAAGTGACAGCCAACAGGGTGTCGCTCGCTTCCATTGAGTCCATTCAGGCATACCATATGTCATTGTCCCTGTACTGGGGATTTAATTCTGTTAGCATCAACCACTAACATTGGAGTGACAGTAATATAAGAAAGCAGAAAATTTAAGTCATGCTGTAGAAGAGGGCTGCAAATCAGAAGGTGGCCAAGTCAGAAAAGTAGAAAGGAAAGAGAGGGAAGTAGGATCTTTTTGTGCACATTCTTAAGCTGTCCATAAAAAATAGGTTACACTGTTTCAGTAGTGTACTGCATTGGACTTCAGATGCTACAGTTTGAATAACGTTTTAACAGTAGAGCAATAAACATTTTGCAAACATTTGAACATTTGAACATTTGTTACAAGCATTTGAAGATGTTACATATGCAACAGCAATATCTTTTGTTAAACAATGCTATATTTGGAAAAAGATACTTTCAGATGTACTCACCTTTTATTAGCTTGGTAGAGCTAAAAGCATAGCAGTAAACAGTCAGTCTCAAAATGGAAATTGAACTTCTTTCCTAGAGGTGTTGTTAATGAATGGAGTTAATCTGAGTGTTGCAGGCTTTCCCTGGTCTGTGAGCTGCCTGCATTGCCCTCTGTGACATTTCTGAAAAGCTGGGCTCGCAGGTGGGTGTTGAGCCAGAACGAGGGGAGCAGCTCGTTCCCAGCCTTCGGAAACTGAGCCTGTTCAGTGTTGGGCAGGCAGCTTGGCAGCGGCCATGTTTTGTAATTCCTGGGTCAGAGAGTGTGATGCATGAAATGTCAGGGTTTTCAAGTAAGGTAAGCCTTTGTTTAGGTGGAGTAAGCCGTGCACATTTTCAGCAGTCACTTGTGATGAAAAGATGAGTGATCTCAAGCCAGCCAAGCACCTTGCATGTATTACATAGGGTAAATATTAACATCTACCTGCAAATCAGTTTTTTATTTAATTTGAGAAGTCTGTCATGACATTGGTTGCTTTGGGTGATGACGAACTTCAAAAATAGCACAGCTTTGGGAAGTGAAGTGTTTTTGGAAAATATCAGCTAAAAAGACCTCATGTAACCTCAGTGATTTTATGTTTTTCATCAGTGTCTGACTTGCTCAGAACTGTGCACTCTTAGATGGTTTCGTTATGTTCAGAAGGACTCTCCTGTGTTTTGATTTGCACCCGTGGCCTCTGGTCCTGTCACTGGGCACCACTGAAAAGAGCCTGCCTCTGGCTTCTTATACCCTCCTTCAGGTATTTATATACATTGATAAGATCCCCCTGAATTTTCTCTCCTCCATGCTGGACATTCCCAGCTCTCTCAGCCTCTGCTCATATGAGAGATGCTCCAATCCCTTAGTCATCTTCATGGCCCTTTGCTGGACTCACTCCAGTATGTCCGTCTGCTTTGTACAGGGGAGCCCAGCACTGGACCCAGCACTCCAGATGGTTTCAGAGTTCAGTTCTTTTTCTCTGTGGGTATCCATGTAACGTGGAATGAGGCTACTGTTATTTTCTTTTGCTGAGAAGAGATTCACCTGGGTTCCACTTTTATATTAGCAAGAAGAGATCTGCATTTCTGATTTTGATCTTCCAAGTCCTTGGATATGAATTTTCAAGAGTTCCAAAAGTGTGATTTTAGGATAGACTCTACCACCACATTTATTCATTACTGGCACATACTGATAGCACAATAAACATATTAGCTTTGTCCTAGATGTGTATGATAAAAAAAATAATTATTTATTTGCCCAGTTGTTGTGCATCTCTGTTTTTTACTGACAGGGTTTCCTTTGTAGCAGCTGACATGGAGACAGCCATGCTTATATGGCTTTAAAAAGACAGGGGATTGATGTCTGAAGTTAGAATTCAACAACAGTGATTTACAATCCTCCAGAGTAATAACCAGAATGACAGTTCTCTCTCAAACAGTATTGAAATTCCCTGGGCTCCCAGGAGCATTTTACGTGTGTGTACCACCAGCAGTTGTTCAGGAGTGCGGAAGAAGAGGGAAGCTGAGGTGGAGTTACCTCATAGGAAACCGTATCTTTTCAAGCACCTTTGTAAAGATAAAGTGTAGCTGAGCAGTTCAGACTGAGGCTTTCCTGAAGCTGAAAGGCTGAAATAAATCTCCATTCTGTACTATGACAAAGACATTTGAACACTTTTTGGAACTGGAAATAGTTTTGTACTGCCGGGAACTGACCTCTTGAAAATTTGTACGCTGCATAGTTCATGATACCTCTACTTTTAATAAAATTTAATACTTATTAATGGATCTCAAGTCAGTTATTCATTTTCCCCAGTAATTTAAAGCTTAATTACGCTGCATTCTAGATCTCAGTGGCTGTCCTCAGCTGATTTTTCTTCAGTCACTATCCCTCCAATTTTACAGTTCAGCTCAATTCTCAGGACTCTCATTTGCATAGAGTGACAGATTAAAATTGGATGGCTAAAACAATTACTGCTCTTAGTGTCTACTGCAGTGATGGAGATTGATTCCTCATAGTATGAGGAAACATATGGATCATGAAATAACTCTTGAATCACTACAATCTTCAGTCTATTGTATTGTAAACTGAAACTGATAAAGTTATAATCCAATTTTAATGCATCCTGTCTGAAACTGAGAGTTGCATTTCTGGAGGAGCTTTGGATAATAAAATTGTAGGCAACAGCTTAGAAGTTCTCCATTTCCAGCGAAAAAAGTGAATATTCTGGTTGGAGAATTGGTGTCTTTTAACTCAGTGACTTGTTGACACTGCAAAACTATGCAATGTTGTTTGAAAGGTGCCACAACAAGGAAACTTGCATTTTTGCTGCTGTGCAGTATCTCCGTTCACCCTATCCATCTGCAGACCTGTGCACCCCATTGCCTGTACAGGTATACTGATATACCATGAAGGATGGTCAGTTCGATGTAGCTTCTCTCAAATTTTGGCTGAAGCCAATCCAGAATTAAAAATCCATAGGTTGGCTCTGGTTCTTCTGGGGAATTGTCAGTTGGGATGATATGCAGAAATTATATGGAGGGCATAAGATTTGGTATTTACTTACTCTATTTTAGTTTAGGTCTGCAAAATCAGTCTTGACATGTGACTGTAAAACATGGGTCCTCCATGTAGGAATACTTGACATTTCTCTTTCCCTGCCTTTCTGTGCAAGTTTTGAAGAGGGGCTAGAAAAGAAACATGATGAATATGTTTTTCTCTTGTGCATCATAGTAATTTCTCTATATCCCTCCCTGAATTAATTTTAATTTAATCTCTCCTGTTTTCCTCTGCTCCTCACTTTTATCTTATTTCTATGGTTTCTGCCTTGTCATTGTTAGTTGCAATCCTTGTCTTAATATTATCTTAAAGTTTCCCTTCCATCTGCTATGAGGGAAATGTGAGCGCAAGAGATCACATTTTTTTGTTTAAATAAAACAGTGAGCGCAAGAGATCACCTTTTTTTGTTTAAATAAAACTGAACAAATAAGTGTAGCTCCCCTAAGGCAATTCTAGATAAGGTACTATTTAGCCTACTCACATTTGGAAGCGGTCAGGCACAAGGGGGGGGCTATCTGATAACTGCTGATGCTCCTCTTTGAAATGGCCTCAGGGCTGTTGGGAGGCTTTCTGCATGATGAAAAGCATCAGGACAGTAATCCTGTGGTCAATGGTCTCTGCAGGGACCAAGGGCTGTTTGACCATCAGGATAGCCTCACTGACTAAAAGAGGGTGACTTCAGGATGAGGGTGGTACTAGCTGAGATGCTGGTGTGGCATTTCACCTCCTCCTATACAGTCCCTGGCCAAAGACTTTTGCCTTCAGGAATCTGAATATAGCATTTTTACAAAGAGTAACTTCCAGCCTTATTTTTGTTCCACCAGCATTATGAAAGTATTGTTACTATATTTATGCACAGCAGTTTGCAGTATGGTGTTTTTTCCATTTGTCTGTAATCTTAATCTAATAAGACATTCACAAGCTGCCTGGAAAATGGATTTTTTTTCCCCTATGGGAATTTCCATAGAAGAAATCACCATCTGATAATTGCCTATTGTGAAGAATGATTTTCATCACAGGAAAAGAAAACACTATAGAAGAACCTACTTCTGCCATCTTTCTTACTGTTTTTCTGGCTTTGCCAATTTGGAAACAGCATCGTGCTGTGAATAAGTTTTGGGTTTTTTTCCCCCTTTTTAATATCTCACATTCCAAATGAAGTGTTACTTAGAATTAAAAAAAAGACAGTGTTTGTAGTTGAAGACAGAATTGTGCTTGGAAAACAGCATTTTTCATTTCCTTTTTAAAATTAAAGCCTTCATTTTTCGAGGTTCAATCTAAACAAATGAGCCAAGGGAAAAAAAAATACCCAAACCCCCAAGCCCCTGTCAAAACAAGCAAAAATTGCTAAAAGAATGTCACACAATGTCTCATTAAAACTTTTTTTAAAAAAGGCCAAGACCTCTTGAAGTTAATTTGCAAAAATAAAGTAATTCCAAATGGAAATGAGAAGTTTTATATAAAATATTTTCTTTATCAAGCCCATCTAATTAAAAAAATGGGAGTGATACGAGATCTTTATCCAAATAGTGGAAGCACAAAATCTCTGTAGATTTTTTATTTTATTATATTTCTATATAAACATGCAGTCACATGTGGTCAGATGGCTTTTAAATCCCTATCCACCTAATTAATTTAACCAATATATAATTTTTATGAGTAGCATATTGAAATGAAAGATGGAAGATTATTTGAAATTAAAACAGATACTTCAATAAAAAGAGCAATATTGTCACTGTATGGATACCATCTCTCTCCCCATCTCGTTCAATTTAACATATTTCTATATGAGCTGTAAGACAAAATGACTAATAGAGATGAAAAGGAGGACTGCCAAAAGTCAAATTGCTTCACTGGAAGCTTCTTAGCAAAATGACAACATCCAGTTCTAGATAATTAAATCTTATTTTGTAGGAATGTCACTGAATGATGTTAATTTGCCTTTAGGTAGTGCTCTTTTGGTTGAGCACAGTAACAAAAATTTATTTGGGCACTTTTTGTTTGTCTTAGAAATGGTTCAACATTGTTTAATAAAAATGAAAGCTCAAGCTAGGAGAGAACAATGTCGTAGTCTTACAGAAGGAAATCACTAACACAGCTATTCCAGGGATCAAGGAAAATTTCACCACCATTGAAACCTGAAAATCTTTTTGGATCTGAACCTTAAAGAGCTTTAACACAGAGGGATAGAGGTGAAGTCTTGTGTTGTTACAGACAACCTGAAGCTCAACTTCCTCATAATTTAGTAATTTTTGTTTCAAAATGAGTTAGGTTGCTTAATCCCTCCCAACTTGTTGGATGTTTGATGATTCAAAATTGTCTACCACTTTCCAGTCTAGCTGTGTTCATGGTGACCTTTTTCTTATTTGTTTGGATGTCAGCGTTGTTGTCCTTTGTTTTGAAAGGGTCTTTCCTCACCTCTCATTTATTCTCCTTAGTGTGTTTATAGATAGCATTTGCCTTCCAGTATTTGTTTTTGTAAACAAAACAATCCAAATTCTTTTAGATTCCACAAATACACTTTTCAGTCTCTCTATCATCCTACCATACCACTGGATATGGTCCCAGTCTAAGGAAATGCCTTGAGTACAGGTGATCAGTCTTGACACACAAGTTACTTTGTTTTGAGACATTGCAATTACGCTTGTCATGGATGGATGCCTGCAGGAAGTTTGGTATTAGGAATGCCTTGTTCTTTCATACCTTCAGTGAAAGTTACAGTTTGGGAGCAAGACTTGGGTTTCCTTTCCTGATGTGGATGGCTTTTGGTTCCTCTGGTAATTCAACTCTTATAATACTAAGGAAGTGAAATATTCCTTCTAATCAGAGCTTTTATTTCTCTGATTTTCCGTAGTTTCTTCTTTAACATGCTAAAAATTAAGTTTAGTTGTGCTTCATCTTGCATGAGACAGAATCTTTCACTGTCTTTTTAGTGGAGCTTTCCATTATGAAGACCCTATTTTGGTTCATCATTTGACTGGAAAAGTAATAAATCTGATAGGATATTACCAAACCACTAAAAAGATATGGCAAGGTGTGTCCAGATGGGCTGTTTGCAGCATCACACCTGTGAGGCCCTGATGTGGCAGGGCTGCCAATGCATCTGTGGGCACACAGTGGTCCCAGCAGTTTCTAAGACTCCAATTCTAAGAGCTGTGCAGACACAGTTGGCTTCAGTACTGATTTCAGCTAGGGGAGCTAATTCTTTAAAAGTAGACTTCAGAGGTTTACATGTAGACACAATACCCAAGGAGTGGAGAATACTGTGGGCTTTAAGAAGTTCTTTAATTTTTTGCATTTGGTAACGATGAAAAAGGTGGGTCATTTTTGTTATCTCTATGATAACAGTTCTGATACCACTAAGAAGACTCACACTGATTTTCAGTAGGAGTTTGGCACTTTGGTCTCTTGAGTACTGTTGAAAATGTCATACCCTGGTTTTGCTGTTATTGCATGTGCTGTAAGACTTTCTGCTGGCCACAGCAGAGAGCAGGACCCTCTACGAAACCTTGAGAGCTGTCTCAGGGGAGGACCGAGCCCAGCACAGGGTGGGATGTGATGCCCAGCAAGTAGAAACCTGGCTTCCTAGCATGTGCTGAGGGCAGTAGCAGGCAACAGCGCTGGGTTCTTGGAGAGGAAGGTTGTGGAGACAGGTCGTATGAATTATGCGCAGCAAAGAGGTAAAACTGCTGTGCTGTGAGGGAGCAAAACCATGTCACTGGAGATGGAAACCTGGTGATGCTGTTTGTTTGGGGTTGTTCTCCAACACTGGCTTATAGATGTTGGAGGAGAGGTCAGTTACTGCCGTGCACTGGTAGTCGCCCTGTCCTGCGAACAGTAGTGTAGGGGTCTGCCTCTTCCTTGGCAGCCCGCTATTAATTGTCACTCCTAAGCCTGGTATCACCAGGACTGTGGTCCCTAATAGTAACTACCTGCTTGCCTGCGCCTGTGGAGTGGTCATGTCCCAAACCGTGTTCATCAGAGGCCCACTTAGGTTGTGTTCTGCTGCATAATCAGAGGTTATTGTGAATGCTTAAAAAATCCACACACTGTGTATATATAATTAGTTCTTTTTAGTGGTTTGGTAATACCCCATCAGATTTATTACTTTTGCAGTCAAATGCACAGCTCACTTCATGGCTGATCTCCATTTCTTACTGTTTTCTGGCATGGGATTCCTTTTACTTAGAATTCATATGATTCATGGGTTACAGGCTTTTCTGTTGAAGTGCAGTATGTCTACAGAGGCAGTTGCGACTGCCACCATACTTGTGACTTAATCTACATAAAAACCCACAAGAATCAGTGATTTGGAAGAAATTCCTACCTGCTGTTTGTGTAGGATGGCCATCTGTCTGGCAAATCCCTATGCGGAAGTCAGATACCTCTGAGAAGAGCCAGACAACCTCCTGACACCTGTTCCTCCAGCAGCTGTAGTTGCTTATTCTGCTTTTTTTTTCTCACCAGGTGCTGTTGAGATTGCGTTTTGGATCTGCATTCAGCAGCTTTTGAATTCTAGTCCCAGCACTGTGTACAATGCAGGATCATTCTGACCAAATCACCCTTTCTCTCTTTTGGGGGTTCCTAATTACACCTTAGGAAGTGGTCCTGAATTTGGGCACCTCAGTTCAGTCACACAAATCGATAAATACCCAACTTCTTTAGTCAGTTCTGGAAAATGCCTTTAGAATTGTTGAAAAGCACTGAGACAAATTGGCTTTTAATATTAAGTGGCATCTTCCATTTGAGAATCATTTCACATGTTCATGACCCTCCATGTAAATGGATTCCAGAAAAAGATAGTGGAAGTGTCAAAGTGGTACTTTGTAAAGATTCTCCTTTTACCTGCTAGAAATTTTATATCTACATAAATAACTGAGTACTGACAAAGCCATCCATTCTGAGCCCATGGTAGAATACAAATACCTGTTTGCCTATTGAGATCTTCTCATTCACAGATTGTCCTCAGTTTCTGTGTGAGACATCTTTTGAGCAATAAAGAACAAACATTTCATAACTTGGCATGTGTAAGTTTTGGGGCACTTGTATTAATTTAAAAGCTTATAAAATCATGCAAGAAGGCATGCAGCCAGGAATGGCTAGTTTGCTTTGCTGTCTTCTGTAATGCCTACATTATAAAAAGTGTTTGACCGCCGTGAGACTTAACAGTTGCCATTCCAGTGTTAACTCTGAAGATATCTTCAAAGACATCTAGATGAGACTAGCAAAAGATGTCTTCTGCAGCTGTAGTGTATGCTTTTTTTGTGCATGGTACACGGCATGCTGCACCGGACTTCTTTGCTGGAGCAAAGCCATGATAAACCAAATAAACACAACCTTTTGTAGATGAATGGTATCTCCTGCAACTAAAGGTTAGGGTGTCATCCAATGATTTATCCTTCCTAATGGATTCGTTGGATTGCTGTGATAGGGACATAATTTATTACCTTTTGTACATCAGAGGTTGTGTTCTCAAAATGGTGTTTTGGGATTCACGATATTGAACAGGGTGAATTACGTGTCAAATTATCAGCCATCCTGTTTGACATTTAGTCAGCGCCGACAGGAACTAGGCATTTAGCAAGATGAGGCTTCTGTAGCAGAGTCTTTCAATAGGATTGTTTTATTTCAAGGCTGTTAATCAAATGTTTCTGGAGAAAATCTCTAAAACAGACTGTTAATTGCATTGACTGTTTTGCTGTGGCCAGCCAGATGTTAGTGGTGTGTGTTGTAGCTGTCATCCTCCCTGTGGAATATTGTTAAGGCATTGCCTCCTTGGTGAAAAATATTTCATCTTATAATCCACCAAGCTGTTGCCGTTTGGAGGCAGGTGGCCCCCTGATGTAAAGACTCCCTGGGTTAGGAGTGCCTACCAGTATTTGAATGGTATTTTTGAGAGGAGCAAGTGACCTCTTCAGGCTTCGTTATTCCCACAGCTCTGTACACATTCGCAGAACTAAGGAGGTTGCTAGGCACATGCACTTTTTCAAAGTATATTCATATCTGGAAATGTTTCATTAAAGATTTCCTTCCTACAGTTCCTGCCTTCCTTATCTGACAGTTCTTGATTGGTTGATATAGCTTATGATTTTTTCTTGGCCATTTTTTTTACTGTGTGCTGTATGACCTTAAATCAGTATGCTTCAAATGCTGCTTCGTGCATTATATCTAGACTGTTGGATGCTTCTATATGGCCTTCTGTCTTGTCTCCAGAGGAGGCAAAATATGTCTGTCTGCACAGAGTGCCCTGTCTAACCATTTGATTGCCTCCTTTTGAGCCTCTGATCCCACTGACACAGACCTGAAGCTGCCTTTACCACATCCACACAGGAGGAGGAGGAGGTGTAGCTGGGAAGCATGTCCTTGTTTGTACCTGTATTGTCAAATGGGAGTTGCGGCTGCTGTGAGGAGCCTGATTTTGATCTAAGTGACTACCATGGCTGCCTAGAGTGGACCACCTCTTGAATATGGGTTCAAATGAAAGCCATTAATTTAATAAATCTGTATACCTAAACACCGACAAGGTTCTGACATAACCATGAAAACAAAAGAGGACATGCATCAATTTACAAGCCTGTTTACACCTCTTGCTTCCTTGCTCCGTGCTGTAACTCTAGGCAACTTAGGAGACGGCAGCAGCTTATTGCATTGTTTGAGCATGTGATCAACCAGGCAAAGACAAAATGAGGACACGCAATGAATTTGGCAATAATATTCCAGGACAGAGTGGCTGCCCTCTTCAAACTGCCAAACCCTCTGGCATATTCTCTTGACTTAGAAATTGAAAATGCAGATCAGAATCTTCCGTAGTGAGTTGTCTGCCCCTTGTGTTTTTCAGTAAGAAAAAAGAAAAGTCATTGCTATAATGCAGATATTCTATCCTTACATTTAAGGTCCCAGAAGGCCTCTGACTATGTGACAAGAATTACTGTCATGGATATTGCATAACAGTTTATGCATAATGTTTAATGCATTCTCAGTTTTATGAAATATGGATAATATTGGAGACATTTTGAATAGTAGTTTAGATTTACACTTTCTTTTTAAGGTGGAAACAAGAGGGACATTTCTAGTGCTCTTCAATGACACTGGAAGAGTTGAGGTGGTAACTATTAAAAATGAATAAAATCCATAGAAGTGGAAAAGAGAAAAATATATTGCGTAGATGGATTATGGGCAAATCATAAATGTTTAAAGCATTTCTGGAGGTTAGAAATGCTGTGCCTTTATTTGAATACCGTAGCTGTCTCAGCACGCTTCCTCACCGCTCTGTCCAGGGTGTGTTGCTGCTTGGTGTGGAAGGCTGAAACTCAGCTGAGAGGACACAGTTTTGAAGAATGTTTCTTCTTGTTTAAGGTTTATTATTAAAATGAAAGCATTCAGCATAAAAAAAAATTATTTATGCATTTGCAACTTCTGTTAAGAGTCAACTCACATTGTATGTATTTGTTTTGTGACATACAGGACAGCTTCCCAGCTCGGTTTGGAGGAATACATTTCGTCAATCAGCCGTGGTATATCCATGCCCTCTACACAGTTATACGGCCCTTTTTAAAGGAGAAGACACGAAAAAGGGTATTCTTCTGTTTAATTGTCCATCACCTGGCAGTTGTAGTCAGCAGACGTATCACAGTCTAATAAAGTAGATATACACAATATATCAGCTTGCTATTGGTGGAAAGTATTTAAATACATCTGCATTGTAAAGAGTGTCTTTAACTGTTTTAGAAACTTATACAGTGTTACCCTTTAAGGACACAGTCAAGCAGTGCACTTAAGTGTATTTTTAAATGTGAGCATATGCTTTCGTCTGGGTTCTATAAAAAATATTGTCAACATTACAGTTTCTATTAAGATTTTATTCAATTCAATTCTATTCAATTTCTGTTAAAATTATTTGTGTCTTTCTTTTAAAGACAGAGGTAGTGAGTACAAAGTCCTATCCTAGTGTGATTTCCTTGACATTAGCATGAACTAAAATCCACAGCTGGTATACAGTAGTTTGCAAATACTGATCTGAATGAACACCAATGAAAGGAAATTTGTGTGCATGCATCTGTGCATAAGCACGAGTAGTCTCTGAGATGTTGCTGAAATTGCAGCATTTGCATCAATGCAATTAAATTAGAGCTTGGTGGTGATAGCACATAGAATGATATTATTTCTGTAACAGGAAATTTGTCATCCAGGAAAACACAATCAGCATCATGTACAAAGCCACTACAAAGAATGTGATGATCTTTTTTTTTTTTTTTAATGGGATCAGCTCTCTAAGCAACTCTATATTTTCTCTCCTAAAACACAGCATACAAGGCCATAATGATCCTTGGTGTTTAGCTGTTTTTTACTGACAGATTATGCTTGAGTGGCCTCTGGTATTCACAGATTTTGAACTATAGATCACAAAGCCTTTTATGTAATATCTGTTATAAATATGCAAATGAAAACCCATTTTGCAGGATTCAGTTGCACTCCGTTGACTACAGCTTCAACAAAGAACATTGTAGTGCCAGCTATGTTTGAGGCCTCTTTAAGTCAAGTGCTGCGTATGCATAACCAGGGAGTAAAGTACAGCTCATGGGTGTGTTGCAACGTTAAAAATAAGTGACAAGGCAGTTGAACATGGGTGCTTATCAGTTAGCATCTACATTTTTATTTAGACACTTGAATCAGTGGCATATATTTTCAGAAACGCTGACCTTTTACAAATGTTTTTGTGAATCCTGAGTACCTATAAGTAGTCAGGTGGTTAAATATCAATTTAGGGTCCAAAACTTAGTGTCAAAATGTGAAAGTTATGGCCAGCATGTAAAATTTAAAATCAGCTTTAAAAAAAACAATATAAGAGAACAAATGATTATGAAAAAAAAAACCCAGACCCAACATAATTCTCTTCAGAATTTTATCAATCGATCAGGCTCGTTATTTGTCTGTTGTGTTTATCCTGAATTATTTTGTATTTTTTTAATAAGTCTGATAGATTTGCAACTGATAGCTATACTCAGATCAATGTAGTACTAGGCATGCATAAAAACAATTGCTAAGAAGTAAAACGTTTGGTTGGAAAGGTACCATAGAACAAATTACTTTTGCCCTTAATGTTTGTTCTTTCACACAAGGATACATTCCTTTCTGAGATGGAAGAACATTACTGGGTTTGCATGGCCATATTAAGCTTCCTGTCTCCACAGCTGACTGGAAGATGGGCTGAAATAAGCAATACAAGACAAACATATGTTTGATCTTTTTTTTGTCTTTTGAATTTAACTCTTGATAAATCATGGTAGGGGTATAGCAGTCCAGAGAAGTCCCTGCAAGGTGAAGTGGATGTGAATCGATAGTGCTTGATGTGCTTTATTATTTATGGTCTTAATTTATTTGCTTAATTTAATTCACAGGATTAGGGAAAGCAAATAACAAGAGACAGGCAGTCTGCCTAATCTTCAGTCCATCTAGTTACCTGACATCAGTTCTTACCCTCCGTAGGCCCCTTGTCCCACAAACATTTAAAGTCATTTGTGCTTTAATCACTTTGTAGGTTTATGAACATAGTATGAGCATGCTTAAAGCAGAGACAATGTGTGTGTTGGTGGCCATCTCTATTAGCCCAACATAGCTAGAATATTGGAACTGTACAATATCCTCTAATAATGATGATGTAATTTGGGCTTTGACGATTTTTGTGATACTGCTTTGTTTTTACCTGCATGTGTACATACAGATATTCCTGCATGGTAATAACCTCAACAGCCTGCATCAGCTAATACACCCTGAGATCCTGCCTTCAGAGTTTGGAGGAATGTTGCCCCCCTATGACATGGGAACGTGGGCAAGAACACTGCTTGACCATGAATATGATGATGACAGTGAATGCAATGCAGACTCCTACAACGCTCCTGCAAAGGATATAGAAAAGGACCTCTCTCCCAAATCCATGAAAAGGTGGGTTAAAGGTACTGTGGTCTTCTAGTGTTGCCATAAGGTTAACATTTGCCTTCCTCCTCTTTTGCGAAGCTGCAGGTAGTTCCCTCAGTTTATTATATACGAGGACTGGGTTTTTTTTTTTCATTTCTTAAGATCGCTGTTGATTATAGACCATAGTGTTGATTATTACTCATGTGAGTTGTGAGCTCAGTACAGCTAATTATTTCTGTGGTGCCATATAAGTATACAGTACTGTGTTTAGAATAAGCTGATATCCCGCCCCAGCCTACAGTAAGTATTAGAGAGTCAGTGCTAGCTGGAGTGAACCTTGGTGCAGAGGATAAATTGGGGCCAATTACCCAGCTGGGTGGTGATGATAACTCTTACCTTCCTCCATCCTGTAGCCCAGTGCCTAGTATCCACAAGCCTGTAGGTGCCAGGACATTTACAGCATCTGAACTGTCAGTCACAGTGACTGCACACAACATGAGAAAAAGTAATGAGGAGAACCAAGACAAAAATCAGTGCCAATCGTTATGCTTGGATCCAGTAAACATCCTGGCTTTCTGATATTCTTCTCTTTGAGAAGATACTGTATAATTGCTTGCTGCATTTTACTATTCAAAATAAAGTATAGAGAGAGGTTAGTTACCTCTCCAGTAACTATAGAAGCAGTGAGGTGATTCACCTGGGAGCAGCAAACCTGGTCCAACTGTGCCAGGGCAGTAGAAGAGAAAGGGGAAAGATTACAGCAGGGTGATAGAAAAGATTGAGCAGGGCAGCAAAAGTCAGAGAGCAGCTCATAAGGGGTAGGCCTAGCAATGAATCAGAAGAGAACAAACAGAGCAGAGAACAATATATAAAGTCATTAAAATTAAGTCAGAATATGCTAAGCTGAGAATTCAGTTTCAGGAGATGGCATTTGATGCAAAAGGGAGAGAGACTCTGGAAGCAGATCAAACAGGATAAAATATTTTCAGACTCCTCAGCCAGGAAGATGATTTTGGCTGGAAAATGTTGCATAGATTTGGGGAGGACAGTGCAGTGTGAAAGGGAGATATTTTTGGGGAAATAGAGAGGAGACAACAGGAGATTGCCATAGGAATAAAAAAGAAAAAAAGCAGTGAAGTTTAAGGATTTTGTGTTAAAAAAAACCTACAGTGCATTGAAAGTGGGAAATAGCAAGAGACTGGATGGGAATGAACTAGGATAAGATGTTAAAAAAGGTCCTGAAGCCATATGACAAAGATGCAATTAACAGAAGTAATGGAGAAAATGGGACAGCAAAGAGCCAGGGGAAGGCGAAAAGTGAGCAATACATTTATATATGATTTGCACATAATACAAGAATTATGAGACAATAGAGAAGCTGTCTTGGAGAGAAGGGTGGAATTTAGGAGCTGAAATGCAGAAGTCCTACTGTTGCAAAATGAAGTCATGCGAGTAAATAGCTTCATCCAAGGATGCAACAAAAAAACATGAGAAGACCTGTGACAAGACCCTTTGGAGCAGACTTTTCTAGACTGTCCTGGGCAAGCACATTATTAAATGGAAAAGCAGTGGATTGACCAGATTCTTCATTCTTTCTCAAAGAATGCTTTCTCACGCTTACCTGTTTTATTCTCATTTGACTTGTGGTTGAAAAATCCTCCATGTAGAACTACACTTCAGTGTAAACTTCAAATTGATATTCTTTCAGTCTGGGTTAGCTGACATGGTAGGAGACACACTGCAGAAAATAAGCATGTTGAAATTTGTATCTACATACTATTGAGCTGAAATTTCCTCACCTTCTTCGCATTCTTTTTCAGTTAGCCTGTCTGCAGCACCTGCTGGAATCCTCCTTCCCTGCTGTTGGATATAAAAAGTACTAAGTAGACTTACTGTGCTGGTACCAAGTAGAAGGAAGTGGTAGTAAAATGGGCTGAAAGTCCCAGGACTTTGATGTATTAGGTGTACAGACTGTGTTAAAACAGAAATAGAAAAATTAAGGTAAAACAGATATAAACTCTATTTCATTAAAAATTAAATTTAACTCGATGGATTGTTTCTCTCAGTTTAAAACCACACTCAGTGTGATATGCTAGTGCAGAAGAAGGTTTTTAACATATAAAAAGCTATGACAGTAAGTCAGTGAAAAGTGTTTAACTTCTTAGAACAAATTTCACAGGTGTCTAGCAGATCTCCAACAATTAACTTGTTTAATTTGGCTTGCCATTTTAAAATTAGTTTATTGCTCTGAAAGAATATCCTTCCTAAACCAAAGTCCTGCTGAGAATTCATTTCTTTGTTACTCATTTTTGCTCCCATATGAACCAGTGACGTTCCTCCTGATCTCCTTGAACTTTTGGTGAATTGGATGATCTCTACTTGAAAGGAAGGCTGATCGTGGGGAGGGTAGTGGAGATATGAACCCCACCTGTAGCACAGACCTCTGGGGAGAATGTGTTCATGTCAGGTGGCACCATTGCAGCTGTCTCAGCAGTCGTGTATAGCCTGTGGCTGTGTCCACCCGTGGCTCTCAGGGCTGAGGCACCCAGCTGGAGACCTGCATCCTCTTCTCACCTAACCCCGCAGGGCAGATGCCTGTGGTGATCAGCTTTGCAAAGTATCTGTGTGTGGCTTTGGTTCCTCACTTCTGCAATGGGGCTTTGTAGTACAACTCTGTCCTAATGTGTTTTGTGAGAATTTATTCAGTAATGTCTGTAAAGTTATTTGGGAGATGTAGGTAGAAGGTGCTATAGACTTACACAAATATTTTTCCTTTTACATTCCTTCATTCATTAATTGCTGCTGAATGGAATGAAACATGACAGTAAATGTTTATTTAAAACTGAATTAAAGCGATTTCTCTTTCTTCAAGGCAATTAGGCTCCCAAGCTTACAAGCTCGTGCAGGCTTCGTTTTCACATCTGCCTTGGCATCAGGGAGTTTGGAGGCCCTGGGAATTTGTGGCCAAAACTGCCTCACTGGGAATCTGAGGCCAGGTTTGCAGCCTTTCCAGCTCCCCTTCAGTTCCCCAGATGAAAACTGGAGACCTTGGCTGCTCAGACATTGGCAGCCTAGGAAAAGGCTCAGTCTCCTATTAGTACTTACATTCAGCTGGGAATCCTTTGAAATTAGTATGCTTCCACAGCATTTTTTTATCTTGATGAACTGGATTTTCCAGGAGTACAGCTTCCCACCAGCAAATTTTCAATCAATCAGCTTTGCATTGGCACAGTACCTTGTGAAGATTTTAAAAAAGCATTTTTAATTCAGTGGTTTAGTTTTCTGCCTGAGGAACTGACCAGCGTTCTAGATGAGGGTTATTGTACAGTTCTAATTAAAAATTTTTAATTATGTTTATCACAAGAGAGACTATCAGATCTTTAAAGCTAATTTTCTTGATTTTAGCATTAGTAAGAGAATGTGGTAAGTATTATAAGAAAATATCCTTGTGTTTAAAGTTTTCACCTAGGCTTTAATTCAGATGTTTTTTCTTGTGTTTTTGAAGGTTTTCTTTAGATTTTTTGAGAAAGACCAAATTGTCTCTTGCCATCAGCCTCATTCCTTGGTTTCAGTGGATGATGCCAGCTTATAAGAGTGGAGGACTGACTCTCCGTGTTTATCTTAGGAGAGGTCAGAATTCATAAAGGTTTTTCTCTGTGCTGTAGCCCTCCAGATGGGCAAATCTGTAGCAATGCTGCAGTCACAGTGTGCTTCCGCTGATCAAAAATAGATGTCTACATTGTAGAGAAGTACACATGCTCTAGCCATCTCAAATCTTTGCAGAAAGGAAGAGAAAGGCATTTCTAGCATGAGATTCATCTCACTAAAGGAAACCTCTAACAAGGGTTGCTTTTACTGTACCCCAGAAGTGTCTGCTTTTTGACAAGCTGAGACATAGGTGATGTAAGACTCCATCTTAACACTTCAGACTCTGTTTTTAATGGAGCATTTTTATTTTGCTGGAGGTTAGAGTTTCCTCTTTTTCCCCTCACACATGGCTGTTGCAGCGTACCAGTACCAGGGTTATGCTTTTGTGCTGAATCAGAGAATCTTACAATCAATCATCACTGAATTTGCCCTTACCATCCTTCTCTGCTCTGTTTAGTTGAGCTGATAAGTGAGTTTGACAGATGTGTCCACTGCTCCAGAAATCCTGCTGGCCATGGCAGGATTCCCTAGGGTTGGCTTAGGAGCTTGCACTGTTGCATTTAATTGCTATTCAGAAAAGGAGCAACTTCTGCTTCCAGCTAACACCTGCCTCTAATTGCAATGTGCCATTAGCCAGATGGGTGTCTGAATTGTACCTTCTTCACCAGCCCCATGCCATATGACCTTCTGGTAGAGACGGTCAGTGCTTAAGTCAGTACAAAAGACAGTTTAGTTTGCCCTCTGTTGTGTGCTGAGGATGCACCCTGCTTCACTGTTTCACTGAAGAAAAGAAGATCCACTTTATTCCACCTTTTGCTCTTTTATCCACAAACCAGCCCTTTAAAGCTGTGTAATCACTCCATGAGGGTATTTTCTGACCATTTGCAATAATCAGATGCTTGGGTAATGCTGTACCATTATTTTTAAGCCCTAGCAGAAATGAAAATCAACAAAAGAAAGCTGAGGTTTACCCTCATTTGTCTTGATCTAGAAATGTCAAATAAACATGTTATCCCTCTGCAGGTCTCAGTCGGTTGTGGATCCTGGGGTGCTGAAACGCATGGATAAGAACGAGGAAGAAAACATGCAGCCTTTGCTTTCACTTGACTAACAGTTCCTGAGCATCGGACATGAACTGAGGTGGAAGGCACTGCCTCTCAGCAACAAGCAAACCATTGGGAAAGAGTGTACCAGCTGGAATCCTATTTACTCATGTAAATGTAGCATAATGGCAGCAGGCAGCAGGTTTTACTATTTTGCCTGAATTCTGGATGCCCTGGGGTGAAAAAGAAGAGGAGAAAAAAGGAAAATAAAATTAAATAAAAAATAAAGAGGAATCAATAATTTATTCTGTAAGTGCCAACTTGTTTGTAAATACTATATAATCCTCCAGTTTGACTTTGCAAGTTATGGTAAACAAATGCTATGGAAATGAGTGACTATTAAATATGTCAGTGAAGTGCACCATAAAAAAGAGAAGAAAACGTGTGCGTGCTCACACACGCACACACATACACACAGAGAAACACATACTGGACAAGGAAAAATATCAAAGCCAATTAAATGTTGGCCTTCTCATAGGAAGCCATATTGCAGCTAGCATATTGACTGCTGTTTTGTTTTCTCTCTGCAATGCTCATGTAGTGTGCAAAGATAAAGAGGGAATATAAGAACTTGGAGATGCTGTAATCGGTTGAATATTTCCTAACTGTAGGAACTGATTTCACAAATAATGTTGTGAATTAGGATTGTGATTCAGCATAAACCATGTAGCATTGTGAAAAAGATAACAACAGATGAGCTGGAACCAACTCTTTGACAGCTTTGTTGGTTGGCTGTATGGATCTGTGAGGTTTCTTCCTTAACTTTTCGTTTACAGTTCGCAAGTAACCTGGCTTGTTACCCCAACCTGGGTGTTGTAATGTGGGACACATTGGAGTTACTTCTCTTGCATTTTGGGTGCACATCAAGAATTTTTCCAGGACTCTCTTCTCCCTTGGAATGAGAAAATAGTCCTCTAAATACAGCATAGTAACCGGTATTTGAAAGTAAAGCCTGGCAGCAGAGGTTAAAAGTTAATCACTGAATCCTGTGCACTGGGAGACTGGATACATATATATATTTTTACCAATCTCCGACAAGCATACAAGGTGACATTGTTAGACAAGTATATTTGATTGAAGGTTTATACAAGAAATCATACCTATTCAATGTACTTAGATATATTATAGATTGTATATTGAGACAATGTCATTATTAATGTAGTAAATCTTCCCATAGAACAACAGCATCCCACTTCAAGCAAGGGTTAATATGAATAAGTTGTAGTCAAACATCTCAGCCTATGTGTTTAGGACACTTTTGTTTTGGTTGTAGTGTAACTGTATATATTGAACATGTGCCATAATAGAGAAATACATTTTACCTCAAAAGGGCAACAGCTTTTGCTAGGGATTGGGTAAATCAGCTGAAATGGAGGGGCTGTGTCATCTTTGTTATGTGCTGGCTGATGTGTGTGCAGCCTGTTGTATGCTGAGGCAAGAATGCAATTTCTTATTAGGACTTTGCAATCAGAGTGAGAAGACATGGGGTGCCCACCAAGACATCTGAATAGTTAGAGGTATTGTAAGAGCATGTCTGGGCAATGCAGGGATTAGTTAAGAATACACTGACCACAGTGGAAGAGAGAGCTCACAGCAACCCTGCCTCCCAAGCGCCAGAGTTTAAAGAATTTCTTCCATCACTTCAGTGACCACTGAAGTTTCAAAGTCACCGGTTGTAGGTCACTTCTCCTCGCCCAGGATGATTGCAGCTGTAAGATTTAGTAGGCTGGGATGAGTTAAGAGAGAGCGGAGAGTGAAATCTTGGAAGCATGTCGTCTCAGAGTTTAGCTGTAACTCCTGTGGTGGCAGCTTTGGCATTTCTCAGGGCTGAGACAACCCTGTCTCTTCCAGCATCACCCTTGGTTAGCCCAGGCAGCACACAGATAAAGCTTTCCTACTTCGCAGTTCATTAGCAGCACTGATAAATAGTGTATGCCCCAACATGCAATCGCATTGCAGGAACTTGTCTGAACAAGTCATCACCTTTCCACTCTCCTAATTCTATTTTCATGATACGTGTTATGAAATGCAAAGAGAAAAGATATGGAGCCTGAACGTCTTTTCAGTCTGTTCTACAAGTTTTCAGTAGTAGAAACTGTTGTAATACTACTTCTACGGTTTGAGAGACTTGAAAGATTGATGAATTCTTATATACTATTTTATTCAGTCCTATTTTTCACATGCTTTGTAACATCATGCTGGATAGGTGAGAAATGTCTCTAGGGTTTGCATAAGTAAGTGCCATATTTGAATGTAAGTTATATATGCCCACACTTATGGTTAGTGGAATAGTATATTGCCATGGATCTGATTTTTAAATCCTTATCAGATAAAACTCTAACATCAGTAGAAATTTTCTGCTTGTAAGGGCTTCAGGATTTAGTCAGTATTCCATATGTATGCAAACTGTGACACAGTGGTGATCAAAATCTTCATGGATGCTTTCGGATACATGGGCCAAACCTTGGTGTAAACCAGCACAAAGCTGATTGTAGAGTACACCAGCTGTCTGGTCAGAAAATGCAAATACCTCTTACATCCCCACAGAGCATCTTTGTAGGAAAGTGTATCTGCTCAACTGTATGAAGCTTTAAATTTGTTTTCAAGTTTATAAATTTGTTTTGTTTGCAAATCCTTTATTTATGCACTTAGCTGTAATTTATGTAGTGTTTTCTGATGCCTGATTTCAGCTTCAAGTTAATGAGTATTAATGTATTCTTTCCAGAAAGCGAAAGTAAGATATATTATAATTTTGTGTAACTGGGACCTCATCTTTCACCAAGAACAAAACTACTTTTTCAATAAGATCCTCACTGTTAAAGACTTGGGCTACAGGTCTTCTTGGCTGCGGCTTTTATTTCGCTGAAGCACATTCTGGCAGTGGTAACTACAGTTGTGACATTGGATAAGAATATGAAAATGGGTAAGAAAAATAATTGTCCTTTACATGCTCTCAGTATTCTTTGAAGGCATTTCTCTTTTACATATGAGGGTACATAAAGGGTTTCCACCTTTCCCTTGCTTCTTGTAGAAAATCTTTATAGGTAGGTCAATTTTTAATAGATTAAATTTGGACTGAAAACTTTTTCCAATCTTTATTATCATAGGAATTGATGTCTAATTTTTATAGCAGAATTGAAGTGCTAAAAATAGAATTCAAATGCTTAGGAGGAATTCCTCTTAATTTCTTACCTTTGTTGTATATTGGGTAGAATAAACCTTGTTGTAATTATGCATGCTGATATGCATATAAAAAAAAATATCCTGCAATATGAGGAACTTAGTGGAAAAAACTGGATAAACCTGTCCAAGCAACTAAGTAGAAAAAAAGGGGGAGGAAAAAAAAGTGTAAAAATTGATAGTTTCGGGCCTTTGGCAAGATCTAAAAATGTCCCCTTACATGATGTCTCTTTCATGAAACAAATGTTTAAAAATATATGGAAAAGTTATGGAAACTTCCATGCCCAAAGCCTTCCTCCTGTAATCAGAGATGTCAATAGTCTCTTGGCTTTATAAAGACAGGTAATCTGTCCCACTAAGCTCCAACAAATACACAGGCTCCCAATAGTTATTAGTTGTAAAATAGCTTTAAGATGTCTTTACAGAAATGTAAATTTACTGTATAGCATATTTAAAAAGATGTTTTGCACTCCACAAACATGCTATGCCTGGTCACAAAAGATACTTGTAGAGACATATATAAACTAAACACAGAATTAAAGAAAACAGGAGTAGAAGGGACCTCAAGAGGTCATTGATATGTGGAGGAGCAGATTCGCTTTCATGTCTCTCTTAAAGAATCATTTTAGCTCTGTCCCTTGCATGGAATGTTCTTTGTATTATTTAATCACAGTCACAGCAAAGCCTAAGCACATTACCTGACAAAATTGTAATCTGACAGTATTTTGTTCATGCCTTTTATTATTTACCTGTTCTGTTTGGGAAATTAAAAAGTTTGCCAAGTGTCATAAGAACTACCGTTTAGAATTACCTGGGAAACACTTTGCAATAAGCTTTGGTCATGTCCCTGTTATTATATTGTTTCTGTTATTATCAGTGTATGTTTTCATCAAGATTTTTGAAAAAGTCATGTTTGAAAGAGCATGGAAGAGAGAAAAATTCAAAATCAGGCTTCAGAATTTTGTTTAGAATATTAAAATAGGATTTGGGGGAGCGCTGAGTTTGGTTTTGATTGATAATCTTTATTTGCCTATGGGGAATGTCCTGAGCAATCAACAGCATTGGGTACCAGGACAAATTTGGAAGATAAATATCAATGTGAAAGGCAAGAGCAAAGGTCTCAAAGGATTGTCCTGAAAAAATCACTTAATCATGTGGCTAGCTGTATCATGTCCTTCTAAAGAAAGGCATTTTGCAAGTAGCTTATGAGCATGTATTTGTGGTGCTGAGAATAGTGCTTTTGTCCATGAAGTTCAAAGCACACTATGAAATCAAGAAAATAATAATCCCATTTCTCAGGTAGCAAAACAGAAACACAGACAATTAGGGACATTAAAATCTCAATGGAAAGCATTCACATTGTGTTTATATACAGCAAAAATGATACTTTGATCACTCAGTCTGGTTTGAACTGCAGGAGAGAAAATAATGTGTCCCTATTTTGTGTGAGAAGAATATCTGGTTGTTGATTCAGTCATGTCTAGTTTCTTTAGAAACCTACCTAAACAGTTTACCATGAGACCTTTACAAACCAGGGGCGATCTGCTTTCCTGTGGAGTTAAATCTGAATGTACATTTTACCATTTCTGCTGAGGAAATGGTAAAAAGGGAGTATGTCCCCCAAATGAAATGCCTTTCTTCCCTGTATGATTGATGTAAAAGTAGTTTACTCTGAAGACCCCCAAAAGGAAATCTTGGCTGCCCAGTAAAGAATTTGAACGTGGTCAGGGAGGATCTCCTTTTGAGGGCCTTGAAAGATACTTATTTCCCATTAACTATACAAGGAACATCAGGATTTTATTTAGAGTCATGCTTAAGTGACCACAAATGAAATTGCAAGACAGGTAGATAGGACCCCACATCCTGTATTGCCTTGTAACCTTGAATGATCCTCTGTCAAGGGTCTGTATTTAGCACATTGACTTGGACATACCCTTCAGTCTGCATTTCAGCTTTCAGTTGTGTGGGAATTTTTTCCTATCAGCTTTTGGGATCTTAATTTGTTCCCTTCATATGGGTCTGTTGCCACAAAATGGCATTGACCCCTTGTTGGATTGCACAATTTGCAAAGTGGTTTTGTTGTTAAAAAATAACAGCTTGTGGTATGGTGGGCAGCGGTGAAGTTGAAACATAGGTCACAAGCTCCCACTACTTTGTCACTCATTCTCCAGTGCTTTGTGTGTATAAACTGATTTGATTGATAACAGCTGTGTCAGACTCACATGATATGAATTTAAAAAGAGAAGTTTCTGCAGTGAGTTCAAAATCTGAGTTGATAGTGTTGCTGTGGAATCCAAATGCAGGGGAAGCACGGCACACAGGCAAAATAGACCTCCAAGGGAAGATGCTGATGCTTCCTTATGGCACCCATTTTTGTTAAAACATGGCCAAAGTATTTTGTCTATGGGGACCATGGTCAGCCAGCTCTGTTGTTTCTCCATCAGTCACTTACAACAAGTTCTCTGTAGTAAAGGTGTGACAAAGCTTCCTTTTGCTGTTAGTGGAGAATTCACTTCCGGAGAATTCACTTCCAGAGAATTGGCATATCTGTCAATTTGCAGCAGTGAAATGGTGGGGGTTAATTAGGATTTGTATTTGATATGGAAATGCTGCTGTAATTCCTTAAAGAGGCTGCCGCATCATTGGCAACACATAGCAGTGCCTAAAGGCAGGCATCTCAAAGCAGCTCCCTTGGTTAATAAAAATTTAAGGAGAGAGAAAAAAGCAAGGGAAAAAATAATAGAAGATGATAAAATACAATAATTAAAAAACAGAAGCAAGCCTGCAGTGGAAAGCCATATGAATGGCAAAAATGATGTGAGTGAACTTGTATGAACACTTCCAAGAAGTGAATCAGTAGCCTGTCTTGTGTCCCCCACAACGTAGTTATGAGCAGAGTTCCCATTTTTCAGATGGTCTACCTTGTATGGCCATGATGGAGTTTCCTAAATCTTTAGAAAATACTGCAGTTACCATGTGAAATTGTAGGTGCAGTAGCTGAGCTTGTGAATGTGGTTTAATGGATCAGTGCATGCCATCAGATCCTCACCTGGAGACGGGCCCTGGGCTGACTCAGACCTGGTACCTGAAGGAATATGTGAAATGCCGTGTCCTGCCTGGCTGAAGAAGTCGTGCAGGGAGAGAAGGAAAGGAGCCGCACGCCCATAAGGAAAGGTGGGAGGCCTATGGAGAAAACAACAATGGGGAGCTGGAGTGAACTGATCAATCATTTTAATGTAATGGTGAGGGAGGCTTTCACTTGCTCTTTAATATGAGAGGACTTACAAACCCTACCACACATCTGTCATCAGAAAGGAGAGAGAACATCTTTCTCTCTTTCCAACACAAACTTGGTTTCGATACATTTAAACCTGATGTATATGCCAGGCCTGAACTGCATCTGCTGCTGCTGTTTCCACAGTGGCTCTTGGGCTGTGGGTATCGCATAGCATGCAGGAGCTGGAAAGCTAACGTTCACCCACCTGTCCATAGGAAGAGAAGGGAGGGATGTGTTCTGCAAGTCCCTGCTGCAGAGATAATTTCGTGGGAGAATTCAGCACTTGCTTAGATTAAAGCCTGTCTTGCCCTGACATCAATATCAGCACCTACTCTGTGTAGAAGGCTGGGAGTGTTAGCGGTGTGGGAATCTCCCCTGTGCACCTCGGTGTCTTGTGCTAATTATGCAGCCTTTGAGCTGTAGCTGGTGATCTGTGTCCTGTGTCTTTAAACAGTTCTGCTGGTAATGTTAATTGTAGCCATTAGTCACTCAGAGTGGAGATGATTTAAAGGAAACTGACAACTTTAAGCATTACACTTAAAGTCTAAAAATATTGAATTGGTGATTGTTACAAGTAATGCCTAAGATTATGATAACTGAAAGAGTTTCAGGGTTTGGTTGCATTGTATCCTTGATGGGACTTAGTGTATAATCACTTTCCCTTAAATATGGTTTTCCCTGATGTTCATGTGCATCTTTCATGCATCAGTGGCAGAAGGAATTAAATAGTAGAAAATGTGATTTTAAAACTATAAATATATTAAAAGGGCACATATAGAATACCTGACACTGTTTTAAAAAAATTGTTTTGCAGTTAACTAGTGTTCAACTTGACAATAATGTCTCTTTTAAATCATTTGGTTCTCTAGCTCTTTCACTCTACAGACTGTTGTGTGAAATGTGTCCTACAAAATTTTCCCAGCTCTGCATCCTTTCTTCTCCTACCCCCTTGCATTCAACAACATCCTGTCTTCTGTACGTACTTTATTCTATGAATAACTGGAGAAAACTGTAAAAAAACCCAACACCCTGATAATCTGCAGACTAGAGTTTGAGGACCACTATTTTAAATATTTCCCATATACAAATTTCTGGTAACAGGGTGAAATGGAAAATGAGAGCAACAGCTGACCTCATCGTAGAGGAATACAAAACAGACTCTGGCTAGGAGTCTGCACAGGTGTAGATAGACAGTCATCTGAGACAGCTCTTGTGATTTAAGATGTTACCTTCCCCTGACTGTTAATTGTCACTCTTCAGGTAGGGACTAGTGCCCCAACATTTAAGCAACAGCAGTTATGGAAGTACTCCTGTCCCAGTGAATGTTGTGCACAACTCACGCTAACTCTGTTGACTCTGCACTCATGCAAATGTAAAAGCACTCACATAATCTATTAATACAACTCTGTTATGAGAATAATCATTAACAGCTAGTCGTGGAGACATCTAAAATTGCTAGATTGGCTATCTGTGCCTTAAGGCTCTCGTGATCTGTAGTACTTGCATAGCAGTAACCACTGAAAAGATTTTTTTTGCATGCAACAATCTACTTTGGAGCCTTATGGAAAATACTATAGCACCATATCAAAAATTCAAAAATTAAATTACAGGAGTAATTTGCAAACAGTGCTTGTATCCTCAGGATAAAATTTGTTTGTTTGTTTCTCAGTTTAGTACTGTTAGGACTCAGGGGGTCTGAGATTTGTAAAGCCAGGACAAGTCTATCAATCAGTCATGTTCTCTCTATGTATAGTTTCAATAACTATTCTCTTTTCACAACTTGTTGTCAGTTTGAGTTTTATTCTTGGACCTGGTAAGATGGTTACTTTTAGTCTGTTGTGTTCCAACCTAAAATCTGAAGATTAAGCAACTTTGTGAAACATGTCACTCTTTATATTGTATATTTAAATATCATCAGTTCTCTGTGATCAATGGGCTGCTTTGGAGAGTACTACTACTTTAAATCATTGTTGGTTACTGAGGAAGAATGACATTCTGTTAAATAAAATATGACCAAATGAAAATTAAAATACATATATATTTTTGTGTTTGTACATGGCAGTGTTTGTCTGGCTTGCTTGTGCTAAAATATATATGGAGGACATATTTTAATTGGATGAACTGTACTTGATTTTCATCAAGGTTTTGAAAGAAAAATGAAAAATAACAAATAACTGAGTGGTATATCAGCATGTAAATTTTTTTTCTGGTAACACTGAATGTCTCTTTCCACCCAACAGTAAGTTTTAGAGAGCTAACATATTCCACGTTTACAATACTGTTGTGAGCTGTCACTTCTTGGAGGTCTGCAGGTCGTGAGTGTCCTCACAGATGAAGATCATGCAGAGATGCAGCACAAGAAAAGCTCATTTTCCCCTCAGAGATATTTCTTACTCTCCTGCCTCTGAACTTCTTCTGTACTGTGTTCCCTAGCATTGTCTCATGTTCATTGACTTTTCTTTTGGTGCCACACCAGGGAGAAGTGATATTAGCTCCTCACAGAGATGTCCCTTTTTCAGGGAAATGTTGCTGTTCTCAGGAGAGTAACCAGAGTAGGACAGAACAGGCTATGTGATGTTGAAGCGGTGCCTGCAGAATGACCATATTTCAGTCTAGATTTTATTTTTCTTGGGAGAGAGAGACTCAGTAAATGATAGCTGTGTGTTTATGTGCTTCTCCAGTGTTCTTTCTGTAGTATTCCTTACTTTAGGCACAAGGACACTTATTCACATTTTCTGTACATTTTCCATATCTTAACTTTGGTTTACACAGATTAAAAAAAAAAAAATAGGCTGCAGTAGCTTTCTGTTTCACACATAATCTGAGTGGTATATTTGGATGCATTCTTTATGCCAATTTGGCAAGATATAACTTCCCAAGAAGAAGTACAGATTTCCCAATTACCATGTTGAAAAAATACCAATGGTTTCTCATCTACGTGGGAATGTAGTCCTTCAGCTCCCAGGCGCTGCATTGTTGTATACAGTATATAAACCATTGCTGCACAAGGGTGCATTTCATCATTACAACTGTAACAAGATAGATGTCAATACAGCTCTCTGCTCCCTTTGAAATCCCTCACTCACATCCCTCTTACTGAGCAGAATTAAAGCCCTTGTAAGCTGGTGTGATTTGCTGTGACACCTCACTACAGTGCTTTAAGTTACAACCACTATCCATTTGTATGTTGCTAGGCTGCTTTCCCCTGAAAACAATGTGATCCCAGTGTGTGTGTGTGTGTACATAGAATCATAGAATCGTTAAGGTTGGAAAAGACCCTTAAGATCATCGAGTCCAACTGTTAACCTATCACTGCCAAGTCCACCACTAAACCATGTCCTGAAGCACCACATCTACCCATGTTTTAAATACCTCCAGGCATGGAGACAACCACTTCCCTGGGCAGCCTGTTCCAGTGCCTGACTACCCTTTCGGTGAAGAAGTCATGCCTGCTTGTCTCCCCGCACGTCCCATTTTGGAGCCCTTTTACCAATGTCAGTTATCTGTGGGAAAAAGACAGAGGCCTCAAAGCTTGCATCTGTGTTGACATGTGACAGCACAGTGTGACATGCCCAGGGTGCCTGCCCCTGATGTGGGAGCTGGCTGGAGCACCCTGCAGCTCACGTGCAACTCCAGCACCTTCAGTTCCTACCAGAGGAGACCAGGCTGTGGGCTGGAGGATGGGGGAAGGAATACCAAACTTGCCTTTGGTCTGAGGGAACCAGGATGCAATGGGGACCCATGCTAGGGCTACACAGAGTTTAGATGTGTAGTACCATAAAAGTAGGTATGTGGGCAGAGGAGAGCAATGCTTTTTGCTCCCTGATAGCGAGCAGGGCGAACCCTTACTGTCAGGCACTGGTGTTTCTGTACAGGCAGGAGGTCATACACAACTTCCAGCCAAAAGGAGAGTGTCAATGTAGCTCCCGCTGGTGTTGAGGCATGGTCAGCAGGATGTGCAGGAGTATGGGAGACTCATCTGGGGAATTAAATACCTATCATGCTACCACAACTTTGGTGCAGCCTACAATAGCACTGTAATGGTGTAGGATGCAGGAGTGGATAGTGAAACTGGGAGCAGTGCTATTAATTGCAGTAGTACTGGTGGTGGTTACACAACTCTCTAAGTGTCTATTGAGCATAATATAAACAGAGTAAGTGTTCAAAAAGCTGAAAGTTCTCTATGACAGTAGAAAATAAAGTACTTTGTCTCATTGCCTGCATGTGTCTTGACAGTGCTGGTTTCATTCTCATGAGCTGAGTAGGGGGGAAAAATAGCACTTGGCCTTCTAGACATCTACAGATGGTTGGCTGGTCAAAAGCTCTTCCAGTACCTGAACCCTGACTGACAGTGTCCCTTCCCCTCTGGATACATTACCAGGCTGTCAAGCAATCTTTCTTCCCTTCATCCATCAACTTAACTGTTGAAAACTCTGGAGATTAGCAGCTGAGAAAGTGCATGTGTAGCAAAAATATGTTGCACTGGTTGAAATGGAGATAATATTTTTTTTTTACACTACTGTTCTTTTCTATTCAGAGCTACAACTTTTTAACTTTTGTCTTTTGTGAAAAATTTAACACCTTGCCTCTTCCCAAATTGACAGAAAAAAAATTATTAATGAAAAAAATGGTAATGCAATATCATTGTTTAAATTTTATTTCCAGCAGTGGTAATGCTAGAGGAAACAGTTAATCGTATTATTTGATAGCAATATTTTTCATTTCAATCTCTGGAAATAAATACTTTTTTTTTAACCAGCATGTAATTTCTTCCTCATGAAGCAACGAAGTGAGAATCAGACTGATCTTACCATGTCCAGTTCCTAGAATCACTGCATAAAGGCTAACCCCAGTGAAGAAGCTGTTGAAATGCTGATCTTAATGAGAAAAAAAATCACATTTTCTTTTAGTTCGATGTATAAACTGAAAATGTATAAAATTTGAATATGAAATATGAAGCTTTTAATTAGTTTCTAAATTAATGCAATGGTGGTTCAAAAGCTTTACAATTCTTTCTCTTTTTTTAATGCATCTAACTTTTACAGTTCAGATTAAGCTACCAAACCCCCAAAATACCCTGAAATCCTAATGTGCTCAGAATAAAGTATGAAGTACAACTGTGCAATCATACTATCAACTGGAAACTTTTTTGTTATTAAGGCTTTACATTATTATTATTAGATCCTTTTAATGGTCATATAGGAAAGACCTCAAGGAAAAATAAAGCATCCTGTTTGCAGAAACAAAAAAACCCAAACAAACAGAAAAGAAACATGGATCTGGCATACCACAGCTTATACTGATCTTTCTTGATTTAATTCCTCATATGTATAACTTTCATTTCTTCTTTAAAAAAACTGTAGCCATGGTTCTCAGCCCATGTGGTGCATCAAAGTGATGCACCCCTGTACAAGTGTGCTAAACCATAATAGCTTCTAACGTTATTATGATGTCGTTAAAAACATTTGACATATCATGTAGTTTGAAAAAAAAATATAGACTAAACTCGATCATGAAATAAAGATGCAGCACTGAAGACAGTGCTTGGAAAAACCCTTGCAAAGATACCTGTCAGGTACATAGTCTCTTCAATAGGTATGGTTTGCAGTCAGTTTAGGATATGATGGTCTTCAAGCTCCAGAATTAAAGAAAGGGGAAAGTGAATATATCTGCTAGTAATACATGTAAATCAGCTGAATTAATAAGAGACCATGCTGTGGAAATGTAGATTTAGCCTACTGTTAATTTCTCACTATGAGAAAACTGCCTCATTATAAGGCTTTAGTTAAATGCAGAGGCAACTGCAGTGCAGTGTGGATTAATTAAAATTCAGGCATTAACTGAGATTGACCTCAAGTCATAATTCCTGTGAGTAACATTCTCCGCCACTTGTTGTTTTTGTGGATGATCTTATGGAGATTTTCAGGGAAAGGGGGAATGTGACGTACTACCATTTCTTCTTCCCTTTAAGTTCTCTAAAGTTCATTGCCTTTAAATTTCTCTGCTAATGTCCCTGGATTATGAAAGGAAGCAGATGGATCTACTATATAAGAATTTCTTTAGTCTTCATTTATTGCCAGTTCCTTGTCTTCTAATTTTATTGATTCTGAGGTGGTTTTTGTGTTAGGGGTTTTTTGGGGGGAAGGTGGGAAAATGAGTCCTTTTTTCCATTTCAAGGTAATTCATCAAATGATGTTTTCATAACCCTGCAGCTGCAGACATTTATTTTTGACTGTTTAATCCCCCCCAGTTTATTATTCAAAGATCGGCTGTTTGTAATGATTAAATATAAGCATCTCAGAAATGCATAATGATGCCAATTTTCTGCCTAGTTTCCCTTTCCTAAAGCACCTTATCAGTGCAATATAAAGCCCAAGATGACAGCAATTTACACCTCTGCAGAGACAATAAAATGCAAATAGCGTGGTTTAGCCTGAGTATTTTCCCCTGGAAATAATTAGTTTTACCTTATCATTATTTTCCCTTGTGCAAAAAAATATGCACTAATAAGATGACTGCTGTTTTGTTTTGGTTTATTTATTTATTTATTAAGCTCAGATAAGAATTTCTCTATTACAAATGCCTATCAGGGAAAGTCATGTATTTGTTGGATGCCACATAATGAAGAGGCGCCTGCCTGCTGCCTGTCACCGCTGCTTGTTTGCAGGGTGACATTTGTGGGGTTCAGATTGCAGAAGTGAGTTTGTGTTACAGGCTGAAGTCAATAAATAATGAGGGGCCATAGAGGCCTGATATGGCACAGCTCCTTGGTTTGGATGTGAGATACACAAACCTCTTCTTTATAAATGGTACTTTATGTGGGTTTTAGTTTCTGTGGGATTTTTGTCACATAGCCTCACTGAACAAAACTACTGCACCCTAGGGAGAAAAGTATTGGTGCTGCCAGAGAACTAATTTTGGGAAGGCAGAGGATAAAACTGTCAGCTTTTCTGAGCTGAAAGAGTTTCCCAAAGGGACTTTTTATTTTGTGAGGAAAACTACCAGAGGCTTGTAGCATTACTGGTATTGATTTTAATGTTCCAGTTTGCAGTCTTTATTTGCAAGAGCATTTTGATTAAAAAGACTTGTCTTTAATTTTCCTTCTCAAAATGGCTTTGATTTTAAAATTGATTTTATGATAGTTTATAACATATATCTAAAAAGGTTAATTTATTTTTTTAAAAATCAAAACCACTGCTCTGATTATTAATGTTAAAAGTGATATTATGAGTCTGAATTATTAACATTACATTTTTTGAAGTAAGTCTCAGGTCATGTTTTGTTCTCAGGTCATGTTCGGTTCTGTGTCAGAATAAACTCAAATGCCAAACTACCACAATTTCTCATGGAAGAGAAACTCTTAGATTGAAGATGCTCTGTTGCTTGACTTCTGTCAAAATAAAGTCATCAATAACAAATATATATCGGTTCCTTTCACTGATTCACTCAAATAAGATTAAAGAGAATAAGAGGACACTATAAGTCATTTACTTGCTGATTTACTGAACTAGAAAAATAATCAGATCATTAACTCCCATCTTAAAATGTAAGACTAGTCTTCTGAAAAGTTTAGTTAATGCTTGCACCTGCTCTATAAATTTAAGCAACTCATCCCTCAGCTTTATTACCTCCATGACATCCACAGCTAGTGAGGTCCATAATTCCAGAGCAGAGATGATTAATGTCACCCTATTTGGATTCCTTACTGTAGTCCAGCATCAGAGATCATCAGAAACTGCCTGCACCTGCGTGATGAGGCAGGCAGGGAGGGAGGGGACTGTTTTAAGCCTTTGAATTTTTTCTGTCATGAAGCCTTACTTTCCCCATTCTTCTGAGTGAGGCTGGTCACAATTTGTTCAAGAAGGTCTTTCCTGCTGAAGATTTTGGATATAGCAAAGTTGAAACTGTGAAACATTTCAATCTCATCTACATTTTCAAAATAAATTTTTAAAACAATTTAAATACATTTATCTTGATACAATTTTTCTTTTGATGATATGTTAGTTAAAACAATAACAAAATATTTCTGCTTCAATTTGAATATTTTAATTTATAAAAATTTTGGGAGTTTTACACTTCATTATAACTTGAGACACATATAATTTCAAAATCCATAAATTGTTCTGAGGAACAAAATTTCCTTTTGTATTTTTAGTTTGGATCAGCTTCTCTAGTTTGCTGTAGATGACTTTCAGGAAGGTCATGATTTGATTAGTATATGCCTCCAGCCCTTCAAAAGTATATTCATCCATTCAAAGTTTTATAGGTTTTTTCCTTCCTCTTCAGCTATCCCAAAGTTTCTGCCTCAGCCACTCTCACCTGAGGACAGCTAAAGAGATCTTCTGAGGCGTGTATTAAATAAACAAGCTGGTGGTTTTCCATCTTTCCTTTCAAAATCTTATAGTTATTGGATATACTATGCCAGAAACACTTTCTAATGTATTAACCACGTGTGAAAAAAACCACATTTCTTTATACCATGATAGAAAAGGAACTCATATATATCAAGAAAGCAAAAATAACCACACCAGAGAGAGAGGGAGCAGGGAAGACAGAGGAAAATGTTAGTGAATATCTGGACCTGACAATGATGGCAAGGAAGTAAAGCATTAGGATAAATAATGCCATGCCCTAAGTATTATTCCAGAGTATACAGGTTCCTTTTCTTTTCTGATCAACTGATCAACTGAAAATCAGTTTACTTTAACTGAGCGCACACCACATGTTGTTGTGTTACTTATAAAAAGAATTGTATCCCCTTTGCAGTGTTGTTGACTGCCATCAGCAGTCAATCTAGAAAGTGCAATTCTGAGGTAGCTTGCACAGAGAGGATGTAATAAAGCTAAAAATTCACAGAGTGATAACAAAGACAATGTAACGGTGTCTGCACATGGAGAGTAAATGTGCTAGGACAGTTCAGCCCTGAAAATAGCCAGTGGGGTTTGAGGCATGATGAAAGCCTACAAACTCATGAGTGGCTTGGAGAAACTGAATAGCTTTGTTTTTTTTTGTACAAGAGCAAAGAATGACCACACAAAATGATCAGACTGCACATTCAGGACACACAAGAGGAGGTGAGGCTCCATGCGACCTCTAATTAAAATCTTTACCTCATTGCCACAGGGCACTGTAGATGCTGAAAATACATATGACTTCCAATAACATATTCATTAAAGAATTATTTATCTAGGGCCATTGAATGCAAAAAAAAATATGGCCACTGTCTCAGGGAGATCTTGAGACACAGGGCTCCAAGTATTCCGACAGTTCACCAGGGGAGCATCAGTTCCTGCTTGCAGCATTCTCAAATCCTTCCTGGGCATCTGCTGCTGCCCACTGTCAGAAACAGGACTAGGCAGACTTTTAGTCTTGCCAAATATGGCTTTTCCTACTTTCACTAAAAATAGCTCACATACTACAGATTTATATAGTGTCCAACACTGCGATGTATTTGAGATTCGCTTGTTATAAGAGCTGTCTCCTGTAGTGATTCTTCAAAGGCTGTTATGCTGTAGGGGCTTGCTATCATTTAAGACAGATGTGGGGAACTTGTCTCACCCAACTTTAGACATCTACGTGTCAGGTAATTGCCTGGATCCCTGCTCTGGTCAGTGGAGAAGAAAATTCATGGTCAGGGTCATCTCACCTAGGAGATGAGCTGTGTGCTATGGAGCCTATCCCTCTCTGTAAAGGGAGCCAAATGACTAACTCCCATGTAGACACCTACATCTCAATTGTCAAAATTTGGATATATGAATCCCACTATGTCTGGAACTAGGCGACGGTCTAACTAGGAAAACTGAATGTTTTTTTTCCTGTTTTTGAAATCAGGAGATTTCTATCAGCAGGGCCATTGCCCTTGACTGATATCCACATTGAAGATAATGTGAGGGGAAAATTGGTAAGGAAGGGAAGTAAGTAGAGAGCTCTGTCCTGGTTCTACTTCCTCCCTTGTGGAGTACATTGCATAAAAATGGAGGAAATGTGCCTTTTTTTCAAAGAGAGATTGCTGTATTTTCTAAAACAACAGTGCAACAGCAAGCCATCTGGAAAAGCTGTCTGGCATACAGACTTTAACCAGGTTTTGGGTCCACAGAGGTATTAAAGACAGGCTTTGTTATCCAGAAAGATCCTTTATCTTCTTCTTGAGTGTAACATGTCTGCAGCAGATAAATTTGACTAGAAAAAATATATTAATTGCTTTATTGTCATGTAGTTCCTCCAAAATCACAGTTCTACAATTCAAAGGGCTAGGACTGAGAAAAATGTGTTTAAATCACTCCTGGCTCTTAAAATCTGTGTTATGGAAATTAGACTGCCTAAGAATGGTGTCAGACAGGAGATGTACACGTAGCAGTGCACCTGAAGGGCAGCACTAGGAGCAGTGGGCAGCTATTACTTAGGTGCAGAGGAACTGGACTGCATAGCTGCTCCTGGTGGTTGAATTCATTCACAATAGAATTGTATCCAGGTATATGACATATATAATTTTCAGTATTGTTTCCATTTTCAGGATAAAATCATCTGACCTTTTGCCATATGGGAGCTTGTTTGTTACCTGAATGTTTTTCTTATCACCATTAAGGAACAGCTTCCCAAAGTCTGTCTGTACCTATACTTACAATTATACCTATACTTTCAACTATCTATATATTTTTTTCCAAGCTGAAAATCATTCTCTTTGCTTCCTCTTTGTCTGTGTCTATAATAGGTCATTGTTTGTTCATGATAACACTTAAATTGCTCACCACTCCTTCTTCAGCCAAATTAAATGTACCACAGTGTTTTGAAGATACTCCATGTACCTTGAGATGGGGTTCTTCATATAATCTATGCTCCAAATGTTATGTTTTGCACTGTTAATCTGAAGGGAACTACTTGCTGTCATGGTGTGATCTTTTGATGCAAAGGTACAGCTACTGGATACTTAGGTGAAGGAGAACATGCAATAAAAACAGCTGATGATTATCATTTGAGTCAAAATGGGTGGGATTCATTTGACCACACTTCAGCTACATGTGACCTAGCTCTATACACTCTAGTCAATAAAGAGGAAGAGTCACTTCTAAGGCATTACTCATCACATCCTAAAGCAGAAATCTTAGCTAGGGGAAACCGTTGGTATGACTGGCAAGGGAGGCATAACGGGAACCTGAAACAGCATACACGCTGCGCAGAGGCAGTACAGAGGAGAAGAGAATGTTTCCTTTACAAATTATTAAACAACAGGAGGAAGCCCTTTGACACCTTTTATTTGTAATGAAAAGGTAGGTCTCCAAAGGAAAATGCTTGCTTAGTAAAACATATTTAATCAGGGACTTCATCTTCAAAGAGGCACCGTTGCACAGACATCTGCCCCTCTCTGTCACAGACAACATGTTGACTCATGCTATAAGTACTGAAATGTGCTACTTTTTCCAGATGCAAGGCAAAAGGAATGTACTGTGTTATGGCATAAAGCCTTTCCAAGTTGATCTTTTTTATGGTGAATATTCAAGTCCTTGGAAGTGTGAGGAATGTAAGCTCAGGCTTCCAGAACAACTGATATGCATGGTGATGGATCAATAAAAGACACTGCAGCGGATCTTAACAAAAAGTGCCTCTTATCACATTCAGTGCACACTGAACATTGAACTAGCTTTTGGGATGGGTGCATACCACAGTTTGAAGTTTTTCTTCTTTCCTTAAAAATAAAAAAACCCAAAAAGTCACGGGGTCCTGTACTGGATCTAAGGACTCATTGCCTATAAATCTGGAGAACAGTGCTTCTGTGGTCAACTAAATCCCTTCCTTGAAAAACTCAGCCTCTATTCAAACAGCAATGGAGGCTTAAAGCCTTCCCCCTGGAGGCTTTACTCTAAGGTCTCCCCATCCCTTTTGCTAAGGGGGTATCACAACCCAGAAATCCAAAGCCGTATTAAGTGGTGCAGTTGGAACTTACCATGTGTTTAAATTCTGAATTACTCTTTATTTTTCATAAAGTGCAGTAAATCTTCAGAATGGGCAGGGCTTATGCATTTGGGATGGCGGTTACTGTAATTTGGTTGGGTGGTATCAATAATTTAGACCTCTGCTCTGAGCAATGACTTTGTGGGTTTGAGCGCTGGCTGAATATTGACTCACGTGTGGACAGGGAATGGCGATGCAGCTCTGATTCTTGGCCCACCAGCCTGCACAGGAAGGATTATTATTTGCTGCTTGCACTGCTCAGCAGAAAATTATTTTGGCACTCACTTGTTCTGTAATTGAAAAGGACAACTATCCTTGTGCAGGCTTTAAAGGAGGCAAAAGAGCAAAAGAGAAGTGAGAGAAGAGATGACAGCAAAGCATCTAAAGTATTAGGATACTTATCTTGGTGTGTGAATTGGAGCTTTATCTAATGCTGGAAGCCGCTCTCATTTAACACGTCTGTAAGCACATACCCACCCTTTGCCACGGGGTTTTGAAAGCAACCAGAGCCATTGCTAACTGTGCAGTCAGACACAGGAATCTGGAGATGGACCAAGATGCGTATGACTCTCCTTCAAAAGAGACAGGTTGCATATCCAGAGCCAGAGCCTGCGTATTGCTGATGTGTCTGAATTTGGCTATTTTTTCAGAATGACTGAGAGTAGCATCAGAAGATCTGGGAGCCTGAAAACAAAGTGTGGCCAGACAGTATCTATTTCATTAGGAATCAGGACTTTCTGAGGTCTGAGTTTATTTCAGAATGGCAGCTTGCTGCTCTTAGCAATTTAAAAAACCCTGCTCTCTGTCTTTTCATAAACTGCCTGAGCTTGTAACATATCAAATAGCTCTTACCCTCCCATACATCAGTATACTACCTTCTTCTGGCTTCAGCCATGCAATTGTCTATACTTCTGAGTACATGTTGTACCATTATCTCCTGTCACATTTCTGTGGAGGGGCGGATGGTAACAATGATTACTACACAGGTTTAAACAATATTTTCTTGGTTTGTTATGACAATTCTGTGGTAGGGCCACCTAAGGCTAATGAACAAAAAATAAATGGTGTCAGTAGTGGTTAAAAGGTAATTTAAAGAATTCACAGCATGAAAAGAAAATGCTGTACACAAACTAGTTTACAAATTTCAGACCTTCTTCTTAAACAGAAGCAGGTGGTAGCTTCCATATTGTGAATCCAAGGCTTTTTTATTGGAAATCAATCATTCCTTCCATGGGAATCCATTAGAAACTGTTAATCATAGCAATCTATTGCACCTCACTGATCTCCTGGACTTCTATTTACCAATGATTTAGGATGGCTGGCATCTTTAAAAGACATTAATTAGCTGTACTCTTACTGTGTTTAAATTCTTGCATAAAGACATTGTCTATTAATCATAGTTTTCTTCTGGGATTACAGGGAACAAACTTGGTATGTTTAGGAGCTAGCTTGGTTTCATTCTAGAGGACTGAGCACATTACTCATAAATAAAAATGCAACTGTGAAGGGGAGGAAAAAGTTATAATAACTGTGTAGCTTCAGATGATTTTGTGGCTTCAGACTGCAGCTTCAGACTCTCCTTTGGGAGGGTCTGCATTATGTTCCCCATCCCCCATGACATTAAAGTCATTCTCTTCAGCCCATGGGCTCTGGTATTGTCTCTCCAAAAAGGATTCAGGAGAAGAGCAGGCTATAGCTTGAGTCTCCAGCTTGGATGGCATGGAGCTCCTTCAAGAACTGGGAGGCTATAGAGGATAACATGAAACATTTGCTTTAAAGAACAATAGACATTTTTTTGTCCTGAGATATCTTTAATTTTTACTGTGATCATAGCCTGCATGCACTCCTCTCTCTCCTTGGATGTGAAGGCAGGGCCCCCTTCCAGCTGGGCAGAGACGATCCTTCTCTTCTCCTGCCTGCTTTAGGAGGAGAACAAGAGTGTGTGCTTAGTGCAAAGGCACGTGTCTGCCTGCTCTCACACGTGGGCTGGTCAGGAATCAGACTTATTTCTGATATGGGGATGACCTGAAGTAACCTTCCTGTCAGATCCAAGCGTATAAGGGAGGGTATCAGTAGTGACCACCTTATTATATTTGTCAAAATTTGATATTTTAATATTTATGAAGATATTTACTAAGACTCTTTTAAACATTATGTATGCAAGCAGAAAGCAGATATACCTTTGGGCAAGTACCTAAAGGTTTTCAAGACAGTATTTGGACCTGGGGCATAAGTATATATTTTAATTTAGTGGGAGAAAGGGTTCGTGTTAGTAGAGTAATAAGATTAATTTATCTTGTGATGTATTTATACATGAGTCTGAAATGTTACTATGAGCAGTCTAAACTAGTTAATTGGGAAGTTTTAACATCAAAATCCTTATTAGACATTTCTGTGTTTTCTAAGAAGCTTGTAAGGTTAATCTTCATCAGTGCTGTGACTCCAAGGACGTTAAACAGTAGATGTATGTTTAATAATGTGTTATATTCTTAATCAACAATAATAATTCATATATGCTTATTTCAGCTATGTAATCTGAGGAAAATAACATGTTGAGGAAGGGGAACTTTTCTTTATAGCATAAATCCATAATGTGTCATTTATCATCCTGTTTGTAGTAAACAAAGAGAAACCTTGTGGGTCTAACTTTCTCATTGTTAGAAAGCTTATTTGAAGGTTTATAATAAACTTTTACCTTACTGTTTTACTATGTAAATATAAATATTTCTTTTAAGAATGTCAACAATGTGGTGTGTTTGAAAAGATTTATCTTACTGAAAAAATGTATATGTGATTTATGTCTGTCCAAAAGTCCAGAAATATGCAGCCATTGGTAAGGTAAATGTTTGCATGTATTTTGATTAGAATAAAGAATGTTTTTCTAGTTGTCATGTAATTGGCAAGTCAAGTTCTGTTGACTAAATGCAGTGTATTTTTGGCCTCACTGTAGAGCTGTGAAAGGGTTAGGAGACTGAGCACGTCCTCTAGGGAGGGCTATTAAGTCATGTTTTTCACTCCACCTACTCAGGATCCACAGCCTGTCTGCTGATGGGAATGATCTGCACCCTTTCTTTCAAAAAACCAAGAAGGTTTTAGCTCTTAAAAACACAACTGTTTTCCCTACCCACTCTTTGTGTAACAGGGTATTTGCAACAAATGCTCCTAACAATGTGGAGACTAAGGTTTGACCTGAGGGGTACACATTTCCCACCTCTGTTTTGTACACTAGATCAGGCTGTGGGGAAGCATGGATATGGGGTGTGAGTCAGAGGGGCACTCGCTGCTGCTCTGACCTGGCGATGGGACACTGAGCAGCACTGATACCAAAAATGAAGGAGCAGGGGCAGAGGGAAAGGGGCTGTAAGCGTGGTAATGCTGTGCTGCCCAGTGGTTACGGCACTCTCCTGCACCTGAAACAACTCATATGCTTTATCCAAAGGATGTTACACAAAGGCAGAATAGGATGTGATGAGTAACAGGCAGTGAGCAAAGTTGCTGCTTGTGTGTGAAGATAGTGACAATTCTTGGACGTTTCTCCACTAGTATTTGGGTGCTGGCTTCACCAGTGTCACATACAGAAAGTACACTCTTGTCCCCAACTTCTGCTCCACTATTTACATACCTACAGTGACTTCATTAGCCCCCTTTCACCTCATCATCACTCTGGAAGCTCATGCTCACTTGCTCATCCTGTGCGGTTCTCACTGAGTCCCTTTCCATATGTAATATTTAATTTCACAGGCATGGTCCAGACGCTTTGGTCTAGAGATACTTGGCATTTAAAAAGATCATTTGTTTAAGTGGGCCCAGACTGACAAGTTAGATGTCTTCATCATTATTATCTGCTATTCTGGCAATCTATGTGTCATCCACACATTTTACCAGCAGTGATATTGTGTATTATTCGAGAACATTAATAAAACATTATTGAATTAATCCCTGCAAAGGGATCATCCTTTTAGAATATTCCTCATTTCAGTATGACTCTCCATTGACAGCTGCATTTGGGCATCTGCCAATTAGTGAGTTCTTAATCCATTTAATATGTTCTCTACTGGTTTATGAGAGACTAATTTTATAATAAGGCTCACTTGTGGTACTAAATCAAACACCTTGTAAAAAGCAAAAGTTATCAATTACTTTCGTCAAACAAGTTAGAAATCTCATCAAAGAAAACCACAGATACAGTCATCTTGGGGGCTGAGTTACAGAATCTGAACCAAAATATCTTCTAAAGAGAAAAATACTTAAATATTTCTTTAGGGCTAATTTCACCAAGGGAATTTAGAACTGGGAGCCTGAACTGTAACCCAGGTGCAGCCTACTTTCAGTTAAGTTCATGAAAAGTGAATTAGTATCAGGTGTAGCATCATCAATGGAAGGGAACAAAGATACCTCTTCTTGCTCCTCTCTTGCTGGCAGTTTCCTCCCTGAATACCTTACTACTCCAATTGCTTATCATAGGTTGTGAGAGAGGTCTCAGCACACTGTGCTAGTAGACAAAAGGAGTGGGGGAGCTTGGGTGGCAATGCAAGTCCTCTGCTCCAGCCGTGATTTTTTAAAAAGCACTGGCTCTTCCTTACCTTCTGAAAGAAAGATGGCAGCTTCAGGACAAGACAATTAACTTTCCTAATGGAAAGAGGTGCAACACAGGATAAAGTGTCTGAATTCTTCCCTCCTCTCCTTCCTTCCATCTCTGTTTCTGAATGATTAGCTTAGATGTCTCCCAACTCAGCCTTTGTGCAACCCATTTTTAGGTACCTGAAAGGATATCTGTACAGACTGTTGCATACTGATATGCATGTGCTCTGCCTCAATCTAAGCCTCGCAAATGTAGATCTTCACTGGTCAAGGTGCCATTTTAGCATGGCACTCTGCTAGAGTTAATATACTTTTCCTCTTCAGAGGGAGCAACATTATATTGCACTTAGCAGCCCTTTTCCTTCCCAACCCTACTGCCAGAAGTGAAAATAATAAACTCCGTGGTCTTCAGCTGAAGGCCAGGCTTTCTGTACATGAATGCTTTTGTGGCTCTAAACATTAGCATTTGGTAATAGAAAGAAATTCTACCTTGAAAGTGTTAGATCATTCAAACTAATATCACATTAAACATTTTTTTTTCTTTTTTAATTTGTCTTACTTCAACAGGTGCCTACAAACTGAGAACAGTAGCTGTACCAATCTTATAAATATTAATAGGTCAGAAACAACTCTTAGGATGTTCCATACTAATAGTGATATTATGCAAAATAACAGCATGCAAGGAAAATAATGTAGATTTTTGGGAACTGTAATATTCTGTCCTTCCAGATCTATCCAGACATCTATATCACAATTTTAAAATACCATAATTCCCTTGTATATGGCATCAGTCAGTTTTATGAGCTTTAGGGTAATTTAACTGTGCAGGTGTTGAAAGATTTAGAGTTACTGTCATCAGCCATTCCTTCAGGTAATCATTGTTACTAGAGAAGATGGGAGGAAAGGGATTTAAATATAGTGATCTTGACAAACTGGAGAAATGGTCTGAAGAAACTAGGTTGCAGTTCAATAAGAATGAAAACAAAGACTGTACTTAGATGAAAATAAGAGCAGCACACAAGACAGGAAAAAAGCAACTAGGTAGAAGTTCCCAAGGAAAGGATCCAGAGTTGTATTATATAGGGTAAGGCCAAAGGTCCACCTAGCCTAGTGTCTGTTTCTGACAGTGAACAACATTTCATGCTTAGGAAAAGACTGCAAGAAACAGGAAGGGCAGAGTGCCACCTCTCCTAATGCACTGTTTGCCCTTCTGGCCCTCTGGCTTAGGAGCTTACAGAAGCAGAGTCACATCTCCAGCATTTTATTTTAGAATACCATAGTGGGTATTCCATGATTTATTCAAAAAACTCTGGACCTATTCATATTTGTGCTCTCCAAATCATCCTGTGGCAAAAGGTTCCACAATTTGTGTACCACATAAAACTGCTTCCTTTTTTTTGTGTTAAACCTGCTGCCTATAATTTCATCATATGCCCCTTATGTATTATGAAAATGAATATATCATTGTTCCCTATTTATGTTTTCCATGACATGTTTTTGTTCAAATGTAAAAAATAATTTTATAAGTATTGCTTATGTCTTTCTAAATTTTAAGAAGGATCCTACTCTATGTAATTTGTCCTCAGAGGCCATCACATACTTCTAATAATCCTTGATAATCCATGTCATATTTCTCAGTGCCTCCTCTGATTCTACTTTACTGTTTTCTGATATCTGCTATATGATTTCTGATATATGGTGGCCAGAATTGCATACAACATTTGAGACATAAATACACAAGGGTTTTATTCAGTGACCTTATGCAGTTTTCTTCCCTTTCCCTTTCCTAATAGTTCCACATATTAATTGTTTTTGTGACTGCTGTTGAGTACTGGGCTAACATTTTCAAAAAATTGTTCACAGTATCTCCAAAGTCTCATTTCTGAGTCATAAAATCTTATTGAAAGCCTGCTGCTATACATACAGAATTACAATTACTTCTCTTCATGGGATTTATTTTGCATTTATTGACTCTGAATTTCTCCTAAAATCTTTTCATGCTTTATCATGAGATCCTTCTTCAGCTATTTGCAGCCAGTTTAGCTGGGACTAATCTGAATGCGGGACCTAGTGCTGCACCCCAAGTATTAGCCCATCTCTGACTTAGAAGTGGATCTGTATGCTTACATCAGTTGTTTGCCTATGTGCACAGCCACTCAGAGTATAAGTATGTATGTGTGCAGATACCTGATTCGTGATTACCCAGCTGACATTTATGCACATAAATCAGGCATCTACAAACATCTGTGTTTGCCCATCACCGAAAATCTGGTCCTCAGTGAATTAAATGCCATCCTAGTTAAAAACATAGCTTCATGGTGCACAAGAACTGTATGTATATAATACAATCTACGAGTCCCAGGACTGAAAGAAAAGTCAGTCATAAACGCTGCATGTTGGTGCTCTTGGTGTCGAATTCTTCTTAAGAGTTTAATAGATTGCTGTGAAATGGAGTCTGTAAACTGATTAATAACACCACCAACATTGTGGCCTGGTGGGACCTTGTATAGCTTTCAGACAAGGCTGAACTGGAGGAAAAAAAAAGCTTATGGGCAGTGCTGCTGTGTGTGTTCTTTGTGGACAAATGTGATTTCCCTTTGCTCTATTTTACTACTATGAAAGAATTATTATATAGCCTTCACCCAAATTGTTAAAGGTAAGCAGAAAACTAGGAAAATAATTTTCAAAATGAGGTGTGCCCAATTAGGTCTGAGTTAGCTGAATGCCTGATTGCACACCCAATTGGCACATTAAATTTGTCATGGTTTCTTATTCAGTTTGGGTAATTGTGCATGCAAATGAACAGGTAGCCATGTAACCTATAATTTCCATAAGTAATTGACATATTTGCATGTGTAATTACTTTCTTCGTAACTGAAACTCAGATTTTGACTACCTTAAGGTTCATCAAGAGAATGATCTTTGGTCCTTTCAACAGGAAATGAAGTTCAATGATCCACTGACAAAGCAGAGTTCACCTCACAAAAATGGGGAATTATCTTGGCAACTTAGATTATCCTAAAATGTTCTCTTGCTGACCTAGGGAGGAGGGATACCAGCCTGGATCAGCAGTGATAGGTGACAAGATCCTAGCTAAACGTAAGCAACAAGGATCTAGATACAAAGAGATTATTCTTAGTAGCCACTAAGTCACTAAGATTTTTTTTTAGAAGGAATAAAAATTGGAATAGCTGGTCAGGTCATCAAAGGTTTCTATACTGTATACCATAGATACTATATAGGCATATCTATATTAATGCAGGAAACTTAATCTCATCACTGTTGTGAAGTAACTGGCATAACAGAGATGGGATAAGTCATATGACTAGAAGATGAGCATAAATCAGTAGAGTATGCTCAAGAAGGACAGACAAGGGAGAAGGGAAAAAGTATTACCTTGTGTATGCAAGATAACACACTTGCTTCGTGGTTGGAAGTGTAAAGTGTATGCCAAAAGTCTCTGCTTAATAGTTAAAGAGAATAGGGATGAAAGACTGCAGGTATGTTGACAGATCTTGACAATTTGGCCTGAAAAAACAAGATGAAGCTTAATAGCAACACAGATAGGAATAATCGGCAAAACAGAAATAAGATGAAATACCAGATCTTTGAGACAGAATGTGGGATTTATGGTGGACCACAAGCTGAACATAAGTTAATAAGGTTGTACAGCTGCAAACATCATGTCTGGGATGTATGCTCAGGAATGCAGCCCACAGAATTTCTATTCCTCTCAGACCTGTATTGCCAAGCTGGTTTGCTGTGGTCATTACACTTTGAGAAAGATGTGAAGTGGCCAGAGAGAGTCCAGGAGAATCTCTAGAAAAGATGGCCTTTGGGGAAATATTGAAAAAACTGGACCTGGGTAAGACACAAAATAGGAAATGGTTGGGACAAGGTAACAGGCTTTAGGTGTACAGAAGTCTGCTACAAAGAATGAGAGGATAAACTATTTTCCAAGTCTTTGGTAGATAAAGAAACAGTAATAGGCTTTTCTTCCAGCAAGAAAAGATCAAGTTAGATATTAGAAAACACTTCCTATTTATAAGGGAAAGTGACAGTGCTAGTCGAAAATACAGCTTTCCGCTGTATGAGCAGACGTCTGCAGAGGTTGTAAAATCTTAATTGCTGGAGATATTAAAAACAGTTTAGCCATATGTCTTTCATGAACGACACAGGGATAATTGATCCTGCCAGAGTTGGGCTAGCTGATATTCTCAGAGTTTCTCCCAGCTGTTCTTTATATAATTCTGTTATTTTATGGTTGTATTTAAAATTATGTATTTTTAGTAATTGTTTAGGCTTTTACAAAACCAGAATTGAAAAAATTTTAATAACCCAGCAGTGTGTAGTTTCACAGCTACGTACAGTTCCTGTTCTTTCTCTGGCCTCTTTATTTAGTGGCTGTTTCCAGAAAAACAGTGGCTTAGTGGCTTAATGTGCTTGTCCCTTTGGAGGGATCCTGAGGAGAGGCTGGAGGTAATTTCAGTGTCCAAGAGAGAAACAATCATGAAGGCTTTATTCCACTGAAAGCTGGCTAATCCAAGCAGTCAGGGCTGTCAGGGTTGGATAACTCGCAAGGTCTCTCAAGAACAAAATGACTCTGACTTTCACTCTATTTTTTGTCGTTTCTTATCCTGACTTCACGCTCTGAGTATTTCTGGGAAGTAACTGTGGAAATGATACAAAACCCCCAGACTCATGCTGCACATCTGAGGGGAGCTCTTTTTGACTCTTTGATCCAGAGACCCAAAAGCTGAGAACAGGTACTGGGGAGGGGACACAAGTGGCTGCCCATACAGGCAGAAACTTCCATCTTTTCTGAAATTTGTATCCATAAAAGCCATGTGCAGTCTCAAGCAAAAAGCTGGAAGAACAACAAAAGCCAAAGTTTTAATAAAATAGATATGACTTATATTTTTAATGAAGATTACTTGGTTTAATTATTTTTAATAATTTTGATTATTTTAATGAAGATTTAATAAAGACAACAATGAAGATTCATGGTCAAATTTTATAGACCTGAAAACACCTAGCAATACACACTAGCTAGCATAACTTTACAGTGGGAATCAGTGGGAAGCCCACCTTCCTCAGCCTTTCCCCACCCTTCCCACACCAGAAGTGACTGGGCTAGGTGGGCTCGGCCGTCGCACTGCTTGGATCTGTGCTACGTCTGCACCTGGCTAGTGTAGGTGGGGATGGCATAGTGGGTAAAATCCAAACCATAAATGGTAGTACAGAATGTGAGCCACTGGCATGACCCTGAATTGAAGCTAGAAGCCAGGCTTGGTGTATCTGGAGAAAAGAGAGAAATCCTCCAGAACTTGGTGGGATTACTTGACTATGTCACTATTTCATGAAAGAGGAACATCAGCTTCTCAGGTCAACATATGCCACAAGGGCCTTGTGTGAAACACCCAGGAAAAATCAGGAAGCCTCTTACTGTTAAGAATAACAATTTATATTACCTGTGCTTGCAGTCCTGTAGGTATAATTCTGAATTGATTACCTTCAACTCTGATAAATAGTCCTCTGCTTTGTCTTACAGCAAAATCTGCATGGTGTTGGGGAGTGAAATGAATCTGAGTGAAAGCAGCAAACAGAGGGGGCCTGCTCCAACAGAGACAGTCAGCGAGCATGGGTTAGGGTGTGCTGGCAGCTTGGAGACGTCCACCTCCTGGGGACTTGCTAGGGGGGCTGGCATCCAGGGACCAGACTGCCAGACATGGGAGTGGAGAGGACGGTTATGTTAGCAGCCTCCGAGTCTGCAGTAGGAGGTTTCTCTAGAAGCGGCAAAGAGGAGCTCTGTCTGCAGGTATTAGGCAACAGTAGATACCTGTCAGCCTGGGATCTCACCGGAGCTCCCAGAGCCACAGCCTGTTGACCACCATGCTGCATGAAATGCACTGTGAGGAGCAACCTTTGAGAAGCATATGAGTCAGTGAAAACTAGTGGTGCTATGCAGAGGTTTGCCTTACCGAAGGCTGTGATGCAGTCAGATCAAGCAGGCATTAGTGAGACTCCTGGTCTCCCAAGGATTGCTGTGCAGCAAAACCTGGCACAAGCCAGGTTCCTGTACTGGCAGCTTGGCTGGGGCTACAGCTTCTTTTGTGAGAGGAGAAGGGAGGACAAACACATTTGACATTTATATCGATAATAAAAAAGATCATTGGTCTTTGCAAATTCATACTCAAAGTCGTAACCATATTATTCTAGCTGCTTTTTAAAACTCTAATGATCTCTTGCACTATTAAATAATCAGGCATACATTCACACAAGCGCTCTCTTCAAAATATGAAACAAAACATACTGATGCTGAAAACTCAGTTGCATAATTTCTATGAGAGAGATCATTTTGTTTGGTATGTGAATGCTGCCATAAGACACATTTACAGCTATCAGGATTTTTCCTTATAAGTGCATATCTTCGCTGGGCTAAAGTAATTACATTTAATGACAGTTTTGCTTTCAGAGTGCTGCAGAAAGACAAATATTCGACCTCAGAGCATTCACAGTGAAATGGTGTCATAGTAGATGCATTTCAGTTCTGCTTGCAGCAATCTTGGTTGTTTAAGGAAGATCTACAGAACAAAATTGTTCTACGTCTTATGAAAACACATGCAGATGCTGCTTTCCTTCTAACATTTAACAAGGAATTTATTCAGATGTTATTGCTATGAATTAAATTTTCACTCTTGCGTCTCAGTCTCTCATATGTATGTACATGCCTGTGGCCAAATCCTGGGTCATATTTCTTGTCAGTCAAAGAAGAAATGGCATAGCATGAGACCCCTAAAATTTCTTAATAGCAGGCAGTGAAAAGAAGTAGGCTGGGAAGCTGTAGGTAGGTGGCATCTTGAAGGTGTCTCTGAATGAGCCTTTACATTGTTTTCTACAGAAGAGTGTCAGCTAGTATCTGTCCAGAATACATAGAAAATAATATAATGTACTTAAATTTTAAAGCTTTTTCAATGAGGTTTCTTCCAAGATTAAAGTGCAGCAAAGCAGATCTCCCCCTTAAGGAAGTATTTTACTTAACAGTAGCTGATAAGAATTTTTGTACATCACATTTGTATTACTTGTGTAGCTGTAGGTGTGATGGTAAGAACTTGAAACAAGACTGCTTCTCTTCTGCATTAATTTTGCTGGACTTATGTTTCTGTAAAAATGTTTCATTGATAGGATGGCTTTGTGAGGCCCTTTCCTCCCAGTGTAATCAAAAGTTAGGGTAAATGGAAAAGATCATTGTCCTTCATATTATGGCTAAGGAACATAGGTCCTCTCTCTAAATTGTTAGAGTATTTCAGTTAGAAGGGACTTACAATGATCATCTAGTTCTTCTTGGTAGGAGGTTTCCTGCTATTCTCACGTAGTGCATTAGCAATGACAGTGCCAGCTACTGGTGCAGGAAGTGTTGGTGAGGTTGATGTAAAGAGTGAAGAATAGGGCACCCAGGAAAGTTTTTGCATCTCTATTATTGGAGGGTTTTAAAAAATAAGACAGGTAAAAATCTGTTGGCAATAGTTTAGGCACAGTTTATCTTGCCTACTCAAGATCCCTCCCAGTTCTCTTTTGTATTATTTATTGATTTTTATCACATATCTCAAACTGTGTTGGGTTTTTTTTGTTATTTTGTGGGGTTTTTTTTGCTTTATTGTTTCTTGGGGGGGGGCTTTTTTTTTAAGCTCCATCCCCAGTACTGTGAGAACGTAAGCTGTCAATGAAAAAAATTAAAGTGTGTTCTTACCTGCAGAGAAAGGCTGAAATAATTGACTCTAAGGTAGCCTGAGGACACAACATAAAGATTTAACAATAAAGCCCCATTCTTAAAACAAATCGTTCTGCAAAATGTGGAACCGAGGAAGTCTAGTTTCCTGTGGATTCTTGCACAGCATTTCTTGCTCTCCACCATCATAATCCTCTCTGTAACTACTCCATGCCCTCTACCATGATACCTCCCATTCTCCTACGAGCCCTCTTCAATCAGTCAGAAGAGGAACTTCATTTTTCTCACACAGCAAAAAGAAACTAATCTTCCCCAAGAACCTAATTTGCTTTACCTACCTCTTTATAGTGCTGCTTGGGCAAGCACCAATTGATCTGAAGCTGTGGAGGTGGTGACTGCTGGCTGCTGCTGATGTTGGGCAAGATAGAGAAGCACCAACCTGCCCCTGCCTTTCCACCACCAGGTGCACCACTGGCACTCCACCTGACTGGTGGTTTTCATTGCACTTACAGGAAATTTGTGAGACCTCAGTACTTCTGTAAAAATTTGATTAATATTAGTTAGTGCCCAAAAGTTACTCTTGGAGACTGGTGGACAGATAGCATGATCACTGAAGTCTCAATTAAATTAGATTAAAAAAAAAAATCTTACAATTTTAAAGATAATGAAGTTTTTGGAAATCTAGCTCATGGGTTTTGAACTGCTGGAATTGTCAGGTCCGAACGAAATGTGCTTTATAATAAATAACCCTACAATCTAGTATCTTGCAAGCACTGTCATTGGCTGCTTTAAATAAGCATCTGTCTTTGCCAGGAATGTAACTCCACTCTTTCATTTTAACCTCAATGATGTGGAATTGTTCTGGTAAACTAATATATCTTTGTCTGGAATTGAGAAAACTACAGCTGGTTCCAAGTCACATAAAATAAGTTATTTCAGAGCTGATAAAATATGTCCTGTGGGTCTGATTAAGAATTCAATCACTGGAGAGTTGCGTGTTCGGATATCAGGAGATGTTTTGGAAATATGCTTGTACATGTTTACACCACCTGCTCTCAGGAAAGGACAAAACAAACTGATACTGGTTCTTGTTAGAATTCCTTTGTTTTTCAGCCAATATGGATTTTCTTGAAAAAAAAATTTAGATTATTTATCCATTGGACATAGTGATTATAAAACCAAAGATCATCTCTGGAATCTAATAACCTGACTGTAGTTTATTAAATGTAATAACTTTTAAAATGTTTTGTGTGTAGAATTTTGGTTTTGATAACTAAACAAACAAAATGCTGTATTAACCTGAAGCACCTACATGAAATATTAATTTCCATCATGAGCTAAATATATATTATGAAATAATAACTTTAAAGACTCAGAAATAACACTCAGAAAATGACTCAAAGGTAATATTGCTGAAGTACACTCATACAAATATCTTAAATTTCCCTGCCATGATTTAATATGACAGGAAAGAAACCCCAAAGATTCTACAGCAGCAGGAATTTGTGACTTTGCTGTGCTCATCTAACCTAATCCAGTTAGAAGGCCAGGTCTGGAAATCATAGTTCTAAGGCTTAAAACGGGAGAATTTTTATACATTTGCTGGTGATTATTCTTTTCTGGTTGCAGGTATAAAGTAGGAAATGGGCATGAAACAGACCTATCATCAAAGGCCAGCCTGCAAATCACATTTGAAGACTGAATGTACCAAAAATAACATTTCTTCAATGGTACGCTTTTTCTGTAGTTAAAACAGCAGTAAATGATAGTGGCTTTGACTTCTGTACACTTATCCCTAATCTTATGTTGACTTTATATTCTCAATAGGATTTGGTTGTCCTCAGGCCAGAAAAAAGCTTACATTCTTATTCACAGTGAAGTCGGGACTTACTGTCATGATGTTCTCTTTCATCTCCTTTTAGACTGGAGAAATAGAGTGAGTCCTGACACAGAGTATATGATGCTGAAGCTTTGGATTTCATAGAAAATTGTATGGGAAGTTGAAGTGTGATATGACATTGCTTCATGTGTCTCAAAACCAGTGGTGAGAAAGAAATGTCTCTTTCCCCTGAAAGTGATGACTACCTGTTGTCCTTATTTTTGATATTTGGACATTGCATTTAGACTAAAAACTTCTCTTCTACAGAAGTGTGTGGATATATATTGTATAACCTGCTTATTCAAACAAACATTCTCCTTTATGTTTTTTATCTTTTCTTCACAGTTAGTTATTCCCACTGCAGTCACATGTTGTGGTGAAATAATACTGTTGTACAGGTACCTCAGGAGATCTTCTAGGAAGTTTGGTGATGTGGAAAGACAAGGTCAGCTGTTTTTTTGCATCATCTCCTTTCAATTCTACAGCAGTTGAAAACATTTTTCCCCTGGGACCAGTGGGGCAGAGGCGCAGGCTGCCCAGGGAAGCCATGCCAGCTCCATCCTGGGGGGCTTCCAGCCCCAAGGGGGCACAGCCCTGAGCAGCCCGGTCTGACCTCAGCGCTGACCCTGCTGCGGCAGGGACGGACCAGGGACCTCCTGAGCTCCCGTCCAGCCTGAGTTCTCTGTGACCCCATGGTATGTTAGTGCTCCTTACCTTCATTTATTATTACCACATTCTTACTGATTTCTGACCACACCCCTCTGGGTAAAGATGAATTTAAGGACAAGACCACATTTGGTGCTGCCAGAATTGTCTATATTAGGAAGAAAAAATCAATTCGAAACATGTAGAGCCAACAAATCCAATAGTTCTGTGACTGAAACGTCCTTTATGGTCCTCTCCATGTGAACAGTAAAATATCTGTCCCATCTGGAATGGTTGAATGGAGATTTTGTTATCGAAGTACAGATGGGATCTCTTTCTCTACATCAAGAGATAGTCACTGATATGAGGAAAAATTCACTCAGGGTTTTTAATTTGAGATCTGAGAAATTAAGAAACTCCAAATATTTATCTGGTAATAAGATGACCATTATTTCACTCAGGTGGACACACCTTTATGAGGATATCTGTGTAGACAGCAGCATATAGACATTTTCAGTGGACTGTAAAGAAGTTGATTCTAAAAAGGTTGTGGAGGTCTTTACTTTGTGTATTGGAATGCCTTCCTGCCTCTAAATGTTAGACCTTTCCATGACTTCTCCTTTTCACTGTGGGCTACTACTCATGCCATCACCTGATAAGTCTTGCCCAGCAATGTCTTTGCCTTACATTTCAAGAAAGCTGGCCTTTCTGCTACCAACCCCCCCCCCAAAAAAAAAAAGAGAGAAAAGTTCAGCTGCACCACTGATAGCAAGAGTGGGCAATATCAGCAAAAAAAGGGTGTTAGATAGCTAGCAATTGCTTGACTATACCTCATCTAGATTTGAGCACCTCTCTGTGAGCTATAGGAAATATACCACTAGCACTAGTTCCTCAGCCATTGAACTGTAGTGTAAGGATATATGATACTCAGAAAAAAACCATTCATACAGAAAAACTTCAGTTACAGTATTTACCAGAATCACTTTTGTACCAGTGCTATCAATAGTGGAAGCGGTGTCATGGACAGAGGCAGAGGTAAGGGGTGTGCCTGGGCTAGTCAATGCAGACTTGCTCAGCAGACAAAGGAGAAACACGGCAGGGGGGTAGAAACACGGGGACGGGGGGGAGAAACATGGAGAACATCGATTCTCTTTCAGATGCTTGTTTTATAAATTATACCGGTTCTTTTTGACAATGCAGACAAGTTCTCCATTGATGCGAAAGGAATCCTGCGGTGACTTGCAGCAAAGATATCCATTTAGTCAGGTGAATCCCCTTTTTCAGTCTCCTACTCTAGGAGTTTTGTGGGTGGCTCTACAAACTTGAATTCACCTGCACAGACCACAAGTTATTTTAAACCCTAACTGTTAACTGCAGGTCATGGAGGTGTTCTTTGAAATATGTTAGCATGCCCTGCCAGCAATGATTTTGTCCACTGTGAAAAGGTCTGTGCAGATTAAGGAATATTCTCTCACAAAGAGCTTGCAGAAAGATTTCTGGCATTTTATTCATCCCTTTTGTAAGGAAATGGGTCAAATAAAACTCATATATTTGAAAGTGAGTCAGGTTTTTAAGGACAGCTTGCACATATTGCTATTTGTGCGTTTAGTACTTTACATTTGAACTGACATAGGGAGAAGTGAAATGACAGGCATGGCTAACCTGGTCTCAATTCAGAATTGTTAATGGCAAGGCTGCTCTCTTCTCCTATCTTATTTCCCTCTGCAGCTATAAAATGATGAGCACTTCTTAATAATTTTTGACGTGAGCCTTCTGATTTTTCTTCACCACATCAACATATCATATAGGAACTGTACAAATGTTTAAATGCTTTGAGGAATATGATTCATTACAGAAGAGGATCCTTGTATGTGTATGTTTTGGGTTTTTGTTTATTTTTTTCATCATGGTAACACAGGATTGCTATATCAGATCAAAACACTGGCTCATCATATCTTATAGTCTGCCTCTTGCCCTAGCTAATATCTGAGGGTTTAAAAAACAAGGAAAAAATCCTATAATGCACCTGGTCTATTGGGCAGTACTCTGGATCCAAGTTGGGTATAGATAAGATTTCTGTCTGACCTCTTTTACAAGATATGTTTCTATACCTAAGATTTTATTATCTGTTACTTCAGATGCATCATTGCTATAGTAATACAATTCACCCTTTTCTTAAAATAAGTCTGTAATATTTGATGCAATGTAAGGGGCTTAAAAAAATAATCTACTAATCAATGTGAATCTGCAAGAGTTTCAATTAAGCACTAGTGGGGCAGACCAGGAATCATGATGCTTTTGCATACAGAGAAAAACAGAAATAGGAAATATTTTAATTGTTAGTATATTGCTCCTTTCTTTCAAAAACAACCCATCATTTTTATCTCTGGTTCTTTGTTACTTGGTCAGGGTCTTTTGTCTACAGCTAAGATCATAGTGGTTTGCTGAATCAAAATAAAAGATATCTGCTGAAGGGGATATGAATGTATTATTGTTATGCTGCTGACCTTTTGTCAAGGACATAAATACAAACTCAAAGACAAAGAAGAGTTGGGTGTAACATCAGGGTTTCTTTTGCAAATTTTTCAGTTTACTGAAGATTTACATTTTTAATTACTATTGGTCCATGTAAAAAAATTTGGCATGCAGATGGAAGGCATCACTTCAACAGGCCTGTTTCTGTAGAAGCTGCAGCTACCATACTGTGGATGGATAGCTGATTAATCAGTGAGCTGGCTGGAAACCTGTGTTTAGTTCAGTTTCCAGATCTCCCATAGACTTGTATGACCTTGGGTAAATCACCCTTGCTAAATCCTTGAAGGAACATCTGTCATTTTATGCATTTCACAACCCAAGTGCAATGAGTAGGAAGCCATATAGCCCAGCTTTGTATGAGCTTCTTGCTGATTTACTATGGTAGGAACCAACCCTGCATTACTTAAAGCTACACAGAGCAGGACCAGAGCTGGAATTTAGGCTGGGGGAATCACAGGGCAGTTCTGGTTGGAAGGAAGCTCTGCAGGTGATCTAGTCCTACCCCCTGCACAGAGTTGAACTGTTGTCAAAGTTACATCATTTTGCTCAGGAATTGACTGGGCTGGTGAAATTTTGAAAATCTCCGAGGACGGAGCTTCCACAGTCTCTCTGGGCACCTGTGCTTACCACTCTGATGGTGAAATTTTTTTCTCTTGCTGGAACTTGTGACCATTGAACCTCTGAGAGAACCTGGTTTTGCCTTTTCTGTAACCGCACTTTAGGTTGTGGAAGGTTGCAGTTAGTCTTCACTCAGCCTTCCCTTCTCCAGGCTGAAAAAAAACCCTGTTCCTTCAGCCTTTCCCCAGGTACTGCAAGCCCCTAACCATGCTACTGGCCCTCCTCTGGCCTGTCTGCAGATCACATCTCTTGTACTGGGGTGGCAAAACTGGAGACAGGGCACCACATACTTCTTCACAAGTGCCAAGCAGAACAGAAGAATAATTTTCCCCAACCTGCTTACTGTACTCCTGTTAATGCAGTACAGCATGCTGTTAGCCTTCATCACTGCAAGGATGCACTGCTGCCTCATGTTTAACTTGTTTCCTACCATGATCCCCCTGTTTTTTCTGCAGAGGCCTTACCCAGCCAGCCAGTCACTAGCCTGTGCTGTTGCATGGGTTTTTTCTGCCCTGAGGCACTAAAATTTGTCTTTGTTGAAGTTTGAATCATTGACCACAACTTTGAGTTAGTTTTTGGTCCAGCAAGTGATTCACCCACTTTGTAGTTTAGTCATCGAGTCCATCTCCCCAAATCTTACAGAGATTTTTTTTTTAATTAGTTTTCTGTATTCCTAGTCTCATTGTTATAACTTAAAATTTTGCTCACTGAGTGAATGACAGTAAAAACACACAGGGGAAACAAGTTTTCCCTTTTCATTTAGCAATAAAGAGGATTGATTTTAGTGTTTGAATATGCTATCAAGCAGAAGCTGTTCTGAACAATGTCTATAGCACAAATATTGCAATTTTATTGCAGGGAGAGAGGAATACTGGGTCAGGCTGAGTGGGGAATAAATAGTGCCCACCTCAGTTAGTGCCAGGGGGCACTACCAAGGATGGACTGAGACAGTTCTGGCTGAGAGGATGACAGAGGAGTGCTGAGCATCTGCACAGGAAGTCTAGTTCTGGGGACTCTAGAGGTGAACATTTTGGCATGTCCTAAATGCAGCAGAATAATTATTCCACAAGCTACAAGTGGATGCCAAAGATTAATTGTCCCAGCCACCTCATTCACTGTTCACTTGCTGCCCTCCGTGCTTGTAGGTCAGTTATCATTTTGTGCAGCTTACTGGTTGTGCATTAAACTCCCAGAGGGATGATGCTAGCAGGAGTTAGCACATTCAGTTTCCCTGAAGCAGGAATGTTGAAAACATATACATGCAGTTCATTAAATTTTGTTCTCATTAGAGTTCTATTAAGCATATTTATTTGTCTCCTATCTATTTGGCTCCTAGCTGTTTATCCTGTTTTTTCTGGAGTCCTGTATTTACTGGAGTCAAGCATTAATGTTATCAATCAAATGAATTCATGTTATTGATCAACTTTTCAGTGCTATTCCTACTAGATGTTTAATTCAGTAAGAGGTCTGATGTCAAGAATAAGTCAAACAAATTTAAGAGCAATGGCCTGTTCACTCTAAATGAAAATTAAATATTTGCTGTAAATGAATAATTTCAACACTACATGCACAATTTTCTGAGCATATTTCTGTTCCTCCATAATGGAGAAAGATTTGGTTTAGAGAGCACAATGAAGTATTTTTTTTCCTTTGTGAAGGAAAGAACTCTAAAGAATCACTTTAGGAGAGGGAAGCAGAACATGTAAAAGCACAGCTGCCTGAAGGAAGAGGCAAAAGGAGACAACCATTAAGTAATTGGATTAACCTCTATTCGACCTTTTTCAGCTGAGTGAGATTTATTTTGATAACATGCTGTTTGTTTTCTTCCAGGTTTGCACACAATGTAGAAGCCTTTCTCAAAGACTGAAAAAGAAATTGAAGCATGCATCTCAGTAGAAGTCCCTGACTGGGTAATAAAATAATACATCTTTCAGTAACTTGTAATCTGGAACAAGGTTGTCCCAGTAGCCATAACCTGAATAATACACAAATGGAGATACTGTCTTCAACTTCTTTCTGAATTGCAGCTGCAAGGACAACCCGGGGAGGAAATGAGGAAGAAAGCTTCTCTCATTTTACTTGAAAATGGATTTACTGAAGAAAAAATTTCTATCTTAAATTAGAATAAAGCATCAAAATCTAAGGCTTTGCAAAAATAGAAGTCCAAAATATCTTTGATTTAAATAAAATATATTTTCTATTATTTTTTAAAGTTTTTCACTAAAAAAAATTGATTGTTCTTAAATTGAATATATTTAGCTTAATTGAGAAACAGTTATTTCACAGCAGAAAAGTATAAGCATTTTGTTAGAAAAGATCAAAATAGTTAGTTTTGACAATTTTGAAAGTTAAAAACCCAGATATTTTCTTCTAATGTATTAGCCTATTGTACAGATATATAATTGAAAAATTCTCTAATTTTCTAATTTTCTAATTCTCTGCATTTTGTAGCAGCTGTAGGAAGTGCTAATTTTTCTCAGAGCTTCCATCTTAATTTATCTAGTTTCTGCATATTTTGCTTGAGGAGAACTTCAGCAAGGACAGTGCATTTTCCATTTCTGTGGATGAGGTATATCAAGGTTTCCTGTCTGCTCTGAACAGGGGTCTGGTGTGAGAGCGGTCCAGCCCAGGACCTTCAGCTGTATCCATCCAAAACACCCAACCCAGCCATAGCAACTACATCTGTTATTGAGATGAGGATGGGTTTGGGGCCAAGGGCTGGCTGGCTCATGCTTGATTTGAAAGGGACCAAAGTTCTGGCTATGGGAAACAGCAGGAACAGATGGCAAAGATAATATTGCTACTTTTGACTCAGAAGAGGCAAATAAGAATGAAGTTAGTTCACTGCTGATATTAAAAAATCAGAGAGCTACTATAGAGGAAGGGATCTGGTTTCCCTCCTTGTCCTTCACCCTCATTTAGTTAAGTAGCTGGGCTCATTTCTTTAAGTCATGCATTTGGTAGCTATTACTTTCAACTCTGACTTTGCAATGAATTTTACTAAGGGCTATACTTTACAACCATCTGGAGATTGAAAGTGTAACAGAATTCAAGTCTCTGCTCATTAAGAGCATATCTTTCTGGAGTGTACACACTAATGTTTCTGTATTTGTACCATCTACACAGCAGGATCTAAATAGGATTTTGTTTAATTTGTTGGCCTGGAACCCGTTTTGCTACAGTATCTCCTCTCTCCTCAGGCCAATCTGCTATTTCTGTGTTTGGAAGGAGACACTTTTCACCCCTTGCCTCTGAACAGCCCAATTGCCCACAGAGGATACTGCAGTCAGCAGCCTGCCTGGCAGGGTCCTGCCTTCCAGAGGCAAGTGGGGTGATGGACAGGTTAAATGAAGCACAACCTCTCTTTCATGCTGAATCGCTACCTGATGCATTTTCACACATCTCTCCAATCCTGGAGGATTGTTACAGCCCCAGAAGCTTTGAAATAGTGTCAGGACAAGCAAAGAGGTTGCACAAATACCTTGTCCGAGCACTGGGAGTGTCAGAATTTAGATAAAAATGAAACAGAAAGTGTCATTGTAATTACTGAGTTTGGTGTCCCGATATCATGGGGATAACTACAGCATAAAATCCTTTTCATAAACATAGCAAACTCCATCTTAAAACTAGCTAGGAGATTTTTTTTTTTTTCCTTTCACAAGATGACCTCTGGAAGGGCTGTTTTCAGATCCTTATTCTAATGACAAGTTAAGGTTCCTGATGTTGCCTTCTTTCAATTTCAGTTACCTACAGACAGCTAAGCAGTTGTCCTCCTCAAGATTTCAGTGTCTTCAGAAGCTGGAGTGCTTAACACTGAAAGAATTTTTGTGCATGGATGCTTCTTTATATCTTTTACAGTCTAGTCCTCTTCATTGAGAAAAGGCTCATTTCACCACATAAAATGGTTTGAATCAAACTGCTGTATTTTGCTTAGCTAAAAGATTCCTGCTTGAGTTGCCTGGGATGGGATTTCCATGAGAAGTTACAATTTTAGATCCAAAAGATTATAAAATATCTAGAGGTTCATGCCTCCTTTGTGACCTCACAGGTTTAGGTATAACACTGAGCAAAGTTAATGAAATATGCTAATATTTTAAAATATTAAAATATTTAATTTTTTTTTTATTTTTTTATTTTAAAAATATTTTAAAATTTTTTTATTTTATTTTTATTTTAAAAGCTCTGCAGCTTTTCTGATGACACTTTATCATCAGAAAATTACACACTCTCTGAAGATCCAGTGCTGGACTAACCACATAGTCTTCAAAGAACACAGAATTTAAACAACTCCTAGAGAAAAAACACCATTAGAAGCCAAGTTTAAGATTTACAATTCCTTTCCCTCAAATTTCATGTAGAATTTCAGCTCAGAAGAAACAAGATAGTAACAATGTAATTAAAATGTCAGAAATGTTACAAATAGCACCGTTTCAGACAATAGAGTTTCCTATTCCCAAATCACTGATAAGCCTGAAGGAAATTGTATGGACTTGTGTGATGTCTTCTTTTTGTTAGCAATGTGGAGCAGGATCTGAGCTTAAATTATAAAAAGTATTCTTTGTCCCTGTGATTCGTTATGAAACAAAATCAGATGTAACCACCAATGCATATAAAGACATACATTAACAACCTTTCCTCTACTGTCCTTATGCTCTGCATGGAAATGCTTTGATGTGGAGACAACAATAAAGAGATCTCTGTCCCTCCTCTGGTTTCTTGCCCTGGATCTGATGCATTAGGGAGTGAAAATGTGGAGCTTTAGACAAATGTGAGCAAGTAGGATTTTACCAGACCCTTTGCCCCAAAGGACCTTAGTAACATGCTCTCCATAAAATTTTCACCCATCAGAATCAAGAACTGGAGGTTCTCGTTTAAAGCCTTGTGCATCGCATATAACCCATACTGCCAAAGCTAACATTTCACTCTCCATCCTCTTTCAATGTTCTGGGCTGGAGAAGGAATCACTGATGCACAACAAAAGTGAACTGGTCACTTGGCAGGAACCAAACATCATTCTCTTTTGCACTCCTGCCTACCCTGTGCTTTCATTTTTCTTCCAGAATCCTGCTACTAACATACACCTATGCTTCTCTCAAGCTAAAGATATCTCATTCCCCACCTAAACACTAAGTAGCTAGAAGGTACAGAATAATCTGCTATCCTGAGCCTTGACGCTAGAGGCAATGGGTCATTTCAGCTGTTTTTGCTATTGCTGTGAATAAGGTTGCAAAAAAAGACTCCACAAGAAGCTAAGGAGCGGGAGGTTAAGAGTTGATAGTTTGATGTCCAGAAGCAGCACTGAATTGTTTGAATGTTGAATGATTTATAAAGAATTTATGCATTTTCATGAGGCAAACAGAAAGAGCTTTTTAAGGTAATGTCATATGTATAGCACATTTTGGGAGAGAATAAAACAGAGGGAGATCCTTACTAAAATCCTGAAAGGGTCTCAGCAGACTAAATTTACTTATTTGTTTTTTTTTTTTCTTTCATCAGAAAAGGAAAAAGACTCTGTACACAGCTGATGTCTCCCTATTTCTCCACTGAATGGGTGTGGTTTTTTACAAGGTAGCCAGGACATTACTTATTGAATTATTTATTTTTCAACAGAGGACATGAAGACACAGTGACCCCAGCTTTCACTTGTGAAAGGCTCTTCACAAATAACCATTTTGAAAGCCAGTGCAGCATGTAGGTGAGATGCCCTAGGTATGTTTAATTATTTAAGTTAACTTTCATCCTCTTTTCTCAGCAGGCTTAGCAATTTTAATGGGCACTTTTAAGGGAGACTGTGACAAAATCTCTTTTTGCTCTCAATAAGGTGCTGTGTTCCCTCGTTTTGAAAATATTTTCTTTAGTTTCAGGAAGTGGAAAAGGACATGTTCATATCTTAGAGAACTCAGGTTGGATTTGGATTTTGTTATAGTTAATAACTGAATAATACATGTTAGGAAAGATGTTCTGAAAATCCACTAAGGGGAAATTGACTTGAAAGATGTGACCAGGGTGAAATAAGTGCTTTTCTAGCAATTTATTTCAATGATCAAATTTCCCTGCCCCAGGAGCTGAAATCCTAATCACACAAACAAATTTGGGTGACTTTCCAGCAAACAATAGATAGGTTTTAATAGGGTAGGCAATGTGTTCTGGGACAAATGTTATTTACTGTCATAATTTTAAATCTGAAGCAAAGATGTATTCCAGTTAGATCACTTAATATTTCAGATAAACAACAGATGTCGACGTTAGGAGAAACAATGATGTCAAAATATGAATCCAGAAGCTGAATCCTTTTCTTTCCTATAAGGGATAGAGTGTTACCCAAAAAAAAAAAAAAAAAAAAAAAAGCATAACATTTGCTTTATAACTTGCTCTTTCTACAGGGACCTGCAACAGTATTTTTTCCTAGGTACATTTTTTTTGTGTATGTATGTTCTCATAGGTGCATCATATGGATCATCAGTCCCTCAATCATTAATCCTCACTCTCATGCTTTTTCATTTCCCAGTGATTAACTGTCAGGGACTGACAGTCCCTCTGTGAACAATCTCGTACTCTGTAGTCCTCAGTTTCATTCCTCCCTGTTATTCCAGTCTCAAAGATCATCTAGTTCTTTCCTATCCTCCCTGAATTGATAATGTTATTCTTTATTAGGTCTTATAAAAGTTTCATTATTACAGTCCTAGTTATTTTGTCCTTGATGATGTTCTTTGGCAATTAAATTAATTTTGCTGAAGAACTTTCTCCTGAACCATCATTTCTTTAAATGTACTCCCCAGCCTGGCACACTGATTTCTGATGGGTTACAAAAGGGATCTTTTTTCCCACATGAAAAGCAATTATAGTTTCTTTTTAGGTTCCATCAAAGTCCTTTCTACTAGTGCAGGTAAATTTGTAAGAAAAAAATTCAAGTCTCCTTAACACTGAAGAGATCAGACATAAAATCAAGCAAGTCTCTTTTCCATTTGGATAAACTGACTACTGATTTAAAAGACACCACATGTTGAAACAATTGCATGATCCTAGGAAAAAAGTTAACATTCGGTCACTCATATCTCAAATTTGAAATTGAAATTCACAATGTGATTTATTCTAATGTTTCATGAGCAGAGATATCAGTTAAGAAACCAGTCTGGTACAGGCAGCACAATATTTGAGAAATCTTAGAAGGCAGCACGCTGCATAAACATTTCTCTATTATATATGCAATATTATATACTATACAGGACCTTTCTAGAAAGTAGCAATGATATGGCACAGCTGGGAGGTCTTTCACTACAAAAAAAATTTAAGAAAAGTAGCCTTTTGAGTGCACAGATTTTGTGCTTTAGCCCTGCTTTTTGAGATTTATCCTGAGGACAATTACACAATGCTATTGGATCCCTTTTAGATTGCAAAAAAGTTTGTTTGGTTCCAGGAACTATAGATAGCAGGGACTTATTTCCATTCCAAGTGAAATAGCTGGAAAATGAATCAAAGAAGAAGTTGTGACTATTTACCTGAATTTGACTCGTAGGGTCAAACCAACCAAGATATGAAAAAGGAGAATCATACTCTTCTAATATGTTAGAAGAATCTATCTAGACAAATTATCTATTATTTTAATGTTAGTTACTGTATTGGGTTTGTGTGGCAAAGTTTTGGTAGTGGGGGGGCTACAGGGGTGGCTTCTGTGAGAAGCTGTCAGAAGCTTCCCCTATGTCCGACAGAGTCAATGAGAGCTGGTTCCAAGACTGAGCTCAGCCAAGGCTGAGCCCATCAGCGACAGTGGTAATGCCTCTGGGATATTTAAGAAGGGGGTGAAAAAACCTGTGCAACTGCAGCTGGAGAGAGGAGCAGAATATGTGAGAGGAACAACCCTGCAGACACCAAGGTCAGAGAAGAAGGAGGGTGAGGAGGTGCTCCAGGTGCCAGAGCAGAGATTCCCCTGCAGCCCCTGGTGAAGACCATGGTGAGGCAGCCTGTCCCCCTGCAGCCCATGGAGGTTAATGGTGGAGCAGATATCCCCCTGCAGCCCATGGAGGACCCCACAGCAGAGCAGGTGGATGCCTGAAGGAGGCTGTGACCCCGTAGGAAGCCCACACTGGAGCAGGCTCCTGGCAGGACCTGTGGACCCACGGAAAGAGAGGAGCCCACACTGGAGCAGGTTTGCTGGCAGGACTTGTGACCCCGCAGGGGACCCACACTGGAGCAGTCTGTTCCTGAAGGACTGCACCCCATGGAAGGGACCCACACTGGAGCAATTAATGAAGAACTGCAGCCTGTGGGAAGGACTCATGTTGGAGAAGTCTGTGGAGGACTGTCTCCCATGGGAGGGACCCCACGCTGGAGCAGGGGAAGAGTGTGAGGAGTCCTCCCCTGAGGAGGAAGGAGCAGCAGAGACAACATGTGATGAACTGACTGCAAACCCCATTCCCCATCCCCCTGCACTGCTGCGGGGGAAGGAGGTAGAGAAAATCAGGAGTAAAGCTGAACCCAGGAAGAAGGGAGGGGTGGGGGGAAGGTGTTTTAAGATTTAGTTTTCATTTCTCATTATCCTACTCTGATTTGATTGGTAATAAATTAAACTAATTTCTCCAAGTTGAGTTTGTATTGCCCATGACGGTAATTGCTGAGTGATCTCTCCCTGCCCTTATCTCGACCCATGAGCCTTTCGTTATATTTCCTCTCCCCTGTCCAGCTGAGGAGGGGGAGTGATACAGCAGCTTTGGTGGGCACCTGGCATCCAGCCAGGGTCAACCCACCACAGTTACCATAGTTGTCCTTTAAATGAATTATTTTTTTGCTATATTTCATGAGAGTTATTGACAAAGCCCTTGATGAGAAAGTTGGGTTTTTTTTAATCTAAGGGAGGCTATCTTGTTATTTCTAGGGGCTGTAGAAAAAGGGAAGGCAGACAGAGAGAGAGGGAAAAGCTAGAAAGAAGAGGTATCAAAGAGAACTATTACCCTCCCAAATGCTGACATTTTCAATCTGAAAAAAATCTTTGTGGGATAAATCTGTTTGATGAACATGTTCAAATGTTTTCATTCCAAATGGAATAAAAATAGTCTTTTAAAGGTCAGATGATGGCTGATCAGCCAGCTTTGCTGATTTTCACCAATTACCTACCACAAAGCATAACATCAAAATAATTCTTCTGATCTCAATTTCTTCATTCTTAAGAAGAGAACAGGCTTCTGTTCTAGTGATGTAAAATTTTACCTTGCACATAATACCACTTCTGTTGGCATTGTTTCTCTGACATTCCATAGAATGAAAAGAATTGCTTCTTTTGGGCAAATACCATGGCTCTGATGCTGATTACACTTCCTCTTCCTTAGTTTGTCATAAGTGCTATGATACTTTCTTTCTTTCCGTATCTTGGAAATGCACAGACCATTTTTAAAATACTTTTTTGTTATTAATCTTCTGGGAAACATCAGTCCAGGTAAGTCTAATTAAAATAATAGGACAGTGTGCAAGGTCAATTTTGGCAAGGACGTGTCATGAACATTTTATACAGAGAGAACTAATTCAGTTAATGTGTTGCTGGACTAGTGAAAAAGAAAGTCTGATGACAAAAGTGTTCGGGAAAGAATCTTGGCAATGGTGGAGAGAGCTAAACCTTTCATGCTTGGAAGAAATAATGTGCAGTCTGACAGGCTTAAGAATGCAGAAGGGTATGATCAGTACTGGAATGAGTGAATAAATTGTGTGGGGTGTATCAGACATCAAATGTCGATGCGAAACTTAGAAAGTTCCAGAAAGTGTGCAAATAATCACACTGATGAATCATCAGTATTACTTTTTGAAAGGTCTGGCTTAGGTTTGCCTAGCACTTTTTGACTGTGATCCTTTGTTTGTCTGCTTCTGTCTTGTAAATTGAAACACAGGTTATACGGTCTAAAAAAGAGTCATGTGTGTTTCAGCCACTTCCTTGTGGAGCTTGTGTTGATTATTCTTTGGCAAGTCAAGAACATAATGTAGGTAGCTAAGTTAGCTAAGTAGTCTGCCTAGGCTACCTCTCTAGTCCACGGAGAGTGATAAACACTTTCAGAAGGTGATTCAGAGCAATCAGAATCAGCTTTTGTCTTAGCTGGCTACATTAAATGTTTATACATGAATGGAGTAGATATACCCCAGTCTGAATATATTTGGTGGGAGGCAGTCGCTGTAGTGTTGTATATTCCTTGCTGGTACACTAGAAGATATCAAGGGAAAAAGTGATGCAGCTGTCACACCACTTCTTAATATATCTGATTCCTCATGGAGAGAAGGTGAGCCTGTTGCATTCTGGTTAAGAAGGAACCAAAGTGTTCCTGTGCCAGAGCAGTATGAGAAGAAATGATCATTCATAATCTCTTTTCTTCTTCAGACTCTGTCAAGGCTTCTCAGCTATGTAGCATCGCATGAACAAAGCTTGTTGAAATATATAGATCTTGTTGAGAGTTATTAGTTCATCTCTTCCACTACGCAAGACTCAATACAGGACCATTACCTACATATTTATATATTCAGGTGATCAATCTTTTTCTGCTTCATGTGAACCTGTTGTTCTATGATACATTTACCATTAGGCAGCTTTCCCCGAGACTAACATTAAATTTTTACCAGATAGTAAGGGAGAGTCAAAAAAGCACTTAATATGAATAAACACAACTGAGCCCTGTCAGGCTGTTAAACACTTGGGAGCTTTGAACCAGGATTTCCCAACAGAAGGGTCAAATGCAGACAGGCTTAGCACTGCTCCAGGGGGATAAATCTGAAGACATTTCACTCATCTGAGAACCTCAAGATGAATCAGAAGCCAAAATCATTTCACCTTAGAGTCTGCTAAGGAAGGTGCTTTCCTCATACAGATGAGCATCCTTTTCCTGGTAGCATGACAACGCTATCTGTCTTACAGAGGATGCTGGATTTTGGTTTTAGTTTCTTTCTGACAGGCTTTAGTACCAGGAAGAAAAAACATTATAGCATATTATAGCATTGCTTTGGTATTTGTGTAGTCACTGGATGTGTCACTTCTGTTTCAAGTACCTAATGAAGACAAACGGTGCCAAAGATGGCCACATTTGCTCTATTTCATGATTGCTTGTGATATAATGGAGCACATACAACAAAACCTCAGCAAAGGTCAGCACACAGAATGGGCAATGGAGAATATATCTAAAATTGTCCAAATGTCCTCTCTAGCTGGAAGTATTTGGCTGATAAATATCCCAGGAGAAATGAGAATACACACTGATGACTCAGAAATTGCCCTGGTCAAGTTTTAATGCCAAGTCAACGTTAAATATTAGGGAAGATGAACCCGTATGCAGAGCCAGCATGCACAGAAGAACCTTATCTTAATAGTATACCCTCTCTTAGTAGTATAAATTAATCACCTAATATTAACAGATCAAATCCAACCCAGAGTTGTAGCTTTCAATTTAAATCAGCCTCTAATCTGGCAGTATGCTTTCCAGTGCTAAAAGGGGTGGTTAACATAGTGCCTGCCCCATAAACCATGGTAGGTACTGAACTGTAAAACCAACATTTTCAACAGTGGAGCAGGTATTATTACTTGTAGGCTTCCCACTAGAAGCTAGGAATTTGGCCATGCATAAAAGATGTTAAAGATATTAGTACATGTGAAACTCTTATTAGTGATAATCAGCATAGTTATATCACAGTTATATGCCATGAGGACTTCCTTGTTGCAGTATAACTGGTTGGTTTTGGTTTATACTTAATCTCTTTCTGAGAAACATGAGTTTATACCAGATAAGAAAGACTACACTATGAAAAGGATAGTGAAGACAGGAATAGAGAAAGGAATAATGGGACATGGTCCCAGGCAACAGGTTAGGCCTGATTGAGCAGGCGTGTGGGACCAGATGATCTCCAGAGGTCCCTTCCAACCTTGACCATTCTGTGATTCTGTGAATAATCTATCAGTGTACTTGTTTAACTTGTATTTTAGCTTATTCTGAGCTAAGTCTCCTTGCAGAAAAAGATGCTTAAGCTCATGGTGAAGGAGTACTTACCATAGGAAACAAAGGAAAAAGATGCAAATATATACATGCTTAGTAGGGCTTATCAGAAATAAGTTGTACTTTATGAATATAACTTTTACAGAAATTTGGTTTTCCTTGAAGTATTTCAACAAAAGTTTTTAACTTTTTTTCCTTCGTTTTAGTGGAGGGGAAGATGAGAATGTGATCCATCCTATCCACTCCTTTAAAAAATAAATGCTTCTTCTCCTGAGGGGAAGAAAGAGAAGGGGAAAGAAAAGAGAGAAAGTAAAGCATGTCGTGAATACTGAACACTGAAGCAGTGAGGTAATGTGGTGCTGAGCACCAGAATTGTACCATGTGCTGAAACACAGGTGAAAACCAGCGGCTGTATTCTTATGAAACCCACCTACACCCCTCGCCCCACCCCCATTTCAGAGATAAATGATCATCAAAAGATAAAAAAGGAAGCCATAGAATGAAAGAAGATTTCCATTGCTACTGGAAGAATGATGGAACAGGTAACATATTTGTGAGAGTGATGAAGAGAAAAGTCTCACTATGTTTTCATTTTGTTTAGCCTTTTTTCTCAAAAAAAAAAATTCTTATTTTCACAGAGGAAAGTAAAAAAGAATATGCTGACGTTATTTCCCCCCTTGAAGGATGTGGCAACCTCTGAATTCTCTCAATATATTAAATGTAAGCCATTACTGTTGCTATTCTGTTCACACAACTACTTTTCCAATCAGCAGTTTCTCCATGTGTGGTATAGCTGTATTCTTGGAGGCACATTTGATTGTCTTTATTCTGATTGAAATGTTTGTTTTTCAAACAGTATTATGAACTCAGTACTCCTCTGGGAAATTCAATCTTAGACGCACAGTCAGATTATGAAGGTGCTGTTCTCAGTGGTGGGTGGAAGTCAGCTGTGTTTGCATATGACACAGAGCTGCTGCAGAACGGGCATTGGTTGATGTTGGAAAGTTCTCCCATTGGCTCACCAGGGCCTTAATGCACAAAGAGATAGAAACTGCAGAAACTGCTGATGAACAGACCAAGAACAGCCAACAGTGGTACTGGCTTTTGTAATGTGGGCTTCTTTTCTTCAGGAAGTGAACTGGGAAAATAGTTGTTTTCACAGCTGGCTGCACTGTCATGTGGAAATAATGCTCAGGCAGTAGCAGCCATATCTGGCTTGAAACCAGCTTTCAGTGCTGAGTCTTGGTATCCCATTGCTATTCCCCTGACCTCTATAGCTGTTTGACTACAAAATTTAGTCAACTACAAACAACATGTTCTCTGAGCACCATGGTGTGGAAAATGAATGGTTAAGTTTTCAACAGTTGTCTGATGACAGGTTATTTTTTTCAGGAGATGAATGATTTTCTTGGATGGTTCTGTTTCTACTGTGCTCTTAGGCCTCACGTCTCATCACTCAGACCTACACTGTTTATTTTCACAGACATAAATTTGGTAAATTGAAATACAGGTGTCAACTGTAGTCCATCATTTTACACATGAATACTTTTTGTGACTGATTTTACCTAATCTGCTAGATAGATACAACAGCTCCTGGGGCCGTCCATTTTGGTAGAGGGTTGTGCCTCTCCAGTGTAATCTAGCTGTATGTTGGCAATCTGTATGTTGGCAGTATTCATGCCCTCCCTGATGTTGTCAGGCCTGATATACGCAGCAAGACTGCTGTACTCTGTACTGCTGTACTCTGCCTTATTAAAATTAAGCCTCTTGGACACAGCCAATTTTTTGCAAAGAAGATGCTATCTCTATGGCAAGAACTTCTATAAGGGAACCAGATGGTCCATTCTGAATTATTCCAGCCTATTCTTAGGGTTTATTGATAAGCAACAGTAACAAAGTAGGTGCTTTTTAATGAAGGGTCAAGCAGCACTGCACATCCAGCATTGCTCGCTGTACTGGAATTTACACAGTCCTCAGTACATTAACCATGCATGCTAAAACCCTAACGTATAGTGCCCCAGAGGTTTATTGAAAAGTCATGACCAAAGAGATCCTCCTTGTTCTTCAGAACTGCAGATCTTCAGAACTCAGACACCAGTTCTCAAGCAAACACCTGAAGAAGAGCACCCTCACAAGAAATCTGTGTTTTGGATCATTCATATTAGTGGAAAGTAACACATGGATTTCTTTGCAAATTTTTGCAGATAAAGAAAATTATATCAGCAAAAGATGTGCATGTTTAGTACTGCTTTTGCTTTAATTCTTACCTCAATAAAACAGCACAAGTAAACACATCCCCTTTTCAACATTATTTCATTAATGAATGACAACATAGACTTGGGTTCTTCAGGTTGAAAAGAAAGTATGACTGGGGATATAAAAGAAAACCATGAAATCAGGAGTATCATAAAGGACAGAAATAGGAAATTACCATACACTCCCTTCTAGTACACAAATGGAGGTCAATCAAATGAAACTAGCAAGTGGCATGTGAAAACAAACTAAAGGCTATGATTCTTCACACAGCGTGCTATTAAACAGTGGAGCATAATCACTCCAAAATATTTTGGATGCTAATATTTTACAGAGTTTAAAAACTGGTTATACTCATGAAAGAAGAATTTGTTTAAGGTTACTAATTAGAAAGACAACCTTAGTTCAGGAAACTTATTTCTGCATGTTGTTGAATTTCCAAGGAAAATTACCTTCTTCTTGTACTATTTCCTAGGCATCTTCTGCCAGTAACAAACATTGGTCTAAACAGAGCAAAAATATATCCATTTTTCTGTTCCAGTGGAAGATTGTCTAGTCTGGTTAAGTGGTGTGCTGTTTTATTGCCCTTGATAGACTGTGCTTTCTTTGCCCTATCTTTGGTGTGTACTGAGTGACTTATTTAATTTATGTAGTTAACTGTTCATGGAGTGAGAGAGAAAAATTGAAATCCTTCTGACTTCCCATTCAAGATTGCATCATCTCCCAACCTAGTTGTTTTAGGGAAAGTGCACAGTGATCAGGACCATTCTGGTGTACCTAATGCAGTGCTCTGCAGACTTACCTAAGCTATTCCTAAATATGCTTCCAGGTTCCTAATTAACTCACTTATATAGCTGTGTCATAGACTTCAATATGATTATAATCTAACAAGTATGCAAAATGAACCAAACACCTCCTTTGCTTTCAGTAGTTTCATATCATTAGGTGATGTTTCTTCCCCCTTTTTCATGTTTCATCTTGCCTGTAGGTTGGCCCTAGCTTCATATCTGGAGAACACTTGCAACAGCCAGGAAAACTAACAAGCTTTACGTCTTATCTCTCTTGACTGACCAGGCCACTCTTACAGCATTACAACACTTGATTCTAATCCTATGCAAATATTCATAGTTGTAATGGATAAGTGCTCTAATTTGGAAGTAATTTAGTGTATATACTATTTGCGTGTATGTTGTTTTCAGTACTGTCAAGAAGCTGAATTGGAATTGCACAATAGATGTTAATTAACTCCTGAGAACAACTTCTGTAAAATAATACTCCTTATTCACTTATTAATACAAAAAAGCCACAACAGGAATGTGCACGGGAATAAATTATTCAGAGTATGAAAAAAGAGATGGCACTAAAATATGATGTATTTGGTGCAGAGAATTCTCTGGAGAGATCTGAAGAGGAATTCAGTGTGATCATAGTGGCAGACAAAGTGAATGAATTTTGCCTCAATACGTTGAATAACTAAGAGACTGAAGAAGAAGTGAGAATGTAGGAAGTCAGAATGGGAGAAAATGCACTAGTCAAAGTTTGGAATAGTCAGCAAATGCCTATTTCATTTTGTTGTGGAATGGAGAAGAACCTATAAATTTTAATAATATAGAAATAAAGATACATTACATCATAGGTACCGTATTGGAAGGAGAATTTATGGTGGTTGAAATGATACTGTTGGCTAGATAGGCCTTTTTTCCTCCATCACAGAAAAAGGAAAAAATGATATTCAATTTAATTCTTCAAATTGCCTCCTCTTTCTCTGTTGCTGTTACAGCAATTACATATTTGGACTTGGCCTTTGAGTCACTGACTAGCTCTTTATTAAAACACACACAAAGAGAAGAAACAAGGCAAAGCCAAATTTTAGAGACAGGATGATGAGAAATTTAAGCTCTGAACTTCACCCAACAATAGAAGAATTTGTGTGTGAAGTCACCCCCTTTCAATGGTGCTGTAATTGAGTGAACTGCAACACCCTTCACCATCAACACTTCACATACATGCTCCTCTGAATACACTCCATATGTAAAGTATGTATGGAGAGCCTTAGCGTGACTATATGTTATCACAAAAATGAATAAGCATATTAATGTCTACACATTAAAATTTTACATAATAAAATCTTTTATTTATCGTGTACTAAATGAAGCACACAGAACATTCAGAAATTATGTCACTTGTCTGTTTTTTATTAATCAATTGGTGTTTCATTGAAACTGTTCCTTATTTACAGCATAAAATTGCCAAATAAAAATGTCTTTTGATTTATTAAAGAAGTCTTATTAATTAACTTGATTTCAGTTATAATTTCTCATTTAAGCGAACATTTCATTAATTTTATCAACAAGTTCAAGCACTAAAAATAATTAGTAATAGAAATCCTTTAACAGTATTACACTATATCTTTATTATACCTTCATCACTTGGAAAAGGTACCTGCAAGGAAAATGTTAAAACCACAAATGCATTTATCATGAAAAACTGGAACTGCATTGTTTTTACTCTGTATTTTCATTATGATTTTTTTCTATGACAAAAATTGCCAACACATGGGCTCTTAGTACAAATCCAAGTTTATTTATAAAGTCTGAAGGAAAAACCTATTGAAAAGTAAGAGGAAAAAACTACAAATGAAGAGAAAGATAAAACTTTTCAATTTTATTTTCCTATTTTCTGTTTATCAATGGGTTTTCAATCTTTTCATTACAGCTTTTTCTTCTGAAATGCTTAAAAGGCTGTAATTCATACGAAAAATAATATTTCTGATATCAAAATCTTTTAAAATGGAAAGGTCATTTAATCTGATAAAATAGCATATTTGAATAACTTTTAAATAAAGAACTCAGTAACATATTCAGTAAAGGTAACACAGTATTCCACAGGCAAAACTGTATAAATATGGTCTCCATGAATTCATACTGGCATGGTACAATATTTTCATGTGTGAAGGTTATTCAATTCCATGGATTCCTTTAGAGGACATATACACATATTACATGACCTTGCATCTAAATCAGTTTCTTTGAGTGAGTTGATTCCTTCAGACCTCCTTCAAACATGGTTAAGAAACATTGACAACAACGTCAACAGCAGACAGCAATTGAGAGGTATAATGGCTTATTCAGCACAATAACGTAAAATTCAGGGTTTTTTTGGTGTGATTTATTACACGTTAAGTGTGTTCTGAGTATGTATGCTGGGATTGGGTCCTGCGAGAACCTTCAGTGTTACTCTGTCTCCTGGAGCTTGATTTGGCCATGGTGAGCATGAGACACTTCACATGTTAAGGATATACACTAACTCAACCATAGCATGTAGGGCCAGAATGGACATTGTGAGGTGATCATCCTTGCCCCTAGGCAGGATCAGCTATAATGGTGTCACCCCTGACATGTGTTTATCTAACCTTTCTTTTAAAAGTTCTGAAAATTCTGTAGAGTCTACCAATTTTCCACTGATTATCTATCTTTACAACCAGAAAGTGGTTTCTAATTTTTAACCAACACCCTTAAGTATTTGTATTTTTTTCTGATAGTTGGAGAGTAGGCAGAGTCTAATCCCATCTTTATTTCTGCAGTGTGAGGAGTATGCACATTTTCTTCTTTTTATCCTTGCACATTGGAATTTTAGTCAGCAACCAGAATCACATTTGTTGAAGTACTACACCATATAGACCAGAAGAGATGGTGTCTACTCTGCAGGAAAAAAAGATTTCTTTATATATGAATATTTGTTTCACACAGAGAATTCCTAGTATTGTTATATGAGGTTATGCTATTGTACAGCACAAAGGCAAAAGTATTAAGCCCAGGGCTGTGGATTGCAAGAAAATGTAATGGTTAAAAAGACTGAGCTGTTTTCTACTCTGTCATGAGTGACTGGCAGAAGCAGGCAATGGAACAAATGTTTCATTGAATCTTGTGGAAGGCTGAGGCAGGAGCTGTGGGAAGGGAAAAAGCTTCACTGGTGTGATATCAGGCTCTGCACATCTCTTCCTACAGCTTAGGTAGAAGCTACTTCATTGTCTCATGGGATATTAGTGATATTTTTTTTTCTTTAACAAAAAAGAACAGAAGCATTAGCTAATATTTTTTACAATGGAAAAAAAAATTAAACATCTGAAGATGCCTTTGGACATATTAAAGGAGCAGAAAAGTGCAAAATTAATTAACTTTGGTATGAACAGTTGGTTTTCTGTCAGGCACAGTGACAGGATCTGGGGCCTTCTGTTTTCCTTTCTGTACTTGTGAGGGTATAATAGAAATTATTGCTCATTGAAATTGGACAAGGGGATAGAACTCATTACACTTTTTGTGTAACCCTACATATTTTTAAGTTTTTAAATTAGATGAACTTAGCAGCTTTTGTCAATTTTCAGGTTAAGACAAGTAGCAACACAGTAATACACTTTGGACTCATGATAGTTAAAGACCAGATGACTTTTTATCTGAATTGTCATTATCATAAGAGACAATTATTAATATATATTATTATGATGCTAATATTGATGTTAAGATGTGTGCTAAGCCCTGTGCAAATATATAGCAAGTGATGGTTACTAATAATGACAATTAACAGAGCATCCAGCCTAGAAGATTTCAGGAGCAGTCTGCCTGGGTGCCCTGTTTGGCATGAGCTGGGTGTAACTACCCTGGCACTGACAAATTCATGAAGCAGATGACTCAGTCTTCACACAAATGATGAGCCCCATCTTCATAAATACTTTTGAGACCATATCTGGTGGGTGAGGTAATTACTTGCCTGTGAGGTGACAGCAGTTTGGTCCCCAGGAAGAGTCAAGGTTTCCAACATATCACAGAAGCAAGTCTTTGTTGTCTAGTAATTATCCAGCACATCATCAGTTTTCCAAAGAGCACTGGGATCACACTGTGTAGAGGCAATTTTTATTTCCCCAGAGGAACTAACAGTCAAAGTGGTTCAGGGTGATGTTTGTCCATCAGCAGAGGATGGTACAGACAACTCAGTGTATTTGAGTGCTTGCCAGACACAGAGAGGGAAAGAAGAGAGAATGCTAATTTTTTAGAGAGTCAGCAGCTTCAGCTGCATAGCTGCAGATTTATGCTGGCTAGGGCAATTGATTTGATCAGGGACTGATATCCATCAAAGCTATTATCAAAAAATAATTAAACAAAAGCAGACACAGCCTGCTTGCCTTTTGCAAGAGAAATGGATTGAATTCCCTATTCATAAAACTGAACATGAGCACTGTACATCCAAAGTTAGCTCCTCAGAAATACTAGCAAAATTGAATGCTTCATCCCAAGGATGAATAGCAAGTGCTCGAGGGTATCAAAATTTAACTTTGTAGCAGTGACTTTATGTTTTTTTGAGTTCCATAACCTCCAAATAGCCCAGGGCCTCATGTCCCTTGAGCCTTGACTTTGCTCTCATCTGCTTTCGCTGTCCTTCTGTTTCTCATTGCTTCCTGGAGTGGCCAGCTCCTTGCAGGTCTGGTCTCTCCTGTCAGCTGGAGAGGGAAGGAATGGACGAAGGTCTTCCTCAGTAAGGAAAGATCCCACTATCTCAGTTGCACTCATGTTTGTGCCCTCAATCTCTCACTCTCACATGTGTGATTTTCCACTCAATAGTTTGCCCCCAGGCCTTTTTCTCACAAGTCTAAAATTGGTTTCATAAAGCAACCACTAGTTTGGATACATTGGAAGGCTTTCCATTAAAAGAAAGTCTGTTTTTAAACTTTAAAATAATTTAAGTCAGTTAATTTTAATTTACAAACATTACATTTTAATGTACAAATGTGCTCATTTAATATAAACTAAACTGTTGTCCTAGGTAAACATCTCAGTGCTCCAAAATTAAAAGCTTTACAGCTTTTTCATTTTTTCCTCTCCTGGAGAACACCAGTGATGGGGTTTGTTCTAATCTGTGCCTCCTGCAGGTCTTCATGGTAGGAAAAATCTGATTTTCAGGGTCAAATACAACAATAATTGGCATAGCTTCATCAATGAACTACAGTGAAGTGATTTGTTCAGGACTCTGCCTCCTGGGGTCTTCACAGTAGGCAAAATCCAATTTTGAGAGTCACATATAGCAATAAATTGACATAGCTTCATCAATGTCAATGGGAGAACACTAATGCAAACCATTACTAAAAAGATGGTAGTTGCGTTTGTGAAAAGATGAGACAGGGTAGCACTGGAGACTGAGACCTCTTATAAATAGAGACAGCATGGGAAAAAGAGAGTGCTTATCTACAAACCTTTTGTTAGTTTGTCCAAGGTGGACTTTAAACAGCTGTGCTTTATTCCAGCTTGAGTTATTGGACTTGATATAAAAGGCCACAGGATGAAATATAAGGACCTATTTTGGCTTTAAATCCCATGAATTTACAAATGTGTGCTGAGGGAGAGTGTGTAGCTCTCTGCATGCACGTGTCCATAGGAATACAGGTACCTTGCTGCATCCACACTCACACACAGATCTTTCATCTCATCAGTCTTTGCATGTTATTTTCACAATGACTGTGAAAGCTATGTCCTCAGATTGCTGATATGGTGTAGCTCCATTAAATGTACTTTACAAGTGATTGGTATTTGAGCCATCAACAGGTAAGATGCCGTCCACAGTGTGAAAAGCAATCATTGCTGACATCTCAGAAGGGAGCATCTATGTCATGATTCTGGATTTAATTATCAATTGCTACTTTTTAAAAACAACCTTTAAAGTGTACGAAAATACTGGAGGTCTTCCATAGTATTACTCAGTGATCTTAGTAAAAGTATCGAACAGCCTCCCAATTTAATTTAAATAATTTTCTTTCACTTAAAAGTTTTGGTTAAGACACTTATATGACAAAAATAAAAGAAGTGGCTGATTTAAAAATGAAATACAAAACTTGCTCATACAGATAGTTCCATTACAAGCCTAAAATACTCAGCCCCATATTAAAACTAAGTTTTTCAACTTAGCCAATGTTTTTAGTTTTACAGGATATTAATATTAGAGAATAAATGTTAGGGAGTGATTTTAACACTCTAAAAATATGCATATATCTAAACAAAAGCAGAGAATGGTACATTCTTGGAAGCAAAAGACTGACAATGGTTGCATGTGATAGAAGCCCTTCATAGTAGGGGTCTCAACATGAAGGGTGAAAGCTGTCAAATGGGGTCATACTTAAACCTTGTTTACTGCTCTATTGCTACAATTTTTCTCAGAGAATTCATGATGTCAATTAAATTGCAGTGTGCCAGTTGCTACTGTCCATGATACAACTGCTCACAAACAGATGAATCTGTAAAACATCCCCATGAAAAATTTGAATTGGTCTACCATACCTGGATTAATTTCACAATATTTCTGTGTTTGGTTACATGGACTCACTAATTGTAACCCACTGAAACTATAGGATATCAACAGCACTGCTATAAACTGAAAATGCTAGACTATTTTTTCTGTAAATCATTGTTTCAGGCAAATTAGAGGCATGCTGTTGGTTTTATTTCCTGGAAGCTGAAGTACCCAGATGTTTCATTTTCAGTGACATTTAGCATTTAATAACCTCACTGTCGTCGTTACTAATTTTCCAAGTGCCTTTTCTGCTTTTCTTTTGAAAAGGAATATGTGAAAAAATGCTTTGGTACTTCAATTTTCTCTTCTGCTTTTTGGGGAGGCTTCCAAAATGATTAACTAAATGATCAGTTAAAAAAAGTGGATTCAGGGTTGGATCCAAATGTCCTTAAAGTCTATAGAATTCTATTAACTTCTGTTACTTGTGCCCAGAGATGATAAATAAGTTGGCAAGGCATTAATGGGAAAAACACTCCTGACAATTAACTAAAAAGGAAGAAGGTTTGCCTGATTTAAACAGTTAGGGTCTTAAAATCTTCTTAGAAAAGCAGATATTTTATTAGTTTTTCTCTTCTACTTCTGTAATTTTTTTTTTTTACATCTTTTATTAATTTGAAAAGAACAGTTAATGTTATTTGACTCACCACTCCAGCTTCCTTGTTCTAGTTTACTAATTTGATCTATCAGAGAACATGTTGCCATTCCAATTGAAATGTCAGCCGTAGGTATGCAAGTATAGTATACCTAAGTATACACTCATATATATATGAGTATACCTATATGTATATATACACACACACATATATATGCATATATATGTGAGTATATATATATATATATATGACAGCAGAACACTGTATTGACTTCCACACTCTAAAAAATCACCAAGCAGTAGTGATTTATTCAGATTTTCTCAAGCCAGACTTACACCCACTCACATCAAGGTCAAGGAGAGAACAAAGAGACTCAGTTGTTTTAAGAAAGGGTGGCCATATCGCTTTGACAGGAAGATACGATATTTAGAGAGGCATATGGAAGGTTCTCATCAAGTTGTCTTCATGTTGCTTTTTCTTCATTGAAATGCTACAGCTAAGCTCTAATTTAACAGCATGGTACTCAAGACTCCTCCTTTACATTGTTCATCTTCTGAAAGAAAAAAACACAGAAGGTGGGCTGCACAATAAATGTGCATTTATATCTTTGTCATTCAGCTGGAAAGTGTGTTAGAGTATTAATGTCAGCAGCTTTATTTTCCCATTTCTTTGACAGGTCCAAAACCAAGAAGACCTTCATTTTGTAATGCCGCTCTGCAGAGCAAAGAAGCAGCTGATTAAACTGTTTCTGTTTATCTTTTACCATAATTACAATTTTTCAGTTTGGTGATTTGGTTTCAAAGAATCTTCACTTTTTCTGCTAGCTGGGGCTTAGCATGGGGTAGATGGGAGAATAAATATATTTCTGAGCAAAATTTAGCACAAACAATGAGAAAACTTTAGAATTATAAAAACAAATATCACACTTATCAGGAAGAAACTGCTTATTACCTCCACAACTAACCACGTTCAGTGATTTGCTGGTTCAGACACCAGACAATATTACTTAATACGATTTCCTATTGGTAACTGAGACAAAATCCAAGGGGTTTAGGATATGGGCATGCTTATTACCATTAGATATTCTATGAGAAAGTTAAGAGAAGGTTTCAGGTAAAAACAAACCTGGAAAGAAGTTTGCCTGTGGGCAGAATATCCTTTCATCTATAGAAAATGAGACCACTTAGGTTTTTCTTAACACAGAACAAGAACCAAACCAAAGGGAACACAAGGGTCACATTAGTCATTTGAGCAAGAACATATTTTTCCCTTTGAGAATAAGGAACTCATGCAAAGAAACAGGCTCAAAGTTGTAAACAAATTTTTTCTCGTGAGTATTGGTAAAACAGAACCTCCTTTCCCCTGATACATAATAAAAGTGATATCTGGAAAGTGTAATTTTTGCAAAATCTTTTGAAAAGGACCCATCACTGAGTAAATTAAATTGCTGGGCTTTTGGACCAGGCAAAATAAAATTGTGTTCTAAAAAGTTTACTCATTTCTATTATAAAAAAAGACAATACTGGAAACTGAAGAAAACTCCTGAGAAGTATTTACAGCAATATATAACACAGTTCTTGAGATACGAGTACGGCAGAACAAATTGTTTGGAGCATGTATCACAAGCCATGTGCATGCACAGAAATCCATAACCCAAGAGAAAAAAAAGAAAAAGTCATGTTATTTCGTTGTTTAATTGAAAGGCTAAGGCTTCTTCAGTGAGAGGTACACTCTGTATAAGGAGGTTTTGCCAACAGGTGAATAATATGACTCCTTAACTGTTGGCTAATTGGGCATTTCTGGAGAACTTCACTCAGGATAAACGGATGGTATGAAAGCTAGATATCTAGTGACATTTTCAGGTGTATAAATAATACATGCTTCATATTTTCCTTTGTCTTTGTGTTTCTTCCTTCTGGAGAACTAAAAGATGACAGAAATATCACCTTCTCAAAGCTGAATCATTAGCAAATTCTTCTTTACGCATAGTTCCTGCCTAGGAACCCTCATAAGGCATTTGATATTTCCTCTTAATCAGTTACCAGCCCCTCACACCTTCACTTTCTCCTTCTCCCAGTACTATTCATGTTATCCTTTTACTTTTTTTTGTGGCTTCCAAAATCTTGAATCCTTGGAAAGAAGAGCTACTAATGGTATATAACTGTGGGCAGTCATTTCTCACTATACCGAGTGGATTATACAGTGGGATGCTGAAGTGGAAGTAAAGCATTAAGTAAGATAGGAAAGGGAAGAGTTTTTCATCTGCTCTCCTGAGTGCCTATGTCCTGGCAGATAAAGACATCCCTCTGCAACTGTGCTTATTGCACTTCTCATATTATGCTGGATTAAAGCAAAGTGTCATAGAGTTTTTCTGCAGGGAATATGGCAAACTAGACTATACTAAGAAGTAAAAGACTGTGTATAAAAAAAACCTAGCAGTGTAGTTCTAGAGTTGGGGATCAATGGGACAAATCTTTGTGGCAATGTACAAGTTATGTATGTTCTTGTGTTCTAAGTGGAGACCCTAAATGTAGGACAAAGAGCAGTCTAAATGTGGGATAAATAGCAATTTATTGCCATTTAGTAGGAGGTGTGTAGGATCTGTGTAACAACCAGCTGTGGTGGGTTAGCCTTGGCTAGCAGCCAAACTCCCACCCAGCCGCTCGCTCACTTCTTCCCTCAGGGGGGAGAAAATAGGAAGAACAGGAATGAGAAAGCTTGTGGGTCAAGATAAGGACGGGCATGTTGATTACTAATTACTGTCATGAACAAAGCAGACTCGGGGAAAATTAACTCATAAACATGTAATTACTAATTTGGATAGTGGGAAACAGAAATACAAACATTAAAACAACACCTTTCCTCCCCACTTTCCCAGGCTCAACTTCACTCCTTCACTCCAGTCTCCAGCAGTTACGGTTGGAACATGGTGGTTCCTCTCCACTGCTCTGTCCTCCTCACACTTGTTGCCCACTCCAGCATGGGTCCTCCACAGGCTGCAGGGCAATCCCTGCTCTCGTGTGGAGCACCTCCTCTTCCTCCTCCTCTTCTGACCTTGGTGCTCCCTCTGCTGCTTCTCACTCATTTTGTTCCCTCCTCCTCTCTCTCTTTGGCACTGTCTGCTCTTCCTTACACACGCTTTCCCAGCAGGTTCCACCATCTTGGCTGAGGGACTCAGCCGTGCTCTGCAGTGTGTCTGTTGGAGCTGGCTGGAACTGGCTGTGCCCGGCACAGTGCAGCCCTGGTCACTCCTCACAGAGGCTGCCTTGCAGCCCCCCACCAACGCCTGGGAACCTGCACTCAGTCCACTGGCACAGCTAATCACCAAAGTAGCTTCTTACACAGACTTTCTGACCTTCCCTTGGAAATTGTGTCAGCAACAGGAGCAACAGAAATGAGCCGTTGAGAAAAGCTCTCATTTGCTGGAAGGTTTTAAAATGGACAAAGTTGGACTCCAGCCATGACGTGGGTAGGAATGTGAAACATCGGCCACGGACTGAGGGCTGCAGATGGAGTCCGTGGATTGTACTTGTAAGAGCAGGCAGCTCTGGGGCGGCCAACTTACTTTCGTCTAAGTAGTGGAAAACTGATCTCATTTGGCTTAGTCAAGTCTTGATTTTCAGAGTTGCTGGAAATTTACTGTTCCTGTTGACTTCAGCAGGATTTTAGCATCTCAGAAAAAGGCGCACATTTTTGAGAAGAAGGGTTTAGAAACGTCTGCACAACCAAACTGCTGACCAACAAACCTCCCATGTGGGAAGGCTCACCAAACTCCACATGGCAGAGGACTCTTGAACCCAATGCAGAGCTGCGCAATTGCAGCTGTGCTATCTTCAGGCTGTAGCCTGGTTCGTGCACAAGCTCATCTGTTTTAGCAATTGCTGATATAGGCAAGCCATAGTTCCTATGGCGGGGGTGGTGGTGGAAATCTCACCGTTTTTACTCAGTTACTTGTCAGTCATTTTCCCAGCGGTCATTTTCCCACTTGTTTGGACTACAGACTAGTCATTGGAGATTGCAGGTTTGTCTATATTGGTTGTGCAGTTGTATTTTAAATAACCACTTTGATGAATGTATGTGATTTTGGTACAGATGAAGTCCTACCTTGAAGGACTGCAGCAACCATTTAGCTTTTCGCATGTCAGGGTGTAATCCACAAAGTGTGTAAAAAGACTAGCTAAGTATTGCAAAAAGCTAATTAGGAATAAATACAATGCTGAATGATTCATTTTTCCAGCCTAATTGTAACAAAAGTCACATCTTTATATTCAGAAGATTCGTATATACTTAGCAGGGATAGAAAACTTACATATGCAAACCTTTGTTCTCCACTTTTGGATTCACAGGAAAACATATCACAGCCACTGGAACAAGGTTTATATTCTTTATTTTCCAAAATGGATAACAATCAGCATATGATTTTGCAGTATTTCAGGCTAATTTGAGTAAAACCATGCAGTTCAAGTAATTTTTTTAAAGTTTCCAGGGGAATTTAAAGAGAAAAATGCTTGCCACTTTGAGAGTGGACCTGTTTCTCCTGTTCTTCAAGGCAGAGACTGAGATTAGGAAACAACAATAAATGATTGATTTTATATCACTTATTCAATGATATTAATTGTTTATATTTCCAAAGCTTTTCAGATATCTAATTGAAACTTTATGGAAATGAGATCTGGAACATATTCTTGTCATCTCCTAACTCAGATGGGAAGAAAGGATTAAGGCTGACTATAATGAACAAAATTTATTTTGCCAAAAGAAGTAGAAAAAAATAATGGCTTATAGTATCTTAAAATTTTGTCCTGATTACTGGAATTAGATAAAGTCTTGAATTAAATTAACTGATTTTCAGAAAGTTATAATCTCATTTTAAGACAGCTTTCACAGTAAAAACATAGGGGAATAAAATCCATAATAATATATACAAAATCATAAATTGGGAAGGGAAAAAAGTCACTGGAAATATAAAGAGGCCCACTGAAAGGATTTTACCTTGAAATACCATGGTCATTTTACCATGAAATATTCCCTGTTGGCAGCTCTATCTCCAGAGCAGATTTCACAGGTGACAGCAGAGGCATTCACCATGAACACTTTTATCTGCAGTGTGCTCTTATGTTGGAAGAGCTATTCCTAGAGCAGGACCTGTTCCTACCTCTTTTCAGAAGCCACTGTCTAGTCTGCTTGTTGCAATGACAGTTTTTGCAGCACAGGACCTGTGCAATATGAGAGCACATTAAGACCAAGAACCCCGTTCGCATAAGGCCATGACCAGTAATCAGAGCAAAGCTTTCTGAATTGCATTAACTTGTCAAAGACTCAGTTGTCCAAAACTCATGTGTGTCAACTATTTGATTAAGAATGGGTTGGCAGGGACCAACGGGCTGATGTTATCTTGAACTATGCTAAAAATAAAAAAAGCGGTATATAGTTACTGGTGTGATCAGACTACAAGTAGTCAGGTTGTACAAAGACCATCATGTTGCTTCACCAAGTAACTATATAACTAAGATCACTGCTGTACATTTCACAGATTAAATGCAAAAATATAGTAAAGAAATACAATCAAATAGCAGCTTGCAAAAATGCATTATTATTTACATTGCCAGACGTACAGACAATTGAGATGCCAGTTTTCAGTCACGTGCCTTCACATGGATCAAATGCCATCCCATCTCTTTCTTAAGGCAACAAATCCATTATTTCTACAGAAATGCACAAAAGAAGGTTGAGTGAAGATTGGCAGATCTACTTCCAGTTCTCATCTATAAGTTATCAACAGTAGCGTGCTGTGAGGAAGTCCTTTTATTTCATATACTAAAATCAGCTACCTGGATTATTTCATATGCTCTCAGTTTTTTTTTTTTTTTTGTTCACTGATCTGAGGTTGCATCAAATTGGCATGTTTACCTATTGGAAATGTGGGTTGCTTTGGTTTCATGAGTGGCATCTCACATCATAGGTTTTCATCTGCCTTATGCTAGTAGCAAATGGTTGGCTGGCATATTCTCCATTTACATGGTCTTTGCTGCAAGTCAATCTGATTTACCCACAGAAGAAAAGTAGAAGTACTAAAATTACTTCATTTGTTTCTTGGGACTTTCATGTTGGTAAAACACTTGTTTTCCTCAACTTTGCCATGTTGTTTCACTTCCTCTGCTTACTTTAGGCTTTAGAAAGTGAAGAGTTTGTATTTCACCAAGCAGAGCAAATAGATCATGCTTTTACTGCTTCAAGTTAAATAGAAATATTCATCATTAACATGACTTGCAGAGTCAACGTACTGATAGTATATTGAGCTGCTCAGAGCAAGTGTGAGCTTCAGGCTACACTGGTCAATGAGACATAAAAATAGCACCAGTCACAGAGCACATTTTCATGACTTAGTGAGGCTTTTTCCTGTCAGCAATTTGATTGAACATTAAGGAGAAATGATTTAGAATTGCAGGTAGTCTTGCAATCTGCTGATATAAGAGCTACATTCAACATTTCACTCCCTAGATAAGATTAAAAGGAAAACAGACTCACTTCAACGCTGAGCAGGTAGGTAAAGAAAAACAAGAAGAGCAAAAGAGGCAGGAAAACACGCACACACACACTCACACACAGTCAGGTCAATGCTTTGTTAGCATTGCAGCCTTTCCACGAGAAACAGGGCACTTTTACATTTCTACCTTTGTCAAACACTGTTTTGCCTCTGCCCCATGGAAACTTTTTCCAGGTACATGTGTCCAAGTGGATCACATTCTTGCAATGACAAGTACCACTGTAACTACTGTGGACCTCAGTAGAAAAGATAAAGTGCAAAATGTGAGCGATCACGGGACTCAGACTCTCTACTGCCCTGGTTTCCTTGTTTTTCTCTTGGAAGCCTTTGAGTGAATCTTTTCTTCCTTGTTTGAAGGTGGATTAGTGGGAAACTGCAGTCCAAATCCATTAGGTCCATTTAGGAAGACACATTGAAAGTAGCGGACAGGAGCTACGAAAACAAGGAAGACATGGTTAATGTTCATGGCTTCCAAACTGGGTCTATGAGTCTATTCCATGTTCTTTCAGAAAATATCTGTAAAATTTCCTTCCCATTAACTGAGTTCTAACAGCATAAATCTCTAGTATGATCACAAAGCAGGTTCCATTTATCAACAAGATTTTAGCTAAAAGGCTCAATGAGACATCTTTGTACCACAAGACTAGAAATTATTGACAATTTCACATTTAAACCCATTATTCCACTCAGTGTTATAGTCCTACTTCTCCCAGAATATTTGCATTTTGGGATAGCTCAATGGAAGCCCCTAGAACTCACCATATATTTTCTGATTTTATATTTCATAGCCACTTTCAGATACATTAAGGAGTTCCAGAAGGACTCATATCTAATAGTGATAATGGCATATTTTATTAGGTTTCTAATGAATTATCTTTTATTCTGAATAAGGGGATGATAAATGAGGGTACATCTTTCCTAGTTTTTCACAATCAGGGAGATTTTGTCCCTTTCAAATTTTGAGCACTAGCCTGTGTAGTCACACTTCTTTCCACTATATTTTAAAGGCTTTCAAGAACACATACTTTCAGCACAGATGGAATTGACCTAATTTGTTACAAAAGCTGTGTTTTGCACCCTGAGGTTAATGTTGACAAGATTTTAAAAGACAATTGTTAGTCAGTTATGTGTTTAGGAAAATGATTGGAGGAATGTTGGCATCTGAAACAAGTTAGTTTTCAGGCAATTGATTTTCTGATGCCTTTTTCTTTCCTCTGCTGTTCATTCGATATTAAAAAAATTAGCTGTTCCCTGTGATCTAATCTGAGATGGACTCCAAGGCTCCTTGTGTTATAAACTGAGATGTAGGGTTTATCTATTGACTGCCAAGTCATAGTAAATGGTGGAACAGAGAGCAGTGTGACAGAAACGCCGGTATATTCAATCCAGTTGTATTATCCTCTGTGGTCTTCTTGCCTGACTCATGCAAAGGTTAAGTCTTTGTTATCCAAAAAGTGCACTTTAAAATGGATTTGGAAATCAAGTCCTCCTGCAAATGACTTACTGCTTTCCCATTAAATCTAAGAATGGAAACAATTTTTTCCCCCAAATTTTCAGTATTTCTGATGTTCTTCTGTGAGATGAATCTGAGATTTCTTCAGAAAACAGAGACAAAGTGACTCCTATGACTAGAGCTCACAGCCTGAATGTGACAGACTGAGGTGAGGTGACTGTGAGGCCTGACAAGCCACGGACTAGGTGCATGGTGTGGGTGTGCTATGTCCTCTACAGTTGGCCATTTTACAGTGGCACTTGGGCAAGACCAGAAAATTTCTGGGATATGTTATAGTTTCAACAAATAGACTTATTCCATCCTTGAACTAAGATAACTTTTATGAGTAAAAATAGCTAAAACCAGTATATTGCCACAGAAGCAAGACCCCAAAAGAACAATGTAGGTATATTTAAAAAAAAAAAAAAAAACAAACCAAACCCGAAAAACAGGTAGAAAAAAAAAGGTTTTCTTTTCTTGGTACAAAAAATCTTTTCTTTAAAAAGTGTCAGTATCCTAGAAGGCTAGAGGGGCAATGTTGAGGGCAGAAGACATCTGGCTTTTGTGTCAAGGGTGATGAGTCTGAGATGGGAAGCTGTGGTGGAGACTGTGACTGCTCAAGTAAAAAAAGTGGTCTGCCACAGTAGGAGACCAACACTAACCTAGCAAAGTACCTGGACCAGGTGATTCTTGGGGTGGCTGGAATTAAAGATAGGTGATGTACAACTTGACCAAAGGGCTTGAGGAGAAAAATAGACATAGCTGTGTGAAGAGATTGTGGCCAAATGGCTGGAAAGTGATAGGGGAACCTCATTCTAAGAAGGGAGACAAGGGCTGGAGATTAGAAAATAATAAATAAAAAAAAGAGTAAGAGTTCCTTTGTGGACAATTTGAGAGTGGGAAAGCCTGAAGAGTGGAAGTAAGATAGGATAAACACTGCAGATGGGATGGGAATAAGAACAAGGGGATTAGAAAAGGCAGGATAGGCACAAGAATTTTTCAGATAAGGAGGAAAAAACAATCATACTTTTTCCAGGAGAAGTGTAAGGGGTAGGAGGCTCAAACATCTATGAATATTGCAGCATACTGTCTTCCAAAACCAGTGTTTTGGACAATCGCTCTGCTGTCAGCCAGCAGGCAAAACCACTGGTAAAACACTTTATCTCTCTTCAGTGCTCCCACATTTCGAGGATGATGACCTAATGTTATTGACAAATTTTCCTTTAGTGCAAATGACAGGAGCCCTTGCTAAGTGTGCAGCCCTTAGGGTCTGTGTGGGCTGTAACATCAGGCTCCAAACTGGCATGTATCAGTTTATAGGGCCAAAGGCTCCTTCCACACTGACATGGACAGAGGTCTCCTCTTCTCTACCTGTATGAGTGAAGCAGTAAGAGGCATTAACCTGTATGAGTTTCTTCCAGTCTCTGAGGCACAGGCAAGGCTACAGCCAACGAGAAATTTAGCTGTAACAACTTTTCACTGGAGAAAAGCTTTCTGACAAAAGGGAAAGATATAAATTCTACTTTTTCTTTAAAAAAAATCAAAGTCTACAAAAGAATTAATTAAAACTCTTTGTCAGCTGTTTCATCTTGAGGAAGGATAAACTAAAAAAAACCCAAGGGCTTTTTTCATCAATATTAAACAGACTATAGTACAGGATTTAAAATATTGAAATATACAAAAGTGGTATTATAAATAAAAAGTGATATCTGAAACAAAAATTTGGAAACTCTATCTTTGATTTTAAAAACTTTTAAATGAAATTTTTCTGAAATTCTTTGAAAAAACTACATATATGTGAAAAAAAGTTTTAATTTTTAACTGGAATGTCATTGGAATGAATCTGAAGTGTTTCATTCTGAAATGAAAAGTCCACATTTTCTTCAAACCTTTTTTGGGGGTTAGACAAAGTAAAGCACAATGCTTCATGGATTTATCCTAATATTAAGGCAATATTTATACATGAGTAAATGAAACAGATTCCTTTGCTAAAAGATTGAACTATTTTGGTATATTGTATTGTATGTGAGATCTAGTAGATACTGTTTTCAGAGTACAAGGTTTGGTAAGCAAGGTGCTATGCTTCCAAGGAGGAAAGCATTTTCAGGTTTTGTATGCTATTCAAACTATAAAAAAAGGGCTTTTTTTTTCCATACTCTCTTTGTAGATTGCTTCTTATTAATTCTCCCAGTTGTCCTGGTTTCGGCTGGGATAGAGTTAATATTCTTCTTAGGAGCTGGTATAGTGCTGTGTTTTGGATTTAGTATGCAAATAATTTTGATAACACACTGATGTTTTAGTTGTTGCTAAGTAGTGCTTACACTGGTCAAGGACTTCTCAGCTTCTCATGCTCTGCCAGGTGCACAAGAAGCTGGGAGGGGGCACAGCCAGGACAGCTGACCCCGACTAGCCAAAAGGCTATTCCATACCATATGATGTCATGCCCAGTATATAAGCTGGGGCAGGCTGGCCGGGAAGCAGCAATCACTGCCTGGGGACAGGCTGGGCATTGGTCAGCGGGTGGTGAGCAATTGCATTGTGCATCACTTGTTTTGTATATTCTTTTATCACTATTATTATTTTCTCTTCCTTAAACCATCTTTATCTCAACCCCTGAGTTTTACTTTTTTCTTTCTGATTCTCTCTCCCATCCCACTGGGGTGGAAGGGAGGGTGAGTGAGTGGCTCTGTGGTGCTTAGTTGCCAACTGGGTTTAAACCACAAGACCAGTACAAAACTACCCATTTATAAAAGAAAATTTCATCAGAATGCCTTGCTGGGATGGATCATTTATATTTTACCTAATCAAGCAACCAGAGCTTTGAAGTAGGCATATTGCAAATGTCTGTTTTATTTTTTATTTATTTATATATTTTTGGTAACTACCTCATATATTGTCTTTCTTCTTCATTACTGATGAGATTCACACTTCATGTAAAGCGAAGGGTCTGTCTTTAGCATAATCTAACTTATTAAGCAAAACAAAGTCAGCTGGAGTATAGAAGGTCTATGCAGGAGGAAATGGTTTCAGAATGACACTTTTTGCTATGTGCTCTTTCCGTATTTGCCTTTCATGTTGTCCTTCTTCAAGTTGCTTTATCATGCAAACCTGAGCTGCAAAACATGCAGATGAAAACCTCATTCAAACAAATACCAACATCTTTTGAACTGTGTCTGTATCAGAATCTGCAACGGTGTTATGATACAAGCCATAGCCAGGAGAACAATTTGAATTTAGGCATGCAAATAAGACTAAAAATGCATCCCATTCTGTCTTTGCAATTCCCACATTCAATGTGAATATAGAACGTGTCTTTTAAACTGAGGAGGGTTCTCACTTTCCATGTATTGTCTCATATCTTCAGGGCAAATGTTACCAAAAAAAGATGAACAGTAGGAGCAAAACATGTGGTTTAACACTAGCTGTCTTTTGTAAGCTTAGTGGAGACAAAAAAAGCCTTATATCTGGCCTTATGCTTTTGTTTAGGATGTAGTTTATGAGAATGCATATAATTACTTAAAGTTCCTTATGTGTATGACTGAGGAAACAAAAAAAAGTCAATGCTGGAAAAGTATAGAAAAGTTTTTTTAACAAATTTTTATTAATGCTGTTATAAAAGGACATCTGATACCTAAGACTAATTAGTTTCTGAAAGGCTGGAGGAGGGGGTATTTGCTTCTTTGTTTTTCACTTTGTGAAAGGAAAGGACATTTTTTTCCCTCACAAAAAGAGAGAAATCTTTTAAATTATTTTTGATCCTTTAAAATGATTTTTGCCTGGATGGAAATCTGTTTGTAGTGAGAACAGCCAAGATGAGTTCCAGTAAGCAGAGAAACAACCCCCACCTCCCTGGATTCAGGGTTTGTGCGAAGCTGTTCAGGTCTGGTCAAGAGGAAATGCTAAGTACTTTCCATAGATATCCAATAAATTATATAAATATTCCATGGAGCTTATGTGTGCTCTTGATCTCTAAGTGACATGCATGTCGCACAGAGGACTGGTTTCAAGAAATGTGAGGAATATTGCAAGAGTACTCTCTTGGTGCTTTCAATTCTTTGGCAGAAAAGAGAAAACTAGGCTATTGAGGTTCTTTTGAATAGCAACATGTCCCTCTGGTGTATCAGCCATTCCCTTCAGTATTGTGTCATCTGCAAACTTGCTGGGGGTACACTCTACTGCATCATCTAGATCATTAATTCAGATGTTAAATAGAACCAATATTCACTCCTGGGTTACCTCCTCTGGCCCCGGGAGTTTAGTCAGTTTTCAATCCACCTTGCTGTGTGCTCATCCAGCCCGTACCTCATCAGCTTCTCTATAAGGATCCTATGGGAGACAGTGCCAAAAGCCTTATTGACTGCTCTCCCCTGGTCTACCAAGCCAGTAATTTCATCATAGAAGGTTATCAGGTTGGTCAAGCATGACTTTCCCTTTGTGAATCCATGCTGACTATTCCCGATCAATTTCTTGTCCTTCATGTGCCTGGCAATGGTTTCCAGGATTAGCTGCTCTATCACCTTCTCAGGGATCAAGGTGAGGCTGACTGTCCTGTAGTTCCTTGGGGCCTTCTTCTTGCCCTTTTTGAAGACAGGATCAACATTTGCTTTCTGCCAGTCCTCAGGCACCTCTCCCAATTGCCGTGATTGTTCAAAGTTTATTAATTTTGCTTTGAGGATCTAGCTTAACATTTAAAGAGCTAGAATGTAAATTACATACTATTCGTTGTTAGTTGTTCTCTTTAAGCCTATTGAATGGAAAAAGTAATAGGTAACAGGTAAAAGACAACTAGCTGACACAAGTTCTAGTAAGGGACTAGGCACTAGAGAACAAAGACAATCCCAAAGCCATGAGATTGTTGGAATAGTTAAACAGTGATTTTTGATACTGTTCCATTTCCACATATTCACATAAGGCAAAGATACCAGCAGAATTGACTTGGCTGAAAAGCAGCAGACAGGTTCACAGAAGTTCAATTACTGCCCAGAATCAGACTTAACTTTCAAAACATGCACATCTATCAATCCCCTACAGATACTGTTACGGTGTCATCCACAAGTCCTTTACCATCCCAAATAGATTGATTACCCTGTGTCTCATCCCTGGCAAAGGCAGTGAAGAGTTAAATCCATCTGTATATGGTATAAATCATCAATTTATATGAAACTGTATAGACTATTAGAATCAACGTATGAGAAAACTTCACTCTCAGGTTTGAATATTGCTTAACAGGTGGTTACAGTTTTTTGCCTTATGGTGGCTTATATTGGTTAACAGTCTTTATTTACTGTCTGGGCAGAGAGATTCACACTCAGCCATTTACATTTCCAAAGCACGAGAAAGCAGACACTGATGAAGTGACAATAAGATCCAAAATCCCTTCCAGCTGAGGGAAAGATTAAGAAAATGCTGGGAAAGAGAGGAGTTTTAAATCTGAATAGATCACCAGAAGAACCTTCCATACAAAGGGAATAAAGGGGTCCTCAACCAGAGGTCCTCTTCTGTGACAAATCTGGATGGGGAAAGATTTTCATGAGAAGCCCAGTCACCAGGACAAAGCCTATTAATAATCTGGCAGCTAATTAAATGAACCCTGTAGTGGAAGAGACACTATAAAAGCTCAGTGCTAGGTAAGCACTGGCTTGTTCATTTACATCCTGCATATTTATGCCTTTATAGATCCTTAAATCCTATGCAGTCTATTTTGGAATTGTTTCTGTGCTCATTTAGCTGAAGTAATTTTTTAAGAAAACTGACGAATATGAGGGTACTCTATCCCTAGAGATGTCATGCATCTTAAAAGTCAAGGTGCTGGGACACTGGAAAAGAGTTTGTCTTCCAATGCATTGATCCAGAATTTCCAAAGGATGAGAGGCTCTAGCTCTACTTAAGCAGCATGGCTGGTTTGGGAATTAGTGATTCAGGGGTCAAAGCGGAAAAACAATTTTCATTTCCTCCTTTATCTGTGTGCAGTCTAGTTGGGAATGTATCTAAAATCCAAGGATGTCCAAGGACCTTATTATAATTTTCATGAAAGTTTCTCCTGAGTTAATATCATTTAGTATCATTTTAAAGACGACTACTTAGGCATAGCTTGCTACCATTCAAAGTGCCAAACTACCACTCAAACGCCTACTCAAGCAATTAGTGGGCATTCTGTGTAAGGAATTATGGTGATCCAAAGAAACAAATAAATATATTTTTTCACTATAGTCTTTTTTAAAATTAATCTTACAAGGAAAGGGGGTAGAAAATTCAGAAAGGAATAAAAATTACTAATCCTAAAGAATGTAAAAGTATTCCTGTTTACGTGTTACAATGGTTGAGGTCTCCTTTCTACAAGGCTCAGATAGCTGTTTTTAAGGCAAGTCACCAAATAAAATATTCATTAAAAAGCAATAGCTTTTAGCAATAACAGTTTGGTTATTAGGGAAAAATTACAGAGAATGTGTGAGGAAACAATTTTTATTACTGATGTTTTCTAGTTTGAATCAAATTTCTTCACTCAGAGCCTTTCTGAATAGAATTAAACAATTCAACAAAGCACAAAAATTCAGGCAATCATAGCATTAAAAACAACTAATTAGTAAGCAATTCTAAGTAAGAGAAAGTATTAACAATTACACTATTTTCTTTCTGACTGCTTCTCAGGAATGTGCATACTGTCTTTTGGTTCAACAATCAAAACTGAACCAGACAAGAACAAAGAAAACTTGTTCCAATGACTGGGGAGCTGAACTTTTTTTCACTTACTAAAGGGCAAGGAAGAGAAACAGGTATTTTCCCCTTTGCTCTGCTTCTTTCCCTATCAAACAATTTGGGCTCTTTCCCTTAACATTTCAGTAAAATTACGGTATGACAAACTGACCAGATAAAGCACAGGGGCAGATGGGGAAGGGAAGTGGTGTGGAATCCTTGCTAAATATCACAAATTTTTGCCTTCACATCTTCTGACACAAGTGTATAAGTCTGTGCTTAGCTGCACTGTGTAACTGACATTTAATTAAATCCCATTTCTCTGAATAGCAAAGATGAATGTTGAGGGTCTATGCTGAAGACCAAATACTGTTTTCTTAAACTCACAATATGGTCCATGTTTAGATATTGGCTATTCAAAACAACATGGTTTGCTTCAAAAATTAGATTTATCTTTTTTTGATAAATCCTTTTCAACTCTTTTCTTATTATTGAGCATGCTGTACAGGCACACTACTGCCATTCTCGGGAAGTACAATGCTTAATGGGAAGGAGGAGGGGGAAAAGAAGAGGAGAAAACTTTCATACGTTCATTACGCATCAGCAAGAAATATCATTACCACTTTAAATTAATTCTATATATCTAAAAACATCCCTTTACAATTAGATTTTTCTAGCGTTGTATAGACAATGTGTAGACAGTAAAGGGAAAAAAAGAAATTGTTCCATGAGGATACTTCTTTTGCATCTTATTTTGTGCCTTGAATAAGGAAAGAAAATGAAGAATGGTTGGAAAGTATCTCTTAAAGCTACTTTCAAAGTGTCTGTGATATAATGCAATTAACTGCTCATCTTTGCAAACACCATGCAAGTTTTTACATCCATTTTAGCAGGGGGTCTGTCAGATAATCAGTTATTTAATAAAAAAGTACTAAAAGTGTTGGAGTAGCAAAGTTAAATACTAGCAACAACATTGTTATTACAGCCACAAGAACTCAGATTGCATGTTCTCCTTAACAGCTCTTTTTCAAGCATTGTGGGACTGCAAGGTCTGGAGAAGGTAGAATAGTTATACTTTAAAAGAATAAATACATCTCCTCTCAAAAATAGTGCTCAACAGTGAGCAAAAAACACCCAGAAGATTGTTCCATTTCTTAAGTGTGTCTGTGGTACCAACACACTCAGGAAAACTGCTAAATACACAAAAGAGACCAAGCTTTATTGGTGTTTCAATCAGTGGAACAAAAATAGTATCAGTACAAAGTGAGTAGTACATGTCTTTTATAACAATTTCTTGGTATACAACACGTTGTAAATGCATCAAATCAATAGCACTAGAAGGTCAGGCTGGTCATACTTAATGTCATTAGAGGGGAAAAAAAATCACCACAGTAAAAACATATATAAGATCCCAAGACCAGAACCGGTTAAAACCAGTTATGATTTGTTACTTACGAAAGTCAGTGCTCTTTTTGAAACATAACAACAAAGCTTAATGAATGAGATCTTTATTCTAACAAAACCAATTTCTACATAAAAGGTGAAATTTATTATTTCTATCTTTTAGCTTGAATGTGATAGATGACACCTAACAACCATTTAAGGGAGCAAAAAATCCTGTGTTTTGCTAACTGCCTCTTGCATTGTCCAGTAAGAAGGCTTAATGGATAAACAAGCTATATGTTTAGAGAAAAGTGTTATGTTCCATGTTATGGTCACTGCACACAAACCACGTAACTTTCACATAAATGTGTGAATATCCCCAAAGCGTGACATTCCCCAAAATTCATTAAAAAATTCTTTTTGTTAGACAGTAAAACCATGCAAGATGTAACAGTGCGACACATATGTGGTAATACAGACACTTCCAACAAAGCATAGCAATGATCAGAGTACAGTCTTTACGATTTTGCTAGCATTGAGCTTTCAAAGGAGTCTGGTACTGCCATTATGTGTTTTATTAGTGAAACACAGGAGCAAACAAATGAATCATTCAAGGAATGATATTTAATAAGGACCAAAAATTAATGCAGGCCTGATCCAAACTCTATTAAAATCTGTTGGATTTTTTCATAGTCTGCAGTGGTAATTACATCAGATTACAGTGGTATTTGGTGGGTAGCAGTATAGAATTGGATTTTATTGCCATTGCTCAATAAACAATGACAGTGTCTTGACAGGATGCACTGTGTGCTGATCATGTACCTTAGGCGTGTTGATGTGACATGGTCTCTGTCAACTCATTCCTGTAGCCAGCATGTTCAACTAATGTAATTACAACATATTGCATTAAAATCATCGTTTCTAAAGAACCATCAGTCACTAAAAGATTGGTTTAAACTTTACATACAAACACATTTATGCACACAAAAAACATAAAACCAAAGAAGAAGGTAAAATCAATCAGGGATCTTATTATATTAACAAGAATGGATAACACATACTGGAAGTTAATACCAGATACTCATTCAGCTGTGAAGGCATGGGATGGAGAAAGGAGGGGAGGAGAGAGGAGAGGAACAGTGAATAAGTCAGTTAAGCAACTAATGATAGTGAAGCTGGTATTTGAATGATACAAGTACTTTGTTTCAGTTATCATTCTAACTGAAATCTTTATTAAATAACTTTTTTTTTTATTTGTATAATATTAAGTGTAGACATTTATCTTCCTCAGTGACAACTTTTCTACTGGGAGCAGCAGCACTTCTTTATGACAATAAAAATTCAGGAAAGAGACAGTGCTTGAATGATGCTACTGACAAACCCTGACAGGCCCAAATTCATCCTGCTTAACATCAGACACTAGAGGCACTACCTTCTGGATTTAGCTCTAGCCACATGACGTAATGCTAGGAGACAATTCAGATTTTGAAGGGATGAGTAACCCATTGGAGAAGTTCCTCTCTCATTGACCACGGAACTTGTACAAATATGCCCTTATTTAAGCGCTTATGATTAGGAGGATCAAATCTGTGCCTGTGTGCTACTTACAGTGAAAAATGAAGCTAAATTAAAATGTCTTCCTCACCCTGAATTTGCACAGTTCTAGGAACAAGGAAAACCAGAAAGAGACTGTAGGAGCTCAATAGGTGGCTTCTTTAAAATATTTCACAGCATCTGCTGTCAGTTCTGGTCTAACTAATTAAGAATTGCATCACATAATTATGATTTGTCTACTGGATTTGACTATACTGATGATAACATGGAAACGTGAACTCACTCCAACATCAGCATGCCTGTTTTTCAGCTGATAAATGTTTAAAAACAAAATCTGTGTTGATAAAAAGGTAAGACAGTTGCTCTATCCTCTAAGCAATGTCCTCATGAGAAGAGAAGGAATATGACATTGGAGGAATTACTTTTCTAAAGTTCAAAAGGGATTTGAAGAAATGGCCATTTATCTGGAACAAAAATAAATAATCTCTGACTCAGAAAACTGTTGAAGAGTTACATTTTGTACAGAACATTGCTTCCATGGGATATGTCACGGAAATACATAATATGTACTTCTCTTTTCTTGCATTGTGATTTAAGAAGATACACCAGTCAAACTAAAGGGCAAAACCGACTTAGCAATGAAAAGCATTAAGATACTAGTTAATGATATTTTATTTATGGCAAAATAATTCAGAGATTTCTACTGAGATATATTTCTTTTTTGTTTGTTTGCTTGTTTGACTTGGCACAAATTTAGTACATATTTATAAATGCTTGGAGCCACTTAGTTTAATTTTAGCAAAATATTTTGACCCAGTTAAGAGGAAGGGAATGAAATCATTGTCCAATAGGCAGAAATAATATTACTAATTTGATTCATTTTGCAAAGTTAGGCAAATCAGATTCTCATTACTGGATCTAAAGCAGCATGCTAAAAAAATAACACTTTTTTTTCATAATCTTTTTTTCTATAGGCTGCGACCCTCATATGTTGTTTAGTTAGACCAATTTATACCTACATTTATAGTAAATATAGGAGTGTCTCTAATAATTTACTAGGCAAATCATTTTTAGGCTTAGCATGTGAAGTAAACAATTCATGAACTAATTGTAAAAAACCCAAGTTTTGACTACCTTCTCTGTTGTCCACTTCTGCTCATCCTCCAACTCATTTTTTCACCAAAGATCCCTCTTTATTTTTTGGATGTCTCCTGGGGCTCTGAGTTTGCTCTTAGTGTATTCCCTGGTAGAATTTTGCTCATTCCCTTTTGAGGTAAACATCATTCCAAGCTCAGAGGGCACATTATCAAGTGTTGTGGGAGACGTTCAATAATATTTGTGGACCAAGATTTAGAGTGGACTTCAGACACCTTGAACATGATTTAGGTTGAATGACAGCACCTACATTTGAAGTCATGTTCACAAACCAGGTCTTCAATGACAACAGAAAATATCCCTCCATTATGGACTGCAAATCTGTCTAGGTACTAAACTTAGTGCTGTACATGTGCATGAGCCACAAGAGCTAGCTAAATACATTACTAGATGTGCCTGACAAGAATTCTGTGCAGTACAAGAATTAGTCCAGAATTATTTCTAAATTTTACCAAGTGACCATTTTGAAGTATTTTACCTAAAGATGTCTCTGAAGCAGAAACAGACCTTTATATCAAATAATAAATAAAAGTGGAAGGTATAAAGTTGGTAAAGAGGGAGAGAAGGCTCTGAAAGAGTGTCAACTAAATCCCTTGGAGAGTACACAAAGATTACAGTAAACGTGGTTACATCAGGCTGGTGGCCAGTCACCAGTGGGATTTCCCAGGGCTCAGTTTTAGGGCCAGTTCTCTTCAATGTTTTTATAAATAATCTGGACACAGGAATTGAATGTACATTAAATAAGTTCGCAAATGATACTAAATTAGGAGGTGCTGTGGACTCCATCGAGGGTAGAGAGGCCTTACAGACAGATCTGAATAGACTAGAGAGCTGGGCAATTGTTAACTGTATGAAATTTAACAAGAGCGAGTGCCAGATTCTGCACCTGGGATGGGGTAATCCTGTTTATACATACAAATTAGGGGATGAGAGGCTGGAGAGCAGCCCCACGGAAAGAGATCTGGGGGTCTGGGTTGATGGCAAGTTGAATATGAGTCAACAGTGTGCCCTGGCAGCCAAAAGGGACAACCATGTCCTGGCGTGCATCAAGCACAGCATAGCTAGCTGGTAGAGGGAGGTGATTGTCCTGCTCTGCACTGCACTTGTGCGGCCTCACCTCAAGTATTGTGTGCAGTTTTGGGTGCCTCAGTATAAGAAGGACATCAGAGTGTGTCCAGAGGAGGGTGACCAAGATGATGAAAGGTCTCAAGGGTAAGACTTACGAGGCGCATCTGAGGTCACTTGGTTTGTTCAGCTTAGAGAAGAGAAGGCTGAGGGGTGACGTCACCACAGTCTACAACTTCCTCAAGGGGTACAGTGGCAGGGGGAGGTGCTGATCTCCTTTCTCTGGTGACCAGCGACAGGACATGAGGAAATGGAATGAAACTGCATCAGGGAAGTTCAGATTGGACCTTAGGAAAAGGTTCTTCACTAAGAGGTTGGTTGGTCAGTGGAACAGGCTCCCCAGGGAAGTGGTCACGGCACCAAGCCTGTCAGAGTTCAAGGAGCATCTGGACGACGCTCTTAGTCATATGGTTTAGTTTTAAGTAGTCCTGCGAGGAGCAGGGAGTTGGACTCAATGATCTTTATGGGTCCTTTCCAACTCAAGATATTCTATGATTCTATGATACACAAGGATAGAGAAAATATGACTGTCACCACCATTTTAGAAGCAAAGTAATTACAGCTGCATTTTGTCAAGGGCTTGATGTTGCTGATGCATTAGTTGTACTCAAAGCATGTCTTGTAGACAGGAATTGTTAGGAAGTTTCTGGATCCTAATGAGGTTTTTGTAGGAACTGGGCACTAGGACAGCAGTTTTCCCTCTTTCAAAACCAGGGATGTAGGGGCCAAAAAATTCTGTGCTTGTGTGGAAAGGTGCTTTATGAATGTAAAAACCTTAGGCTTTATGGAAGCTCTTTGACAGACTATTTGGCACATTAAAATCCTCTAAAATAATGTCTTGGGTCTGACATATTTTTTAACAGTGGTGTTCAGTGTTGATTGGCAAGGACTCTCTGCTTGTTAATCTTCAGGATTGATCTCTTATAGATATTAGATAAGAGTCTTTCAACGTGGTCTATAAAGCACATTCATGGTAGTGGCACAGCTAAAGCTTGCATAACAGTAAGAAAAGGTTCTCAGTAATTTGAAGACTGAGCTAGTAAAGTTCAAGTGCTATTAACATATAGCTAACATTTAGGTGCTACATAGAAATCGAACAGAATGAACCCTTCTTTTGTCACTGTGTTGATTACTGTGAAAAATTAAGATTGTTTACTGGGGAGGTGGACTTTAAACTGAGTCCAGGTAAGTCTCATCATAAGGCAAAGCTGACTGAGAATCTCTCTCAGTAATTCCTAATTGTAAACAAATCTTCATAGAATCATAGAATCATAGAATGGTTTGGGTTGGAAGGGACCTTAAAGATCATCTGGTTCCAACCCCCCTGCCATGAGCAGAGACACCTTTCACTAGACCAGGTTGCTCAAAGCCCCATCCAACCTGGCCCTGAATGCTTCCAGGGATGGGGCATCCACAGCTTCTCTGGGCAACTTGTTCCAGTGCCTCACCACCCTCGTAGTAAAGATACCTAATCTAAATCTACCCTTTTTCAGTTTAAAGCCATTGACAAACATTTTAACAAATAAACTAAAGGTAAGGTAAGGGAATTTCCAAATATAGCCAAAGATAAAAAAAAGAGATTACTTTAAAGCTAGGGATAGATAACCTCCCATAGAAGACACAGCAGGAACCCAGAGATTCTCCCCATGAAGTTCTTTTTGTTTCAAAAGATAAAACTTATCCTTTGGGCATTTAAATAGAATGTCTGTAATTCATAATTTAGATTACAATGTCACTATGCTGACAGGCTATTTATAAGCTTATAATTAACATAAAAACTGATGTATTGTTCTCATTTGTGGTGTGTATTTACAGATTTTGAGTTTCAAAACTTATTGTAATCTATCAGAAGTTTTCCAGTGACATTTAATCAGCTTCATAACAGACGATAAAGTTTTTATTTTACCTAGATACCACAATATGTCTGATATTTCCTCCTTATATGGCTTTTCTATGTTGAAACAATCAGGAAGATTAATTTAACTTTAAAATTGGATTAATTAGGCACTCATTCAGAATTAAAGCAGCCTCAGTGAAATTTTCATCAATTCAATTTCAAAATGGGTTACACTAAATTAAATCAAGGTCACTTTAATTCTTAATAAGTGACCACTCAAGCATTTAGTACTGTATAAGTAAGTGAGCTCTTTAAACATACATCTCTTGTTAATGCACAGTATGCCTCTGGTTAAATAAGCCTGCTGAGGTTTAGTCTCCAAGTATTTCTTTAAAAGTGAGTTTCAGAATAGTGGAATGACTAACACCAAGTTGTTGGAAAGTCTGCATATGCAGCCTTCATCCTCAAAATTCTAACAAACATGAAATGTTGAGACATCCCTGTATATCTGCAGAACAGAGGCTGTTCTACGCAGACTCTCTTGCAAGCAGCCTTAGTGTGCAGCTCATCCTGCTCTCACGCTGAGCCCTTGTACTGCAGAGTGATGAGCACCCTGGAAAATCTTACTGAATGAGCATATCCTGCACAGACACAGGTCTTGTAAATGAATGAGCACAGATCTTATACAAAAAGATCTGAAACTTCTTAGAGTGCCAGTTCCTTCTATTATTTTCCAGCCAATGGCACACTTTCTTACGTCCAGAAAATACAACACTAATATTAGTGATTTATTGCTGAATTCTGGTGAGAAAAAAATGATGAATCTCTAATATAAATTATTTCAAGGATGCTATTACTGTTTTCATTATTACTTTCAGAGACACAGCTGTTACAGTTAATGGTCCCTTCCTTGATCTATATTTCTATTTTGAGAAAGGACATCATATCTGTTCTCCTCAATGTTTTTGTTCGGCTTCTTTGATCTAGTTGCATTCAAATGATCAGCTTCAGGGGTATGAGTTTATGCAGCTGAAGTTCTGGAAGAAACTGCTGACAGAATACCAGAACCATCATACATCTGAGATACACAGACTGTCTGGGTGGCAAGGAGAGTAGAAAATATAGTATCTGCAGTTCATCACCTATCTATTGCCGTCTCTTTTGAATATCGTGCATTATTTTTAATGTAGTTCAATGCTTCTGTTTTATAGAACAGTACCAATATGTTTGTGCTTAATGAAACTGACAAAACCTGCAACTTCAGAATAATGAAAAAGATCATATTTTTCTCTGAAGTCTTCAAATGCTTCAGTACTAGGGAAAAATAAAGGAAAGTGGTCTCATTCTCTTTCAAAATAATGATCCATGTCAAAAATCTTACACATTGCACTGCTGACAAGTTTACGTCTCCTCAACATTGAGGAAACATCCTTGATGGTCTCTCAAATGGCTCTTATATCAAATCTCACATTAAATAGAACTTTCTGCTTTTGCAGATTTGGAAATCATCATTGCATTGGAAAATATATTACAGGAAGACAGAAAGTGCAAAGCAATAAAACAACCTTACAGTAATAAACCAATCACTACGTGCTAATACAGACATGTAATGAATTCATCCACTGGAGTTGCTGACGTTTTCATGTGGTGATCACTATGTGCCACTGAGTAGCTTTTTCTGATAATATGATGAAATGGTTCCTCTTTATGCTAGAAAACATCTGAGAAACTGTATTGCTCTCTATCACTGCAGAAATAGAGGGAAGATCTAGCTGAGAAATGCTTTTTTCATAAAAGGGTTAGCATAGTATGTTCATATAAATGGTGTTCCAACTCTGTTTAATGATAACTTTAGTTTTCCCAGAGGTACACCTTCTTTGACTAGACATAGAAGTTGTCATGTCCAAGAAAATTTTAAACCTCTAATAATGTGTGAGGGTAGATGCATGAATTACGTAAGTCTATTTAAGACACATCTATTTACACGGAAGTTAGCATGACTAGTTTGATTTCTCTTGACCTTGAGAATAATCCACACCTTTCTCTAACAAAGAAATTTATACAGGATTAGTATCAATCTCATTATTTCTCACTTGTCATGCCTCTCTCATCACAGCCTCTCTTTACTACTGCCACATTTGCATATCTGTGGGCTTAGATAAGAGCACAGTAAAAACATCAACCTCTTCAACTAACTGTATGACAAATGCAACACACATTGTTTCCTGAGTTTTCAGCCACTAGGACAGTTACAAGGTAGTTGCAATAAACATAATCAACTTTTGATTAATTTAGGTTTTCATACTCTGGTATAAGCCTTGAAACAAACTAGGACTTCTATAAAAGTATACAGCTGTTCATATAAAGAGTATGGTAGATAGTCTTCACCACAGAGTTGAATTTGTACACTCCTCAAATTTTACTCCAAGAGTTGAAAAATCTGCTTCTGTGTGCTTGCAAATACATTTGTTATAAGATAGAAGAAAAAAAAATTGAGTTCCAGGAATTCCCATTTTTTTTTGTGTGTGTGGGTAACCAGTTTCAGTCTGGTTACAAGTGTCAAATTTGGCTATTAGGACAGGAGAAAGAGGGAGAAAGAATTTTAAGTAATTGCTTGCAGCTCTACAGGGGAGTGAAATTTAGTGTCTACTGCACAAATCACCATTGTTTATGAAAGGTACAGTACTACTTAACATTCTGTTTAAATGTGGAGCAATCTAAAGTTGAAAATATATACAGCGCTTTAAATTGCTTATTTGTCTTTATCTGATTGCTTTTTAATATCAAGGAAAGATTGAAGGACTGATTAAAATCTAAGGACATGTGAATCTACTCTATTCAGCTTTTGAAAGCTGAAAGAAGATTTACTATTTCAATTTTTAGATTAGCTCAGAATGTGTAAATCCTTTTCTACTTCCATTTATCAGCAAAAAGTATTACCATTCAGCGCACTGGGGAACATGCACTGGCTTCATCTGCAAACAGAACAGGCAAAAGCTATCAAGTTCCAACTCAAGTGTGCATGACCTAGGATTTGGTCTCAACTTTTAAATTCTCAGTGTGAACAAATACCAAAGAACAACATTCATAAAGAGAAATCACTTTGATGTTTTTCTTCAAACCTTTCATCCATTGTCTGAAAACTAACATATTCTTTTTAGTGGACAAAGAATAGTTTGAAAATACTTACATAGTAGTTCTGTTTGCAAAGCCAGTTATGAAGAGCTTTTTGCACAGAGCTGCTTATGGTCTGGGAAACATCCAGTCAAGAATAATTGCACAATGATAATGTACAATTAAATTAACCAGACATAACAATTACTGTAAATGAAAGCCACAGTAACACAGTTTTTGAATGATGTAAAATTTGCAGGAGTGTAGTGTGGAGGAGAAAGTCCATTGGCAGATGAGTTTTAGTACATTCCTGTTTTACACTGAATTTGAAATTTTGCTCCATAAGATAATTCTTTTCTCTCCTGGCAAAATATTTGGTTTAACTTACTGGTTATTCGTTATGATGAGCACTACTTGTTCTATATGAATTCTATATTAATAAAACAGTAATAACTTTTTTCTAGCATAGATTTTATCTTCTGTATCTATCAGTAAACAACAGAATTGTTAAAAGGAATTAAAGTCTATATCTGACTCTATAACTCTGTATTCCTGATTTAAAAAAAAAGATGAAGAAAAAAGCTAAGGCATTCTTATATATAAATGTAGTTGTCCTTGTACAACAAAGTCTTGTGAGCCATGTGTGCAAATATTTTCCTACAAATACACATGCTAACATTTGAATGCTTGATCTCAGCATGTCATTTGCATTTTCTCCTCCTTGACGTTAGATTGCTCTGTACTTATTTTATACTTAGCTACCTTTTTTATTATTATTCAAATATTGTAAGTTTATACATATAGATAAATAGATATTTCTAAATACACAGATACATATAACTACACATGTATTATACATTTTATATCATATGTATAGGACTCTAAAACTTTCTACTTATAGTAAAAGAGGTAAGAAAATTGTATACAAGAAAACTAGCTGGATGACTAGAGGTGAAGTTCTTTCCTCAGTAGTTTAAGACAACAAAGTTGCACTGGGAGGATCCATATTAATGTCTAGTTCATATTTTCTGTGTAAACCAGTTATGCCTCACAAGTGAGATTGAAGACTTCGATCCTTGTCTGTCATGAATCAGTGCAGTTCCACTGAAGTCATAGGGATTAATTTATACTACTTGAGAATCTGGAAAATATTTTTATTTTTACCATAAACTAGGAAAAACATGGAGCTAACCGATAACACAAGGCAGGGAGATTTCCTCCTAAGATGCCCTACCTTTATTCACGTTTTTTGGCGGGGGGCACATGGTGATGGGAGACAATATTTATTAATGTGAGAGAAAATAAATTGAACATGTTTCTCCTTATGTGGTTTTATTATGGAACAGATTTTCTATGAGGAGCATGTATTTGTTTTGAATAATGCACTGCTAAATTAATTACAGGCCACTTGGTTTATAAAGTAATTAACTGAAAAGTTGTTTAAAAGTTTAAGAAGGTGGTAAAGCAATACCATTTTAGCAAGTCATTCTCCACAGGAACAATATTTATGGATTTGATTTACTTAGCTTGCTTCATGTCTTGTCCCCTAGACTTGAATGAAAGATGTGAAAAGGTTGCAAGAAAGATCTCCTTTACAAAAAAAACCCAACAAACCACAAAATGAAAAACCCAACCACAACATCACCACCCCCCACCAAACCCCCAAAAAAACAAAAAGGAAAATTTTGGAAAGCAAAAGGAAGTTCCGTTACAATAAAGGAAAATCAGATACCTGATGTCAGGTTATGATGTTGTAGAGCTTCTTTTACTGGCGGGACTCCTAAAGAACAAAACAGATGACAAATTAATCTTCAGTTTCAGGCCAAAATATTTAAATAAATAAGAAATATGCTAGTTTCTTAAAATCGACTCACAGATACGAATTCGTATAAAACAGATTGGCTTTTAAAACATGACTTTCCTAGTAAATTATTTAAACATAGAAATTTTATGTCTAGTAAAACCATAGAAGCAAACTGCTTCTAGATACTAGTTTTTAGTAAACTGGCACCAGTACAACTAACTAACTGTTATCCTTTGAGGTTCCAGGATTTCAATATAAAATGTTTATATGCAAGTCACTGTCTGTAACCAATGTAGAGAAGACTTTATGTTTTAGACCACTAACTTAACAAATTAGTGTAACTTATTACTATTAATTATCTTCAGAGGTATAGCAGAAGCCATTTCTCTGTCTGCATATTACTGTAGGGAAACAATCAAGACAGTGCTGTGTCCAATGGGTTAGTCAGAATACAGGTGACCATGAAGTCTATCTTACATGTAAAAAGGACTTCTCGTTATCAATGTAGTTATGCTACAATATGAAGCTGGTGATCTAAAGCATCACACAAGCTACGGAGATGAACTTTGCACTACCTCACTAAGAAGTGTAATAGCAGACTAGAGTGAGACTACTAATCCACTCCTTGGTGGATACAGTGCAGGTGGACCCTGCAGACAGGCTAATGCTGTACCAGCCAGGGAGGGTCACAGGCAGGGCACTGCTGCAGCCATATTGGATGTGCTGATGTAATCCTTGATACGTGCAAAGGAGCCATCAGACATTGAATTACTGGGGATTTATGCACAATTTCGTCATTTTGGCTTACTTGTACATATTTAGAAAGACTAACAAAGCTCCTCTTTCCAATCCCATGGAAAAAAAATAATGTTTGCATTTTCATTGCTGTTTGCAGAGATTTTCATCCCTTTATTACCTTTGGTTTTTTCATCTTTCAGATGTTTCTTCTCAATTGGTTTTCCTAGCAAAGAAAAAGTAACACAGTTTAAGGTTAGTAAATTGACTGCTGAATAGATTATTACCTAGAGTTTTCAAGTAAAATTATTTGAAAATTAACACAGATATTTCAGGGGTTCTTTCAAATAGCAATACATGTAAAATTGTAATCTCATACTATTTTTATTGTGATCTTCTACATATATATGCACACACAGAGTAAATTCCTACCTTCTTTTTTCTTAGCTGTCTTTGTTTTTTTCGTGGCTAGAAAGATTTACAAGGAAACAACATTAAGTGACAGGCATCAGGAATGTGGGGCTCTTACAATAAGTACATTGCACAAAGCTGATCTCCCTAGTAATTTCCCTGGAATAATAACTGTGCTAAATATGTCTCATGGCATGTATACGATGTATCTAATACTACAACAGTGGCTGCTACCCTTAGTGGCAGTAGCAGTTCTAGGCTTTCTGAACAGTCATTGGAAATTGTTTGAATATTGCCGGTTGCAGAGTAATTTGGAAACTCCTGATAAAGGCTTTAGGCGCTAGAATTCTGTAATTCCCTAACTACTGCCAGAATTCCCTAATTATTGGTTCCCAAAATGCATCAGAGAAGGATCCCTCTGCCTATTGCCTGCTTTTTACCCTCTTTCCCAGAGCAATCTCAATCATCTGAAACAAATAAACAAAAACCCCCCAGGATATGGAGCTAGATGGACCTTTAGAACCAGCAAATGTGACCATTCTGAAGTCCTGCAGCACTAGATTCTGACTGATTTTATTTAGTTTATTTTTCTCTAATTGTACATGCACTTAGAACATGTGCTTTTTACTTTTCAGCATCCTTTTCCCCAGCCCACAAACACAGACATTTGGTCTGTGACTCCATTCAACAAGGCAGACTGAAATTAAGTAAGGTGTATTGCTTCAGGCATCTGAGCCCATTTCAGTATTCCCTGTTGACTACAGCAGAAAACTGGCAGGCTGCCTTCGAATTGTTCATTTTCACTTCATATCACCCAACCAGTTGTAATAACGCTTTGTTCAAAGTCTTCTGGTGCATGTGTTATCTGATTAATACTAGCTTGCTCAGTGCTGATCAGCTGTGTCTAACTCACCAAAACATGCTGCAGAAGATGAACAGTGAAAATAACATAACCAGACGATCAGAACAGTCTTTGGTAGAAAACGGCAGAGCTGCAATGCTGTCAGCTTACCAATGCTGGTTTACATCAGCATTGTTCATTGTTGATGAAAAATATGTATTGATCAACACTGGTATGTTCATTAATTCTTTCCATAAGACATACCAGAGAAATGCAATATTTACCTGCTGTTGGGATTTCACCTGTTTGCTCTCCAGGAAAATAATCAGAAATTAAGAGGGAGGGGGGAAGGAAAAGAATATGAGGTTCAGTACCATGTTTTTTCAAGGCAAGTAACCATTTAAATATATCTCTTTCATCTGCAACTTTTCTGCAGGATATTAATTTGCAAAGAAATGTGCCTTAACAATGGGATTGTACACAGAATTTCACACTGCAAGCTGAGCCCCACTCTTTGAAGTACTATAATCCAGCATGAAATGGTTCCTGCAAATGCAAACACTGTGCCAATCAAAGCTTTCTGGCAAGCAACTATTTAAATAGAGTTCCTTTTAAATGTGCATTTAAGGTTATAGCTGACTATGCCATTTTCCAAAAAATGTATTCAGTTTAATTGTTACTTCTCTTTTCTTACCATCCACACATCCCAACCAAAGACTGACACTGACCTTGAATAGCTGGCATTCACCCCTGTGTAACTGTTTCTCCTGCGTTATCAGTTTGCCTTGCCTTTCCAGAGTAAAAGCTCTTGACAGCTGGAAAAATTTTGACTACCTCTTTGCACAACATCTAGCACAAAAGAAGCATATATTCCCATGCTGTTATAATACCCATAATAATAAATGAAAATTGATCAATGCAATGGGATAGAAATTCCCTGGTATAAATCACCATTACTCTTTTTAAATCAAAGGAATGAATTAAATTGTGATTTGGAATCCAAGAATGTTTCACACATCGCTAATTCGTTAGTCCCAGATTTATTTTAGAATCCAATTTTAAGGAAAGAGAATAACCTCACTAGCCAGGCAAAACCTTTTGAACCTAGAGCTGGATAAAAAAGGAATATGCTCACAAAACATTTCAAGGTCTCCGGTTGAACTATCTCTGTATTTTCTTCATGCTGAGTTTTGGCTTCAGATAACCATGAGGTTCTACAGCTCACACCAAGGTGAAAATATTTGAGTCAATGCTTTTTCAACAGGAAAACTGAGCAATTAAGCCTGGTTTTCACTAAGACGTCCCAGGAAACTTTCATTCAGGTCTTCATTCATAAAAAGACTCATGAATGTCAGTGCTCAATACTTAGGCACCACAGGCATCCAGCAAAGGCCAGTTTTGCTGCTATTAAATGTTAGTATGCTTAAGTCCTTTAATATTTACATTTATGCTTATGATTATGTTCATACTGCTGAAAGCTGATACATTACTGCATTGTGACCCATGGATTAATACATCCTCTCATTTTCACAAGAAAAAAAGATTTGTCTGAGGCATCAAATCTAGGAAGGAGCTTCATGCCCTCACTCCTTAACTGAGGAGTTCTTCCTTTTGATAGCAAAACACGGTTTGGTATTACTTCTTGCATGAGTAAGAAATGCCACCAGTTTTGTCCTCTGTTCAAGGTAACCCCTCACAATTTGAGAGTCTTTAGTCAGTATGCAGGGAGTAAATTCTGAGTTTCATTTCACATTCAAATTTGATATAGGATCAATTGCTATCAAAGACCCTCCTGCATGCTAAAACAGAAATAGTGAAAAAAAAAGATAAAACTGCACAGGGTGGAATGTGTGAATAAATTTGGCCCAGGAAAAGTGTATGGATTTATTTTACATTCCTACTAGACCTGAACCCCAAAATCAGTGAGTATTTTGTGTCCATGGCTACACCTCATGCTGAATTACATGATAACAATGTTCATGTTATGGCAAACATACTGTACACCTGGCTGAGAAATACATGAAGCAAAGCTATATAGAGCTCTAGAAATAAAGAAGGCAGTGATCCAACTAAGTGTTCTTCTTTGAGTGGATAAAAGTAATTTAAAATAGATAGCTCTGGTGCTTAAAATCTTGAACTAGATATATTCAAGGATGGTTAGCTCAAAATAGGCACTGTAAACAGAATTACTTTTGTATATGATCATAGGTCTGCTTGTTACTGTTTTTTCTTTTCTCTTTTTTATTTTTTATTTCTTTTTTTTTCTAAAGGCACTGTTAACCTTTATAATGATTTCAAGCAGCAGGATAGAAGCTCAAGAATGTGCTACTAATATCCCTCTGCAAAGGTCAAGGGAAAATATCTTGGCTGTTCCTTATATTCACAATATGCCAGGCTAATATAGCTCTTGATAAAAAAACCTTGTAGACAGTGATTTTCAGTTAAAATGATCCTTATTGCAGAAAGCATGAGGAATTAGTCACTTAAATCTCTGATGGTTCTCTAATAGAAGAGAGTGCCATCAGTGGGTCTCTCAGATAAATCAGTGCAGAAGACATAAAATATCAGCGAACAGATCCAGTGAACATAAGACTGAACAAATCTGAATAAGGACATCAAACAGGGAAAATTTACTTAAAATACTGGCAAAAAAATGGAAATAAACCCACCAACAGCTTCACAGGAAGTAATAATTTTGCAATGATGACTTGAAATGGCCTCAAGCTGTGCCAGGGAAAGTTTAGGTTGGATATTAGGAAAAACTTCTTCACTGAAAGAGTAGTCAGGCACTGGAACAGGCTGCCCAGGGAAGTGGTTGAGTCTCCATCCCTGGAGGTATTTAAAAGACAGGTAGATGTGGTGCTTGAGGACATGGTTTAGTGGCGGACTTGGCGGTGGCAGGTTAACGGTTGGACCTGATGATCTTAAAGGTCTTTTCCAACCTTAAAAATTCTATGACTCTATGATTCTGTGAAAACTGAGCACTGCAATTCAGGATTGCAGGAGATCCTTCAGTGTTGGCACATTTCAGATGCTTCGTGTTCCCCCTTTCCCTTTGTTCAGAATAGCACTGTGTCTTCTGACAGGTGTTTAAGAGTGAGCATTCATCTTGTCTAACTTCAAGCACCTAACATAGGAGACTAATTTAGGAAGCTTAATGGAATCAGTTTGCCTTGCCTTGTTGTCGGCTTCTGACCTGGAGCAGGAAGAGGTCTATGTCTCATGGGGCTTGGCCTTGGTTTTCAATACTCTTTATAGATTACTTTGCATCAGAATAATACATGGTTTGGTCTTGATGTGCCAGGCACAGTACAAAAAAAGAAAACAAAGATCTTGTGCTAAAGAGGCTACAACTAATTAATCTGTGAAGGGCCATACTTCAACATTTTCACAATTCAAAGCATGCAGTGTAAACACTGTCCTTCTGATTGTTGTCTGGTCATGATTTGCAGTATGTAACATGCAATGACTTTCCACAATAAGCATAGATCCCAGTCTTCATCTATTCAGAAGTCTTACTGACCTTAGGAAGGACATTATCCAATGACTTTAGTGGAAGTCTTTGTTATGCAAGAAATTCCCCTTCCTCCTTAAAACCCATCTAAAATGGAAATATTCCTTTCTCTTCTTTAATTTAATTTATTTTTTATTAAAGTAGGAAAAAAAAAAAGCATATTGAAACAAGGCCAAGAACATGCATAGCAAATTCACGAAATAAGTCATTTCCAAATGTCAAAAGAAGCAATGGAAAGGTTGTCTAATTCAGTTAAGCTACATGCCATTTTGTTATTTTTAATAAACAATACATTTGCATAAAGATAAATCTTGTGTCTACACTCATCTAAAATCACCAGAGCATCAATTATGTTACTAGCATAATTTACTTTGCTTTTATAAAAAGTAAAAATTGCAAGCACGGTTTGAGTGTTGCAGCTTCACAATATTAAATTATAAATGTACTTAGTTTTGGTGTGTTCAGCTGTTACTAAGCAGACTGAGTACAAGAGTATGTGTATTATAAGCAAGAAAATAGCATTATCTAACATGACAAAATTGCAGAAATGCAAACTGAGACAACATGCATCTTAAAAGAGGGTTTATATTCCATAAGAAACAAGACATGACACGACACGTACTTGCAGTGTTTTTCAGTTTGACTGGGAAGTAAAATGAGGAAAGAAAAATGGTCAGAACAGTCAGGTGCAGCATAATACTGTTATGGTGGAGGATGGCTTTATTTTTTCTATGTATTTACTACATATCAAAACATAATTTTTAGTAATCTCACAGTAATCAATAACAATCTAATGATGGATAATAAAAGTAGGGATGTTCTTATCTACACATGATAATTGCTGTGCTGTTAAGGATGAATAATATTAAAAATAAGAATAAGAAGACATTTTTTAAACCCATGGGGATTGCTTCACAGTGAAACAAAACAGTGCTGCTTCCTATACCTGCAGTAATTTTGCTCTGTCTTGTACAAGTGAAGCTGCATAAGAATTATGATATGCAGAGACATTTATCATAGATGATGGATAGTGCCAGGTCATGATCTGAATAGTATATCGTATAATACCTGCTATGGAGGAAAATTAAACTGTTGCTGGTCCTGAGAAGCTGACTCATACAGGAAGGCTGTGAAGTCCAAATAAATGGCAGATACCCCAAAATAATTAGCAAAATGAAGATATTTAATGCAAGCACTTTCAGAAAATGGTTCAAATTCTTTGCTGGCATAACTTCTTTGACATTGGTGGAATTACAGAAGCAGAAATTTGACCTTTGATATATATGTCTCCAGAAAATGACAACAGGCATTGCAAATATGTACTGTGCTGCCTTAGCTATGGTATGACACGTCAAGACCTTTCTATACAGCAAAATAGATCAAAGGGTCATGATTTTGACATTTGTCATATGCAATTGTATTTTGTAATTTCTTTAAATAACAGTTTCAAAAGTAATGAATGCATAAAATGCAGGAGTGCCTACCTGGTTTTGTAGATGGAACATCTTTTTCATGTCTGACTGGTTCATGCTCTAGATAGATAAAAGAAACAGCATAACAAAATTGCTTTTGAGTTACGTTTTGTATATCTTTTTTTTTAACTAAGAAGGATTGCATGTATATTTTTCAGGAATAAACATTCATTTTCTCTTGCTGCATGCTGTTATTTTGGAAAAAAGCCACATGGCTATTTACTAACAGATTATCCACTGAGGCATCTGCCACAAAATAGCAAAAAGTTCAGCAGTACTGCACATAGCTCCACACATACAGCTACTATTAATGTTACTAAGAGCTACGCATGTATTTTAAGGAAGAAGTCAGTTAATAGGGACTCCCTTCAATTTCTGAAATGTAATTTGTATCTCCTCTCCATTTTTGTTATTTGAAAGGAGAGTACAGAGCAAACTCAGCAACTATTCACTCAGCCTTTATGTTGTTGAGTCAGACATACTTGAGCTGAATTCCCAAAGTCTCGAACACATCCTATTCCATATGAATAAATTATATCTAACTGTGGAAAATTAGAGAACTAGCACTGCTTGGTAGGAAATGCAACTTTCTTTTTTCCTGCTCTCCTTTCTATTTCATAATTATTATTGGAAAAAAAAAATAGATTTTATGTTAGGTTGCTGGAAATAGAAAAGATGAAGAACCTTTGCTTTAAAAACAAGGTCTAGCACTACATAATTTATACAAAAGTTACACCTGCTTAAAAGGAATTGGAAAAAACCCTCATCACAGATCTCATAGCATAGTAGCAACTATGCCAAATGCATGCAAATAGGAGCCACAATACGTTTTAGAGCTGAGGAATCAATGGACAGCTACGCTGGCCTTGTTTACAGATGATGTTTCTACCAACTAAAAATCTGAGAATAGGGTTCTTTTTGAGCAAGAAGAAGGACACAAAAGTGGGCTGTAAAGTGGAAAATATTCAAAATGTGAGTAGCCCCTGAAAAAAGAGCAATATGCCTCAGCCTTTGTGCTACTTAGATGAATAATTGAACTCCTAGCAGCTGTGATTTCAGGTGAAGATATATGCTGGGAAATGCTGAGATGAAGACATAATAGGGAATTTCAAATGGGAAACAGATTTATGAGGTATGAATTAAAACTTATGTCAGTGAAGAGTGATATTTTTCCCACATCTGGGCTTTTTTTGAGTGTGGCAGTATTTGGGGACTTAACTGAATTTTTTTTTTTTTAATGTTTGCACTTTACCTTGCATGCTGAAGGCATGAAATATATAAAAACTTAACAAGCTGTCTGCATGGTAAGTTAAGGTATGGACTCTCTTCAGTTATTTTTGACTGAGAAAAATTCTAGATGCAGTTATACTAAAATAATAAATGATTAGGAAGAAAATGTGATGATGATGTCTTTCTTTTTCTGTTTTTAATTCAGCAGAACTATTTATTCAACCCAACTAACTGTTAACAGTGATTTTAAAAAGCTCGTCATTCCTGTGTTAATTTTTTTTTGTTGAGACTTGTGATATGGGAATCATAGAATGACTTGACTCCTGTACTGAAGCAATTGGTTATGGCAAATGGACTTTTAAATAGCAATGACAAGACAATATGTTAAATGAAAGTAATGGAACGCATGGTGATAAAGACACTAAAGTTTTAAGCAAAACTAGAAATTGCTAAGGGACAGTTTCCATATGTTAAAGTCAGAAAAGCCACACATATCCAGCCATATTACAAGAATTTTTCTGATCAAGGTAGGTACCACGTACTTGCTGGCTTTGCCTGGACTACAGAAGACAAAAGAAGGGAAATCGTGATATTTAGATATAAAAAGAAAAGAGGTTCTACTTTTTTTTTTTTTTAAATATTCAAATATTTTTAAGGCAGTCAGTTCTCACTTGTTCTTAGGTTCCTCTACTCATATAAAGATGCACAGCATTCAGGCCCCTAAAATGCAGGTAGGCTCTAACATGTTTAGACCTTTGCAAGTCCCACTAGCTATCAACTCCTGCTGAAATAATACAGTATCCTGTCATTTAGCACAGTAATACATTTTTGTATTCCAGGACCAATTCTCCTTGTGTAACAGTGTAAATCAGAAGTAGCTCCAGACCAGTCAACAGATGATTGGAAATTTTGGGTGGGATTCTACTGATTTGTAACATCAAGAAAACATTTGTCTACACTTTTAGTCAGGAGAGCACTAGTCATCTCCAGAGAATAATTCATATCATTATAAAACGTTTGTTAAAGAAAGATAGGATGACTTACCCACTATTTGAAGTTGCCTGTTTCAAGCTCTACAGGTATTTATCTGAAAACTTACAAGTTATTTTTGTAGTGGCTTAGGTTAAGATGACCAACCTGAAATACTGCATTTTCAGTTTGGTTCCAACAAACAGGAAAAAGACTTGGCAAGCACCTGACTCAAACAAATCTTACAAAAATTAGTCAAGTCATGATATTTCTAGCAGTTTTGTTTCCAACCACTGCTAAACCACAGTTTGAGCCTTCTGATTTTGCTCACAAACTAAGAGTGAAGTTTAGCTAACCCTAAAAAAAAAAAGTTGAATTTAGGTGTGAAAATCCTGTAAATTCAAAGATGTCATTTCTTCCTTCTCCAGACTTGTTTGCCTATCAGTAATTGCTAACTCATTAAACGTTCAGGTTAGAAATACATTGAAGTATTTTGCAGTAATTTCTCCAATTCTATTAACAGAATCATAATTTATATGGTTTTGAACAAGCTACAGCAGTTTATGATCAGATAAAAATTATCAAAACTATGTTTTTAATGGATAAACAGATGGAGTGCTGTATAAAAAACACTTCATAGTCAAATGATAGATTATCCTGAGAGTTCTTATAGAAAGCACTATAAACTAACAGGTTATATGAATGTTCACAATTAGAGACAGAACCATACTATTCTGTACATCTATTCTGCTACTGAAAAGAAAAACATATACAAAATAAGAATAGAAATGAGGCAGTAAACAATACCATTCAGCTTAAAACAAAACAGCATTTTATTTTATTGAAAATATTCATCATCATCATCTCCATCATCATCATATCAAATACAAATCCATTGTTGGCATCATTGTCTAAGATTTGGCAATCTTTCATTTTATGTTTGAATCAAGGCTACCTCCAGTAGAAATCAAGAGGTTGATATCTAGAAAAAGCCTTCAAAACAGCTTTGTTTAGACTGTCAATGATGATAAGAATATTCTAATCCCTTGGGTAACTCTACAGGGCTTCTATAACAGTCAATATTACTTGAATCTTTTCTGTCAGCGTTATTATTACAAAACCTACAAGGTATAAATCATAGAAAAGACCAAAAGACTTAGAGGCTAGTTCTAAAAATATTTTCCCCATGAGAAAGCCAGTTTAAGACCCATCCAAGTCCCTAATCCAAGTGGTGATTCACCCTCCTGCATCACTCCCTACTTGGGCACTGATCTCTCTGCTCTAAATTCAGTTGCTTGAAAGATCTGAGTTAAAAAAACAAAACAAAACAAAACAAAAACCAAAAACCAAACAACAAACGAAAAACAAACCAAAAAGCCAGCAATGACTTATAAGGATATTTCGAATCATTTCAGAGATCTGATTTACAGCTCCACCCCATTTCATTAGCCCAGCTCTGTCAGAGAGGCTGGAACAAGCAGCCCAAGAGCTGAAATGTCTTGACCTGGCTTTGTCTTTGGAAAGACTGTTCTTAGAATGGTATCTGCAGTTGTCACTCTGGTGGATTTGCTCTAAGAAAGCTTTATCAGTCACATATTTCAAAATACCAAAACCAAATGATTGCAGTGCAAATGTACTATATTAGAAGACTCCTGAATAGTGTTTAACACCCCCTCTAGCCCCACATAAATCAGGAGAGAATGACTTGTTCCTACCTGACTTCTCAGTGGAAGTTGTCTTTTGTTGTTTAATTTTCTCCTCTGTATTGTGAAAGCAGCATTAAAGTTAGAAATTCACACTGTGTTAGCAAAGGTGCATATAACTGGAAAAATATTTCTATATGTGATGTTATACATATGGTTCACAATGACAAAATAAATGCATGTCTTTAGCATCGCTCTCCCATTGTGGCACTGTAAAACAGCACATATGCGTTATGAGTTCTGACTGCATGGTGAGATCATACTCTATGGAAAAGATAAATTACTGGGCCTAATGTCTCAGCCACTGGAAAACAGCCACATACCTGGTAGTGTCTTTCAGGTAGTCACTCAGGTGGAAACTGTATTCTAATAATACAACTACTATAACTTTGTGGACATCACCTTGCTAAGTGTCTAAGTTCAACAGTTTGATATTATACAATGCTGAGAACTTCTGCTCAGATACTGCCTAACTACAATTATGTACGGATGTATCCACGTGTGTCTACACTCTGAAGACGAGAAAGGTACAGAGACGCCCCAAGCACATGCTAACTGTCAGAGCCATATCCACATGGGACAGTGCCAGTCTGAATGCCAGTTCATACCACCTGCTGCTGAACAAGCTTACCTAGGCCCGGCTGAATATCTGTCACAAAACCTTAGACCAGCCCTGAGCTTCTGCTAATCTCATGGGAAAAGCTGTCCAAGTTCACATGCTCTTGAGCTGCCTGTGGCTTTGCTCAGCACAGTTCTCAGATGATGTGGACTCGTGTCGACATCAGTCACTAGACCTGAGCTGCCTCTCCTCCAAGCAGGCTGGGGGATGAAGCTTCAAGCTGAGGTGCAGGCAGGACTACACTTTCTGATCAGGTGGGGTTTGTCTTAATTGCCCAATGGCCCAGTCAGGTGGGAACTGGGATGTTTGTGTTCGGATCTCTACTCAGCCCAGTTTGGTTGACGTGAACTTTTCCCTTCCTGATCCTTTCATAGCTCTGCTCCCATTTTCTCTCTTTTTCCATACCTGATTTCAAACCACTCTCCTAACCCCTACCTTTCAAGATTCACATACATCACTACTTTTTTTTTTAAATATGTTTAAGACACATTCAGAATGTATTTCCCCTTCCTCTCCCTGATAGAAGCAGTTTACAGTCAAATGTCTCTGGCCTCCTCCTTGTCCCCAAGACCTCTGCGAGGTATCAGATTCAAGCTGACAATGGCTGGGTGGAGGTCAGGTGTGCAGGGATGTCTTGTCCCCTGAAGCCCATCAACTCATCTGAGTATTAGTTGGCTAGAAACCTTCCTGGGTAGTCTGTCTGTGCATACACAAAGCTGCTTGGCTCCTGAATAAAAGCAATGTTTCCAGCCTGGCAGTTAAACTTGTTCTTAAATGAGATGATGGAGGAAGGTACTGGGAGGCAACGAGTGGCTAGAACGACCTGTGAATTATCAGATCCCTGGTTTACCCATCACTGTATCTATGTACCCTCAAAGAGTCAACCTCAAGAACTGTTGCTTTTTTTGTGGGGGCTATTTCTCTGGAACCCAAATGTCCAAGTTTGGATGCTAAATCCTAATTTGCACTCTGACTAAATATGTGGATAGTACAGTATTTGGAAGAGCAGACTGTTGAGTGGTCTCAACATACATGACATTTCCTTTGAATTTAGCATGTAACTTCTAGAGGATTTTTTTCTGAGGGCAGAGAGCAGGTTTATCTTCTCTGTGCTGATTTCTTTTTAACTTAGCTCTCTGAGATTCCCGGAAGTATACACTTTTCAAAGAGGCCTAAAAAGACATTTATCACATGCCAATAGATAGAGAAACAGTCTCATTGCTGTACAGTCCATGTTTCTCATCCGTAACACAGCAGCATCCAGCAAAGCTACAGTGCAAGTATGGACACGAAACATAGCAATTGTGGTTTGGGTTTTGTTTGGTTGGTTTGGATTTTTTTTTATTTGTTTCTGGAAAGAAATCAGTACAGATGGGGGAAAATACAGGGAGGGATAAAACTCCATGGTTACTGATCTTTCCTATTCTTTGGAAATAAAATATAGCCCTGCATTGCTATGCTTTTCAGTTGTCATCTGGTAGGTGGAGATTTAATTTCTCTTCGCTTCTATTAAGTTTAGGGCTTTTCCCTCCCTTACTCAGCTGTTGTTATTGTCAGCTTCTTATGAAAGCAGTGAATTAAAAAATCTCATCTCCATTTCATGGCTGTCTGTGAAGCTAGAAACATTTTTATAGCACAACCAGCAGCTTGAAGATGCAACTTGTTGAGATAAAGTATCCTCTTTCTGCTCTTAGATGAGCTTTAGCACATAACAGTGCATTTCACTAATTTAGATTGGGGTATTAAGTTTTCCATGTACCAATACACACAAAAAACCCAGCATGCTAATTTTAAACATAGGCCCTATACCATCCACAAGGTTGATTAATGACAAGTAAAGCTCAAAAGGTTTGGAGCTTCTCTTTCTGTGGCTATTGTCCCTGCTCTTTTGAACACTAAATAGGATATTTTTGCTTTTTCTAATTCTGGTGAGAATTTACAGCAATGTTTGCTCTGTAACTCTAGGAGTCAATCAAATAAGTCTGTGAGTGGATGGCATGTCTGATCCATTTAAAAGTATGGGAGGGATTTTCTTTTCAAAATGAATTCATTCCTGAAAACAGAGTGTCTTGGACAGGCCTGTGGACTTGCATTCATCTGGGAATAAATACAGTAATTCTTTGGTATTCATTCATGTACCTATTCTGCAACCTAACTGTACAGCAGCTATTGATCCACTGAGTCCATTGGAGAACACCCTGACCCATTTCCTGGCAGATTTCCAGGAGGTGACTGTATGGTTTTTTTCTCTGAGTTTCTAGTCATTGGTTGTAACCAGAAGGAACACTGAAGGAGCAGATTATCAAAACTTAAGGAGAACACTCTCTAGGAGGGAACACAGTTCAAGACATCAGGAAGCTTCACAAAATCATTTCTGTTCACCAAAATTCAGTATGAAGAAAAGCAGTGAAAAAAAATCTGATGAGGATAATACATAGTATTTTGGCAAGAACAGAAGAAATATTTCCAATTTCTCCTGTACATTTTGTTTTCTATATCATGAGGAGTCTGACATAAAAAAAAAGACATGTTGACTACCTCATAAAGCTACAAAAAGTCGAAATATTTTTTTGTAAATATTTCAGAACAAATCAGATTTTGTTCTGATTTTGAATAAGCCCAAAGTTTAAAGTTCTGAAATCTTTCATTGGAGAGAATTTCTTTCCTCTGCAGAGCTCTAGTTTTGCAGCATGACAAGCATTAATATTAATTTTTCCCCTGATGTTTCTAATTTAAATGGAAAAATATAAAGCTGTAAACATTTTTCTGTGTATTTTAGGCAGTTTCAGAAGAATTAAATCAGGAATGAATCTCTTGCTTTACTTGCTCTCACACACATACACAAAACATTCTTTAATTTAAACATTTCCCTACAGGTTCAATATATTTTCTGAAATTCTCTGGTTTCTCAGTCATGTGATACTTCTAAGTTTGATGGCAGGAGGCACAGGAATAATAGTTAGAAGCTGCTCTAAACCAAGCTGAAAAAGGAGGCCACCACTTTGTACAGAACGAGGCTTTTATAATTCAGTCTGCTAACTCAAGAGCACTCATTGGCACACAGCAGGCAGAAGCACTATTACCACTCGTGCTTGCAGATTAATACTTCCAGTCATCAACTGAAACTCAAAACAACCACCGCTCTCCAAAGCAACTATTAATCACCTGAGAAGAGATCTTGTATGCTAAAGGAAATTTAGCAAGTCCTTTTTTTTTCTCCTTTTTTTTATTCTTCAAGCATTTAAATTCCAAGGGCTTTAGTCTGATATATACTGTACTATACTAGAGTAAGCTCCTAATCAATCCAATGTACTGGTTTGTGACATGATGCTCTGATGTTTGCAAATGCTTCGCAAGGGAAATTTATTTTTATGCTGTTATCTGGATGACATCAAGCTGATTGTGCAGCAGGACTGATTTCATTTTGCAGGAAAGGTGAGTGGTCGTGCCACCTGCCTGGGTAACCCCCCATTTGTCTGCCACTGCCCCCTCTCAGGATGCACAGAGCTGGATGGAGTGGCTTCCTTGCTAGGACCTTCCTGCCTTGGCTGAGCCCATCTGCACCCACCTGCTGGCTGAAGCACTCTGCTAGCTGCTAATACACAAAAAGTGGTCAACAAGGCAAAAAAAAAGTTTGGCCTCTGTGTCTTTGAAGGCTGGAGTGAGAAACTGCTTTTTTTCCTCTGTTGACTCAAAACCAGCAATACAACTTCACTAAATCAGCTACGCAAGGCTTGCAGAAAACCTCAAAATGTCTATGGAAATACTTAACTTACAAGTAGAATATTGTATTACAAAAACAAATAAGAAAAATAGTACATGCACAGGAGAAATTGTTTTCTTTAAAAAAAAAAACAACAGGAAAAGAAGCATAATAAAAAAAAGGCTGCCTGCTTATATTGAACACATAAGGTTTTAAGTGGTTTATCCAAGCACTTATTCACGAGCACTTCATTTTTATGTGAAGTTCAAACAGCAGCACTGCCAGCAAAGGTTGATGGGATGCTGCTACTTGCTTTTCAGTGTCCACTGCATCTGGTAAGACCACTCAGGAGCCATGTAAACAGGGCACCAATAGCTGTTTTTTCTATGAGTATATCCTCTTAGTGTTGTTTCTTCACACCAGACCCAACTGTGGATCCCTGAGTATCTTCCTCCTCAAAAAGCATGATGAGGCACAAAGCCCTGGTTTGAAAGGGGGACCTCTGTCCTGCTCACCGCAGCCAGTTGTCACAGTTTACCCGAGTGCATAGTCAGCCCAAGATTTTTTTTTTTTTAATTGTTCAGCTTCTGTTCTGAGATTCAGAAACTGGAGGCTGCCTCTGTGCAGGCTATCATGTACCCGATGAGATTGTAGCTCCTCCTTTTTGGGGACCAGACTCCGTGTAACAACTGGTTTACAGAAAAGACTGAGATGGTGTAACTCCCAATATTCCTCTTTGATGTACTGAAGGGCAGCAGAGAACTCCTTCCCCTAACTCTGAAAAATGGGTTTTGCTAATGCTTTATAGGCCATACTGCACTAATGAAAGTCACAGGAACCATGAAAAAATGTGAAAGCTGAATCCTTTTAGTTAAATTTCACCCTCATATTTGCTCCTCTCCCAATTCTGAAAAAGCCAATGACACAAAGTAAAAAAAAAAAAGAGTGCCTAGCTCAAGAAATGTCCCCAGTTTTGCAAACCACACAAATCCTTATTGAATGGAGCCTGGAGTAACTGGAAATTAAATTACTGAACATACCTGGCTTAGTCTGAGACATAGCTTTTTCATGTTTAATGCGTTCGTGCTCTGCAGATAAGAAGAACCCCTATGTTAGAGGACTTGCTAATTTTTAGGAGATTTTAAAAATAAAAAATTCTCTTTATGATTTTAAAAGATGACTTTGCATTACATATTCACACTAGCCTTGAGAAGAATTTTTTGACAAATATCTTTCTCGAGAAAAGGTATTTAATTATTTCTTTTTTAAAAAATAAAAATAATGCCAAAGAAAAATAAATTTTTACTTTTTAATGTGGTTTAAGAAATCACAAAATTCCATTCTCTGTTTTTTAGAAATATCATAGAATTTCTAAAATTGTGAAATGCTTCCACTACTAATTTTCATTGCTATCACCTATATTCTATATAGAAAATTTCTGCCAGGTGTTTAATATAGAAATCATGAAAGTATTTTATTACAACAGAGGTAGGGTTGTCTCATATGGAGTGGCAAATAAAAGTCCAGTATATTGCATAAAGAAAAAACAGCTTTCCATATTTCTCTGTTAGCCTGGATCCCACAGATATATTGTGAGACAGCAACAATAATAAATATTATACTGTATTAAAATACAAGCTGTACGCAATTTTATGCTATTTAAAAACAGTGTGATATCCAAAACCCAACATTATGAGTCAGAAAAAAGAAAGCTATGGAATTTCAGAGGAATGTTAAAAATATGTTTCATTCTGATTTATAGCAGCTGTGTCTAAACTGTGTAGCAGGTGAGGGCTGCAGCATACCAAGAGATAAATCTGTCTATTGCCTGGATCAAGCCCCAGCCAGAGAATTGCAATGGCCCTTCCTCATCTGTGTCTCCCTTGTTTTTTTCCAGTGAGAAGCTGCCATGGAGGCAGAGGGCAAAGGTGGGTCTTAGCCCAGCCTGAATTGGAAAACAGTTTCCACGCACACTGGGACCTGTGAAACACACTTGGTCCTGCATTTACAGGGTCATTGAAAAACATTTTGATAAGTCAAAATTTCCTCTGAGCTTATGTTGATGAATCTCATCTTAAGCTGCTAAAACTTTGGCAACATAAAGGAATACCTTCCTCCTAGAAGCTGAAGTAACAATATTTATTAACTTGATACTTACTGTGTTCATGAGGTTTCTCTGAGGTAGCTAGAATTAAACAAAAAAAAGTGTATTTTAATATTTTTGTGACTGTAATGCATTTATTTATGACGTTCGTAGACAGGTAAAATAAATGTTCAGTGAAATCTATATTAAAATGTGCAACAGTTAGCATTGCTTTACCTATGCTATCCACCCCAACTGGGACACTTAGTTAAGGAACACAGGCATCCTAAATTCCTCATTTAGCCAATGTTTGATATAAATACCCCTGGAAGGCTCTGTGCCTCCTCGGTGGGCTGAGTCACTCTCACTAAATGGTGACCACATATCAAACCTAGGGCAACTACATTGCTAAAAGTGAGGTGCTCAGTTCAGTGCCCACTAAGAGACAGGACAAGTTCAGACCATGAGGTGTCCAATACTGGACAAAGTCAAACAAATAATTTTAGGTTGAGTGAGGAAATGACACCAAGGGCAGTCTAAATATAAGAGCAAGAGTCCCTGACAATTGTACCTGCTCTAGTTAGGTCAATGAATTTCAGATGGATTCAGTGATACTCCAGGGAGCAGAAGGACGTATTTGAAAACATAATTAATGTAATTAGGGCACATCTAAACAAAAGGACTCAGCATTTCAGTCCTGCAGCTCCTAAACTTTGCACTATTTCATTTTCCACCTTTTTCCAGAAAAAAACAGATGAGGCAAAATTGAAAACTGAGTTAATACTTTCCATGAACGTTAAGAGAACATTTCTCAGGTAAAGCGAGAGCTCAGGGAGCTATACCCAATGCCGCTATTGGTGCTACAGAAGGAAATGAAATACCAAGGCCTAGCCCACCAGCTGGATTTTTCTTCTTGACTTTTGCAAGGCAGCTGTTGTTTTGTAAGAGAGAATAAAGGTTCTACCACCTGCATGTAGCAGTCTGCTGTGTGTGAAAGAGTGTAATCCCACAGAGAGATGCAGCAGTGCTGGGAATGAGCTGCCTTTGCAGGCCCAGCACCACCAGCAATAATTCTGCTGCTGTGAGCTCCCGGGCTGTGATTCACTGAGCTCCCAAGCTCCCACTCGGGGCAAAAAGTAAGTAACTGCTGTGCAAGTGGTTTTTTGTTTTGCTTGTTTTCCCTGCATTATAAAATCACTCCCATTTTATATCCAGTCTCTATTTAATCCAAGTTGTTGCTGTGCATTTAAGGAGACAGCAACTGAAGATGGTGTGCACAGCAAAGTAAAACTAATGGAACATTTTTGGGGATAATAGAGACTAAAGATACAAATTAAGTGTATATACTTGCTCCTAAGTGAGGAATCAGAAATAAGAAACAGCAGGAAAAAAGGGATCCTATGACAAAGCTGCATTTATTATCTTTATGTGTGTAAGAAAACCTTCTTGTAAATTTAGGCTCAATTTTTTTGCCTGAACACACCGAAACCCACAAAAAATAGTTCTCTAAACATCATAAGCTTAGGTAAATTCTATTGTAATTGAGTATCCATGAAATATGTCTGAAATTTGTAGAGGAAATGAATTTTGTATTGTGTCAAAAGACTTAGTGAGATAAGCTCATCTAGCTACGAATTTCAATTTGCAAAAGGAAATTCATGGCAAATATTAAAAAAAAATCTGAACTTCAGGGGCTGATATAATGACTTACATAACTATCACAGAGTATTGTGTCACATAACCCTTCTGGTAACCACCAACGATGATCAGAGCTAGGCCACATATAAACAGTATTAATTTAAAGACTCTTTACTGACACTGCTTAAAGAATTTTACAAACAAGCTTTTGTTATAGCTTCCTTGTCTCAGATCTGCATTTGTTTTAAAACACTAAAATAAAAACAAAACCATTAACCTTAACTTTCTAGTGAAGCCAGTGCAGTTATTTCCCTTTTTCTGCAGGTGAATATGAGTCATGGAGAATGTTTAAAGCAATAGGAACTCAGCCCAGGTCTGGTCCCTCAAGTTTAGGAAGGTATCTGTGCTGCCTTTGTCCATATTTTCTGTGGAGGTATTAATCAGCCAAACTCGTACAGTGTCAGTATCCAACCAGAGCCTGAACACTGAGATTATTGATATCAGAGCTTTGCATAAAAGCTCAGCATTCTTTTTTCTGGCATAACACTCAGAGATATTTCTACCGCATATTTTGATGAAATAATGAAGATCATCTAAAGTTAAAAGGTTTTACAGGATGTGTTGGCTATTCTAAAACATATCTATATTTTGTTGGAAAAAAAACGAAGTGAAATTTTGAGATGGTCTTTAGGCCATAAAGATAAACATTTATGTTTTGCTAAATCTGCTAACAATGATTTTAGTCCATTCAATATAAATCCTATCCTTCTTATATGCCATATTATCTCATCAAAGATATAATTCAAATGACTTATACAGTAAGCAGAAAGCCAAAAAATGATATCCCAAGACACTTAGGTTTATTTTTTATAGTATCACAATTGTCTATAACACAGATACCCTGATTTTTAGTCTACTTAGTGAAAATGGGAAGAAGATAAAAGCTAAATGTCAATGACCTAGTCAGACTTTCCAGAATATTTAATGATTTATTATATGGTATTTATCCTAAAGGGTGAGAAATAAAAGGCTGTATTCTGCTGCTCTCACTCATTTCCTGTCATATCTTGCACTGAAAGTAAAGCAGTTCTATTCAAATTTTGTATTTAAATAATATTACTTTATACGGCACCTAGATAAGCTGTGAAACTCCATGCTGCAAAATGTGTGGATGTTGAAAATTTTTATGATTTCAAAAAGCGACTGGGCAAATTAGAGAAAAGTCTACCAAGTGCTCTTAAACATGAAGATATGGTTTCTGGCCTAGGAGGTTCCTGACCTGAGATCATGGGAGGTCACAAGGCGATCTCTGTGTGGCTGTTTTATTCCTGTACTCTTCCCTAGGCATTTTCTGGTTTGGCCATTGGTGGAGAGAGGGTGTTGGGTTAGATGAACTCTTGGTCTCACTCCAAACAGCTATTCTGATGTTATTAACTAACAGAGCTACCTGTTGGGTAAATAACTGCTTATTGTTCACAATGTTAGAAAATTCAGTCCTAAGTAAGTACTTTATCTTCATTTGTTTAACACTTAAACTATGTTAGAGGAGGAAAAGGGTCAGATTTGGATCTAATGAAAACAGATGGATCTTTGATGAAATACTTGAAGCTACATGAGATCTGAACTGGATCAATGAAATTCTCTGGTTCTACCCTCAGCAAAAATGTTTTTGAAATTTCTTTTGTGTCATTCTAAATTAAACTTGGTAACCAGGCTTGCTAGTTATCTTGCTGTTTTTCACATTCGCTTCAAATATTCTTTGACTCTTCCCTGCTATTCTGAATGCCAGAAGGGTATTAATTATATACGGCATATTTTTGTAAATTAGCTTCTGATATGGGTTCAGAAAAGAAATCCTCTGGTTTACTGAACCATAAATTTGCGAGGCTAAAAGCAGAACGTGCTTTTTTATTATAACATGTCTATTTTCCATCTGGATAACAGTCATTTGCTGTTCAGACAGCAAATATATTTGTGAGTGTGCACACTCTGTAAGAAAAGAATATGTAGTGCAGGAAATGAAAGCAATGCCAGAACTATTTGTTTTAGTGAAGCATATCAAAATAATAATACATGTTGTAGCTGAGAAAATTATTTCTAATTGGATAGTTACATGTGTATTATAACTAAGAAAGTTACTTTCCATTAAGCTAAGTAAGAGCCTAGTTCATCTCATTAAAGAGAGCACAAAGACTCTTTAACAGGATTTGGACTGGACATTAGACAAACACACCCATGATGTTAATCTGTAACAACATTACAGGCCAAAAGAGGAATCAAGATCAACAGGAGTCTTTTAATGTAATTCTCAAGACTTCTGCCTTAACCTTCCAGTTTATACATCATGACAAAGGATAAATCTTTGATTTCCTTATTCAAGCTAATTAAGTCTATTCTCCCTGAAAATGAACTCTAGACAAACTAACAATTTGGCCCTGAGACAAACTAATGTATATTCCTTCTTCAAAATTCAGTGGGAATACTGTAGTCTGCAAGAACTTAAGATGCCACATTATTCTGCCTAATTATCAATGTGCTTTTAATTTAAGGTTGAATAAAACAGTTTTGTTCTAGTCAGTGAAAGGTTTTTCAGACTGTGGAGCAACTGTGTTATCAAAAAGTCAACCAGAATAAAACATATCCCTTATATTGAGCCAGTTCAGAATGTCTCAGATGATAACTTCAAATAAAAAAAAAAAAAAGGATTATTAGGATTTATCACTCTGTTCAATAGCAGCTCCCTGCCTTTGTGAAGTTATTGTGTGTACTCTGTCATTCAAAGAAGTCAAATGTTCCCACAAGTTTTCTAGATCAGCAGACCTGATCCTTCATATATGCCTGTGTCCTCCTCAAGTCCTGCTGGCTGGCTGAGCAGCTGGCAGACTGATTGTGCAGAAAGAACAGTCTAATGAGCATATGTCTAAAAAAATGCTTCCTTACAAGACAGATTAGCTGCAGCAAGCTTCCTATAATAAGAATGGCTTGTGCTCACCCTGACCCCTGCTCTGTGTTAGAAAATTGCCTTGACAGTGTATGGCCAATAGTTGCCCTATGGATGGGTCAAAGTAAAGAAAGCAAGAAGAGTGTGGTGGTGGCACAAATAGAGGGAGTTGGTGTATGATTATTTTAATGTGCATGCTGTGCAAGCCTTGTCCTTACAGAATCTCTTAATTCCCTACAGTGTCCATTTTACATTACTGGTTTACTTTAAACCTAACATTTTCCAGGATATTTGCCCAGGTTTCTACATATTAAGGAAGTATTATCCCACATTAACATGACAGGTACAAAATACTAAGCAATATATCTAAGGCTATCTGGAAGGTTTGCAGGGAAGCAGAGAACTTGAGCTTCCAGCTAGCACTCTCACTCTTATTCATTATCAGGGAGTGCTTGTCTGGGTCTGTGAAGCACCACACGCTTCCTTGGACCACACTTTCAGCAGGACTTTTGTGACTAATGATGACAATAGGGTAAATGGTTAAGACAAACCCTCCTAAAATGCCATGGTTTGCCACTTTAATTAATAATTAACAATTAACTACTGATATTAGAGCCCGTAGGGTATTCACTTGCAATAGACTGATCTTTCTGTTGCTGCTTTCCACCAAAAAAGGAGGCAGGCTGCTCTCACAGTTCCTTCTGCTTTATTTTCTTTACCAGAGCAGCCTAGTCCAAGATATCTGCCTTCATATAGTTGTTGCATTTCTGTCCCTACTGTTTGGTTTGCCGTATACCTCGGGGCTGCATAGTGAAGAATGAGCTGACTCTTGGTTTTGGGGGATTTTGCTGTTGTTGTCTAGAACAACTTGTTTTTTAAGATTTATTTTTAAATGGCAATTCAAGAGTACTTTATATAACTGGGAAAAATAAAAAGTAGTTCAGAAAGAGGAGGGAAGGGAGAAACTTTAGCATGGGGTAAATGTAGTAGAAGTAGCAAAGAAGTACAGACATTTCCAACATTTTTTAACCATTTTTAATGAGAGGAATTGCTTCAACTTGAATCTGAGATGCATGCCTGTAAGGAACATCAGTAATGATCCCAATCTTTCTCTGTTTCCCAGTTTGTCAGCTAAACAATAGAAATGCACTGGGAAATGTAAGTCTTGTTGAAACAGCAATCTTGTATGATAGCACTGAAAGTTAATGTCTTTAAAGTACTATAAGTCTTAAAATCCCAGGAGGACAAATCTTCCATCGACGGAGCTGGAAAGAATAAAATTTCAGTCAAATGTAGATGAGGCACATGTGCTGCATTAATGCATTTCATCTTTAGGCACGTGTGGTGAAAGACCTGAAGAGCTTCCTCTCAATATCATCCTCAGCTTCTGACGTTTTCATGTGCTCTTCCCTGAAATTATGGGATGGGAACATACAGATGAGGGAGAATATACTTAACAAGCTTTCACTTTTAGTAATATCAGTTTTACATTCGCATATAGCTAAGGCAAAACATAGCCAAGCTCAGGCCATGCTTTATTGCAACACAAATTATTGACTCATAAAGGGTAACTGAATGAAATTGGGCAGGCTGAGGTATGTAGGATGTTAGACTGATGACATTTTTTCTGAATATTGACTTTAGTTTATGCAAAAATAGTGTTGTTCACCATTCTGTATAAACAGTTGGAGCCAAAAGGAGCACCTCTTGCAGATGTTAGTATTCATTAATATTTGAATCTTCAGTCTATTTCATAATGCCTGTTATTTGTGAAAGGTGCCAAACTAACACCCTGGGTCCAGATTCAATGCAAATACTTTGAATATGAACTTCTTTGTTGAGCTCCTTCTTAACTATGACTGGATTTGTAAAAGTATAATCATGGCTGAATATATATTTACATATGTTATTAAATATATGTAAAATAGTAATCATTAAGACAATAAGACGACCTCATGAAAGTCTAGAAAAGAAGAATTTTGGAGCAGTGATTAGTTAATATTGGGAGTGGAGAACAATAAAAATAATTTACTTTTGAAAAGATGGATTTTTCCCAGTGTGCTACCCAAATTAATACGGTGATTAAAGCAGAGGGCTAATGACTAGCTTCTAGAGGCAGAACATCCTGAGCCATCTTCGTTCCTCATGAAATGCTGCTGATCACTGTTTTTGCTTTAATTACAACTTTGTAAGAGCACGTTTCTGAAAATGATGTCTGCATAGATAAAAAAGAAAATGAAGATTACCAGTAGAAGAACTGTTAATTCTGGAATTGCATCTGAATAGAATACCTCTGAGCATTCATTTGCAGACATCTTTGCACAGAGAAATAAAGTAATAGTTTATCCCACAGGGAATTTTTCAGCCAATTAGCCATGTGTTATATGGATATCCAGGTGTTTAAGCATATTATGCTGATTGACAGGTGAGAGTGTTGCTGATATGATGCCAAAATACATGTATTACACCTAACTTGTAGTAACAACACAGGCCACCAATTACTCAGATCACTCTTTCTTCAGAAATCACAGCTGTTTCATAATCATTAAAATACTAGTTTAACTACCTCCATTTATTGGTAGCAGGGGTTGAATAAATTACTGTTATGCTTTAAGGCAAGTAAGAATGATTAACACAAGTTGTAATCATAACTGCAATTGAAATGCTATGCCAGGTCTACCAATATGAATTGTTTTGGAGGTTTGTTGTTACATAAGACATACAAAAAAGTATAATCTAAATTTTACCTTGAATGGATTACAAAGGTGTAACCAATGACAAGGTTTAGATTAATCCTGTTGAGAATAAAATCATGGGTATTTTTTAAAAATCATTGATGCAAGTTAGCGTTATTAGTTTTACATGTCTTAACTATAAGTACACTGAAAATGAGGTGCTAGGGAGCTAAACATGGAGTTTGCAGCTTAATGCTAAGAATTCCAGATTAAATATTTGCATTAGCCCCTCCATCTAAGTACAATGACAGTGGATATTCAATCAGCTATTAAGATCTATAAATGACTTCCTGCTTTTTCTCATCTTTCTTCTCTTTCAATGTCAGATTCTTAAAAAAGAAAAATTAATTACAGGTTTAGGGAGGGTTGTTAAAATAATTAACAGTAAACCATCCTGATGTTCATTGCAGTTTGTTTTCTATTTTTGTTACTAAACCTGAACTATGTTCCTTGTTATAGTCAAGTCAGAACTATAGGTATCTCCAGGGGGCAATTCTTTGCATTCTGACAGGTATATAAGACAAACAGATGAAACACTCTCTGCAGATGCTTATTTGTCTCCATTAACTCTAAAGTGAGACTAAGGTGAAGAGCTTCAATGTAGATGACTAACTTAGACATCTAAATTTGTATGAGTTAAAGTTTCTTAATGATTAAGGTCATCTGTGGATCTAAAAAAAATCAGAATTTATGAATTCAGTGGGAAGTGTTGAGCCCACTGCACTCGCCATTCCTCTGCCTACTTTCTACTTATATTGAATGGGTACTCTGGAGGCTGTTTTCTGGTCATGTCTTATCCTAACTGAAATATCTGCAACATGGAAAGTGCATGAACCTGGTCCCTCAAGATCTGGCCATCACTTAACAGAGGTTGTACAAATCATTAAGTCTCACATAACTCTGTAAAATGGACATAAATGATTTATAACCCCCAAGATAGTTGAGACAAGGTAAACAGAGGTCAAGCAAATTTCAGCTAACTGATGTAGACTTTTCAAAGCACTTTCCATATTTCATGCAAATTCTCCATTCATCACTATTCCTTGAAAATGCTGGGGTTTTGTTGCTTCAGCATGGGAAGTCAAAGCTCACCAATGTATGGCCAGTCATCTGTTAAATGAAAAATATCTTTAGGCAGGGGTGGATTTACATTGAAGAATACCTTGCCTGTAGTTTAAGACTCCCGTAAAGTGTTCTTCGGTAAAACTGTGTTATTTAGTTCTTAATCTGATTCAGGAAGGCAATATTAACTACCGGCTCGAAGATCCTTTGGGCTCCATCTTGTGGCTAATTCAATGACTGTTACCTCTTGAAGGAGATGCCTACCTTCAACTACCCTCAAAATAGTACTGCTAGTTTAAACAGCATAGTAGCACGTGACTGTTTTTATTATTTTCTCATCCATAATACTGAATTTTTGCCACTATTTTAAGAAATGCTTTTAAAAGTACTTCTGCTTTTTTTTCCCCTCTGTTTAGGAATACACATTCTGTTAGGGGGCAGTGTAATACACTTTGCAGTTATAGAATTAGGTAGTCCACTTTCTTATCCTTTGAGGCATGTTAGAAAACTACTTAATGAAGGTGTGGTTCATGTTGCACCAGTGGCATTTGCAGCTGAGCAGAAATCCCATGCTGCTGTGCCCATTTGCTTTATGAATGAGAAGGCTGCCTTCCAGTTTTTCTGGTCAACTCCAAAGCTAAGCAGTTCTGAAATGCACTACTGCCCATTCTTTTTCAGTTTGGAAAGCATCTTGATTTTGATATACATTGAAAAGGGACACCACTGTGCCTTGGCCAGTTTCTACCACACTCTGTGTGCAGAGCAGCAGTTTCCAAGTGATGGATAGGGTACCATTACCAGGAGTAATTGAAAAGAATTGTCCTTTACTGGATTGGCAAAAATATGTAGTTTGGAGCTGGAATGTACGTGCTTTGCCCATTTTCTGCAGTTGTTTGATATTAGCTGCACTCAGACTATATGCAGTTTTTTACACCATGATGTGTTTATTGGGAAGAGGTCAAAATGTGATCCTGTGTACTCTCCTGTCAATTTATTATTGATTAAACTTGTCAGATGAATGTGTTTTTTGGCTTTCTAAAAACTATTAAATGAGTTTAAGAGCAAGCTGCCAGAACAATAATACTGAAAATCAGAATGGGAGTCATGTTATCGACAGGGAACTAGCTTCTGCATCTCACTGGCTTACAAGTACTCATAACTTCTAACTCTAGGCAGTCTGTCTAGGAGATGCAACTCCCAGAAGACAACTACCCTGAATTAGATGTGCACTCTAACTTGCTCTCAGAAGCAAGATAGAGTGCTCTTGCTCTCTCTTGTTTGTTAGCTGTAGTGAGCCTGGAGAAACCAACTTCCTGACAACGTGGTTCGAGATTCACTTTAAACAATGAGACGGTTTTTCTTACACACATGCACATGGATGCGTAACCCACAGGGATTATGTGATGGTTAAATCCTGTTTGTATTCACTAGAATCACAGAAGTAACGAATCTTCAGGCAAGCTTTCCTGAGACTGACCTGGAGAAAGATCTTACTAAGCTTGTTAAGGTTGCTTGCTTGACATCCCTGTCTCAGTCCATACCCTCTTTAGTCAGAAATCAATAAGGTATGGGAGCTATGAACTGAAATGAGAAATTCCATTTTATGCAGAACTAGGAAACCTTGAAATTGGCTTTAATCTGGCTCCATTTCACACAAAGCAGTTTTTGAACTCTCTGTAACTATGAAATATTTTTGAAATATAAAAATACTGTTTTGATTTTAAAATATTAACATTTCTTTCCTTTAGAAATGGCACTTAAAACAGAAAAAATGCTGAAATATTTTGGTATTACATCTCTTATTGTTTTCTGGAGGTGCCCTGAAGCTGATGGGCTTTATCTCACATCACCAATGCATAGGTCTGTTGTAATTCACTTGAATTCCTGCTTGCAGTGCTTTGAATTATGAGCAAGAGTTAAAAATTTTCATGTACTGGCAGCCAGATTTGCTCTTGGGGATGTTAGGAAGTGCCTTCCTCATGCAAAGGGTTGCTACCTCTTGCCCTTTAGGAACTGACAATTTTTTACACATTTCTATGACAGATCATCTATCCCACACACATTGAAAGAAGGCATAACATGATGCTGGAAGCTGAAGCTGACTATTTTCTAGGACTTCGGTCATAAAGTCTTAGAGAGCTAACCTTTCAAATAGAAATGGTTAATGCATAAATTTCATGCATAAATTGTGCCTTAAGGTTCCCGTTAGTATCACTCGTATTTGGAGAAATCAGTGAAATACATAAGCTTTCTCCATCTTAATTTTGTTCTTTTCTGTCTCTTTCAAACTCCTTCATGTCTGATTTATGCTATGCACAGAATGTACCATTGATAGAAAGTGTCATTCCATCTTCTTCTCTTCTCTTTTTATGATGGCTTGTCACTCTGTATTGCTCATTATTCTTGTTTTTCTAGATGAGGGGTGTGTGTTTGAATAAGACAGAATAATTGGAGAAAGCTTCGTATACAGTGTGTATGTACTGCATGATTCCCATGAGAAATGATAAAGTGGTATTTGAATGGTGCATGTTACTACCACAATATATTTTGGATAATGAGCCAGTCAATTTAGAGCACTGCCTGGCTACTTCTATTATTTTTGCAGCTGGGCAAAAAATACTGTCTCCTTAAGCAAAACCAGCAAACATTGCCCCTTTTTATTGCGAGTCAGAGGAATATACATGCAGCCTGGAGCAATTTTTGATGATAACAGAATAAGCAGAAATAAATAAAACGTCTTGATTTGGGGAGTTAGCTAGTAACATGCAATATTTTCTGTGTGGGGGCTGCAGAGGGTATGAAGCTAGATGAGAAAGCTAAAGCATGGTATATTAATTTTGGGGAAGAGGCCATGTTACTTCTCTCCAGTTGTCCAGTTTAGTGCTTATCTACCGAAGACAATAACATTGCCGAACAAGTTTTCCTTAGTTGCTGGACTAGCATGTTTTTCACTACAATCACTACGTTCCTTGCTGACAATGTTGATTATGATCTCAGAAAACCAGAGGGAGGTTTAGTCCAAAAAGAAATAAAACTGTGATATCAGAAGAATGACCAAAGCTGACTTTCAATTTGCACCTCCATGTTTCTATGAAGTAGGTTGGTGGTAATCAGCAGGACGAGGTATACTCTGCCTTGAGCCAGGTGCTTGAAAGTATCCTACCTATACTTGTTGGCAAAATCCTTTCTACAAATTAAAAAATCAGAGGAAATTATTTTTTAGCAGAAAATATATAAAAAAAAGAAAATCAAAAAATTGATCCAACTTCAAAGAATGTTCATTAAAAATTCATTTTTTAATCAGTTTTGTTGGAGAAGATTATGGTTAAGGAGAAAAAAATCCTAACCCATGAAAAATGAACCAAGGGCAAGAAGTACGTATTTCAAACAAATTCCCTTGATGTTCTTCTGTAAATGAGTGGACTCATAACAAAAAAAAAATTAACCCCCCATCAGTAAACTTCAGAAACAGAGAGCCAATTTTTTTCTCACTTACTCAATACTACATCTCAAATAATCCTCTGAAATCTATGGAAAAGTTCTGGAAATGTTCCTACTTTAGTGAGCAAGATATGGCTTATAAACCAAATAATCAATAAAGTTGAATAGATTAAAGAAAAATATCACCTTACTGCTAATATTTCATTATTTTGGCAGTTGAAATAAAATCGTCAAATTACAAAAAAATGTTTCAACTCAGCAAGTCTTCTTCTGAAAGACAACACTATAAATAGATATTTAGGGTCTGATAAATACCATATATTTATCTTTAAACATTTTGAGTAATGTTTTAGGGCAAATTTTTCTACTAATCTGTTAAAATACCAAAGAATGACTTCAGCAAAGCTTACATTCATGCTACATACATGTCTAAAAAGAGGAAATTAAATGTCCCTAGGTAAGCACCTTCTGCAAAGAACAAACAGCCAGGTCAGCATGCACGGTGCGCTGCAAGTTTTGTTCTCTTTGACAAATCCTAACATGGTAACAAAAGCCTTTCATTTTTCTTCCCAGTCAGAACGATGAAGTGTCTGATACTGGGCTGTGTTGGCCTGTGGTAAAAAGGAGCTAACAATACTGGAAATGACAACTATGTTATCACAGTAGGAGTAGATAAAGCCGGCTGATGGTAGCACATGAGGTGGTGTATGTCATCACAATTGTATCACTGAATGAAAGAAACATTTCTCACAGCAGTCACAGCCTGAAAGACACTTCAGTCAAGGGAAAATAATTGATTTAGCTTTCTTTTCCCCCTCCTTTTTCACCGCAGCTGAAATGGAAACAAAAATACTGTATTTTCACAACCAAAGTTAGCAATATGTAGTATCAGTAAAAATAATTCAAACACCTATATATGAGCCTTTTGTGTACATATCTCAAACCATACATATATTATGCAATATAGGAATAGATTCCTTTGCCATACGAAGAAACTGATAATCAGAAAGATAAAGTGTTTCCTCACAGACACCCAGCTCTGCTATTGATGAGAGCAAATTCCAGCTTTCTAGATTCTCACACTTTTGTCACAAAGTCATCGTTCCTCCCAGACACTAATACTGGGAGATAGAAGCACAGACTGAATATTTCAAAATCAGCAATGAAGAGGGATAGATTGGAAAGGGAAGGCATGAAGGGCTAAGGGGAGGCTAGAGGAAGGTTATGAAGCATCATCTGTTTTAGAGAAATATGCGCTTTTCTGCTATTAAAGCTTGCAGTGGTAAACAAATGCATAACACAAGAAGTAAAAAAATGCCTGAAGTCACATTCATGTTTCTAAGCCTCTGCCTAACATGGGTAATTACAAGACCTGATCATGCGGCAATCCCACCTCCAAATCCCACAGCATGAGTTTTGTGGGAAGGAAGATTGGACAGAGACTGGAAGGAAACTGCTGCATATTCCCCAGTTTAAACAACCTGGAATCTGTTCCCCAGAGCAAGCTGTGCTGTGTGACCAGTATTCAAACTCTGGAGACAGAATAAAAGTCCCCCAAAAGCTCAGCTGGGGGTCCAATAAAATCTTGCATGTATCTGCAATGGGTACTGTGAAAATATATCAAAATTTTACTAAAAGGACTGAGATGTCTCAAATGGGAGAGTTACCTGCATTTGCAGATGACTGCTGCAATCCTGATGGAGCTGAGCCAAGATTATACCTAAGTCCATTTGAAATCCATGCACCACCCATTCCCCAGCCTACGTTTATAAGACTGAACCTTCTAAACTGTAGTTAGAGATGTCACTTTATTTTGAACCACGTCTGCTAGAAGTGGTGGTAGTAAGCCTCTGCCTTAGGCTAGCATTTACGGGCAAAAGTAGACAGAGGAGTTCAAATTGAGAGCTCTTACTCCCCAGAAAAGAGCAATTGGCACCAGGCTGGCAGTATGAATGGACTTTATGTGGCACTTGAAATGGAAAGGAAACAAGCGGAAGCAGAGATCTGCCCTTCATTTGGAGAAAGCACCCTGGTGCAGGACAGAAATCAAGGTGTCATGAGGCCACAAGAGGCAGTAGGCAGTCTCAGGTGTTTGCATTTTGGGTTTGAGTGCTGATCTCTGCCTCTTCAGTGTTCTTAAAATGAAAAGTCCTTTTATTTCAAACTGTTAGTACATTTGGATAAAACAGATCAAAAAGGAAAAGGTTAAACCTGAAATTACTGAAATGCTATCTATCAATGGCCTGCGGCAAAAAAAAATAATGATTTCAAAGATTTTTTCAAAGTTTTTACCACTTACTCTCCTTTGAGAATGAAATAAATTTTTAGTATCTCAAGAATGTGCCCAGCAGTGGAGGAAAGGTTTCATGCCTAGAATTAATGAAAATTAGGCACAAGGTTTCCAGGATCTGGTCCTCTTTGCAATCACTTTGCTTTCATAGGTGATGTGCATATCAAAGCTGTAAAGTGTACCTTTCACAAAACTTTCATTACAGAGGAGTTACTATTCCCCCCCGCCCCCGAAGGTGCTGTAGAAGCCTCAGTGGCTTTCGAAAGAAATGTATACTTACTTGCCACTTGAAGCGTGTTGGAGCAACTCCCAAATCAGCAGAAACCCCAAATATGAAGACTCTGGGTAAGGCTTATAAGTGAACGTGCAGTGCACCTCTGGGATGCTCCTGACTTCTGTCCTGCCAACTTATGGGATATGGCTCACCACGCTTCTGGTCCCAGGCAGAACAAGGTCCGTCCGTGCCTGCCACTGCACTTATGGCTAGCTAATTTCTGTTATTATGCTATTATATGCTGTTGTGACATCCATTTGAATTTTCACCTTGGCCACGGTTCTTCTGATGGAATGTACTGTAAATACTCAACAGATCTTAAGAGACAGAAGAGACCTCATTCTGACTACTGTTGCCAATAGCATTGCTCTGATCAAATCCTGTTATTCAAACTCAAAATGACAAGGAATAAATGAAAAAGAGCACAAACACCATCATTTACGTTGCTCTTTCAGAAGCTGAGAAATGTGTTTGTATTTGAAATGCAGCAAAAAGATGGATAGATTAGCCAAGGAATTTGGTCTACAACTGATAAAAAGCCAGATTACCTGCTGAGAACAAATGTGAGTAATATATTGTAGCTGAACAGGGAAGGACATAAAATAACATAGAATGATAAACTCAAACCTGTGATGCTCAGATATGAAAGATGCTCTTGGCTGTATTCTTTTTTGCCTTCATTATTTAGAGAAAGAACAAATTCTTAAGCTGACTTTTTTTGGTACTGTGCTGATGGAAGGTATCATCTAGTTCTTGAATTAGGAATTTGTACCTACAAACCTGCTCAAATAGGACTGTAATAACAGCTTTAAATCACAGTGACTTCAGTTAGCCACCTGTCTTCCTTTCCTAGACCTATCCAAATACAATCATACATTTCCAGTTAATATAGATATGATACAAGGCAAAATATGTTTATCAAGGATACACATCCCATTTTCAGGGATCATGAATCCAGATTGACAACTATTCCAGAAACCAGAAGTAAGCACCATCATCTTTTGTGGCTTGGGAATGGGAAAAAAATATCATTATGAAGCAGACTCATGGCAGACCTTGTTCAAAAATTTTTCAGTGGGGTGGGAAAATAAAGACAAATTTCCAGTAGTGGAAAGGTCAAAAAGTGTGTCAGTGTAGTAAGTATTTTCATGGAGAAAAACAAAAATTCAGATTCATTATGGTTGTACTGTTTTTAACTTGTATCAGAAACTTGAATGTAGATCACCACCAGTCCTTTAATCCCATAGATAGTGATGGTTCTGAGGGACTTTTTTACTGAGCTGTTCAGCAGAGAGTTACATCTCTGAAATCTTGAAAATGTCTTGAAAACACCAAAAATCTTGAAAACACCATTTCCTACTCAACAGTAGTTCATTCCATGTAGCTTTATAACCCAGCAGTAGCCAGAAGTAGATATTTAGTTTAATACTGTTAAAGAAGTGATTTCTTCCACAAGTTCTCCCATTATTTTCTTGGAACAAGCAATTGGTTTCCATCCTGAGGCATGAAATTTAACTTCCTTTCTAAATTTACAATAATTAATTATGAAAATTTAGGTTGTGAAAACTGCATTTCCATATAGATATCCAGTTCCTCTGTGGTGTTTTTGAAGAGCCCTTGACTTAGATTTGTGATTTTCAATCTTATCGTGATCATACTGATTAATCTCAAAGGTAATCTGAATCTTTCCTATTTCTCCTTCCATGAGACTTTTGTTATCTTTCCTAGACCACTCCAGTGCCACATTATCATGCAAGAGTTTTGTACAGAACACTCCAGACAAGACGCATCTTTGATTTATGCAATGGCCTTAAAACACTGTATGCATTTTTCCTAATGCATCTGCACATGGAAGAAAGTTCTTTACTGATTTGTCTGCAGTAATACTTAGGTCCTTTCCTGAATTTATCTAGTAAATTCAGAGACAAATTCTTCTTTAATATTTTCCCTCTAGTATATATTACCTTCTGTTTAGTGACACTAAACTTTCTTTGCCATCATGCTGTCTATTCACCTTATAAATTCAGTGTATCATAGCCCCTTCTGATCCTGAATTGTTTAACTAATTTTATGTCATCTGAAAAATTAATTACATGACTATTTCTATCTTTTTCTGTTAATTAAGGACTATAACATGAGTCCAGACATGGAATCATAGACAATTATTCTGTAAATGGGCTGCAAGATGAAAATGAATCAATTGCTCTCTGCTTCCTAATCAGATATTTATTTCCTTCAATACTGTGCCTCTTAAGCAGCAGCTATTTTGTTTCTGCAGTAATTCCTATACTGGAACTTTCCAAAGGCCTATTTAAACCATCCCATAAAGGCTGTATTAAGATGTTCAAAACACTTATTGCTAAGACATAATTTCCTTTTGCAGAAACCATGCAGGCTAGATCTCTGTAGCTTGATTTTCCAGATATTTGTTTTTGTTCTGATTTTAATTATGATTTCACCAATTTTCTGACTGATTTTTAAAACTCTGAATAACCCTGGAGTAATTTAAAATATTGTATTTACTCTGATACGATTTGAGACAGACAGTAACTGATTTGGCTGAAGTTGGTGGAAGTTTTGACTAAGTTCTTACATGTATTTTTGTTATAGACATGTAAGTTATGGTAAAAGATCAAATGCAGGCTCATCCCCTGTGTCAGGTACTCTGTGATAACTGTTCATACGCATGCTATTATGCTGAAGTGAAAACCACCTCATGTAGGCAGCTACAGCAAAGCAGCTGGCATTCACTAAGTTGATACTGTCTTTGCCCATCTCACCATAAATTGTCCATCTGTTCATAGCTTGAGAAGAAGGTACTGTTTTAAAATATTTAAGAACCGTATAAAGTGATCTGTCTCTCTCAGGTTTGCCTAAGAGATATTTTATCTCTCTCTTCCAGTCATTCTGAGTTCAGAATTTCTCTTATCCATGTCAAAAGAAATTTTAATCATGTTAAGAAACCACAGTTAAAAGAACCAGTAGAGTGAGCAACAAAGAGGAGAATTTAGCCTTTGAATTGGCTGGAGCATCTGTGTTTAGAATGACTCTCATTCAGTAGCAGGAAACACCTTTCTTGCCCTTTTCCTCCTCTGGTCCAGGTTTTAATGAACAGGTTTGGAGACATAACTTCTTATTCAATTACCTTCGTACATTTTACTATTAATAGGCAAGGAAGATGTTGCGGTTGAACTCCCCTGCGTAACCTGACTCTCCCTTTTGTCCTAATTTCTAAGACATAGCTGTCAGACCTACTAAGAAAAATTTAATTCACTAGATAAACCCCCAAAAATTTTACAGTGTTTTTTTCTTCATTACCACCAATGCCTTAATGAGAATACACAAGCACATTGTCTAGAATGAAAGCAACACAAGTGTGCGAGTTCTGCATCAGACTATCAGGATTCACACTACATGGATTATCAGGCCCCCTATAAAGTCGCTGGGTAGAGGTGGTAAGAGAGTGGTTATTTTCCTGAGCGAGTCCCCTTTGACTGTGTGTGGAGTCTGGTCCAGCCTCTCATCAACAGCTAAGGAACAGGAAATACTGACTATGGGTACAAAGCCTGACTTCTCCCATCCCTGTCTGAGTCCTTGAAACTTGATACCAAAAATGTAAGAGGGTTAATTCAAACACTCTCCCAAAGATAGGCACAAATCTCTGAAAATATTGCAAAAAGCCAAGGAGTGGGGCAGAGCTACCCAGGGATCTGATCTCTCTGCCTCACCAGAGGGTGCAAATCTCTCTCTGCCGATCTCACTTTTCAGAGGGAGTGCCCAAAGTACAAAGTGGTTTTGGAGAGGGACAGTTTTTCACTTGATCTGTGAAGAAAAGAGTGCAATTGGGCCATAAAATGGCAATAAAGCAGAGGGAGCCTGATTCTGTGAGCTGTTGAGAAGCACATGGTCCCAGTCAGAGAGAATCCTGGTTTCTGATGTCAAATATTGTGTGAAACAATAATATTATGCAACAAGAATTTTGTTTCGTTGCATAAGCATATTTAAATAAGAAGTTATAGATATGCATTCAGAGGACTTTTCAGAGTGCTATTATGGAGATTTGGGAGTCCCAGCATGTAGCAGTCCCTATCTCCAAGAAATACCTTAAGTATCAGTAGACATACTTCCATTTACAAACCTGTTTTGACTACTGAATGCATATTTCTGCATATATATGCAGATGCTACTTATTCAGCTTGAATATTTTCCTTAAAAAAAAAAACAATCAAGTATCAAACCATAAGGACAATGTTACACTTCATAGTTTGCCATAAAACATGCCTCACCTTTAATTTATATTAACTGCTTTTTGGAATTAAAATTTTATCTCCTTCTTCTTAAAAAATTGTATTCTTTCATATTATGTATGTTATTTCTGTTCTTTTTCTCTCCTTTTTCTCTCATTTTCTAATGTCTGTTGAAGATTTTTTACAGAGAATTGCTGACTCACAATGGGAATTTTATACCTCCCACTATAACTCAGTCTTGGTATTTATATATCTGTCATTATCTTAGTGTCTGACTTTTAAAGCTCTGATGTTTTCCTGAAGTATTTCTTATCGGCAATGTTCAGCAATGAGGTTCTGTAATGGATGGACCATTTGAACAGGCTGATATTGCAATTTTTATACACCTAATATATCTACCTTACATTTAGGTTCTCTATTATTCAGGGTTTTCTATTGCAATTGTATATCCAACTTGCATGACTGACTTTCACATTTCAAAAATGTATTTATCTTAACAAAGGGGTTACACTGTGGCCGCTTCTATTAATGCAATTTACACTGGATTTGACAGATCTCTGTAAAGTGGCAAGTTTCTCAAGGTGTTTTTTGGTTGGCTAGTTTAAACTGAGAAGTCCACTGAAGAAGCTCCCTGTGTACTCTCAGTTGGCTAAAACACAGTACCAGTGCTCATAAAGGTGACCTCCTGTTTGCACTTCTTTACAGGGCAACAGCCACAAAATTTCTGGAACACTTTTCCCTATAGAGGCTTTTCTCAAACTGTCTGCCTGATCTATGCGACATGTCACTTATCATTGTTAAGAAAGAGAGGTTTAGTGAAGCACAGCATCCCACATGGATGCTTAAAGCCACTTTACACATTGGGGTTACACTCTTCTGACAAAATGTCAATGTCTTGTCATACATATTCAGTGTCACTGAGTTAGTTGTATTTTCTTTTAGAAGTGCTGCATTTGTATGAATCCCAACAGCTAAGAAATGGCTTATGAAGATCTGTCACATGGAGCAGAAAAGACAGAAACAACTTTTAAAAACCTGCAGCCACTGAGCTGAATTGCCTTCAAAGTGACTTTGTATAAAATTTGCTGTGTCATGAACTTCAGTGACTAGAAAATGACTGAATGCTATTGTAGACACTGAGGTGGCTTCACTATACACGTGTATACAACCTGAGATCTTTGCACTCAAGTTGCACTTTTCTGTTGTAGTCTTGCTCCAGGGGCCTCGAAGGATCTGCAGGCCTGCTCAGGTCAGCCACTTTACAGACCTAGGTTACACAAGACTTAAAAAGAAGGCAGTTGGCCTGATCACGTGTCTGACAGCATCGAATCCAAATATTTTAAGGTCTTATAGAGCCAGTTAGAGAAAAAGAGAAATGCTCTCGCTGCTGTGAGATATCATTTGCTCTCAGTGAGCTGTGCAAGCATCAAGTACATTCACAGGTGGCCTGCAGGGTTGTATGCTAGCCACTGGGAAAAACTGAAGCGAGTAGTGCTCATCTCACCTGGGAAGCTGGTAAAGGCTGTGCACACACAGCACTTTTAGTCTCCACTAAACTACAGTATTGCTCATCCAAAAAGTTAGCCCATGTGGAAAAACTCTGTGTGATATGAAAGTTCACTGGGAATATAGCTCATATTTTCTACTGCTATAGTATAAGGAAAATCTTAGAATCATAGAATCATTTAGGTTGGAAAAGACCTTTAAGATCATCGAGTCCAACAGTTAACCTAGCACTGCCAAGTCCACCACTAAACCATGTCCCCAGGCACCACATCTACACATCTTTTAAATACCTCCAGGGATGGAGACTCAACCACTTCCCTGGGCAGCCTGTTCCAGTGCCTGACTACCTGTCTGTGAAGAAGTTTTTCCTAATATCCAACCTAAACGTCCCCTGGCACAACTTGAGGCCATTTCCTCTTGTCCTATCACTTGTTGCTTGGGAGAAGAGACCGACCCCCACCTCACTACAACCTCCTTTCAGCACATGTCCCATCAACTACTATGGGAAGAAGACTTAATTTTATAAAAAAAAAAAAAAGAGATAGTGGAGTTAATCACTTTGGGGTACTGAGTTTTGTTCTCAAATATACTGAGCGTAAACCACTTCATGTGCAGTCAGTGAAATTCTACAATGTTTAATCAAACATGTCCTTTCTTGAAAGAACTGTTTTGGAACTTGAAAGGAACTGTTATTCACCAGTTGTTTCACTGGCTGATTAAACTGAGTTAATTAAGTTCTTTTTTAAATACTTATTTTTTTGTATATTTGGGTGGGTGTTTGACACTTCACTGAAACTAATTCATTAGCAGTGCAGCTAAAAAACTCTTACAGACATGTATTACTTCTTTGTAATATTTTATCTTTTGTAATGAATAGTATTTTACTTTTATTATCACATAAATTTGAATAAATCAGTCTTCAAATGGGAAGTATTTATGGAGAGCTGAAGACAAAAATTAGACAAGAAACTCAATGGGAAACTCAATAGTCAAATACTTAAGGGTATAAACAATATTTAACTCTTCATTAACCTACTTATGTTTCACAGATATGTTTGCAAGAACCTAGCAGGAAGTCCATAGGCCTTGCTTGCCTGAAGCTCAAAATATAAAAGCCAAGTTGTATTAAACCAATAATCAACAGACAAAAAAAACCCCACAGTTCAGTATCCCTGTTGACTAAAGCAAACTAAAAGAAATGGTACAATAATGCGTCCCTATTTTTCTAATGTCCTTGACCTTGGACTGACAATCCAAGTTCATCTACTTTGACTATTTCAAAGAGTTTCAGGCTATTTAAGCCCTAGTTCCTTTTGTAATACTTAAGCCTTCACTTTGCTTCAGAATGATGCAACTGTGCAACGTAGTAGCTGATTTCTACTCTTCTGCTATATACTACCTACATATGCTATGTGAAATAGCTGCACTTAAAAGCTTGCAAATGTTATCTTTCATAACTTTGTCAGAGAAAATATTGCCTCATTATTTCTAGTGATCCTTAAGGAAAATCTAAAGATAGGAAGTAAGATTATTTAATTATGTGAAGTAGTTTTTGAAACCGACTGGAAGTTTTTAAGATTGACTACTATATTCCCATGGCTCCAATGACTGTTATTAGTTAGCAAGTTATTACATATTCTTATCCATGTTAAATTATTTACACATTTAACCTGAGAGACTGCTTTCTAATGAGCAAGTGGTATTTAATCAATATGCAAATAGTGTCAAAGTAAAACTAAGTTTTGTTTGAATTTAGTTGAAGAGTAAAGAAACTTGAAAGTATTTGGTTAATTATAATTACAGTTTTATCACTGCCTAAAAACACCTAGCATTTAAGAGGTCATGTATTATAAATTGTAATTGATCTTTATTTGATGGTTAGTGCTGATATTTCAAAGAAAGAAGAGAGAGCAAAGCACAATCAAATAATGTGTTATAGAAGAAAAGTAAAATGCAATCTGAAATGACAAATTTGAATAGAAAGAATGAGATAAAATTAAGAAAAAATAAAACAAGTCTTCATAACTTTGAGGGCTATGAATTACTATTGCTACAACTTACTTGTATAGCCCCATATGTGTCTCATTTATCAGTCAGGTAAAAAGAATGTCCAGCAGCAAAGGATGCCAGTCAAGGATATATATGGATGGCTAAGTGAAGAAACTAGGGTTTCTTTTAGGAATACTTGCACAACGGATTTATTTTCTCAGCTGAATCTTATGCTAAGGCTCAGCTCAACTTGGGATTGTTACCTTTTTCCTTAGTCGTGGTTGAAGCCTTCACTTCTTTTCCTTTTGAAGAGTCTGGAAAAGATATCAAACACAAAAATGGAAGGAGAAAGTTAGTAATATAAGTATACACTGTGTCCATCAGTACTATAATAAACGTGCATAACATCAGATCAAGCAAAATGTGTAAAAGAGGTATGTGTTAAGAATTAGAATTTCTGTTTACTTCAATAAAAGGCTCAACTTAAGATTTGAAAGCAAAACAAAAATAATTCCCACTAAATTATCTGGCAAAGTTTCTGCAGTTAAAACCATGCACTCCTTCCTGTACAGCCTATCATTTCAGCCTGTCATGTGAATTCAGTAACAGCTCTGTTACTAATTCACTCAGAATAGACCAGCATTCCCGCTGCAATATTGGCTGTGCAGGTCAGACAACGGTTAAAGAACACCACAATAAGGGTTATGATTTTATTATTTCTGAATTGTGTCAGACACTGCTCCTTTCAATATATTAGATCTATTAAGTGAGGAAGAAGCTAGGTTTAGTTCCTTTTCACCAGAAGCCTGTAATTCAAAATATTTCGAGACTGCACTGAGATACCAGCAGACCCTTTCATGAGGACAACTGGTTATTTCCCAACCACATAATGATAAGGCATTACCCTTTTCCTTTAAGGCTGCTGGAGGCTTTACATCTTTTCTTTTACCAGTCTCTAGAAAGAAACATTTAACATTTATCACAAGTCAGGTTAGAGAAATAAGATGACACTTGAAAAGAAAGCAAGTCAAACAATTTGATATGTAGAGAGCACAAAAGATGAGATAATTAAATGGATTTAACAGCATGGAAATAAAGAACAGGACAAAACAACGAGGTCATTCATTCATCCTTTTAGACTTGCATATGCAAAATAATAAGCCTCCAATATTGTCATTAGTTTCTTCGCATTTTGAGGAAACTGCAAGTAGGCAATGAAGTATAACAACTTAAAGAGGAAAGCAATTCTATAGAGCAGTTGGCATCAATGCATTTTTCTTTTGCTTAACCCAAATAAAAAACTAATCTACATCATTGATACAATTAAAATATTAGGAATACTGGTCTTGAAAGCCAGAGGCTGCTGATAAAGATAAGTGGGAGTTTTCTTTATTCAGGAGTGACGAAAGGACCAGTTACTCATTCAGGACTCCATTATTCTTTTAGTATCAAAGAGGCCATATGGGTATTGCCTGTGAACAGGATTTCACTTTCTGTATATAGCCTTTTGAAATGACAGGCAAGCTGGATATAAATTAAGAACAGTGCTCATCTTTTGAATGTACATTCCGTATCTTATGTCACAATGACTAGTCCAAGAACATAATTGTATATTTAATTTTTCTGCAGTATATGACAGAGTATTAAAGGAGATGAGAAAAAAAAAATTGAAATTCTAGTTCTCTCTTTCTTGTACCTGAGAAGGCAGAACCCAAGGATAAGAAAATCCAGAAGTTGGCTAAGCACAAATAAAGGAAAACTGTGATCTTCTTGTGGTGCCCAGGTGACACGCATGGACTGACAACTGTGATGAAGTGGAGAATCCTGAGCCCCAAGTGGTGCCCTGGCTTCATTCCCCAGCGTTTTCACATGGAATAATACATTCCTTCCAGAAGCGGATCACTTTGCTGTATGTCTATTCTGTACTCTGCACTATGCCAGCCATTATCTGGACTGCATTGAATATCTCCAGGTTCCAAAAAAATGGGACTTTGTCACAATTTGGACCTCAGATGTGCCTTTATAGCTCAGGAACCATGCACAGTTCTGCTAGCCTTTGCTGTTTCCCTGAAATTTTTGAGCTGTTTCAGTACTTGCCAGAAAGTCATCAGTGCCTGTGAATTCTATAATTATTTGTATTAGTGTTCAGTACAGGACACATTGCAACAAATAGGGTTTTCTCCAGATAGACACTATCAAACAATCCATCACCTCTGTGTGCACAGCTAGCAGGCCAACCTCCTGCAACTGAAAAGATTAGAGATGTATGTGTCTGTGTTGCCAATAAACTAGGAAAAACTGCTGACTTGTATCAGTCACCCTCAAACATCTGAATCTGTCAGTAGCCTCACCTAGTCTCATTCTCAGTCAACCACGTTCTTGAGCCATAGAATCATAGAATCATAGAACTGTTAAGGTTGGAAAAGACCCTTAGGATCATCAGGTCCAACCATTAACCTACCACTGCCAAGTCCACCACTAAACCATGTCCTCAAGTACTGCATCTACCCGTCTTTTAAATACCTCCAGGGATGGGGACTCAACCACTTCCCTGGGCAACCTGTTCCAGTGCCTGACTACTCTTTCAGTAAAGAAGTTTTTCCTAATATCTAACCTAAACTTACCCTGGCACAGCTTGAGGCCATTTCCTCTCGTCCTATTGCTTGTTACTGGGGTGAAGAGACCGACCCCCACCTCTCTACAACCTCCTTTCAGATAATTGTAGAGGGCAATAAGGTCTCCCCTCAGCCTCCTCTTCTCCAAACTAAACAACCCCAGCTCCCTCAGCCGCTCCTCATAAGACTTGTTCTCTAGACCCTTCACCAACCTCGTTGCCCTTCTCTGGACACGCTCCAGCACCTCGATGTCCTTCTTGAAGTGAGGGGCCCAAAACTGAACACAGTACTCGAGGTGCGGCCTCACCAGTGCCGAGTACAGGGGCACTATCACCTCCCTGGTCCTGCTGGCCACGCTATTCCTGATACAAGCCAGGATGCCATTGGCCCTCTTGGCCACCTGGGCACACTGCTGGCTCATGTTTAGGCGGCTGTCAACCATCACCCCCAGGTCCTTTTCAGCCAGGCTGCTTTCCAGCCACTCCTTCCCAAGCCGGTAGCGTTGCATGGGGTTGTTGTGACCGAAGTGCAGGACCTGGCACTTGGCCTTGTTGAACCTCATACAGTTGGCCCCGGCCCAACAATCCAGCCTGTCCAGGTCCCTCTGCAGGGCCTTCCTACCCTCCAGCAGATCGACACTCCCACATAACTTGGTGTCATCTGCAAATTTACTGAGGGTGCACTCGATCCCCTCATCCAGATCGTCGATAAAGATATTGAACAGGACCGGCCCCAACACTGAGCCTTGGGGAACACCACTCGTGACCGGTCGCCAACTGGATTTGGCTCCATTCACCACCACTCTCTGGGCTCGGCCATCCAGCCAGTTTTTAACCCAGCGCAGAGTGCACTTGTCCAAGCTGTGAGCAGCCAGCTTCTGCAGGAGAATGCTGTGGGAGACGGTGTCAAAGGCCTTACTGAAGTCCAAGTAGACAACATCCACAGCCTTCCCCTCACCCACTAAGCGGGTCACCTTGTCATAGAAGGAGACCAGGTTAGTGAAGCAGGACCTGCCTTTCATAAACCCATGCTGGCTGAGCCTGATCCCCCGGTTGTCCCGCACATGCCGCATAATGGCACTCAGGATGATCTGCTCCATGACCTTCCCCGGCACCGAGGTCAGGCTGACAGGCCTGTAGTTCCCCGGATCCTCCTTCCGGCCCTTCTTGTAGATGGGTGTCACATTTGCTAGCTTCCAGTCATCTGGGACCTCCCCAGTTGACCAGGACTGCTGATAAATGATGGAGAGTGGCTTGGCAAGCTCCTCCGCCAGCTCCCTCAGTATCCTCGGGTGGATCCCGTCTGGCCCCATAGACTTGTGGGCATCCAGGTGGAGGAGCAGGTCAGCGACTGCCACCTCTTCGACAGCTGGGACTACATTCTGTGTCCTATCTCCATCTCCCAGCTCAGGGGCATGAGAACCTCGAGGATGATCAGACATGATCCATAGACACATGGACCAGATTTAGTCTAGTTTCCTGCAGGAATGTCCCCCCTATGGGATTTAGACAATTTGTTTTTGACAGACTACAATCCAAAGGTGGTATAAAAATACACCTGAGTATTTGCCCGAGGGTATAAATTCAAATCTCTGCATTTAAAAGAAGCCCAGGTAGTTACTAGGGTCCCTACTGGTGATCTGTACAGCACAAATGTTATTAAAAACAATATCATGGATAAAATAATCTAAACATGAACCAGGATGGGTTTGGTTTTCCATCCTCATATGTTCCTACTCAAGACCTGTTTCTATCATTGAATAGCTATTCTGATACTCAGTTCTGAATTTCTTAACTTCTTCACTTACCTTTTTCCTTTGACCCCTCTGGATTCTTGGGATTTTTTCCTTTCAGAGAATCTGTAGGGAGATAATTAAGTTTTTGAGACTTAGAAGATAGGACTGCCCTTCTACACTTAAAAGAAAAACCAACAAATATTTAAAAATTAAGACTAAAATTGTGAACATAAATGAATGCAACCTTGACCTGTCTTTACATCCTCTCTAGTGACCACCTTATATTTTTTAAGGTGCAATAATGTTAGTAGCAAATGCAAGAGTAGAAGTTACTATAGATTACTCTGTAGAGACCTCACAGAAGGGAGAAATTGGAAAGGAGAAGGAGAAAATACAAGTAATGACACAAGATTAGAAATTCTTAAGGCCTTATCCAAAACTTCATGAAGACAGAAAGGATTATCCTGTTTTCTCTGATGGGCTGAAGCCTAATATTTTGCCTCAGTCCTTCAGGGAGCATGCGTTCAGGGTCAGCAAGCACAGGAAAAACATACATTATGTTGTATAAACGACTAATATTTAATGTCTTTTTTTTGTTTTTGTGTTTCTTTTTTGTTGTTGTTGTTGGCTTTTTTTTTTTTTAAGCAATAGCCTCTTGACCTCTTAAGTGTGTGTATCAGGAAATATTAGGAGGAAATTGTTTTTTCCAAAGTGAGAAAGTAATTTCATAGGCTTATGAATGTGTGTGGTTTGAGTGAGAAAATCACAGCTTGCAGGATGCTGAGTAGACCCAATTGCAATCCATCTGACAGGATATAGCACCTAAGAATCTAGAAAAAACATGCCATTTATTCCAAATGAAAGTTAACCAAATCTTCAGTAAAACAGATAAAGCTAAAAGAAGATCCTTTCCAAAGTAAGCTTAACTCTGATCATCCTCCTGGCTGCCGTGGTACCAGGCGGCAACCCCACTTATCCATCTGGCTTTAAGTATGAATTGTAAGAGAAAAAGTTCACTTCCAGGGTGGCTGAAGCCATTGGAGAAATCACACTGTTCAGGGATAGGTACTTAAATTAGGAGCCTGGTCTTCACAGCAGCAGGCGGACTCCTTCAGGGGACTGAGAGAAAATTTCCAGTGTGAAGACTGAAACCTTTTGAAGGAGCCTCTGTGTTGACTGTATAGGAAGCCTTGAGACAACAGCTACCCAACTTGACCATTTTACTCTGTGTGCATGTTTGTGATCTCAAAGATCAGCAGCCACTGTTACAGCCACTGGCACAAAACATTGGCTTTGGCATTGTGGGCTTGGTGGCATATGCCCATGAGGGTTTTTTTTGTCATCCATGTAGCAGGTCTCCCTGAGATTTCCTACAATTTGTAGCTCCTAAAGCAGGTTCAGCACTTTGGACTTCTACAACTTTTGGATGCAGCTATTAATGCAGGACGCTTTCCATGGTGCACTGACTTCCCCACCCTCTGAGCCAAGACTACTGAGATCATCAGTCCTGCTTCCCTTCCAGGGAGCAGGTTTTCATCTTCAGGGTTTCAAACAGGGACTCACTGAAGACTTTTCAAACTTCTGCTCTCGACTGACCACTTTCCTGCCTGGTTCCAGAAGGGGAAAAACATAAAGTTGGCTTAAAGCCAACATTCACCTTGCTGCTGCTGCTTTCCTCCAGCATCCTACTCCAGGGGTGGAGCTGGGTCGGGTTAGGAAGATGGTATAGAAAGATGCAGCAGCAGTAGTATGTGAACTCTTCAGTATAAAGATCTAGTTCTCATGCAAATTACAACAAAAAATAAGTAGATGGAAATAGGAGAAAATATTAACTGAACACATGCTGTGTTTCTGTAGGTGAGTCTCACAACATAACTTTCTACTTTTAAAGAAAAAAAATGTGTGTTGTAAGTTAAGATAAAAAATGCTACAGGCAATACGTTATTTCATTTAACTTTTATTTTAAAGGAAGCACAAGCATTGCATAGCAAGTGCAAATCAGCATATTTGTTTCTTTAATGACAATGATGTGCTATTATGTATACGGAAAGAAAGAAATACACACTATTGACTTATTTCCCCTACCAATCTGTGCATAAAAATGAGTAGGCTTATTATCCACACATAACTGACATGAGAAAAGATGCAAAGATATCCCAAAATATGGCAAAAGCAAACAAAAGGGAAAAAAGGAGCATTTGTTTGGAAAACAAATCATGGAACACAGGGTACGAGTGAATTTACATTATCTATACAGCACAAATGCTGTCACTTTAATAACTCAGCATAGAGCAATTCTAGTGAATTTCTTAGAAAAATTCAGTGAGGAGTTATATATGATATATCATGAGCTTTTAGTGCCACTGTTAGGGACTGGATGAATGAGCTTCTACTCTGATTACCTGGGTGAGATATCTACCAAAAAAACATGTGGCAAATTATATCTTAGAGTTTCATTGGCCTCACATTATTAGAATATGCTTATGTCACCAGAAAATTGGCTTTTATATTCATTATCGTAAGTGGGCTTCTTTACTTCAGGAAAAAGCTGAAAAGCTAGTTATAAATTCAAAAGGAGTCTTGAGGTGTCCGTTATCAATGGAAAGTATGTTCTTCCAGTGTTCATCTTAATTACTGCCAATAAAATTAGAGTCTAAGATTGAAGACATTTTATTCACCTTATGCAAGGTAACACTGTGAGGTTGTGATCTATAGAGCATCCCAGTGATAACTCCAAATTCAAGGATTTGTTTTTCCTCTCTCTGCTTTAAATAAAACCACTGTCCATCAGTTTATGAAAAATAGCCTGCTTTATGATAAGGTTTTTGGTCTGGACATCATCCTTGTTCATCCTTCAGTAGAATGAGGTATGATGATGCCTCTTTTATTGCATAAAGTGCCAGGCAAACATTAGTCATCACAAGTATTTAACACCTCATCTAAAACTGTTCCTTTATTTGGTTTTACATGAATAGTAACAAACTCCCAAGATACATAATTAGCATGTGTATGCAGTCTTAAAAATTCTTACTTCTCTGTGTCCTTCAATATATTTTTATTTGCCAGAAACATCCACTTTAAGAAACAGATTGTAAGACACCAAGTTGCAAAGAGTAAAAAGAAGACCCCAATAACCTAGTCAGCCTTTACACAGGCCCACTGAGGAGGCTTGAAGAGGTGATTGAGAGGGGAAAAGAGTGGCATGCAAATAGGGCTTTGATTAATTTATGAGCCACAGTTTGGGAAAATATGGGGGATTTATAGAGTTAAATATATGTTTATGTTGCAGAGTAATCCAGAATGCAATAGGGAAAGCACATAGCCCAGAAAGGTACCAAGATTTCTAAGGGTTTCTCCCACACAGCTTTATAAGTTCTTCCTATAGAGTCTTTGCTGCCAATGTATTTTGAACTGAGCTATTCAGCTTGCTAATCAGCACCCGCATTTTTAGACACAGACACTGAACAGTGCAAGTTTGATGTCTATTACGGGAAACAGTGATGGCTGCATCACCAAGTGCTCTCAGGATTTGAGGGGCCAGGCTCGGCTGGGCTGGACATCAATGTTGCTGCAGGGGCTCAGGAGCCTGCAGTGCGTTTACAGTTGTATTCAGCATCAAGTAGTAGGTTGAGGTCTTGCTGTTAGCAGCAGTAATGCATCAGGCATACATGACTGTATTACATGGGGTAAAGAAAGTGGTGTGAAGCTCTAGTTGGTAACACTATGAGTAATATGTTGGAATTTTTACAGAGATTTTTTTGCCTTGTTTTCCTAAAATGTAGGAAACCTGAAATAACATGGCCTGCACTTGATGTTTAAAATAAATTCCTGCCTACTTCTTTTTGAAGGCCAGGTGGAGAAGATCTAACCTCCTCTGTCATGTTAGAAGGACCTGTTAATAGTGATTGAAGTTGCCGACCTATTGAGCATGAGCCCAGGAGATTAAAAGCAGCGCTGTGGAAACACTCAGTGAAGGACATGCTACAGAAGCTTGTTGAGGGCTGGCAAACCCCTTTCCATTGGTTCTAAAGAACTTCTTGCCAAAGAGGAAAAATATTCTGTGTCTCCTTCCTCTTTCTTTTTCTCCACCCCCCCCCCCCCCCCAGTAATCCTTTGAAAGGACCAGAAGGCTGAGCATACCTGCTCCATGCAGAGGAAGAGGGGGCAGAGCTGTCACTCAAGTGCCACTTCTAATTTTTCAGCACAACCCCATCAGGGAAAAACAGATTATAGGCACTTGTGGAGAGGGCCATGGGACTCCAGGAGAGTTTGGATATACAGTTCTGGTCTAGATAGCTAAGCCCATGTAAATGGGGCATGTGTACATTAGGAGAAGAATACACATAGAAGAACAATACATGAACCACAGGATTTGCAGATTCTTGTAATTTAATTTTAATTTGTTTATACAGTAATGATTAATTGGTGATTGTCCAACTAAACAAGAGTGAGTGAATGAACACAGCTTCCATGATTTTGCAAATATGTCTAGCAATAAGATTATTCCTCCTTTTGTTTTAGATTTTTTTTCATCTTTCCATAGTGCTTGACCTAAACTCTTCATTCAGTTCTTAACATATAATGACCATAATTTAGAATAAATATTAATATGTTTATCTATATGGTAGATCTTTTTATCCTGAAGAACCTAAAGAACATGTCAAATAAGACATCCATAAATCACTTCTCCTTTCAAATACAGCTATCTCTAGAAAGGAGGGAAGCAATAAGATGGGTAAAAAGCACCCAGCAAACTAATGGATGAAAAGAAATTCAGCTGCGCTGTCTACTCTGACCAAATTAAAAAAGACATGGGAACTGTTTGATAAAAAATAAGGAATAAAAGAAAGATTCAGACCAACACTCATGTTGCAGGTGGTTGACTGGACGAAGCTATGGGTTTTTAACTATAGCTTTTACAGAGCCCAAAAAGCCCATTACCCACTCATATGCTCATAAACTTTACCTTATTCCTACAATGTGCACAGATTTATGCAAGCATTCAGTTCAGACTTTAACTGGCTCCTATTAAACACTTTGCATTGTTCAGAAGAGAAAGTTCTTAACCATTACCCAGAGTGGTTTTGTGATATTTATTTAATTAATTTTGAGACTTCTGAATGTTAACTGGCTCTCTATAGTCTATTTATGTCTTTCTTTTTTCCTTTTTTTCATTGTTATAAATCCTGTAGAATATTTTAACCAATTAAATGTTGATTGGTTAAGATTTATAATGGGAAAGATTTATAATTATTATTTTAAAATTAATATCTACATTCTACTTTGTGTGGTTTTCAACAAGTTTTATATTCTATTGTGTAGTCTTACCTTTATCTTTTATAGCTGTAGAATTCTTTCCTTCTTTTTCTTTAACATGTTCTGTAAAAAAAAAAATTATTAATCTTCAAGCTAGAGTGATAAAAGGTTAACTTCTAATACCTCTGGGATAATGATTGATTGAATAATTGGCAGTTTCTAACTGAGCCATGATACCAATTATATGTGTAGTACAAAACTGTTCTTCATCAGTTTTAGCCTGCTCACAAAGTGAAATCATGAACTTTTCTTAAGTGTGATGAAAGAACAAAGACTATTCAAAATTTGTTTCACTTTGCAGCTTGTAATAGCAAACGTTAACAAGTGTTCCTAAATTCTGAGTTTGGACTTCGAAGTTTTTGTACAGATGCTTCATATTACCAAGGCTCTACTTGCACTTCTGATCCAGGTAGTGCCAATTAAGTTTTATCATAAATTTACTGAAATATAGTATTATGCTCATAACTTCCTAACTAAACTATACTGTAAAAACAGGCCAATGCATTGCAAGATTTTTTTCTTGATGCACATAGATCTTAGGGTTTGATACAGTTTTGTCCTGCTGTGTTACCTTTATCTTTTGCAGCAGCTGGAGATTTCAATTCTTTCCCTTTTCCAGGATCTGTAAATTAAGTATTCACACTGATAAAGTGACAGTCAGAAGCCATAACTGAGTGAAACTATGAGATTTAATGATAAGAGAGAATGAAGCATCTAGATCATGTGAGACACTATAACTGTATATTGGAAGAAACAGTGAAAAACGGAGTGACAGGAAGAGTTGTATGCAATTCACCTGTTTCCATTCAGAGTTCAGTCCACAAAATGTGTTTTATTGATTTCACTATGAAACTTATAAAATTTGCAAGCTTCAACTTAATATGGGATAAGGACAGAAAGGACAAAATTGACCTTTTGCCAGTTTTGACTCATCAGAGCTGGTTGTGGCCTACTTCCCGCATCTACAATTGTCTATTCTTGCTGAGCAAATCCAAGAGTCTCCTCACTGAAACTATTCTTTTCTAAGGGTCAGATGTGTATCAAATTGAGAAAGCATCACAATAGTGATGAACAGGAGGATGAAGAGTTCTTTTTATTCTGCCTACAGACAAGTAGTGAAGACAGCTAGGCCACACCATCCTTTTATGGATACTGTAGGAGGAAGGGTAGTCCCCTGTAAAAGGCATAGGAAATAATTTGAACCAGAGAGAAAACAAGCATTCTGTTTCAGACAAAATGTGAGATCATTATTCTAGGCTGATGAAACCAAGGTCTCCAAAGCTTTTCCAACCAAAATTAAAAAGACAAATGAGACTGTCCCAAAACAGGCTAGTCAGAAAGAACAGAGACTTGGATTTTGAATTCTTGTGTGTTAAGTGAGTGGTTTTTTTTGTCTGGTGGTTCACAATTCAAATAAAGATTTTTGTGATTAATACAAGAATACAAGTAACACAGCTAAATACTACACTATTATGCCTTTACCAAAATAAATCATTTAATGCACAATATAAACTCTTTACTTTCAGGATCTTGCCTGTAAGAACTTAAAGTTGTTGCACACCTCCGTTACTAAGAACACAGTTACTCAAACTGTTGCAGAAGACATGATGCATTTTAAAAAAAAAAAACAACATTAAACAATTCTGAACTGAAAGCTTAAGTCATTACTTGACAAAATTGACTTCAAATAAAATTCCTTTGTTTTATCACCAAACAAGGAAACCTTTGGGACGGTGCTTCACAGCCAGTTGTCATTTCCAGGAGGAAAAATGGCTTTTAGGGTGGTGTGGCATATGACACAGATACTGCTGAAAAATTTAAAAAATGACCCAGGACTGACCTGGAAATGAGAAATGAAAGTGTAAGTAAACACCAGCCATATTCTGTAGGACTGAACTTACTGAGGTCTGTTAGACAGTCTGCCATAACTTGGCAAATTGACAACCTGTAGCACAAATCCCATTACAAGATTGCCTTGTGTTAGTTGCTCTGTATTGATTTGCAGCATCAGGCTCATATTGACATCAGAATACATAGCTGAGACCTGTAGTAAGCCTAGTAGGTGTGGAGACAAGAATTTTGTGTGTAAAATAATAAACATAAACTTTACGAATAGTTTTTTTGTGCTGGCATTTGGCATTGCACAAGTCTCTTCCTTTTGTCAAGGAAGAATATACAGTACTGGGATGAAAGTTTTTTGGCTTAAACAGACTAGAATTTCTCAACATATCCATTATTACTATTATCAGCTTTGTTGTATCAGTTCTAGTCTGTCTAATCAACCATAATTTGCAATTGAGTAACAGCAGGAGCTTTTATACATTTTTTTTCTCATTTATAGATATGACATTGCTTTATCAATTATAGGGAGAGGCAATATGTAAAACAATAGCTTACTTCCTTGTTTCATCTTTGGTTTATCTGAGGAAAGAGAAGAGAAGGGAAGCAAAAGTGAAAAGAGAAAAGAAAAAGGAAATATTAGAATACATGTTCACATAGGAAATTATTTTAATACATCAGCTAATGAAAATTTATTTAAATATATGTTGTCCCTAAGTGCTTAAAAATATCTTGAAAGTGATTTCCACTCCATTGTTGCTTGACAGCGTGTGTGAAAAAAGTTCATGTTTCCCACCTAGTACCTTGCAGACATGCAACCAGATCATAAAAAAATACAGTCTCATATGACCCGCTTTAACTGATGGTAATTAACTCCTTTGTTAGTACTACTGGATATCACAAGAAAAATCTTTGCCTTTTCCTCATTTTTTTAAGTATTAATTCTCAGTTACCTTAATAACAGGCAGTAACTCCTTGGCAACCCTCTGACACTTGCTCATGTCATTTTTCAAACAAATAGGGCAAAGAGGGACAAAGCGCTGCCTTTTTCCAGACACTTCTGGCAGTTCTCTGCCTTTTTGCTCTCCTTTTAACAGTTGAAAATGTTTGAGCAACTTTGCTTTACTACTAATAAAAGCTTAGTGAACTGAAATGTTGTTACAACCTTTTAACCCATTTCCAGATCATAGGGATTTGAGGTCAAAGCTACTATAGCATGTTTGATCCCTAAAACCCTCAGGGCTGAAACAATGAAGCTCTGTCCTGATTGCTAAACAAATAGAGCTGCCAACACTCAAAATTTTTCTGCAAGTCTCCTTGTATTTAGTGTTTTTCTTAAATCACAAATCTTAGTTCTGACCAGGTCAGTCTGTCTACTTTTTGACATGTATCCTGGTGTACAATAACTAGCAGAGCAAATTATTTCATTTCTTAGTCTAAAAGGCTCAAAAATCCCTTTCTGTTTAAAAACTATTTCCTGGTGCATTCATACTTTCCTGATTAAGAGAGTCCTCACTTTTCCTCAGAGCTTCCAGATACCTGGGATCAGTGAATTAGGTACAGTTTTCTCTTCACTGAAAGCACAACACAGAGCTGCTTCCATCATCTTATTTTTTTACGCTTCAATGAGACATATAAGTACATGCTAATATTCAAAAAACTTCCTGAAAGTTTTGTTGGCTCATTTGTCTTTGAGTGAGCAATGTGTTGGCAGTAGCTCTGTACATACAGGGTGCAGAAATGAGAAGCAGAGGCAACTGCTGTCTGAAAGTGTTTGTGTTCATTTCTGTGCAGCAGAGGAACTGAGCTGCTGCCAGTGCTTGGAAGAATCTGCAGAAATAGTTGCGATAGACATTACATGTTGCTCTTATTCCTCTGACTTGCAGAAACTAGATGGCTGCTGGCATGGGGAGACAGTGCTGCTGCTGCTGACTGCTGTCATGGGAAATAGTTTGTCCCCCATTTGAGCTCCCTGGGGATCACAACCAATGGTTTAGAAATCCCTGCTCATTGTCAACCATGTGAAACTATGGTTTGTACTGCTCAGTCTGTGCTCTTTATGGCACAGTTGAAATATTTTGCAGGTAAAGTCCCATCTAATGGTGACACGTTGTAGAAGGGACAAATCTTACAGCAAACACCACCTCACTGCTGCATGAGATAGCCAAACAGAGGGGAAACAGTGCAGATGGCTGGGAAGCACTTGTATGGCAATGGAAAATAGTATGGAGACACCCAGACTAACAATGACTGAAATCTAGGCCAAGGCCCACCTAATTATAACATTTTCCATGACAACTAACAAGCAGCTGACAGCTGCTGCAGGGTGCCTGTGCTGGCTGGAGTAATGCTGAGTAAAGCTGAAGCTGAGAAACTGGAGAAAAGAAAGGGATAATAGCTCAACTGATCAAAGCTACATTAGTAAATATCTTATACCTTATTCTAAAGGTTACTGGCAAGTTTGGAATAACTCCAATATGATAAGACTGAAAATGCCAAATTCATCATCAGGGCTCTAATTGCCAACTTGAGCATGAGTAAATACAAAAATCACCTTGGTAGACAGTTAGTAACAAAACACAATAGATTAGGATGCGTATCATATAAAGGAAGCCAGGGCCGACAAGCTTTGGGTATTTACGCCAGTGTTTTACTACTTTCCTCCTTACCACACTAACCTAAAAAAGTATGGATTGCTTTTAACAAGTGTACAAGAAGCAAGTATGCATGATATAAAGCTGAAAGTAACAATAATAATAAATATAAGTGTATATAATGGGAAAAGGCACATCTTTATCTAGATGCTTTAAAGGCTCCAGTCCTTTTCTTATGTTCACCATCATCACTCAGTGGCTTGAGTTCTGCTTTAGCCTGAGTGTAGGCTGTCCCTTGGTGTTCCTGCTCTAGTTGCCTTGTGAAACTGCATGTAGACTTTGTGACCTTCTGAACTATGAGCCATCAACACATGTGGTTCCTGTATCCTTTCTTCTTCTGGTGCTCCCACTCCCAGACATTCCCATTCACGCCTCATCCATACCAATCCTAAGTTCTTGCTACAAACATCTACAAGTTCTGGTCTCAAAAGCTTTTGAGTTTCTCTGCAGTGGACCTTCATGGCTCTCCATGGGGCTAATGTCTTATTTGGGATAAGAAATGCAGCTCAGCTGACTTTAGGGGGCTTCTGCCCCTTTACCTCATTGCAAGTCACTCTCTAAGATGGAATAGTAAAGGTTGATCCCTGCCCAGGCTACAAGGGCAGGAAGCCTCTTGCAGGATCTGTGGGACACAAAGTCCCAGCACAGGACCTTTAAGCTGAGGTGAGCGGTCTGTTCACCTGGCGCTTTTGTGAGGGTTACAGTTTTGTGGAAGTGGGACAAAGCCAGTTTCCTGGTGGAAATTCCCTGTTGCTCTGATAAACATAACAGAGCCCTGGCAAATACTAGCAGAGCAATGGATTTAAAGGTTGCTGTCACTCAGCTGTCTGAATCTGAGGTTTTTGTTTCTGTGCCATTGTCTTTTAAGAGAGATAATGCCAACATGCTTTGTTTTCTTTTTACCTTTCTCTGCTGCCTTTGTTGCTTTTTCTTCCTTCTTTTCAGGTACTGCTGCAAAACAAAGATAAGGTTTAAGTAAGATTCCTAGTCAGAAGCGTTGCTCCAACAGACAAAGCTTTTCTTAAATGCTTACAGATTACTTTGAGGCAAATGATTTGAAGGATTTGCAACCATGAGATACATTTCCCCCCTGATATATGACTACATAATAAGTATTTTTTACCTATCTTAAAAAGAAAAGAGGAAAAGCAAAAGGGAACTTTTTTCTTTCAGAAAATAAATAGCAGCATTGTCTTCTAGATCTCAGGTGCAACAGATGCTAAGCTGCAGTGCATATCACATAACAAAGGAGAGACCAAAGCAAGCAGGTCTCTGCCAGCCATGTGAGGGTTCCCCATGTGAGTGTGGTTTTCTGTTTGCACCAGCAAATGAAATGTCCACCTAGCATCCCTGACACAGCAAAATACTTCCACATAGCCTTAGTTTTAAGTGTGTAGTTAGTCTCAATGAGGATAGTGGGCCACAGTCAGACTGTGTATTGCAGACATCTAACTTAGTCCTTGTGAATACTGCGATTTCTGTGTGCAAGGGAGAAGAATGAACCAAACCACTTGTGCAGCAGGGCTGCTAGACCTCTACTGATGCCAGGGGAAGCAGCTGTAACGGCCCAGGTCAGGATGTCTGGACATATCCAACTGATTATTCGCTAGCTTTAGCTTGCACAGTTCCTAAATTGATTTGCACAGCTTGAGAGACAAGGGACAGAGATGATTTGTTCATGGCTCCACACTAAGGATTAAATGATCTAAGGGGAGGGGGTGCAGGAAGGAATCCCTTCAGACTTGGTCTCTTAGGAAACTTACATAAATACGGGCATCTTTTATAGTTTCTGACAATTTGCATGGCAGGTGTGGCTATGTACAAGATTTCCTGAAGATTACTGAATATATTTAGGACAAAATATATATTTTCTCATCAAATTTAATTATTCAGGGTTAAGTCTTGCAAATATGTAAACATATTTGTTTAGCTGCAAATGGCACTGCCAACACTTCACTTTTGTAAAACCAAGGTTTTATAGCAATAATTTATAACTATTATGCTGAATGACAAGCATTGCTTTAATTTAAAATGGTATCCTCTTACGGAGTTTGAGACAAAAAATGTGGCATTAAGAAAATAAGCTTCACTGTCATTGTCTTGTTTAAAAGTAGTGCAAAGAACAAACAATCGGCATAAATGGCAGGATATAAATTGGATGGTGAAAATTAATTTACATCAAATGACTGATAAGTATAGAAAAGTCTTTGCAGCTGCAGAGTTATCAGCGCATAACATCCTCTCAGCTTGTTATTTCAACCTGTCAAGCACAGAAATATTTTCAACACAATGTTTTATTACAGCAAATCACAGTTCTAAATTAAGAGCTTGGCTTTTAGAGCCAAGGTCAATACTGAGGGTCATGTTCTGTTATCATTATTTATGCTGAGAAATTCAGGGAATTCAAAGGACCTACGAAGTGCCTCCAGGTGTACTCGCTGCTCTTGGAAGGATGTCCTGGTGGTCCTGCTGGGGCTGGGCTTGTAGCCCAGGCAGCAGGGAAGCCTTCTGAAGCTGCTGGGCATGATGGCCCAAGCAGGCCAGCTCAGTTAGTAAGCTATGGCCTGTCTACAATGTCTGCAAGTGGGCTGGAGGACAAAAGAATGATCTGTTCCCAGCAGGAAACCTTTCCTGAGATCCAGTGAAATGTCAGGTATGGACAGATGAACTGCTTCAAGTTGACTGGGATGGACCAACTCACATACATCAGTCACGCCCTTGCCACTTTCCCTTGTTTATCCCAAGATGCTGTGGGGTGGGTGAGTGTTTGTGAAATATTGCACCTTTGCATCTCAGTTACTTCAGGTAACTTATTTTATTGAAGATAATCTCCAGTTTGCCGGAAAATCAAGTCTAGGCTAAAAGAATGACTGACTGGATCCAGAGGAAAAAAAAAAAAGTGAGTACTCTGTTTCTATCCAAGTACCTAACTTTGTATTGGTGCTACTGGACATAGAGAAAGCCAAAGAGGAGCAACGTCCCTTCATATTTATTGTAGATCTCTTCTATTAACATCCATGTGACTTAGACCCACATCAGAAGGGCTACTTAAATCAGCAATAAACTAGACACCTACCTGCCTAAGATGAATCTGGGCATTGAACCCTGCCACTGAGCAAACCAATATCACAATGCTTCTAAAAATCTTGCTGACGTGGTCAACATCTTGAAGAATAAACTTATTTTAATATGGAAAAAAGGATATGAAAAGGGGCACCAGAAACCAGTCCCATATGCTTTCCAAAATGTATTTTTTGCATCTAAAGCTGCAAAAGCAGCTATGATAAGAGTAAAATGAATTATTGAGAACTGTTGTTTTCTCCAAAGCATGTTTATCCTTTTTAGCTAAAACTAAAGCAATTTCAGTTTGTTCAATTTCTGAAAACCAGAATACTGATGGAATGCAAAACAAAAGTATTTTCTGGATACTGAACTGCAGGCTAGAAGAGCAATACAGCTTTCTGAGAAGATCAGGTATTTAGAGTCATCAAATTCATGTGGCGGTGGTAGACCATAAGTGTAATTTTGATGAAGGAACCAGTCATCCTTGAGAAGCATTGAGGCTGCTATTTAAAAATAAAAAACTAGCACTATTAATTATATTCTATCTATCAGTGTGTTCAGTAATGCCACAAAGCTGCTGTGAGTTTGTAAAGAAGAACTTGCTGAGACAGATCAGAGCTTTAGTAACTTTTGGGAACTGCCAAGTAGCATCATCTGGACATGGCAGAGTAGTAGCTGGAAGGACAAACAGGACATTGCATTATTCCCTTTGCTTATTGAGAAAGGAAATGTGAGTTATTTTGGTAATGCTGAGAGGTCTTTTATCATCAAGGTAATAGGTGTCACTTTAACAGTCTGTATACATAGAAAGCCTGCACACATAGTGTCAGTGTTTGGAATAAAACTCCAACGAAGGTTTTGTTTTGTTTCTAGTAGAACAGGGACAAGTTTTCTGAGTAGTTCAAGATTTCATCCCTTGCACTGAGCATTTTCAAAGTTCTTGCCACTTCTGAGTGGCAGCCTGAAAGGTGATCTCTTTGTAAAAAATGGTCCCATTGCAGGTGTTCCCGATTTGAAAAGTGGATCCTTTAGCCATGTGACTTAAGGAACATGGATATATTATAATGTATTATAATTTTCTCCTCAGCAGAAGAACATCAAGAGTTAAAAAAAACAAACAAAGACCCCTCTCCCCGAAAACCAAACTAAAACCACCAAAAAACCCTGCCTGAAATAATAAAAAATACAATTAATATACAATTAATATTAAATGAGAGAGAGCTTAGCAGACATTGTCTTGTGCTGAAAGTGGCCAGAAGAGCAATTCATCAGTCAAATGTTTCTGCGGTTTCAATAGTTGTAGGCTACAATAAAATTTGTCAGAATATTTTTATCCCAAAAGAGTCAGGTTGCATAACTAGAATCCACATCAGAAATATGCATTCCAAAATGTCACTGATTTTAAAGCTATTTTGAGATGTTTGCTTGGTGTGAAGGAAAGCTAAAAGAAATCACTCTGACTGGAGACAACAAACACTTCACTCACTGAACCCTGAGGTCAGTTACAGAACCTCCTCATCGTGACATCACTAATCTCAAGAAATCATGAACCTAAGAAGTGTCTATTATGATTTAGGAACTGTTCTGTTACATGGAGAAATGAAAAAATTCCCTGCCATAATGGCATTACAGAACCTTTTGTGAGAAAATGCAACAAAACATCATATGAGCTTGATAGTTCATCAGAAGTACAAACTAGTGGGAATGGCCCAGACCTCCTTCTATGAGAGCAGATTAGTTTTTTTAAATACCAAAGGAGAGAATGTCATCAAAAGCCTCACTTGTTTTCAGAACAGGACTGTTTGCCTTCCATGAATATGCTTAAAAATGCTAAAATTTGCCAACAGCTACTGAGTATTGGAAATCACACTACACCCAGAGAGCTGCTAAGTCTAAATGGATTAATAGAAGAAAAATGGGAAAAAAGGAATAAAGAGCAGCAATAAAGAACAAACAAATACAGATTGAAAAGCAATGGTTTTGTTCAGACTTAGTGAAAGGTATAGCTAATAAAGACTACTAGAATTTGTCTGTCTTTGTAAAAAATTATATTCAAAACAAAATAATAGCATTCCTCTGTGATTCTTACTAAGAGGCAAAAGGAACAACTGTAACATTTTACTATAAATATCATTTTTCCCCTGAGTACAGGCTATGTTTGCGTTTCAAAATTAGCAACATAAAGTTAAATTTAGATCACTTGTTAACAAGTAATTTTTCAGAAATTAACAATTACTCCAGAGCTAACATCAGCTATTTCTGTTTAATGGGGACTGGTGACTGATTAAACCAAAACTGTTATTTACTTAAATACCAGAGAATAATTTCAGATTCAACGTTAGACTGATCCTATGGTAAAACTAAGATGGCCTAGACCAATGTTTTCAGTTGTGAGGCTGCTCTTTTGACAATAGAAATAACAGAATGATTCTTGTTTTATATGATAAAAGCATATAATTTGTATTCATCCTTAATGAACTGTGGACTTCCTATAAGTTTTTCAAGTGTCCCTTAATTCAATAACTCATGAGGAAGAGTTCATTTCCATCCTGCAAAATGCTGGAGACATGATGAAGACCTATTACATATATGGACTTTTGTATCTTATCTAAATAAATATGAAATATGGTATTCTCTAGAAAGATTTGAGGCTACTCACAGCAATAAAGCATAGAAGTAAAACCTCTGTTTTTTCAAAAACCCTGCTAATTCTGTTTGTAAACTTTACAAGTGACCTAAACAAAACAACTTTTAATAAAAGGGTAAATATAATCAGTGGCAATAACAATTTCAAAAGGCATATGACAACATTTCCCAGTAGTGACCAAATAAAACTTAAAAGTTTGCAGAAAGGGACTTAATTCTGCAAGAAACAACTGGTTCACTTCTTTTCAGACCCTGATGGACACAGGCTTGGCAGAAAGGGGTTCACAGATGTTGAAATGTTGATTTCATACGCATAGTACAGTGTTACAGAACAAATAATAATGTATCAAAAAGATTTGCTTAGAGGTTTCAAGGAATAGGGGAAAGATTTATTCAATCATCACCCATAGCAGCAAGGCTACCTTTATTTTCAGCTTTGGCTGTCTAGAATTTGCTAAAAATGCAAAAGCTTAACTCAACGTACTTTTTTTCTCTTTAGTTTCTCTGTTTTGTCTGGTGGGAATATAAAGAGAACAAATGCCTAAATTACTCTGGTTTCTGTTTTGCTCAATACAATTAGCTGCAGAGCAATGACAGCATTATGAATTTAGCCCATGAAGCAGCGAACTTAAAAACATCCAATAAAGGGAATAATGTATCAGCTTTGATTTCCTTACATTAATCTCCACAGCTGCGATTCTGCAACCCTTCCCCATGCTCCAGAAGAGCACTCTACTGCCTTGCAATTCAGCCTGACTCCTTGTGTCAGTATTTACTGGTTAATGTGAATGAGGCTTGAGAGATGAACTCTAAAGTAAAAGAAGATGCTTGAATGATAGCAGGGTATTAAAAACTGGAAATTCTCACTTCCCTGCCTTTGACTTGTAGTGGACAGCGTGGAGACCACAACTGAAAAGTCTGAGCAGTTGATACATGCAGTCCCATTTGTTTGAAAGGGAATATTTGTAAAGCAAGGTGGTCATTGATACGAATAAACATGGACTGAGAGTAAAGTGCAGTTTATAACTTGCCATCCCATTTTCCATTTGTGTCTAGAATACAACTGGCACCTGTCATGTTCTTGAAGACAATTCGGAGCTAGTATCTTGCATTGTATATATGTAAAAAGTCAGACACTGACATGAGCAATTAAATATTTGCTCAGCTTGAACTTAAGCTCTTGAGTTTTCTCACCAGTCCCAGTTCCCTGTGCCTTCAAGAAAGAAGCATCCTTTGGAGCAAGAACTGATGCTCCCACACCTCCCACCTTCTCCCATCTGCAGTTCTTCTATGAAAGGAAGGCAAAACCTCTTTCACTGAACCTCCCTGTAGACCTTCCTGGACTCAACAAAGAAAACAACTGTTCAGTCACTGGGTTTGTGCTGCAGCTGGACTGGCAAAAAAAGAAAAAAATTACTCTTTGTGTCATGTCTCTATAGAAGATTGGTTACTTCTCCTTTCTGCCTTTCACAAAAGCCTTATGGTTTGAGACAGGGTTAGAAACTGAATTTGATGTAGTTGGAGAATTACAGTTTGTTAGTCTATGGACAACTCGGGGAAAAGACAACTGTTTTCTAGAGATGCTTTGAGGTGCTGCAAACAAGGAGCCATTATAATTTAAAAGGTCCACTTTGTTTTACCTGTCACACCTGTTAACACTTTTGTCACAAGAAGCTTTTTCACTAATAGAGTCAACAACAACATTCTTCCATTTTAATTTTAAAAACAAATCAAGTTACCCACCTTTTGACTTCAGAGTTTCCACAGATGCTGTAAAAGAAAAGAAAATGTTCCAGGAAAGAAATTTTGCAAATGCATAAAAAAATTAAGACTGATCCTAACACCTCTTCCCTTGGTCAATATGCTACCTATCCATGCAGAGCAGGCATTCATTTTTTTTATGCAGAGGAAAACTGACACACACATATGTTGCTTGTTTGGATAGTCTCATGGCAGATGTCTAATTAACCTGCAGATTAAAAGCAGTGGAAAGCAAGGTCAATAGGTAAGTCATATGTGGAGCTTCGATAGCTCTACTCTTTTCAAGTAATGAGGATGAGAGAAGGAGTAAAAACAGGTTTCAGAATATCAAACTTAGGCAGAGGGCATGCGATAGAAATCTCCTTTGAACAACTTCAGTAATTTGGGGAAGTTAAGGATTTTTAAATTTTTTTTTCTTTGAGTTTGTTGAAAACTCAAAGTACAGAACTCTTCTGGTATTGATAGAGAGGAAGATCCACTTTCAAAAGCCTTCCTTGAACATATTTTTTTTTCAGTTTAGTTTGTTTATTATTCTTCATAATTGGATTAACTAAATCCAAATTAATCAGACTACCACATTTCTCTTTCTCCATTATTCACACCTCCATTCTGAAGCACTGTGACAGGTTTTTATGCTATAGGACAGATTCATTTTTCTATAAATTGACTGTCTACTGTAGGTATTTTTTACTCAGAATCTATATCTCAGAAAATAGAGTCATCTGATGAGTGAGTCATCAACCTTGGATGTAAAATGAGTTGAAAAACTTTATGCTCTCCCAAATTTGGATAAACTGGAGAAGTAGATTCCAGACAGGAATAAGAAGAGCACCTAGCTACAACAATAAGATGCATGGGCATGGGTGCTTGGAATAAAACCAAAATAAAACAACTTAGATTTTTCCTCCCTTTCATGCTCTGAAGCTCCTATTTTGTGTTTTGTTCTCCATCCATTTACTGTAACCTCTAAGCAGACCCCCTTCCTCCTTGAAAAGATAAACCTTTTCAAGGCTGAAATAAAAAAATTATCACTCTCGTTGTTCTTAGCAACATTTGATCAGATCCCAGTTCCAGAAGACCAAATGGCTGCATGTCTCCTCCACAGCCACTCATTTGCTAAAGCAATTTTGATTAAACCAGCAAATTTTTATGTCTGCCTTCACTTTTTCTGTCCCTTTACCTAATCCTGTCTTAACTTAAAATCAAGCCAGATAAATGAGACTCTGAAATTTACTGTCTTTCACAGGTCTTACCATGTACTTTTATTTCTTTCTTTGCTGTTTTGGCTGTAAAAACAAACAAAAAGCAAATATTGACTTCTGACATGAATTAATTTAAAACGTTAGGATAGTTGAAAAGTAAGATAAAAAGGGGAGAATATTCACCAGTTTCCATCATTTTTTCTTTCTTCTGTGTTTCTGAAAAAGAAAGAAAAGCAAGCATAATTTTCTCTTCTTGTAATGTTTTGTTTAGTTGCCCTGGACAACCATTTTCATGGTACTAGCAGCAGTTGGATGTGGCACTTTCTTTTGGACTCTCAGTTCAGGTGAGTCCTTTCCTACTTTCCTGCATGTCAAAATAAAACCTTTATCGTTGTCATCAGTCTCTTCAGTGGTTTTCACACTGTGCAAACAGGGTCATATTAGCTGTTAATAATGGACACCAAAGGATTTAACTCTTATAATAAGGTGCTAAAAGGAAATTCTAGAAACAGTGTAGGTTAAAATATCTGCAGTTTTACTTCAGGGTGGTCTAAGTGGAGGCCTGCGAACCAGCCGTATGTGCCTCAGGACATCTGTGGTATGGTCCTTGCCTTTCTTCCCAGATACTGGAGAATAAGCACAGCATCTAGTCCAGCTGCTGCTGCTCTACAGCCATGGGAGAAGGAGTGGGGGTCTCGGCCTCTTTTACAAGAATACACAGCATGGGGGGAGCCATGGCTCACAGGAGCTAATCACCAAAACAGAATCTGGGACCTAAAGCTGAAAAGCTTCATCCACCTAAACCCTGTTAGCCTCTGGCAACCTATGACTGGGATTTACAAATTTTTAATGGTAATTTCTGTAACAGCTCTTTCCATCTTGCCAGGATGTGTTTCAAAACCCTGTCAGAGAAGGAGTAGGAGGCCTACCAGGGGGAAGAGCGAGAGACTGAACGTGTCTCTCAGAAAGTGAGCGTGATCTACCAGCCTGGGCTGACGTCCGTAGTAGCAAAAATATAGATAAGCCTTTGCTGTCTGCAGATGATATCTGCAGATGCTTTTAAACAGGATATGTAAAGGTTCTGGTGTGCAAGTTTGGATCCACACAGACACATTACCTAAATTCAAGAGTATCTGAGCTGACTGATTACAAGATAAAGGCAGCTTCTATTAAATAGGTACATTTGCCCATGCTCGTTGCTTACTGGTATCTGATGACTATATTTTCTCCATGCTTGTTATAGGATAGATTTGTACTAATGCTATGGTATGCAGTTGAGGAATATTAATGTTTAAACTGTTTCCACTTTAGAATCAAGATATAAAAAGTTCCATGTTCAAAGTGATTCTGAATGTTGTGCCCTCACTAAAAGGAAGCTTATTGTTAAATTTGAGCTATCATTGAATTGAATAAGTGAAAACGAACAAGAACTGCCAATAGAAAATTAAATATGTTGATCAATAACATGAATATGAGTAATATTCACATTAAATATTAATTCATAATCAATATTAATACTGATTGCACAGTGGGCATGTAAAAGAGGTATACTCCACACAGAGCTATGAAAATAATTGATATTAGAAAGGGCAGGTTGATCTGAAATATGAACCACCCCCATTGCTAAGTTTTAAACAAAATATGTCATTGCTCCATACTCCCACTGCCTGTAAGTTTGTGTCATGCAACACATGTAGTTCTATCTGAAATTAAAGATTTGTTTTTGTCTGAGTTTTTAAATCTATCTGAGGAGCCATCTTATATATATTTTAAAGCAAAATGTAGTTTCTAAAATCAAGTTTTGCTCTGAGTTCTTAAAAAAAATGGATTTTTATTTTTCTGTTTTTACCAAAAATATTGATGGAATTTCATCACAGTTTCATAATCAATATCTTTCAGCCAAAATGTATACTTTAAAGCATCATGAGTAGTTGAATGAAATCAGGGACCCAGCTTTAATATATTATATGAAACACATTTTAATGTATTTATTATATAACATATATATATATTTAAAATATCATAGGTGCTTTATAGTCACATTGTATATGAGACCTGAGGTTCATTGGGAATGGTCATGAAGCAGGTTGATGTGGTCAAAGCAATGAGCCAGGAATATGATTTTCCCAGCAACATGGAAAAGTGATGGAGCTAGGGAGTGAGTTGGCATTAAATGGTTTATTGCCTGAATAAATGTTATATTTTCTTGATGGCATCCTGCCTTGGGTGGCAATCCTAGTATAGGTCAAGGAGGAGAAATAATACAGCAAAAAGTGAGAGGACAGAAGTTTGGGACTCAATAGTTTGGCTGACTCAATGAGCTTAATCATAACAACAGCTGCAGCTTTGGTTTTGTGTAGCCCAAGTGCTCTTCAGAGTATCCAATTTCATAGATATTTTAGGAGTCATTCTGTGAAATGAGAATTTTGATTGGTTTCGTGGGGTTTTCTGTTTTGCTATTGCTCAGGACTGCTTCCTGGAAACTGAAGGAAATGTAATTATGACTTTAGTGGTTCTGAGGCAATTATTTTTCCCTCTCATTTTAAGATCTGTCAGCTCTCATGAGATCAGGGAACAGTATGACATTAACAGCACTCAGCAAGTGTTTTTGCAAAGTATAAAATTTTCCATTTATTTAGCTTTGTCTCCTGTTTTTCAAAACTGCAAACGAAGTTCTATAGAGCTTCTTTCATAATAGTTTTACTTCCAGAAGCATATGAAATAAGATCCTTTCCCATGGGAAAACCTAAAATAAAATGAATAACACAGAATTTGACATCAAGCATTTCTGGCGAAATCTAACGTGATATGAAATGTCAAATGATTTCTGGTCTGATATTTTAATGAATGAACTGAAACCTTTCATTACATTAGCCATAAGTTTCAGGAAAGTTCAGACCTAGATCTTTCCTTTTTGCCACAAGTTATCGTTGCCTGATCTCAATGTCCTTTTTTTTTTCCTTTCTTTTTTTTTCTTTTTTGTTACGAATGAGTAGTTAGTATGACACATGAAAGGATATTGCCAACTGTAGACACATTAGGCATTTGCCATGGCATTTGCAATTATTTTCTCTTTAACCATTCCTGTATGTGTATGAGACTATACAACATGTTTTTATTCAGGAAACTTTTGCTGGTAATATATTATTTTTCTACCATGCATGGAACTGAGATTTGATTTAGTTTGACATTTCACCATCTTTATAAGCTCTGATGCTTTGAACAAATGGCTTTTCTTTTTTATGAAAATTGGCAAAGTTATGTATAACATGCCCATAAAACCATATAAATGTATTTTTTGTTTCATTACTAGTGAAATACTCCTAGACACCCCTGGAGCAGATGGGAGACAAAGGAGAACCTGAACCTGCCTCTACAGCTCTTCCCTAAGCCACACTCTTCCCTAACGTGCAAACAGTGCTGAAAAGCATCTAGGCTGGCACATTTCCTGTGGTGCACTTTAATCTTTACTGCCAGGATGGATAGTCACAAACTGTGACCCTCTGCTATCCACCAGGAGAGAATAATTGATATCCCATCCTAATTTGTATAGCTATGTGTGCACATGTATGTGTGAGTGTGTGTGCACATGTGTTATCTCCTAATTCAGGTAAAGCGCTCATATCCAAGAAGTGTTCAGAAAAATAAAAATTGTATATGGAATCACACAGATTGAGAAAAAGTTTAAATAAATAGCATTTCAAGTGGATTTACTGTTCTGTGGTATGCACCACATGATAAATAACCAACACCATTCTATTTGCACTCAGTAGCTGCATAAAAACTGTGTTTTCTGTACTGTTGTTTAATTTTTGCCACAAGTATTTCAATGAATCTAGTTTTATATTCATTAAAGCCTACTGTTGTCATATTCCATGAAGTGTCTTGAATACATAAATCCTTAGAGAGCAGAAAGCTAGCCTGGTCTTACAGTCTTGTAATCTTGGTTTTATAGGCTATATGCCTGTCATTTCCTCTCTCAGACCTTCATATCATGTTGGTTAATTAAAACCAAATGAGACAGGGTGGTAAAGCTCTCTAAGATATCCTTTCATTAAGAATATTGTGATCAGAAGCAGCTAGATACAGAAAAGGTCCCTTTAGTCCCTTCTGTTGAAGGGAAAGCTTGCAATATGAGCTCAGTCATGTTATTAGACCTGAGATAATTCACATGAGAAAGTTTTGCATCAAACTAGATTTTTCCAGTTCTCCTGCTTCCAAGAAGTACTCATTCTGCTATATTTGACTGCCATTCTACTTACTGGATCAATGTAGAAAAACTCACTGCCACCATATGCTTTGACTTATAAAGACAACGGACTGTACAAATATATTTCTTTCCGGAATAAGAACGCAACAAGGAAATCCCTTACTTGGTGAGATCATGCCACGCATATACCTGCTCCTCTATAAATGAACATCTTTTCAGGTGGGTGATAAACAGTTTTTCTGATGGATTTTTGTGAAGAAAAGGAAAGCATGAGACAGTTCTCCATATCAGTATTTTTGTATTAGAAATCTGCTATTATGTTGGTAAATATTTGGGAAAAACATTGTGCAAAGAAAAGAAAGAAAAGAGGCCTGGATGAAATGCAAATTCTTTCAGTCCAAACTATTGGGTCTGTAGCTTTTCTTCACAGGCAGAAAGCAATGGCATAAAAACTGAGGATGGAAGTCTTTACCACTGAGAAATATCTCAGGATCCATGAATAAAGTAGAAGCCGCCAAAAGAATTTAAAGACTTTTCTGCACAGGATTATGCTTTTATTCAAGCTTTTGATACTGGAGGGTTACACTTTGGTGATTTTGCTTAACTAACTAACTAACTAAATAATTGGGAGGGGAGGCAGGAGATGGAGATGCTGCCTCGTATCCAAACACTTGCTTTCACTAGTTGCCTTAGCCTTATTTTAATACAGATCATTTCTTGTTTAATACAGCTCATGCATCCTTGTGGATGCATGACTGAAACTCAGAGAGGAAGCTAGTATTAGGATAGACACCATCAAATTGGCCAAGGTCCCTAATTTGGGTGAATGTGGTCAGTCCTCAGCAAAGGCAAGCTAGAGACTTTTCAAAACCCTCCCACATCACCATATATCAGTTTTGCTATAAAAGTCATTACAAGGAAGAGGCTGAACTAGTCATACCTTGGTAAACCCCTCTTTATGTTTTAAAGGAGTCAACAGGCTCTGCCTTTTCCTCAGAAGGTGTACACAACCAAAAATATCCATCTGGAAGTTAGTATAACTGTAACAGTACATGGTCTTCTGTGTTATGTGGACATACTTGAATGCAAATTGCTAGAAACCTTCATTCAAGTCTAGTACACCTTTTCTTACTCATCAGCAAGCTAGATTAAAAAAAAAGAAAAAGAAAAGAAAAAAAGAAAAGAGGTGATCAAATGCATTGAGCACTGTCCCTAAGATGTGAGACTTAGAGGCTGGAGACATCCTTAGATTTCAGATCCTTCTTTGAAGCTGTTGGGATCTATATTCCCATACTTGAGTAGGTAGAAAGTCTGTCTTCTTTTCTTAGAACATCAGGTTGCATTAACACAGAGGGAAAGCAAACACCTTCTTTCCACAAGGCTCCGGTATAATTATACTGAAGCCTAAAGATAAAGCCGTCTCTCAGAAAACAGACAGGTACTTTTTCCTCTCCGGAGTCTGAAATGGTCAGTTAGTTTCTGCAACAGCTGCGATAATCAAGAGAAAAGGAACCATCATAAAGAGGAAATGGTCTGTCCTGCCAGCCTGGCAAAGCTCCCCTCAGTTAGAGGAAAAACATTCCCCAAGGACTCAAATCACAGGCAAATCCGTTGCTCAAGTCAACACTCCTGAAGTACATACTTATGTAAATATAGAGTATATTTGATCACTCCTGGGAAAACAACACACTTTCATCACTTTTGCCATATGAGAAGAGGAAGGTGTGGGTCTTATGGTTTCCCATCAGAAGGAGCAGAACCAATACACAGCACAGATATAGACCACAGAGGCCTGATTTCCCATTGAAATAAAAATCTTTTTGATTTAGAATCCTTAAAAAGAAAATAAGGTTAATCCTACACTTCTGACTAGGGAACTGCTTGTGTTCAAAGCTGATGTACCACCCATGAACAGCACTCTGTGAAATCCTTACATGTTATGAACAGAGCCCTTGTGAAAAGATCACTTCTTAATGCCTATTGTTAACACTAGTTTGTTTTAAGAACAAATTAACTTCACTAGTCTCAAGACTTCTGGCATGGCCATTCAGGCTAAGGCTCAGCTGGAAAAAAAAAGTAATTTAAAAAAATGTTGTGATTTAATGTAGAGAGCTAGTGTCTGCCAATAGATCTTTACCTGCGAAAAAGCTTAAACTGTATCCTTTAAACTATTTCCTTTTAAATAGGGATTGGAGGAGTACTTCCAGCCTTTTGAGGACTAAGATGGCTAAGCTGCTCAGATGCAGAGTATTTCCAGTCAATCCCCAATAAGTAGAAGGACATTCTATTGGATTTAGAAAAGTCCTGTATTGAACCACATCTGTTTGAACAAGGAGCACCTCTAGGGAGGCATGTCTACATCACTCCAGGTAGAACTTCTCAAAGGAGGGCAACAAGGAACATTGCAAATTACTGAGCATGAGATCAGGTGCTGCAGTTCTATGCATGCTCATAGACCACAGCAAGGTGAAAGTAATACAGTTTCCTTAATAGTCTCTCATTGTGAAGTAAAATGCATCATATTACTTTGTAATTGATTTGTGACAAGAGCATACCCACCAGGGGTGGTCATAGCTTGGATGGCGCTCAGTCATTACTACTTGCTCATGCTTTAACTTGTTTGTACTCCACCTTATTTTGACAAGGGAAGGACTTCTGCTTCAAGCTCTGTAGCCCATTGAGAATATGAGTCTGGAACGGACATTCCAGAAGAGAAAGAAAACTTTGAAGTAAATACCAGTTCTAGGTTTTACCTGTCATTAGGCAAACATGATGTGCAGATTAAATTAGCCAATTCAGTAATAAAAACAATAGACCCTAAAAATTAATGCAATGAGATCCTAAAGGAATAAATTTCATTCAAAGTTGATGAGCTTAGTACAGAGGTTCTAACTGTGGCTCTTGACTTAGAGCTGGGTACTGATGTCATTTAATCCAAAGGCGTAGGGTAGAACAAGACAGTGAGCAAAAGCTTTGGTATATTTGCTCTCAGAGCACAAGTCAAAGGATGCGCATGTGATTAAATATTTTGAAAGGCTTCTTTGACTGCCTTAACCAGGACAACCAAGTTCTTCAGAGGGTATTTGCAGAGGCAGTGTCATGAAGGAGGACATTAACAGAAGTCACTAGGAGAAGTGTGAAGCTCAGACAGTTAATAAAATGCTGGGAGGAGTCTACTGTATGCATGAAATACACCCAGCAACCACTATTTCTGAAACATGTAAAGCTCCAAACTTGGGCACTCCAAGCAGCTGTTACAGAAGGGCAAAACCTCATCAGATTATTTGTGGCACTCTGCAGACTAAAGTGGTACTGTGCATTGGTAATAACTTGTTTTGTACTGATGATACTGGACTGCAACTTCTTAATACACAAACTTTCAAATCTGTAGTTGATGTAGACCGGTATGATGATGTGAGAAAATTCATATTTAAGAAACATCACAGTGAAGCATATTGTGTTTCCACTTGCTCTCTCTCTAAAACATAACAATGTCATATCCAAGAACATCATAAATTGTAGATGTAATATAATCATGTACAGTATAGAAAACTGTAGTCCACACCACTGCTCCCCTGAAAATCAAGTGCCATTTTCATAATGGTCTCAATGATCAAGATGAGGCCCATTTATTCCCTTTCTAGCAAAGCAAAGGTGGTACCACTTCCAAGAGATTAATGCGTGGGAAGGTAGTCATATACATAGCGTATGTGATAGTCTGGATTCAACAAAGCTTAAACATGCGCTTAAATGCTTTGCTGACTCAAGATAGAGCTAAAGATATGTTAAGTGCTTTGCTGAAATTGGGCCCAATTCTTGCCAAAAGTGTGCTTAAATCATGAAACAACTTCAGGGCTATGAAAGATTGCCAGCCTCAGAACAAAACACTTTAAAATAGCTTTTCCATAAAGAGTGGACACTTAAATAATCCTTTTAGCTCTGATTTGTATTTAAATAGCATTTAATTTTGACCTTCTCTTATTCTCATTATTGTTACTTTCATGTATTGAATAATTTCTTTTTTGTAGTTAACTTGCTCCCCCTGCCTTGCTCTTAAAGTAATGCCATTTTTTGTTAGTAGTACAACAGTACTTTGCTGCATTGCATAGGCTGGACTGTGGCATTTAATAATAGCTGGTAATAACAAAAGAAGCAAGGCTGCATTTTTAATACAAGTGTCTTCACAGTTCACTATGATGTGAAAGGAAGTATAGGAAATTACTGTAAGGAAGGTATAAATGCAACAGTAGTGTGCCAGGCTATGAGACTGGGCATTTCGACATCCTAGCAAAACCAACAAAAATATCCTGAATTCTAGGCCATTTACTCAAAATGATTTTAAAAATTGGTGAATAAAACCTTGATTTCAGGTTAGAAAGCCTAGTGTAAAATAAGTTATTTATTTCATGCGCCATTTAAATAAATCCTGTATGTAAAGGGTTCATGTTTGTAAAGTAAAATCTTCTAACATTGGAAAGTTCTTCCCCTTTGAGGGTATATATTGTGACATAAGTTCAAGAATTCATTTTTCCTTTCCCATTCAGAGATAGATAATGATCCAGCTTACATAATCCTGTGGACAATTTAAGACCTCATAGTCTGCACTAGTTTCTCAGACTTGAACTGGAATGAAAATGTCAGTGGGCTGATTTGTGGAATTCGTCTCTGTCCACATAATAGATTCCTGCAGATATTAAGAAGTGGCTGAGTGGTGGACTACTGCAACAGTAGCAAGGTTTTAGCTGCTGAAGGTATAGTGCATTCCTGGCAGACCAGGAGCACAGTCAGCTGCGAGGCTTCACTAAGCCTAGTGGAATCTCTCTGGGACAAGCAAGTGAGGACCAAGACCCAGTTTCTCCTACCCTTCTACAGGTTGCTGGGGACTGAGATCAGAGAATTTCCACCTACTGTGCAAAGACAGGCAAACCTGTATCTCTCCCTTTAAAACCAGAAAGAAACTGAATAAGTCAGAGAAGATATGATATTTAACTACTCAAAGAGTTAAGGTGGGAGAAAGGAAGAATTATGCTAACCTGGACTGAAAGGAAAGCCTCTGTGATTCAAAAGGACTGTAGAATGATCCTGAACTTAAACCCAAGGACCCTGAGCTGCAGGATTTATATAGGTAGAGTTTCATTATTTTGTTTACGACTGTATATTCACCTACTACCCGAGTGAAGATTTATTTTGTCTGGAAATAAACTGCAAAGCCTATTCTTATGCATGCAATAAGCTACCTCTATCATTTGTCCCTGAAGAGTTAAACTGTAAACCCAGAAAATAAACCCTGAGAATGGCTGTGCTTATGTTATGAAAAACTCCAAGAGGGTTAACATCAGGGACTAGAAAACTGAACAAAGTATGCCAGCTACAAGAAGAATATTCTGGGCAACACCAGTACTACAGAAATACATGCAGAGATGCAAAGCAGGGGCAGTGGCTGCTTATAAAGAGAAATTTCAGGGGACACAGAGGCACTCAGACATAAGATCCTGAAGAGATTGCAGGATGGCAAGCTCTACTAGGGCCATGTTCACGTATGGTGAGAGAGAAAGAGAAAGAAACACTGTTCCTCTCCTTGTCCTCTTTCCAAAAGTACTTACACTGGGGGTGTGTAACATATGATTTACACTGGTTTTTGATGTCTCTTCTCTTGGGCGATACATCCACACAAGAAGAGAATAAGTAGGTGGACAGATGATGGAGGGGGTGTGGTGTTGTGAGTAAAATACATCCCTGATGTGTGACTCAGGAGAGCTACCTGACTGTGAGAAACCTGAAAAAGAATCCATGATAATTTTGCCTGTTCCACTGTGTTGGTAAATTATTCAATAGTTGTGATGAATTTTATCAATCTTTTGTAACATTTACATGGTTTTAGCATCCTTTCTACCTAATTGTCTCCTATAGGTGATTATTAAAAGACAACCAACGAGCCCAGCTCCTTAACAAACCTTTCCTCCATTTTAAAGCATACCTGCTGTCCCACAAACTTTGTCTTATTTCTTTCCTTTTAAGTAGAATAGCACTGTTTATACCATATGGCAAGTACAAAGATTCTTCACTGCTGCCATTTTAGTTGCTGTTGTTCACCTTGAAGCAAGAATTAAAATAATTTGTCTTTTAAGTAAATACTTCCCATCACCAGTAGAACACTTCTTCCTGCATTAGGCAGAGTGATCTGAACCTCTTAAACTGATCCTCTGACCAGGTTTTTCAGTATAGCCTGCGTTCTAATATTCTGTACTTACCTCATGAACTCATTTCCTATATAATTTCCTTTTTTTAAATTTTTCTTTCTGCTTCTTACCAACAGTGGAAAAATCAGAAACATAATAAAATATTAATAATTCTAGCACAACTGACAGAGTCAGTTTGAGAGATTGGATGCAGCTGACATCATAGAATCATAGAAACATAGAATGGTTTGGATTGGAAGGGACCTTAAAGATCATTTGATTCCAATCCCCCTGCCATGGGCAGGGACACCTTTTACTAGATCAGGTTGCTCAAAGCCCCATCCAACCTGGCCCTGAACGCTTCCAGGGATGGAGCATCCACAACTTCTCTGGGCAACCTGTTCCTCATGACCCTCATAGTGAAGAATTTGTTCCCTATATCTAATCTAAATCTACCCTCTTCCAGTTTAAAGTGGTTACCCCTTCTAATGAGCACCTAAAATTGGCTATTTGTCCGTCATACTTATTTTATTCTTTCTGGGTCCAAACTAAATTTCACTGATTTTCAAAGGGGAAACAGTGCTCAAAAAGACTTTCTATTATGAACCCAAAGGGAGTAATGAATAAGATTTTTTTTTTGCATGTGTGTGGAGAGGAAGATGGGAAAAATTAGGCATTAAAAATCAGTAATTAGGCAGTTAAGTGACAGTACAAAATCTGTTAAACAAACTGTAAAATTAAATTAAAAATTGCAAGACCATTCCAGGGAAATTCTAAGCTGCAATTAGGATTTAATTTTTACAGTGTTGAAAAGAGTTATATCTGATTTTTAAATCAGGCAAATCATCAAGGGAAAGCACTACCACTGGTGCTTAAAGAAGGTGCAGGAGTGTTGTGTATAACGTGAGGTTATTCCATAAGAGGACTCGGAAACCTCATCCGCAGTTCCCATGCCTGACCCTAGCTAAGGGAGCATGCGGGGCTCAGTAGCACCGAGATTCTTTGTTGCCTGGTGGGGAACTCAGTCACCCTTCTGTTAATTCGGTTGCAAACACTCCCTGCGTGCTTTGAGCCTGTACTTCCTTCCCTGCCCTGCACCGCCATGCGCTTGCTTTCCTCACGGTGCCAAAACAGACCCAGCAAACTTACCAAGCTGAGGTGTGATGTGTCAGTGCCCCACCACTGACACCTGGACCGCTGACCCGGCAGAGAGTTAGCGATAGCTGCAGAGTGCCATACACGGCGCGGTGTGGGAGCTCTTCCCGGGGACAGGGGCAAGGGGGAAGGTTTCCCTCCCAGCCGCCTGTCCTGCCAGAGGATGGCAGGATGAGGCAGGAGCTCAGCACCTACACCCCCAGCTCGGAGAAACCCTCCAGAGAGCATGCTGGGCCCAGCACACACAAAATGCCTGAGGAAATCCTGTGAAAGAAACCTGTGCCCCTCCTCGGGGAAAAACAATAGACAGATATTTTGTAAGGCTAGGTCACTCTCAGACCTGTGCTACTGGCATATCTGGGGAGGCGATGCACCACGGTGAAAGAAGAGGAAATGGCAGGGGGGTTTGGGATGGGGACATCATTAGGCGGTATAACTGAAGAAAACTAGTGCCATGAAATATCTTCAACTCTGGTTTCTCCCTTCAGAATAGCATCACTTGCATATATCTATGAAACTATTCTGCTTTAAAGCCAAATACTATGCTCTCCAACCCAGCTTCAGATGGGTGCCAGAGAGGTAATTTTTTCCAGTTAGAGAAAACACTGCATCTGAAAATATCCACTTTGAAAATCAAGTAACACATTCATTGAGGCTGGTTTCCTAGAGAAGCCATCAGTTTCCAGATGCAGAAGCTCTCATAGACTTCCAAATTCCACATTCACTTTCTTTGCTTTCTCTGTGTAAATATATGGAGATAAAAATAGTGCACAGTTTATTAGGCAGGGTTTTCTTCACCAGTGACATTAAGACCAGGAACATATGTGATGTAGAAGCACTGGAAGATGACCAGCTGTGTTCTCAGTCTGTTCAGTCTGTTAATAGGACTAAACCTTCAGCTTTAGGCATTCTGGGGTACAGGTTGAGATGTAATAAGATATGTGGAAGAAAATGAAATATGAAATTGAATAATGTATTTAATTTACTGTACTAATAGGCAGCAGTCTAGTTACGATGTTGCCAAACAAGCATATTTAATATTTTGCTATGGTGAGTTATTCTGGGGGTAAATTAATTTTCAGAGAACAGTGCCATTTGGGGAGGGGAAACAAAAATGTAGAAGTCAAAACCTACTGCTCTTTATCACTTTTAAGGCAAACTGGATATTTAGAAATGTGTCAGAACAGACAATCTCATTTTATTTTTCCATAAGAAGCCATGCTAATTTTTCCCTTTTTCTTTATCTTAAGCAGATCACTGTCATCACCATTCTTGCCAACAAGCAGACTCATTGGAATATTTTTCAAAAATGAACACAAATATTGGATGCAGGCAGGTGGAATGAATTAATTATAAGCATATGGTTCTAACATAACAATTTCTGCAGTGTACTGTCGAGACATCTAAGGGTCTAGCTATACAACACACTTTGGCAACAAAGCTGCTTTAAGAAATTATCAGTTACATGGATATAAATGTTTGTGGAGCCAGACTTACTGAAATGATCCAGACTGAACACCCTGCCACACACAAACATTTCTAGGACAGTTTTTAGCTCTAAGCCATGGCAATGGTGTGGTTTACACTGTTCTCCCAGTTGTGTTAGCACAACTGAACATGGCATCAAACAAACATAGCAGGCAGGGACTGGGAGCATCAGTTGGAAAATGGCGCTTCTTAGGCCAGCTTTACACAGTACATTGTACAGCTATACAATATGCCCTATGCTAGTTTATATCGACTGCAATTCCAGGCTGCAAGTCCTTTTGTGGTTGTGGCAACTGAAGATGTTCCTGGCTTGCACTGATCCTTGACTAGAGATTCCCAACCTCCCTTACTGATGCAAGTTATTATTCCCTTATTTGGTGGAAGTGATCTCTGACATAGACCACCGAAAAGGTCTGAATTAGAGAAAGACAACTAGAGAACAATCCTAAAGAAAAAAAAAAAAAGAAAATAAAAATATCCCAGATCCACATAGATCCACATAGCCATATACAGTGGGATCAGCTGGAGGCAAGAAGCAACAGAGGGAGTGGGCTGGCCACTCCTGTGATGCCAGCACCAGGTACAGCTCAGCAGCATAGACCCTGGTGCAGCATCGGCCGCCCTACTTTAGAATAATATTATGGTTTTTATATTGATCACATTTTCACATGCAAATTCCCATTTTTTTGTTAGTTAATTTAAAATGTAGTAAACCTACAAATATCCTGAATATTTAATTGTTATTCATTGTATTGGGTTTTATTAAATTAAGCAGAAATGTGATGTGGCATTTTTGAAGACGGCTGTGAAACAGAACAGATCAGAAATTAATAAAAGTTTGTGGATTTTTACAATCCAATCTGAATTCAGATATGAATTTGTGCCATTATTTTGTTTAAAAAAGTTTGCTTGTCTTTTCAGAGCATATTTATCATTGTCTAAGAGATCCATTTTTGTAAAACCTACTGTGAGATCAGCACGTCGGAAAATCAGGTCCCCTTCTTGAAGGGCTCGAATACAGCTTCACATGGAAACTCATTTCTGTAAATACTGCTTTTTAAATCAGTCTTTAGATTCAGATTCATTTTTTGGTCTCAAGCCCTGCAGAATGGCCCAATATGGCCATGAGAGGACAAGCAACCATAACGTTAGACATCAATGCAAATGCTGTTGTTCTTAACAAAGATTTCACATACAAATTATCACAATAATTTAGAACAAACAGACAAAAAAACCCAAACCACTGGCTTTTGTATAATCCAGCAGATGGTGCTATGATGCAATGAACTGGTTCAAGAATACAAGAAATACACTGGATGTGAATATTTTATTCCTTTACCTGGTGCTGCTGCTTTTTTGGTGGCTGGTTTGGCTGCAGAAGCTTTTGCTGGGCCTTAAGAAAAGAGAACAAATTGAACAAATTACTGCAAAGCATTATATCTTAAAAAAACAGAAATCTGAGGAAAGGCTTCCAATGAGGTGCAGCCTGTAGCATTTTTTTCACTGAAGAGTTAGACAAAGAGATTACCCAAAGAGAAAGAGCTGAGTTGCCTTCAATAAACTCAAAGGCATCAACAAAATACCCAGCCGAAGGGCTAGTAAACTCTTGCTGTCAGGCACTGAATCACTTCTTTTAGGTTTTTCTGTCTAGTAATTCAATATCTATTGGCAAATCAGAGCAAAGCAGGTATCTAGGGGTTGAGGCATGGCCTCGCCGCTCAGGCAGCAGCTGTAGGCTGGGAGCCTCCACATTTGATCTTGCAGCAATGAGAGCAGAAGGTCCTGAACCAGCCTGGAGCAGCTGGAGAGGATTCACTGCTGTGAATTCAGTAGTGGTGCTTCTTGAGATCCCACAGCTATTCAGGGTGACATCCTTTCCCCTAATTTGAATCTCTCCCTGATGAGAAAAGGTGAAATCAGGCTACTTCTGCAAAGTACATTCACAGACATGGCTACACCAGGAATCTCCAGCCTGAGGAATGGAGGAGCATTAGGAGAATAACTTGATGTTTGATCCTGCACTTGAAAGAGCAACTGCTGGGTTCTCCGAGCAGAGAAACAGGCCCTTTCAGGCTGCTTAAGCGTAGTCCTTCTGTTCTTGGTCTTTTCATGAAACATTTGTACTATCCTCTCTTTGCTGAGGTAGGACATTTCCTTGCAGAATGAAGGTCCAAATGCTGAAAGGTCTGTGCATCCCCAAGCAGACTTGGAGAATATCAGCCCTCGATAAATGAACTTAACTAGCCTACTGGATTTATTTACTCTTTACTAGTGTTTAGGTAATAATTTTTATCCTCAGGAACTATTAAAACAGACTGTACTTAAACCACGGTAATTTAACAAATATCCATAAGCTAAACTCCACCCACTTTCATAATGGATTTTTTATATCAACTAGAAAATCCTCTAACTTAAAATTCACATTTCCATATTGTGAGAGGAAATAATTAATAATTTTAATCACAATCTGAATTACAGAATGCCAAAAAAATGTTATTTAATCCTTTACATCTGTCACTGTGTTATTACAAAGAAAAAGAATATGGCTAAATCAGGAATGTAATTCTAAGTTCTTCCCCTACAGTCTTTTGAAAAGTTCATAAAAGATGCATCAGATTGTCATTGAAACAGAATGAAAACAAAATATAGTTTGCATGTGTGGGATTGTTTCGTTTCCATCTATTTAAAAGTCTGCAGCAGATAATTATATCCTAACTTAGTTATTATCGCAGCATTGTAATTACTTGGGGTGCTCACCCCTCTTTCAGGAAAATATGTAGAAGACCTTGAAGAAGATTTTACTTTGTATTACTTTCCTGAGTGCCAGTTCTTGCAGAAGAAGCAGGAGATCCAACACACATTCTACAAGTGTCAAGATAATACAAAACTGCAGGACTCCTACATTTATTCCCTTCTGAGCTCTCAGGTAGGGCTTGCTGGCCAGCAAGGTTTTTATTTACTTTCTGTTCATAACATCTGTGAAAACAAATAAAGCTAGGATTCTTTTTGTTCAATGAAGATTTTTATTTTAATTTGAAATATTTCATTTCTGAGCAACTAAAATAATTTTAATTGAGGAAAGAATTTACAATGAAGGATATTTTTGACCAAAAACTTCTGTAATTTATTTATTTTTATTTAACTCTTCAGTAGTGTTGAAACAAAAGTGCCAAATGTTTTAAACTTTCTTTTATAAGTATATGCTTTTTAGTTTGTAATTCACAAATTATTTCAGTGCTAATGACTTTGTATCTTTATATGAACAAGTTTCATCTGAAAATTTCACCCTGCAAATTTCACTCATGCAATGGAGCTGGGAGGTTTTGCTGTGACAGCTGCTGGGGAGTTCTCCCATGAGAGGAATCATACGCCCAAATCAATAGATCCTTTAAGACCTGCTTGCAAACAGGCAGTTGTTTCATTAACAAGACATTACTTGTAGAGTAACTCCACTGAATCTTTTGTTCAATATTTCTGCAAAATTTTAGTAGGAAACCAATGTATAAGCTTTTCTTGATTGCCAAAAGAAATCTTTTCATGAATTCCTGCAAAACTGAGGATGGCAGGGGATTCTTCTGCCATACAGGTCTGGAAAGATCATATATGAAGACGGGAGTCAGTGCATTCTTTAGTCATGAATTTGAATAAGATTTCAAAGCCCCATAGCTTTCCTAATTTTTCTTATATACTGTACTCTCAGAACAGAGATCTGAGCAGATGAAGTCGTCTCAGTGAAACTGTCTTATTATCCTTACTGTGTTGAGGCATTGATGCTTGCAAATTGGTAGAAAAGGAAGGTAAAAGAGTTCCCTTGTTAACAATGCTCTGTTCTCAGAGCATTTTTCGGCTATTTATGCAGAAGAGCCCAGCCCCTAACTCTCTTCTGCATCAGAAGTCTATGCCTGAATCTGAGGTAAGTAGATAGGCAGGCCCCTTTTGTTTTGCATTTGTGAAGATAAATTTGGTGATCCTCAGCATGTTGGCCTCTCAGTCTTCTCAGCCCATTTACCAAAATTGCTGCCACTGAGAGCACGTTCAGCTGAGACCACATTTTCTTCCCCATGAAACATTTGGTTTTGAAGACAGTGACAGAAAAGAGGGGAAGGCAAAACTGTCAGTCACAAAAAGGAGTGTGGAATTAGAAGTAGGATGAGAATGGATTTAGACAGTAGGAGGCAGCTGAAGTCTAAACATGTCATTTTTCAATTATAAATGGTGTAGCTACTTTCTTTTTGTATTTTCAACAATTCCATAACTATTATTTTGGATTATTGAAACGTGCTGTTGAAAACTACACGACATATAAAAGAGATCATAACCTATGGCACAGTAGTTTCTTACTTTTGAGTTCTTTGGACACAGCAGCTTCTTTTTTATCTGTAAGATAAAAAAAACCACATATGCATAAAAACATAGCTAGGAAGGATATAGGTAGATAGAAAACTGCACTGTGTACTTTAGAGGTGAAACAACTTATTTGCTGCAAAGTGCATTTGAATGATGCAGGGAATCAGTTCACTTCTGTTTCATGGTACAGTTGCACTAATTTAACCTTAAGTGTACATGCAACAAAACCTGTGTGAACATGAACATTTTTGTTTAATTTCAATATTGTAAAATGTGAGATTCAACATGTGATTGAGTTACCATGGCTTACATGTACTAGCTGAGCCATGGTTGCTCACCATGTGCACATTGTCAGGTTGCAGAAATGCAAGGGAAGATGTGCTAGGAGCCTAAGAATAGAGACATGTAATGAGAGGTATTATCTTCCTACAATTGTTGACAACCATACAATTGAGGCCTAGTTTGGAAGGCACCACGTAACACCTAGCCAAAACTCCAGCTGTCACATATTTCCCACATGCCAAAACAAATGGAAGGTTTACAGCTAAAGAGAAGAGAGAGAGAATCCAAGCCATCCGTCCAGTTCAGCCTGGAGGAAAGATTCCTGCTTCCCAGACTTTTCCCAATGTTCAATTAAAGTTCAAGCTAATGCATTTCTTTCATGTTTGTGAAAAAGAGCACAGATATGACTCTTACCAAAACTGAGCCAACATGGAATAGCTCATGAACCTGAAGAAACTCAGTCAGTTCTACATATTGACCATGTAAGAGTAGGCAAAATCTGTCCCTGGTTGATTTAAATAAAGTTAAAATAACTCAGCTATATCAAAATAAGGCATAGCCAGGCAGCCTACCAGAGAGACTTAACTAAGCTGTTCGATCTCATCTTCAGTTAAGGTGGCATTTTTGTGCCACTTTTTTGTAGAACTTTTTTCTCAAGGCTGAGAGAAGATTTGGTACTAGGTAGATGTAAGTGGGCAGAAATACACAGTGATAGCTTCTCTCTCCATTATAATTCTTGGTGCTATTCAACCTCAGGGCTTTTATCTGGGTACAAAAATTGGCCATTTTTATAACCATACTTGAGGCCTTACGTGCCTTTTTCACTAGTCTCACCTGTACAACTAAGAAATGGTTCATGGAGGTCCTGTGAGACAGGAAGCAAAGAAATGCATAGAGTAGTGGTAGAAGTTACTCCCCTGGGTGCCCATGAGGAAATGAACATCCTCTCTAATAATCTATAGTGTGCCTAGAATATAGGGAGGATAAAGTTTATGTCCACAACATATATGAATGATAAATTAATTGTGCTCTTAAACAGTAATACAAGAAATACTTCAGGGCAGAAGCTGCCAAAATAAGTAGCTTGCGAAACCAAGACTATCCCATTACTGATAATAATACAAAGTTGCTTCAGTTTCTGTTGCTCTCTAAATTGCTGTGAAGAAGCTGATATGAGATAAGGTAATGCAAATGACTGCCAAGCAGTCTAATAAAAAGTCTTTAAGAATTCAGAGGAAAATACATTCCTATTTGGGTGATATGCTGCTCTGAACTGAAATGTTTCTAGGTTAATCCTCTGCTTCCACTAACTCTCTGTGAAAGCATGTTTTGCAGGCATTACTTCAAAGTATGATAATTACCACATTTAGATGAAATTAATCATGAGGCAGCTTTCAGCCACGTTATCTGGCTAAGGAGCCTATTGAAGCCTTCAAGAAGTGCCTATTAGTTGCCAGATATGGAAATTTTAAAAGGTGTATATGGCAGCAATATGAATCATTTATCACAATAATCTTCTGTTGCTGGAGGCTATAAAAAAATAAATAAATTGGCAGCATCATTTACAATAACAGACTGGATATAAATAAAGCCCTCAAGTTCTTTCTTTCCTTTTTTTCATATAAGTCATCATTTATTAGGACAACATACTTTAATATATTTTAGAGCCATAATTTATGTTAAAAGAATCAATGTGGTTTTCCATCATCTGAAATACATAACATATGGTAAATTCTGAGTAAATATCTGGACAATTTTTCCAGTAAGAAAATCTTATAATTTGGGGGGGTTTTTTGTGTAGTTTTGTTTTGTTTTGTTTTGTTTTTTAAGAGCAGAAAAATTACCAATAGCTGATTCCAATAGCACATGTTGATATGAAAATGTAAATATTTTTACTCTTAGGCTATCCTTTTCAAGCCAAGGTGCCTAAAGTTTGATTGCTAAAGCCACACTTATGCAATTACGCTGGAATGATTAACAGAAAATTTTCCAGAGGAGGTTTTGTAGGACCTTGAACCATGTGTGTTCCTTTGAAGGTATATGGCATTTACATCTAGGCATCTCACATTTGAATGAAATAAATGACCTAATTGCAAAGAACTGAACAACTGGTAGATGTCACAGAAGGAGGGAAAACTGATCAGGACTTCTGAAGTCCCTAAATGTAGTTACCTGCTGTAAGGCACAAATAGCATATAACTAAACAACTCAAAGGAAAATAATACCAAAAATGAATTGAACAATGAGTTATATTATTGTAATTTAAGTCAATGAGCATTTTGCCTCATTCATTTTCGTTTTGTACAGGTCTAGGGTTTAACTTTTAAACTATGGGAGTGTGGTTAGGGAACGCAGCTTATATTACATCAGGTTTTTATAGCCATTATGTCTTTTAAAAACAACAACAACAAGCTCTCTGGCCTCTTGGTGGGTCTGGTTTTTTGGGTTAGTTAAGAAGAGGAATTTTCAGAAGAAATTAACTTTTTTTCAAACACCAGTGTTAGGCAACATATGAACATTATCCTAAATACATCTTTGCCAATCAGCCTAGGAAGTATAATCTCCAGAGCTTTAGGCTATTTTCTCTTTAAAACTTTACATTTGAAGTCTGGCAACACGAAAGGCAAGTGTATGACATGAGAATGATGCCTACACTTCTTGGAAGCCATGTAACTTCATTAGGACCCATATAACACATGAACATCAGTCTGTGTGCTCTAATAGCCTTGACCAGTAGTACAGTCAAAAGCATCATGACTGTCCTTGATATTGGTGACAGAACTATTTGATATTCAACAACAGGGTGTGCATTTTATTTTCAAGAAAAGCCCCACTTCTACAGCAATGTAAAGCAATAAAAAAACACCTTTAGCAGACTTACTATAGGAGATAAGGCTTCAAAATCTGGTGCTTTTGTTAATCTGGTGCCCAATCTGAAGCAGTCAATTTTTCAGAAGTTGTTGAGGACACATTTGATATTCAGGTCTTCTTAAGGGGCTTATGTAAACCACTCAAATACTGGGCAATCCAAAGTTTTTTGGATACATCTGACAACCCTAGCCATGGGCTTTTTTGAAAGCACCTGCAACAGGCTTTAACAGGCTAAGCACCATAGCTAACAAAATCATTTGTCAGGTGTGGAGGCCTGTGAAGCACCCTTTTCTTTTTACAGTTATTCTCAGGAGATATTTGAAGACAGTTGTATTCTGGTCTGTATTCTCAAAAAGCAAGCATGGTTGTACAAGCTCCTCTCTTCCCAGGTGAATGAACAGGTTTTTCTTTTACTGACTCTTGAAAAGATTAAAGTACAAAATTTTTTAATTATTTTATTAAAAAACACCAAATATTTAAACAAACATGATCTGACTTTGTTCTTATCTGACCAGGCTAAAAGGATCAATTTTGAATTTAAACTAGGAATGAGCATTTGGCAGCCAGCACAGGTGTATCTCAGTAGAACAGCAAAGCAGTACTTTATTCTTTCGCCTCTTTTTAGCACATAGCTCGATCTTTTCCTCAGGCCTCGATCAGCATTCTTTTGAAGTAAACTAGCAGTACACTGTAACTGCAAATGACATCTAAACTACACATGGGGCAAGCAAAAAAATCCCTCTAAGCTTATATAGTGCCTTTTATGCCAGTGAGTCCCTAGGAGGTTGGTAATAAGCCATTAGACAAGGATGCCCCAGTGCTCTAGTACAGAGTGTGGTTGTTTGAGTTTAAACAAACTGCCAAAATGGAATATTTCAAACATTGCTCTGAAGTGAATTCTAGATCTCGGGTTCACAAAACTTTTACACCTTTTTTAGCAATGGATTTATAATAGAACGTACATTGTACATTTGAGAACAGCAGATCTTCAGCAGCTCCATACAACCTAAAATTTTTCTATAAAAAAAAAAGTTATGGGAAATAAATGGTCTCAAATTGTACTCTCTTGAAAGGCTTCTCTGTGCTTTTTCTTCCTAGAAATCTCTCACTCAAATATATAAAAGCATATAAAAAAACCTTAAAAATGTTATTCAGATAAATGAATATTTCAGAGACTATATATTGATAGCTCTGCTAATGATGCAGTGTTTAAAATAGCTGCCTAAACCCACTTTTACTATTGGAAGCATTATTTTATATGTTGTATCTAAAACAACATTTCTCTTTGGAAGCTTACCAAAGACCATGACGGTAATATCAAATTTACAAACAGAAACTAATTTCAGCATCAGCTGGCAACCACAGTGTCTGAACTGAATGGTAACTAATACCCTAATCAAACATTGTGTAACCTGATAGCTAAGGTTAAAGATGCTAAGGATGCAAGGATTCCTCTGTACTGACTGATCTGGACTAAGAACCAAGGCCCTGGGGAATTACTAGATGCCTCTGAAAGACATGATCCACTGAATCAAAAACTAAAGAGAAATTTAAAATGTTAAGCAGTTGCTAAAGGAGGAATTCTCATCCTAAACCTCAGCTAGCACTGACCATCTACCTTCTCTGTCTTTTAGCTGATGATCACATACTAGAATCAAACCCCACTGATTGGCTAATGATCTACATAGGTCCACAGAAAATAAGTTGTGTGATGAAGGTGCCTCACACTGTGACCATAGCTGATTCAAAGAAGAATGTTTCTAATAAGACTTACAGAAATCTTGTGTCATTGCTTGGCTCTTACCATTTATTTTGACTTTGGTATTCAATTTGTTTTGTAATTAAAAGTATGAGAGGAAAAAGAGAAAAGGGCACAAAAATGAACAGAAACTTCAAAAATCATGGAGAATTGTGTTGAAAATTGAAATGATATATTCCAATGTCTTGAAGTCAAAATTGTGCTGGCTATCCAGAAAAACAAGTCTTCTGGCTCTTATCACTGACCAAAGCACAATCGAGAGCATGCTCTGGGAACTTGGTTCTGGCTTTGCAAATGCAATGCAACAGCAGAGCTTTTAAGACAATGCACCTTACAAATAAGACAGCTAATGTTCCCTTTGCTGCCCTGAGCAAGAGCTCACAAGAGTGGAAATAAAAATGATAGCAGGTGGCATGTGATGGCTGAGAATTTCCATCATGTGAATGAAAAACATAATTAAAGTCGCCTAGAGACCAGTCTCAGTACAGTCTGCAGATGTACCAGAATTTTAAAAAAATTTATTAAGTAGCAAGATTTGCAGTTAATGTGATTTACAGTGGTAAAAGAGCAAGATACCCCAGATAGCTGAGCATTATGAAAAATGAACTGCTATTGAACATATAGTAATTAAACAAACATTTTCAAACCTCCTATTGAAATATACTGTGGTCTAGCATTTCTTTTTTCATTTACTTGGAGTTCTTAAAACTTATTTGCACAAAATAGTATTGATTTCAACTAATACTCCAACATTCTAAGAAGTGTTCAATTCTGAACTGTCTTTAAGAATTTGTTATTCAGTTGTTTTTTCATTTATACTATTTTTGATAATTTTACACTAATTGCATGGCATTAATGAAGTAATTGTCATCTTACCACATCTCAAAGCTTTTGGGAGTATTTTTATTTCGATTTCAGTCACTTCTGAAACAGCAGATGCCCATGTATAGGGGCATTTTATCAGACTGCCTACACTTTCTATTGTAATGTCTCCATTTTACAGTTAAGATTTTAAAAATTTCATATTACAGGGAATTAAAACAACATTGTTTCTTCTTTTCAGTGGGCTTAAAATCTAGGAAGGCTCTATTAAAACCGCTCATACTAATGTAAGATTCACTTTTTAACATACTTTCCCAAAACCCTAAGATGTGACATTGGCATAAAAGAGCTGTTCAGAAATACCAACATTTCTCCCACATGGAAAATTCTGTGTTTGGACCAACACTTGATTTTGTTCCCCGTCTTAATCACTGAGCATGATATTGCCATATGCTCTGTGACAACTACTGACAAAGACTTCTCTTACCTTTCCAAAATATCTTTTCTTGGTGAGCATAAGAAAGGCATCTCACTGCACTAGCAAGGTTGAAGATGTGCACAAAGAAAAGTAAGGTACTGTACTACTGCTGCTTCAGAGCTGTTCCCTGACTCATTCAGTGACAGCAATAAACTCCCCGACCAGAGTTTAACTAGCTTCCTTTGAGAATAACTTGGGAATAACAGGGAAATTTATTGGCAGAGGCCAGGAAGCCTTGAGTCACAGATTGCAGGTTTTGCATTTAAATCTCTCCAGGCTGTAGGACACGAGTGAGGGGAAACTGCAGATGATGTTATTATTGCTGGCTGAAAATGGGAGGAAGTGGAGCTTCTGGAAGGTAGAATCAAGTTTCCTCAAGCAACATGAGACTGGACTATAACAAACAATTCTCAAGAGGTACTGATGACCAATGTGGAATATAAAGGGGTTTGAAGGATTTAGGACTATGAAATACTACCTACCTACCTACCTAACTAACATTCTTCTGTTATTGATTACAATAGAAAATTGGTGACAGCAGTCTAAAATTTTGACAGATCATTTTCCATTGAAGCAGAAGAAATATTCAAGCCCTTCCTCCTACTGTCTGTGAAGGGTGCCCTCTCTCCTCACCATTGTCTCCATTTCCTCCACACTCACAGTAGCAGGCTTTTTGATAATTTCTTAATTTCTTTGGTGTCTCCAAGTCCCTTCTGATCACCAGCCCTTGCGTGTGTTGCTTCCTCACTGCACTGTCTCCTCGCACCACTATGTCTGTCACCATTTACAAAGGAGCTCTATATTCTGTGCAGCCACCGAGTGCCTGCAAGCCCTGAGCAGCACAGCATCAGAGGCAGGTAGTAGCCTAAAGCCCACAGAGCTTTCTAGAAAGCAATGCATGTGGCTGAAATACTAGATGTTACCTCAAACAGATTTCCCAAGATCATTAAAAAGTTCACTCAATAGAGTGAAAAATAAAGCAAGTAGAGAGGGATGTGAGCAAACAAGTGATTCAGCTACACTTGTAGTAAGAAACAGCCTGCACTTTGGGAATGGCCAATTTCAACTGTACCAGTGATTCATGGTTCCACTAATTAGTGATTTTTCCTTTCTACTTTGTAATTGCTGAAAAGGATTCAGTCTGCCCCATTGCAGAACAGGTGGAAACATGTTCCATTGCCTTCTGCATTCATCAGGAGTGATTTAAAAAAGCAAAACTCTGGAGCACGATGTGAGATCACAGTCATCCACACGCAGGAAGCTGTAAGTGCAGTTAATTACACAAGCAGCAGTCATTTAGGGACAAGGTAATGCTTTTTGTGTAGCACATGCAGGTAATAACATTAATTCCCAAAATTTAAGAATCAGATCTTTTCCTGGAATAAACTGTCATTTGAATTAGTGTAAATAATATAACAGCTGAAAATTTTCTTCAGCGTTTTTTTGCCTTTTCTTGAAACAGAATGTGGGATATACTCTACATTTTTCTTAAGAAAGCTTAGCACCAATACTTTTTGAATGATTCACAGAGGATTTTTTTTTGCAGTCAGAATAGGCTTTCTTAAGTATATGTGTGCTATGTGTCCTTGTGATATCTCTTTCTATACTTCTCAACATATTTCAATTTCTTTCTTTCTGTTGGATAGATGGATGCACAGATGGCATTTGTAGACATTATCACTAGGATGAAGATATTTTTCAAACTTCTGACCATAGATGCAGTCAGCATTCTCACTCTGTGAAAAGGGAGATCTTGAATAATGTAATGTCCATCCGTTCATCCTTATAAGTGACGTACTACTCTAATTACACTCTCCTAAGTGAAGCAAAATCTATGAGAAAGCAACCTCATGCAGAACCTACTGCACTCAAGCTAAAAATCAATGCACTTATAACCACAGCTATGTATGGCTCTTCCGCTTAAGAACATCTGCCCATTCTATTATCCTAATCATTCAATAATACTTCATCTGACTTAGTCTCTTGGAGTTACATAGAGCAAAGCCACAAAGTTGGCTCTGCTTCTTGAAAAACAAGCATGGCCATTGGGAACATTTACTGAAAGGTTAAACAATTGTAACTAAGAGTGAAGTGTAAAGGATGCCCTATTATAAGTCAGAAATACCTCTGGTCTATGAACCTTTCTATGGGAAAGGCATCCAAGGGACTGATGTATACTTTCAAATAAGTGACATGAAAGTCTTTATCAAATATCTGTTCATTAAAATTTAGTAAAAGCTTTTAAAACTTCATTTCAAGGTCAAAGGAAAATTTACTTTTTCTTTTTAAGTGTAAAGCAAAAGAAAAGAAAGAAAATCAGCCTAATCCCAAACTCTGAATATTCCTACTGACTTTATTTGGCTGTGGGTGAAACCTTCAACTTGTTCATTGAGTGACAGCAGAAAATAGATAGCACTGCGTAGGTATGTCATTTGAACCTGGCTGATGTGTCTGTGCATGGATGTTTCACACAGAATAATTATCCTAAATATCAGGCCTGCTGACTCAGATGTACATCTTATTTTGAAGGCACAGAACTGTTTTCCTTCATTAAAAAGATTAACTTTGTGTTGTTTGAGGCATAGGCATATTCTAATCCTGTTATTTCTGGATGTGACTGGAAAAATAAACATTACATTAATCCCCAGACCAACATAAACAGGGTTGATGTAATAAATTAGATTCTTCAATTAAAGGTATGCCACCCAGCTGCTTGCACAGCACAGATACTTCATTCTACATATCTGAAATTCCGAAGGCAAACTGATTATTCAGTTACCTGTGTGGACTTTAGATTGAATATGTACCACTTTCAAGCTTGATTATTTCTAGTATCACATTTCCCCAAAAAGTTCTTTACAAGACTGACAATGCAGCATCAGAAGAGATTGCCTGTCAGACACTAAAATGACTCCTATACTTTGCTCATGGAAGATTCTCTTGCCAACTCATCAAAAAGTGAGTTTGTAGTACAAGCCCAAGCCTCCTCCCTTTTCTCTGTATTTATTAAAGGCTTGACATTTCTAATTCTTTGCCAACCAGATTTTACCACCATCATTCATCATTTGCCTTTCTCACATCACTCCCTGCTTTGTGCAGTCAAAGATGGAAAAGAACAAACACAAAGAAACAGGTCTGGGCTGAGCAATACTCAGCATAGCCTTGAAAGTGCTCAACTCACAATAGTTAACAAAGGGGTCACTGAAAGGTGCTTAAAGCTTATTCATCTGCTGCTAACATTTCATGGACAGAGCAGGCACCTCAGACAGTCAATATTCACCTTCTCTTCTAGAGCTTTCTTTGCACAACACATGGAGGTGGGCAAGGAAGGGAAGGGAGACGAGTTTCCTCTAACGTTGATTCATACTAAATGAAAGAGGAAGTCAGTCTTCCACCTCAGAGTTGCCACATCAGTTGCAAGGGAGAGTCAGTCTTATGTTGAGCCGGTTGTTACTGCGAGGTGAGGGAGAGACAAGGGGAAAGCAGGAAAAACTCATTTCTAACTCTTTATGTCTTTGCATTTCACCTTATTTCTAGCTCTTGAACACTGAACCCTAACCATGTCCTGGAAGGGCATGAGTATTTGGTTTGGTCTTGGTATAAATAATGTTACCATTCCCAGCTGAAGAACTCTTTAAACAGGCAATAAGGGACAATACTTTCTGAAACACCACAGTGACCTTGCAGACTCTATACTTTTTTCAAAAGTTGTGGAGGTGTTTAGGAGCTCAGTTCTCACAGAAAATCAATGGGAGTTATGTGCCTGGCCTATTTTGACGTTCTTGTAAATCCCACCAGGTGCCATGCTACATCTTTAGGCACCTAAATATCTTTGAAATCATGTTGTCAATCACTGCTGATGACGGAGCATAGAATTCAAAGTCCACTGAGTGCTTTGAAACTTTCAGTGTAGGACATATTTGAACTGCCTTTTGTCTTGTTTCAGGAGCAGACTCCCTTAACAGCCAGTCACATGGAGGCCATGGGAATTGCTTTTCTGCTGTGTTTGCATCTCTGCTCTGCTGGATTTTTTGTCTTGTCCCTCACTGTGACCCCATTTTTATTCTTCTGTTTTTATCTGTTTGGGGAGATACAATTTTATTTTTACTAAATAGCCATATCTGTCTCTTGATGATTTCTGGAAGTATTAATTAGAAAATCAGGCTTTCCTATTTTCCATGGAAGTCTGAATACTTAGAGGATGACAACCAGTCATGTATTCAGCTTACAAAGGCTTATAAAAATAATGCAGAAAGGAATTTCTCTTTTTCCAATGAACCTGCAAGATAGTTGTCTCCAGCTGCATTCCTGCACTGACTCTCCACTGCATTCTCTTTCAGCTTATCATGTGTATCTCTGAGGATATACCTTTATAATGTTCAAGGCTAGAACACACCATCAGGTTATCTAGTCTGACACCCTGTTGTCAGAGACTCCTATATTTCAACTAGGCATGTTTTCAGCTGCTGTGTTTCTTCCATTAGGTAAACAATCATCTTCTGCAGACATCAGGGAAAGCAATATCCACCCTATGCTGTGGTAGTTTATCACTCTTAGTGTTAAGAACATGTACCTCATTTTCAGTCTGGATTCAGTTAGCTTCAGCTCCCAGTCATTCATTCTTGTTAAACTCTTCCTACTAGATTAAAGGGAGCTATAGTAGCCTGAGTTTTTTTTCTGTGAAGGCACTTAGTATCGACAATAACAAAGTCACCTCTTTCTGAAGAGATGAATAGAATACTTTATTCCTCTCTGTGAAGAATATCCCTAATTTGTAAGTAACTTGAGTGACTTTTTTCTGTTCTTTCTCCAGTTTGGACACCGTGTTGACATGCAAGTTCCAGTTTCTCCAGTGCCTTGTACACAGGTGATGTGTTGCCGTGGTCTGTGTTGCCTGTTGCAAGGTTTATAATTTCACGGCTGTATGAAAAAATATCAACCTCAACTCGCCATTCTCCTTGTCAGTATTAAAGCTACTTTCCAGATGTAAATGTAAGTGGCAATATAACACATGAGGCAGTAGGGAATTGGCCCCTGAGGTTAGAAAGACTATATTTGGGTGTCACAAGATAACATAATTATGAGTAATGTGATAAAATTAAGCAAGGGAAAATTCAGGCAGACTGGAATGAAATACTTCTTAACTGTGCGATCCATTAGGTTGTAGAATAATCTTCTGTGGGAATTGATGGAGGCCTAGTTACCTCAGACATTTAAAACTAAACTGGATAAAGCACTTGAAGATATTCTGTAAGGAATTATCCTGCATTGCCAGAGGGAAGGATTAGATGACCCAGTAGGTCATTTCCATCTCCACTTTCTGTGATTTTGTTGTACAAAGCCCCACAAACAGGAAATTGTTATCAAAGTCAAAAGATGTCATTAAACCCTGTTTGGGTCAGAGAAAGAAGAGTGAATAACATCACTTGCTGGTAACTGTGCAGGAATCCTAATCCAGCATTTCTCCGGGTTAGTAAATACAACCAGTGCTGAGGGCTGGGTGCATAGCTTGTGTCTGAAAGCAGAAGCCTCTACTGATGCAAAAATCTCAGGAAACAGCAGGTGAGTTATCAGTAGGATCCAGGAGAGGAGTAGTAGGAAAGAAAAAATCAGGATGGGACTGACATGCATAATAGTGTCATGAGCAAGGTATTAGTCAGGAATGAATCAGCCTGTAGTACAGGAGATGAAACCTGAAGCTCCAGTCAGCCAGCTGGGAAAGCTAGACGTTTTTTATAGGCTTTGGTGTATGGACATTGATTCATATAATGATATTACCAATTGAAATCGTAGTTAAGATGAGACCAGAGCCAGGGTCTTTGCTAAGGGTTGTACAAACACAAAGCAAGCCAAGCCATGGCCCCTGCAGAAATGTACAAGAGGATGAACAGTCTAGCAGAGAAAGCTGTCAAAAGAATATTGATAAGTAATACCCTAGAGAAGGATCACACAGTTCTAAGGTCCATAACTTAATCTTCCTTTTTTTGTGTCTGTGCTTTAACATGATTTGTTCCTAAATTTGCTCTCAACTCATAACACACTGTGCTCCCTTAATTATTGCTCTTATACATTTATTTGTCTGCATGAGGAATCACTAGGCAACTCATTGCTTATTATTTCTGTTACTTAATTTTTACATTTGTCTCTCCTCCTAATGTCTCTAAAGCTAGCTGCAAGTAAACATGAATTATAGGTTCCTGTACTGGGTCTGGCTCGGATGGAGTTAATTTTCTTCACAGCAGCCTGTATGGTGCTGTGTTTTGGATTTGTGGCTCAAACATTGTTAACACACCAGTGTTTTGGCTATTGCTGAACAGTCCTTGCACAGCATCAAGGCTTTCTCTTTTTCCCACTCTGCCTGCCCCCACCAAGCAAGGAAGAGGTTGAGAGGGTTGACAGCTGACCCAAATTCACCAAAGGGATATTCCATACTGTATAATGTCACGCTCAGCAATAAAAACAGGGTAGAGGAAGAACAGGGGGAAGGGTGGCCGTTGATCAGATTGGCTGGGCATTGGTCTGCTTGTGGGAGGTGGTGAGCGATTGGCATTGCAACACTTGTTTTTTTCCTCTTTCTTTCACTTATTAAGCTGTCTTTGTCTTGACCCATGAGTTTTCTCACTTTTGCTTTTCCTATTCTCTCCCCCATCCCATTGGTGGGTGGGGAGTGAGCGAGCAGCTGTGTGGGTGTTTAGCTGCTGGCCAGGGTCAACCCACTACAGTGTCTTTCTTTCATTAAAAAAAAAAAAAAAAAGGCAGAGAAACAGTTAGATAGGGTTCTACCCCTCAAAACTCCTACCTTCTACATGTTGTAGCAGCCACTCTGAAAACAGGCCTGGCCAATCCAAAATGCACAGTAACATGTATACATGCACCCCAGTTCCTCACCACTGCAGTTTTTAGCTTTTCCTCATACTTTGTCTAATAAGCCACAAGCAAATTCATGAATAAATGTGGTTTGTTTTCTGTATGTGACCAGCCACTTTCAAAATACCTTGGACTCTCTTGGTCTGGCTTCACAACTCCATTTTGCCCTTGTGAGCAGCCTAAATTGAGACAGCTTCCACACCTCACTGGCCCTTGCAGATCTGACCTTGGGGTTCTTCTGAAAGCACCCATCACCCTCCCATCTCCTGACATCTGTCATGTGACATCTATCACATTAGGGAACATGAGACACATAGCAGTGCCCAAGCTGGGCTGCTGAAAGCTGTCAGCACTTCAGTTCTTTCCTAGCTGGAAATACACTCCTGGGAGTGGGCAGGGCAGAGTGAGGAGTTTCAAACCCTGCTCTTGAGAGAAAACAGAGATGTCTTCCTACAAATGTGTGCAAGCACAACCCATTTGCTCATCAGAAAAAATCTGCGATCAACATTTGGATCCCAGATGAAGCGTTCAATCCATTGCAGATGGATCAACCCAAAGCATTTCAGGCAGTGTGCTGTGCATCTACTCCTCTAGATCAGTGAGTATGCCAAGCATGGTTTTTTTCTAAGTATAAACTTATGTCACAAGGTATATTTTAATTCATTTTTACTTTTCTGGCAGTGTTGAAAGTACTGTCGTTCCAAAATATTTCTTCTGAGAATGGTGTCACATTTGGATAACATTCTAACATCTTTCTAGCCATGAAAGCAATAGGATAAGGAGCTTTGGAAAATAAGTAATAGGTTCATCATTTGATCAGCAAACTCTTTAAATAGCCACATTGGAAAGCAAACAACAAAAAACCCCAGGCATATAAAATGAAAGAAAAAGATAATTGTCCACCAGGTGTCAGCAGTTGTTCTCTTAATGTAATATAATGGATTAATATCAAGACTGCAAGGGTAATGGTTGAGCCAAGGAAGTCACAAAATTAAATGGATTTTTTGTTGTTGTTCAGACCAGGAATTTAAAAATTATCAGAGGAATTTGTCTTCCTGTCTGTATAGAGCACAATAACAAAGAACACACTGTTGGTGTATAAAATGGTCTTTTCCTTCCATTCCTTATTAAATCATTGCTTTTTTGCAAATTACAAAGACTGGCTTTTAAAGCAAAGAAAGTACAGTTGATGAAGATGCATCTGTGGTCAACCCATGCAAAAATCACTGGGACCTGGTAGGTCTTGTTTGATCTTGCCTGATCACCTCCACTCTGCTCTGCCTAGCTAGTACTGTAACACCCCTCCTCCAAAGCATGATTAAACATAGACTTTCCCCCCCAGCTACATGATCTCACTGGATGACAGGGTAGCAAGAATAACCTGATTAACCTGATTCTATGACAGTCATAAAGTAATGTTTTCAATTTTACATCTAAGATTAACTTTTATTTTATTTTTTCATGACTGCAGAGCAAGTTCGTTTTATTGTTACAGGGACATCATTAAAATATACCTCAGTGTTTGTAACTTTAAACCCCCAGAGACTTTTCCTATTCAGGAGGCAGAGATCTACTTTGGTAGCTAGAGAGACGTCACCACTCCCCTCCTCTGCTAACACTGCCTGGTGTGAAACATATGACACGGTATCACGCATCATAGATATATCTTTATCATAATCATATCTTTATCAATGATCTGGATGAGGGATTGAATGCCCCCTCAGTAAGTTTGCAGATGACACCAAGTTGGGGGAGAGTGTTGATCTGCTGGAGGGTAGGAAGGCTCTACAGAGGGATCTGGACAGGCTGCATCGATGGGCCGAGGTCAATTGTATGAGGTTCAACAAGGCTCAATGCCGGGTCCTGTACTTGGGTCACAACAACCCCAGGCAATGCTACAGGCTTGGGGAAGAGTGGCTGGAAAGCTGCCCAGCGGAAAAGGACCTGGGGGTAATGGTTGACAGCTGGCTGAATATGAGCCAGCAGTGTGCTCAGGTGGCCAATAAGGCCAATGGCATCCTGGCTTGTATCAGAACTAGTGTGGCCAGCTGGACTAGGGAAGTGATCGTCCCCCTGTACTTGGCACTGGTGAGGCCGCACCTCGAACACTGTGTTCAGTTTTGGGCCCCTCACTACAAGAAAGACATTGAGGTGCTGGAGTGTGTCCAAAGAAGGGCAACGAAGCTGGTGAAAGGTCTGAAGCACAAGTCTTATGAGGAGCGGCTGAGGGAGCTGGGGTTGTTTAGTTTGGAGAAGAGGAGGCTGAGGGGAGACCTTATTGCTCTCTGCAACTACCTGAAAGGAAGACGTAGTGAGGTGGGGGTTGGTCTCTTCTCCCAAGTACCAAGTGATAGGACTAGAGGAAATAGCCTCAAGTTGTGCCAGGGTAAGTTTAGGTTGGATACTAGGTAAAATTTCTTCACCGAAAAGGTAGTCAGGCACTGGACCAGGCTGCCCAGGGAAGTGGTTGAGTCCCCATCCCTTAGGAGGTATTTAAAAGACATGTAGATGTGGCACTTAGGGACATGGTTTAGTGGGATTTAGCAGTGCTAGGTGAACAGTTGGACTCAATGATCTTAAAGGTCTTTTCCAACCTAAATGATTCTATGATTCTCCTGATAGATGCATCCACAACACTGGATGTACAACCACTGCAACCTAGCTCCCTGATTTAGAGAGGGGCTGCAATGGTCCTTGGTAAGGGCTTGGCTGCTCTGTTGGGAGTATGCCTGTACCAACACAACAAAATACAAGTCAGATCATGCTCCCTGTTCTGGGGTGAGTAGATCTGCACACCAAGACCTTGACTTGTTTTATCTCTGCTAAGCATAACTGCTCAGGCATGTAGCTGGGTTTGACACCCTTAAAACATTTGTCACCGAGGGTCAGAGCCTAGGGATTCCTGAACACTTGTCAAGCTGATTAGGCCTTATGTTTTTAAGCAAAACCATTTCTTCCTAAACATCATTTACATTGATTGATGTCCCTGTTTTTTCATTAGGGAAATATTGAAAGTGTATAAAAGTTTGGGATCTTTAATCCAGCTAGCACTGGTTTGGCGTTCAGAAGATATATGTTATAAGCTCTGTGGACAACTGGCGTGGGTGACATGTCTATACCTGAATTTCCCTGTGTGGAAAGTGGAGGAGAAGGCACTGACTATCCTTCTAAAGTGGTTCTAAGATTTACTATCAAAAAATGCTGCACAAGACCTAGGTATTTTTATTACCGTTATTATTTGAAATTATGCAGCAATAACAGGAAGGTAAGATCATCAATGACAGCTGAGCAGAGCTTTAGTTAGGAAATGGTGTGATGATCCAGGCTGACATTTTCATTGCTTTATAAGCTCATTTATTACCTATGTTATTTGTTGTGAGAACAAAAACAAAGTGGGAAAGGAGTTTGCAGCAATCAAACTTAAAGACAAAGGCTGCATGTGAACATCATGAATTTTTAGGAAAGCTGATACAAGACGGAGCAGAGAAGCTCCAGACTGTTGACACTCTGAGAAAGTGACCATCAGGAAACACTCTGCAAGCAAACCATGAGTACTTGAAAACACCAATCTCTGCTTATTCATTTTCTTGTAGGGCTGGGCACCAAAGCTTTAACAGAGACGGTCCCCTTTCTCAGTCAGATTGCAGGCTGGGCCGCTCCGAGCCGATGCATCCCAACCACCAGGAGCTTTGGGAGAGCCTGGCAAAGGCTTGTCTCTGTCGAGGCTCAGCAAACCCCTTCACGGGGATTTGGAGATGCAGCTCCTTCTTTATCCAGAGTAGTGCTGGATAGATTCTTGTAAAATGTTTTGAAGTGTGACTGTGCCAGACCCTTGTGTCTGACAATTATGTTTGTTTAAGCAAGACCTCTGAGTTTGTAACAATGGAATTATCTATTTTTCAGGACAATTAACACAATGTTTTTGTATGAGCTGAAGGTCAGAGGATTAATGTGGTTTTATCTACAATGCATTTTTAAAAGCTAATTAAGAATCATTCAGTTCACTCTGTACTAAAGACTGAGTACATTTCACATTAGATGACTCTTGCTCCTCTGCAGCAGTACAGAGAGAGAGAGGAATGGAGGAAGAGAGGAAGAGCGAAAGAGTGAGCTGGCATGCAAATAAACAAATACATCACAGGGATGCAGTTAATGGAGAGCAATAAAAAACTCTATTCTGGTAACACTAGAGACAAAATTGCCTCCTGGACAAAAGGGCTAATCTAAAATATTAATCAGCAAAAATATTCAGTATTTGCAATCACAAGCTTTCCTTGTTAGAGGAAGAGAGATGGAGAGGAATAGAGGGAAGTGCTGCTCTCAGAGCATGATTTGAGAGATGTTTTTCTCACCTAGTGCTTACGGAGCATCTCCTCCTCTCCCTCTCTCTTGCGCCTGACAGCCTGTACACACTACCATTCCTCTGTGGGGAAAGCCTGGTTAACGGGCCTCTTGTCAGAGGTGAGTCTTCTGGGAGGAGGTACGCAAGGGTGAGGAGCAGAGGTGGGACCGGGGTGCCAGGCAGCCAGCTCCTGGCAGAACGAGCTGCCTGCTGACATGGGGACAGGTGTGGGGTGAGGAGGCAGCATACCCCGCACACACCTTGGCTTCAGGAATTGCAAAAGTTGGGGGAAGCAAAATGAGAGGCAAAATCAGAGGCATCCAGAGGCAACACAAGGATTTGAAAACCAGGGTGAGGAGTTTATTTTTAATGCAGTGGCCTCTGCCTCATCTTTTAATGGGAAAAGGTAAGAAAATTGGAAGCTGTTCCTACACTCTTGCTTTTGGATGCTTATCTATGCTGCTGATTGAAGCGGTCTGAGGTTCATTTGCTGTGTCTGCCCAAAGCATGTAAATACTATCAGACATTGAGGTGCCTCATTTCAAAACTGGGCTATGCGCTACTATTCTGTTGATCAAATGTGGCAATTATTTCAGGCTTAAAACCTTTTAGGGATAACAATAGGTGCTGCCAATCAAAGCTAAAAAGTACACATGCATTCAAAGAGCAAGCTGAATGAGGAATAACAGCAACATGTGTAGCTAGAATATATTATGGATTACCATCCTTTACACAAAGGCTAGTAAACTCTTCAAAATGCAGCAACCTACAGAGCTAATAAAAGGGACAGAAATGTACGGATGTCTCGGTTTGTCTAATTTGTGTCTTTCTAGCATTGGTAGGATGACTCACTGGATTTAGCAACAGCCTGTGAGGATGAACGTATTAATAACTTTATGCTGCAGCTCTGCCATAAAATGTAATCTTTTACAATTCTGTATTCTCAAGTGAAATACAAGCTTAGAACCAGAATAAAATTAGAAAAGATATTTGAATTGTCAGCTTATTTTCTTTTTAAATCTGTGTTTATACATTTAAATATGCAACTTGGAAAAGAGTATTCCTTTTCATCCCCATCCCTTCCCCAGTGTGCTACTCCTTACTATAAAAGACTGAAACATATTTAAATACAGGGCTACCAGGGTAGTACTCTAAGGTATTTTGTGTCATTCTGTGTATTTTTATATTGTACCAAACATAAATTAACATTTTTCTTCCCATCCATAAACGCTTGAATAGGAAAGCTTATGTAGACCATGTACGACTCAATGGCAAAGAAGCCAGTTGCATATTGAAATTTGCATTTGTAATCCACAATGTTAGTAAACAATGGGATATATATCCTTTTGGCTTTTGAGAAAATTCAACAGATTTGAATAATTAGATAACAGAGCACAAGGCTTGACTTGAGGACATAGTAACTATAGCCCTGAATCTTTCAATCCTATTTTAAACCTTTCTCCATGGTTTTAGGCATTACTCTAGTCTACAGAAAGGTTCATCTGAGTACTTGATGGCTTGTAGAAGGTTATCTAGAAAGTGTCTGACAAAGCAGCAAGTAGAACCAGTGTTTCTAGGTATTAAGATGATGACCAAACCACTAGACCGACCATTTTGTTTCTCCTTGATTTTAATGAGACTGTTTCAGACTGTGTCATTACTGGAGATATGTTTGCATTTGTGCATTAAGCATACTTGCAAATTTACTGAAATAATGGGGAAGAAAAGTTACAATAATTTTGGTGTAGACAAGACCCAAATGTTAATTTCTAATCTTATTGAAAAAGGTATCTTTTAATGCTAAATACCATGAAACACAATTGATTAGGTTCAGGACATTCATTAACTTTATTTTTAACTTTTTAAAAAAATATTTTCTGGGTGTGGATAAAGCCTCGGAAAGATAACTACCTATTTTCACATTAAGTGGTTTGATATGTTGATGTTTCTATTTATTATTTAAAATTAGCTGAATTTGTGAAATAATTCATGCAAAAATCTGTGCACTCCATTCAGTCCTTCCATGCCATGCACCCTTCAGAACTACTTATGCTCTTGATTGATTGAGTGTATAAGAGAAATCAGTGTTTCTAATTTTTTTGTAAAAATTCCAAGTTCACAGAATTGAAAATGACAGGTGTTATATATGCACATATGTATATGCACATATATAATATGCACGGAATACAATATATATAATATAATGGAAACACATTACACATATATATATAGATAAAAATATGCTGTGATATATCTATATCTATATCATCTATCTATATCTATATCTATATCTGGCTGGGATTCTTAAGTGATAATGAATTACATATGCCCCTACCTCAAATACTTAAAACTTGAAAGAGCTTACACTAACTAGTCATATATCTACTGCAGAGAAAGATAGACTTCAATTTCTTACCTGCTTTTTTAATTTCAGGGACAGCTGTCTTCTCATGAGCTTTCTCTTTTTTTCCATCTTTTTCTAAGATTTAATTAAAGAAAGTAATTTGATATGCTAGAACTCTGAATCATACACTCAAATATGCAGTCAGCCAAGTCCTGGTGGGCACATGCTGAAAAAAAAGTGACTTATTTGGGAGTTTAGTTCAGATTATTCCCTTATAGCACTTGCACCCAACTAGCCACAGAGCAATCAGCTGAAAATGAAAATTAATCAGTATGCATCAACTATGGATGATTTGGACCCTTAATAATTCATCAAAGACTAGGTGAAAATCTTCAGTGCATGAATGTGGTACCTTTTAGCTTAAGCTCCAGTAGCAATGAGATCATTAAAAAATAATGAATGACATAAATATTTTCCCATGAAAGCAAGACCTTAGTGGATTTTAGATGTTTCCTGGGAATGAATGATCCAAAATGTTATTTAGATGGATATCAAAGCTTTGCAGTTGGGTCACCACAAGTTTTGTTGTGATTCTATAAAATAAATAAATAAATCTACCCCACCTTCAGCAAGTGGTGTACCATGAACCAAGTGATATCTCCCATGAGTTTTGTGTATGACAGTATCACTATGTCCTGCTATATATAGGGACTCCATTAAATTATTTAACAAGCCCATAGCTGGCACCAAACAGGATTTTTTATTTGTCAGAAAAAGAGTTTAGAAAATATCGGACACTGAACGCATCAGACATCAGATACTGAAGAAGCGGTGACATGCAAATAGTGACTAAGCCACTAAGAGAAGGACAATACAGAGCCAGAAGCATAGGATTAACCAAACAAAAAACAATGGGATCTGAGCCAGGAGTGGGAGTAAAAGCTGAATAAGGCCAATAAGAAACATTCCCAAACCATACCTTTCTTCTTAATTTCAGTCGTAGCCCTCTTTACATCAGTCTTTTTCTTTTCCTCTTTTCTCTCTAAAAAAGGAAATAGAAGTTCAGCTGACTACTTTTACATAGAGAGAGATATATATATGCACACATACGTATGTATGTATATATATTTGGGATGGGAATCCTTAATTAGCTGCAATAGGTTCTAGGTTTGATAAGCTGGTCATTTATTTAGGAGTTTAGTATCAGCAGCTCAGGTATACAGCTTATTACTCAGAGAGTGAATGTGGCACTAAGGATAGCACTGAAACCAGTATGTACACCAGATAATTACTTAAGTAGGTACTAATTCAAGAAATTATGCCCATTAACCTTGTGTAACTAAGAGTTTATTGTAGTGATTCAGTAGCCATGCACCTGTTCTGCTTCTTTCATAAAATCTGACTGAATGGCAGCAAAACTTGCAAGTGGTACTTGGGAATAAGTGCAGAATGCCATGAAAAGTCTGCATATATAATTTATCTTTATAACACTTTTTATGAATTGAACCTTTGAAACTGTCATTACAGGACTTCTGTTATCCATGGAGAATTGCAGTTAAAGCATCATCTACAAAAGAACACGACTTGTTCTTTTAAAAGCATCTGTTTCTATTTTGTTAACTGGACAACAATAGAAACAAGGATAATGTTTTTGCTTTTTTTACAAAAAAGCTACAACAATTTAATTACTTATTCCATGAATGCTATTAATTAGAAAACTGAGAGTTCAGTAGAGGAAATGAAAAAGCTATAATTCTTATTTTTCCTTTGGGAAATGAATCCCCATTTTGATGGGGAAGAATACAATAGTACAAGACTAGCTAATCTAAATGTTTCTTTTAACTGCTCATCCACAAAAAGCCAAATTTTACCTTCAGTTTGTGCTGCATGGCTTTAGGTGTTGATGTAGTTAGTGGAACTATAGCTTTCTTTTTTGTGATGTTTTACTGTTATGAATGTGGATAAGAAACCAAGTTTTATTACCATACGAAATGGCATAAGGACCATAAGCCTTTAAACAAGTGTCTTTTCTTTACTTGAAAAATATTTAAGGTATAGGAATATTTTCTGAAGCCAGCAGATCCAAGAAGCAAATATGCTATTATCCTTTGCATAAATTAATATGAAGATAAAGGAAAAATGAAGAAACTTACTTTTCACTTCTCTAGCTACCACAATAGACTTTTCTTCTGCATGAAAAAATATATACAAACAGGGAATGCAAAAAATTAATTGAAATACTGCACAGCATGTTTCCTAAACCAAAACAAAATATGTGTATGTTTGATAGAAAAATTGTTGTTTTCATAGAGTACCTGAATTCCACAGTCTGTCCATGGTGCTTTCATAAATAAAGTTATTTTGCCTATCATGGAGGCAATGTATTTACTAATATTCAGGGTCTCCCCAAACCATACTTCTGTTGATTTTCTGACAATAGTGTTTAACGTTAAGCATCATCTTGACGTGTTCCAGTTCTTTCTTGTTTTAAACTGATTTGTTCAATGCATTTCCCTTGTTATTGTCTTGAGAAAATGAAGCAGAAAATCCTTGCATGTGTTTTACAGAATGATTCTCCCCGTGTTTTGTGTGCTTAATTCTCCCTGCTGAAACCCTGAGCGTACTGGATGTCGAGCTACAAATGCCTTTGTGTTGTGAGCGTGCTTTCTCATACTCAGGTTTCTTAAGCATGTATAGAGCATCAGAGTAGTGCTCATCCTCCACAAGTTGTCTGGAGCTTCATTTTCTTGTATATTTTAATATTCTTGTTATTGTCTATCTCTAGGGTTCCCAGGAGTCCCTCTTTCTCTCTCTTTGACATGCTGTTCCAGAGACTCATGCTAGGGACTGTGGCTGCCTCCTCAAAATGGAAGACTGTTCAGCTTCAGATTACAGACAAGCTGTTCCACAGCTCCACTTTCCTGTGCCGCCTATGACTTTTCAGTGTTTCATTTCCACATGCAGTGCACAACTCTTCTAATTTCTAAAATGTGGTTTAATCGTTTGCTTACTCTGCCTGATGTAACTGAAACTGTTAAACATATCAAGTCTATCAGTTACTGTCAGAGAAATCTTTCTAACTGTCTTCCTTCCACTAACCTTTACTCCTAGTAACTAGAGACTGAAGTGCTTCTGGTACTTCTGTGATTTCCAATTTTTTCTGAGTGCCTCAGTTCTGGTGGAGCTGTAAACAGCTCCATTCTTCCAGTTAGATTAATTTTTCTGCTTCCTTATACTTCTGGTGCTATGTGATGCACAGGAATAATTTGTAAGCCCAGGGTCCTTGCAACCAACAAGTTTCTGTTTAATCAGAGACTATTTCTGCCTTTGAATTTGTAGCATTTTGCATGCTTCTGGGGCTCTGCTAAGACACATGAAATCTGCTCAGTTCAGAGCCATGTGTCTTGAGAGCCATGAGCTGAGGCATGGAGCTTTGAGAGTTGGAGCTTTGTATGGAAGATGGACAGGAAGTAACAGGAATTTTTACTGCAAATAAGCTAAAGCACACTACATCCCTGGCTGCAGAGTTTTTATTGCTAAGTCATTCCACCAATTAATTCCACTGACATAATTTTCTTCCATCAAGCTCTCAAGTTACAACATTCAGAGTGTCCAGGGAGCCTAGAGACATCTGTATTTGTTATGAATTTTCTAGAGGGTGATTACATAGAGGTATTAAAGGACCGTGGCCCCTATTTCCCATTAGCGCTGCCCAATGCAAGATATGCACTCTCGGTCAAGTCTGAGAAAAACAGTCACAGGGCTTCCATTCACATCTCAACTGCATCTAGCCCCATTGATGTCCCTCACAGCTACTACTGACAAAAGTTTATGTAAATGAGAATGATGGACTTGGTAAATGGATATTATGGAAAAAGCTATTTCTGATTTAAGGAAGCAATCCCATTTTTTTGAATAAATTTATTTCCTCTCAATTTGAGTAGCTCACATTTTGATTGTTGCATATTAAGTGTATATTTAACACCAGCAAAAATTGTCATATATGAAGCAGTAAATGCAGTGGGTTTTCTCCAGATATGTACACAGCTAAATTAAGAGGCAGAGCAAATAATTAAATAGGAACTTATGCAGGTCTTTTGCACTGTAAAATATGAACCCCATCTGTTAATTGAAAGTACTTATTTTTTCAGCTAGGAACAGTAACAGGACTACGAATGTCCATGGATCAGCTGCATAAAGAGGGATCATAATATGTGCGAACAGTGGGTTACACAAGTAAAACACAAGGTGGTTTTGATGATTCAGGGTTGACTACAATATGGAATTCAAGTGCAACTGACTATTGAAAAATCTATTGTTATTGTTACTGTTTCTTGATAATGTAATTAGTGCTATTCACCAGGAGCACTAGTCCTGAGCCACATTTTACGTATAGGGTGTAAGAGATATGCGTACAAAAAGGCTTCACCTTCAAAAGCCTGCAATGCCTTTACAAGAATGAAATAGGGACATATGCAGATGGCAGAGTACAAGATGACAGAATCAGTTAGCAAGGCAAGCAGTGGACTTTGCATTTAGTCAAGTTTTTTTCTGTAGATCCTATGCAGAAGTGGAGCTTTATGTAGTATAAGGAGGAATCCAGTGAGCATGAGAAGTGTGAACTAAAGCAGTGATGTGCTATTGAATGGGAAATTCAGGTAAAAACTTTTTCCTGGGGGAAAAAAAAAGAAGCAGCATAGAATAGTTTTCTTGGGAAGTGACTGGTGCAAAGAGAACAGCCCTAAAGCAAAGAAACATCTGAGGTGGAATTATTTATTTCTGAATAAGGGGTGAGGGACCGAGGTCACAGGCGGAAATCCAAGTAAGATTCAACAGAGACCACGAAAGAGGCGTTTCAATCTGAATTGCCTTTACCAGCTTTGACAATGTCTTTGTACTATTCTCATGGGACTTCGACTAATTCTTGGACTACGGGGGGCGGGGGAAGATAACAGAAACATGAAAACAATGCAGCACTTGAAAACAGGCCTGGTAAGACCAGTGTGCTACTGTGCCAGTGCTGAGTGGAATCTAAATTTAGGGATGCACGTGAGTTACTAGGCATAGTGTCATGGGAATGCTGCCCGGGAACTGGAAGAGGAAGGCACTCTAAGAGTTTCTTCTCCATATTGCTCCAGATGCTCCATGTGCTTATGGAAACACTGACTCTGGAAGGAATTGTCAGCTCATCCCAACCCCTCTAAGAAACTGAGGTAAGGAGCGCAGCAAAATGCAGCCACTGGTATGCATGCGTATAATAAACACTAACTAGTGGCACCGAATGCCAGAAGTGTGGAGATGTTTTGGTTCAGATAAGCCTTCTAAAGTTCAGATACGTATACAAGGCTTATCTGCATTTGTCTAAAACCCTGTTGTCAGGAAATCTCAGGAGAAAAGCTCTTGTGAGAGACTTTGGATATTGCCTGGCTTTGTGAAATACTACAACAGCTTTTCTTGCCTACTGATTCTGGTCCTGGCAGAAATGAGGAGCAGCAGAGATGCGTGTATACTCACCTACATACAAAATAGAACAAAACAAACATTAATTTAGCTTTTCCTGAGAAACTATAATTGAGACAGTATGCAATAACTTCATTCTAGGTAAAACTTCATTCCATTTTTCTGCAAGCATCTCTGTACACCTTAAGCTGTTACCAGCATAATTTTAAAAGACCATTCAAAAAAAAAAAGTTACATTTAAAAAATTTTATTTCCTTATTAATTTTGAAGAGATCATGGTTCTTTCTTTGTTTTAATTGGTGACTGAAATCCTTTCCCTGCTGAACCCAATGGAAGTTTTGCTGTTGATTTCAGTGAGACCTGGATATCATTTTAAATATTAAAATGACTCATTACGTTTCAGTTTTTTATGACATTTCTTTCCCTTTTGCATGTTGCTTAGGGTGGAGACTGACAATGACTAGTCAGTTGCACTTTTGATTCTAAACAATTTCACACACATTCACACAATAAGGCCCCTTCAGGGTTACAAACATTTTAGAGGAATTAAAAAAAATACAAGGAAATATTTCTGCTTAGTTTAGGATGCTATGAAAACTCATACTTTTAAAATTAAATCTAAATATCAAGTAAAAATTGACCTCAGCTGTATCTTTGAAAAAAAATCCCTTTCTGAGTTAAGAGTGTCCTTGTTGGTCCAGTTATTTTCTCTATGAGAAATAATTCTGTCTTGTCTCAGCCAAACTACTGAAAAGTCAAGAAAGAGCAAAGAAACCTAAATAGTATTAATCTAAAGTTCTTTGAATTGCTTCTCTTCCCACACAAACACATATACGTGCACACACGCGCGCACACACACACTCACATACTCTCTCTAACTTACAGGTGAGTGCTTAGGCCAAAATTAAGTGCATTTTTTGAAAAGCTCTGTTTAAACCACACCATTTCATTTCAGCTGAGTAATGCAATAAAATTTGTTCTCATATTGAGCAAGTGAAAGTCCAATGGGGCACACAAGTCGTTGGAGATATAGTACACTCTCAAGTCCTAGGAAATCTCTCCAGCCTGATTTTGCGTTTTGAAACTGCCTCACTGTTTTCAAATCCCAATCATCTGAAACACTATTTGGCAGCTTTGAAGATTGCTTATGGAGATATTTCTGAGGTCTGCAGAAAGTATGTAATAGCAATAACATGCTTGAAATTCCTAGTGCTTTCATGTGCCCCACATAGGTGTTCCTCATTTCTTCCTGTAGTGATTATAGGCTCCCGTTTCATGGCTCTGTTGAATTAAGCACCAAAACTGTTCATTAATAGCATAGGGCCATATGTTGCCCTCACTAAACAACACAGTAGGGAGCAAAAGAGTACAAATACCAGTGTAATGAAGCTAGAGTATGCATGCCAAGGGAAAAAAGAGAGGGCATGCCAACTTCCATGACAAGACCAGCAATAGAAACTTCTTTGGAGAATGGTCAATGGCAAATATGATGCAAATATGATTATGATGAAGAATTAAATTCCCAGGGGAACACTGATTTCTTATGGTATGACCTTCCCTAGCAAGAGGCAAACCAACACAGCTAAGGCAGCAGGGTTAGCCTTCTCCCTCCTTGTGACTGATATTCCTACTAGGCAACACAAATCAACAGCAGCACCAATTGTGTTACCGGTGCTGGGAAGAGTTTTGATGATGCCTTTTATGGGGCATGTTTTTGAGCAAGCATGTCTGAGGTTTAGGAAAACGGGATGACCAGGATATGCAGGACCTCTTCTGCAAGGCTTTCCCTTTTCTTTCCAAAAAACCATGGAATTTCTGCCTTTGAAATCCCAGAGAATCTTAATCCAAGTAAGTATTTTCTATTTGCAAGTGCAACATATGCAAAGGATTACTGCTTTTCTGTAACAGTTAAAAAGGTTTAAAAAAATTAAAATAATCTTCAGAGTTATTTGGTGTTGTTTTATTGGGCAGATTTTGGTGAATATTTATTTTTAAATGCATAATCTAATATTGCAAATTGGATTAATAATAATGATGAGAAAACATAGTAATATTTCTAAAAAAATATATACATCTCTACATAATTTTTCTACATTCTAGGAAGTTTTTTTCCCAATGTCTATTTAATTTTTTTCTGCCTTATGCTAGAATAAAAGTAGTACAGAAGATCCTCATGTCATTAAGCAAAAGGTCAAGGGCTTTCTGAAACAGTGAAGATTTACGCTTTTTTCATCATAGCTAAATCATTAGTGTTTACTGCCTAAATGTATAATCGAAATCATTAAATAATGCACTTTGAAACCTTGTGCATATTATTTCAAAGGTTTTACTGTCTTCAGTACAGACTCATGGAGATGTAGGGCCCATACTTCTCAAAAAAACTTGGTTTTATACTGTATATACAATACGTTGTCAAAGCTACCTAAGCTGTTTCTTCTAATAAACTAGATTAAAACCTAGCCCATTGTATTATGATATGTCTGACAGAAATATTTTTCTTATTTCTTTTTATTCTTCTTTGGATTAAAATTTATCAGAAAATGGATTTTCATCCACAAATCATATCAGTATTATTAAAAATGTTCTGAATTTGGAGAAAACTTCAAAATTCTGCATTTTTGAAAGGTTTCTGTTGAAACTTGAATCACTGTCTTTCAGTATAAGGATTTTTTTTCAGGGTAATTGATTTTATATTACAAAAGAAAAAAGTTTTTTATAGCACAATCTGTGTACAAGAAGGCGGCCATTGACAGACTGTACAAAGGCAGATTGATTTGTACAAGATTTATATACTTCTATACATCAAGGGAGCCTTGTCAAAATTTGTATTGGCTTTAGTAATTTAGATACTCTTGGTTATATCCCCTAATCTGGTATTCATGAACGGAAGTATAGACTAGAAATTCTTCTTAGATAGTCGGATAGTGTACATTCTAAACAGCAACAAAGATAGATGTAGTTTTCTGTTTCAATGCCAATTTAACCTTTGCAGGAATTTTGGAGGAAGTTAAACATATTTCACAGCAACTCACTTTACTGCATTCTTCAAAATCTGTAATTAGAGGATTCAAACAGTGATCTGGAGAAAATATTTTTTTTCCTCGGAGACCCTCTGAAGACATTACAGAGATTTTAATTTTTTCTTTTTTACCTCATTTAATATCACAAACACCAGCAAGATGGCAAAGAACAGCCAGTATATTTCAGTCAAAGAAGGGGGATATTTCAGAACCCATCAACATCCATTAATAGATCAGAACATTTATGTTGATGACTCTTCCATGATAAATGCTCTCCCACTCAAGATACAAGCGCAGATTTCTAGGACAATATAACCTGCAAAATCATACTCAGATACAATGCTGTTCAAAGTTTTTTTGTGATACAATGCTCTTCAAAGTGGTATAAAGCATACTGTCTGTTTGAGACCATATATAATATACATTAAGATTCCTTCCACTGAGAGAAGGATTTTGATACAGGCTTCTCACAGAGATGCTGTGATCTTGTGAGAAAGCAAAGACATCCTATTCTGGAATAATTAATATGAAGCCTTACTAATAACTAACTAAGCCTTTGAGCTTAGTTTCGACATTTCTTGTTTAACTGCAGCATCTTCTGAGAGATTACCCTGCCATGTCAGAGAGCATGGGAGTACTACCCCAGTAACATGGGAGGACTATCAGAAAGGAGAGTCCTTCTCAGGTGAATGGGGAAATGGAAGAAGCTAAAAGCTATGTGAGCTGAGCAAAGAAGCAAGACCTGAGAAAGAGATTCACAGCGAATCAATCTATCTATCTACACTGCAGAGCAGTTTTAGGATGCCAGTGGATAATAAAATAGAAGAAAGCTAGAGTTAAAAGAGGTGGAGAAGACTACAGTCAAGGAAGAAGCATATTAAAGTCAAATTTCAGATAGCCATGGAGAACAGATCTGTTCAAAGAGAGTGCTGCTTCCAAGTCCTTGGGAAAGCTCCAGAAAAAGATAAGATAAAGAATTTAAAATGAGTTATTTTACTTCATGGTTTGCCAAACAAGGCTTCCAAGCCTGGAACACAAGTAGAAGTTACATATCAATGTCTTTCTCTTCACAAATTCCCTTTCCCTCTTTCTCTTGTTTATTGTTAGAGGATGTTTTGTTTTGTGTTGTTATTCTCTTCTGTTGGTGACCTGAAACTTCAAACTCTTCATTGAACTTTGAGTGTAACATCTCAAGACAGCAGTGCTTTTTGAAAAGAGACAAACCACCATGAAATAGGAGAGCAATGATCTGTTCTTTTCCCTTCTGACCAGATGAGTACAAAGCATTTCACTTTCCAACCAGGAGATATCTGAAAAGTTCAATTCACATGCACACAATTCAATGCAATTTATTGCATGCTACTAGAATATAGTGAACAAATTGGGATTGTCTCACATAATCACCTCTTTTCCAAAAAAAAATTTCTGTGGAAAGGAAGAGAAAATGGCAATGACAAGGAGAGAAAGTCTGAGATTTAATACAACAACAATATGCTGTTTTTCTAAGACCTCACAAATTCACCCCAGTGTAGTTTCTACTGGGCATTGGATACTATCCAGGAAAAACTTCCTATTTGAAAGTATCAAATCTTTTAAAAATGTTAGAGACATCTGGCATGTATACTGCCACTATTTTCACCTTCTCAGAAATCAAGAATGGTCCAAGATTACCTAAGAAGGCAGTGACAAAACAGGACAATAGTGAAAATATCTCGATCTAGAAAAAGAATAAAATCTTTTCAGCCTTTACCAGCTGCGTGGTTTAGTATCTAGCATCTGAATATCACTGAGTTGGAAAGCCTAGGGTCTAAATAGATTGGTTTCATAAATTTTCTGTGTGACAACTGTTCTGTTACTTCCTATGGTTTTACCTTTTTTCAGAGCTGGTTGCTTCTGTCAAAGGCTGGGCCAGTCCTTCCGTGTTATATAAAGTACATTTCTCAATTAACAAATGCTTGTACTTGTTCCCTATTCTGAGAACTTATTATACTATCTTCAACTATCTGCATGATAAGAAGAATCTTTAGTTTCAAACTGTCCCTTCACCTGATCTGTGATATTTAGTGATGTACCAGTCATAAAGGTATGTAAGCATTAAGAAGTCACAGGCAGATGTCTCTCCAACTATTTCAGAGATTTAAATTTCTCTGCCTACTCCTTTTTTTCTCCTTCTGACATTGTGCCAAATATTCCTATAAATTACTTAATTATTTTCCGCAGGGCTGAAATAAAGATTCAGGGTTTAGGGTTCCTAAAGGCACTGTGGCATATTTTCTCATATATGGAAACCACATAATAGTGCAAATATAACAGCTTTTCACAGCAGCATTTTGCAAGTAATTCTTCCTTCTTCATTTCCTCTAAAACTCTTGCATGAACAGTATTGCATCCTAGTGACTGGCCTTGAGCCTTAAAGGGAATTTAGCTGTACGATTCTGAGCAGATAATCTGCCCCCCAATTTGTTTGCCAAATGGGTGTCTAATTTACATTCACAATTACCTCAATTGCATGCATAAATGAGCTAATGAAACACACAAATGTGTAACTGGTCATAAACAGTCATTTCCATGTGCAATTGCAGTAATTGCATGCTCCTCATGATTTTGAAAATCAAGAACTTAATGTTAATTTGATGCTAGTTCTTGTTGTATAACAGTTATATTTAAAGATTAAGTTTATCACTCAGCAAATGCAGCAGTCTTTTTCTATTATGTCTTTTTTCCATTATGGTTAATTGGTGGATAACAGTGTTTAACATTGCAGGGACTTCTTTTTGCTGATAAGCAGGGTTCAAACATTTCCCTAAAATAAGCAGGACTACAAATCTATTTATATACTATATTGTGTCACAATAACCACAGTTATATACTCCTTTAAACAGTGTGTTTATAAAGAAGTATTCATTTGAGGTAAAAGAGATTTTGGGGAAAGAGATAATAAGTCACATAACTATTTTTACCCAAACATTCTGATTCACAATAATCACATTACAGAAATATCTAATTAATTTAACTCTTTGTTTTAGTCATAGGTTCTGCCAAAACCTAACTCTCATTTTCTGTTTCCAAATGCAGGCGAATCTTGTAGCTCTTGTTACTTATTCTGCTGCCATCGCATCTGTTTTTCTCTTAGATTGCATTTGCTTTCTGGATAACATAGAACTAAGACCTCTATGAGAGAGATTAGTAAGTGCCATGGTGTGACTGAATGACTCCGAAGTATTATATGAAAACTGCTCTATAATTACATAAAGACTCACGTGTTTAGTACTATTAAATTGTATGGTGTAGAGACCAAGAATGTATATTGCAGCAGTAGTTTTATGTCATCAGACATAGTCCATTTTAAAATTAAAATGCATATTTCAACCATTGTACTGATATTAGACTGTAAACAACATTATTCAGTTACAGGGGTTATGTTTTAGTCCTCTGAAGGTAAGATCTGACTTTGGATTTTTCTTTCAGTGGTTTTAACAATAGGAATAGGGTTGATAAATGCAGAGCCAGAAATATTATGATGTTCATTATTGCAGATAATAATACACAGAAACATTACTGAATAACAATAGCTGAAAGAGTAATCCAAATTATATTAAGAGGATAATGTTGATTATGTTTACAGTTAGATAGCAACTTATGGCTGAACACCATCCAAAACATTTTACAGACTGGGCTTTGATCCTGTGATCTGTTTCACTCAGGAAATCCCCTGAGCCATCTGTGGGACTACTATAAGGAATATTTAGGTCTTGTCATGCAAATATGATTGTGCCATTCATGTCCCAGGCCTAATTGTTTAATCAGTTTTGTAATATAGGTTATATTTATAAACAAAATTCATTAGAACAGAGAGTCAAGTTCATGAGTAGAAGCCAATAAAGGAGGAAAAAACTCAAACTTGCCTTCAATAGCTGCTGGTTTCTTTCTTGGACTGTGTTCTAGAAGAAGACGAGGTGGTACCATTTCCTTATGCCCTGCACATGAATATACAGGTTAAGAAGCATAGAAAATGTGTTCACTACCAGGCTGAGCAGATTCACTGAGAGGCTGAGCTCCCTTCAAGATTGTTCATGTTTAAAATATTACACTGTGCATAAAAGCTATTATCTTCTAGACACCATAGGAAGGAAGTGTATTTCTCAACAAATAATTTATTTTTAAGAGACACATTTTAAATCAATGAAGTCCAAGTGACTCAAGCATATGCTGAAATGCTTACAGTTCTATTTTTCTTCATTAGACTAAAAAACTCTGAAGAAGAATACTGTGATGATAATAAGGTTACATATTCATGATGCTTCTTCTACAGTAAAAGCTTATTTTCTTCTGTCAAACAAATGATCTTCAGTTGTTCCCTCAAGTCCACTTATTACGAACTTCTTGAAACACCAGTAAAAATTATTATGTTTCTCATCCTTAAGGATTATTCTTAATTAGCCAATACCAACCAGGTCATGCACTGTAAACACTGACAAGATTCTGAGTCCAGCTGCTGACTGAAACACCTCTACTCTCTCTACTCTCTCAACTGTCTTAGCCTATGTGCAGATACCATGCTTTATGCAAAATATTTTTCACTTCTTTTCCTCAAAGATTCACAAACAGATCTGTTGCACTCTTGTATTACTTATGCTTCTTTTATGGTTTATAACACCTGTTTGCAGTCTCCTTATTTCCTTTTAATTTCTTTCTCTAACATCTATGCTCAGTAGCTATCATGTCATTGTCATTTGGAAAGCACAATTTGTTGTGACCTGTGAAATAAAATTAAGTAGTTAAATATAATATCCATTCAGTCATATGCACCAGCATACATTCACTACACCAGAGTCCACATGCAATTAGGCTGTTAAATCTCAACTTCAGCTCCACGTCATAAACCCAAAGCCATGCCTCATGCTTGGTGATAGACTCAGAGGAGAAATTAAGTTGTTAATGAGCCTTGGAAACTGCAGTATCATACTTACCCCTCTCATTTTACAAAGATATGTATACTCATGGGGAATGCATGTGACAAACATCGTCTTGAAGACAGCAGTGGGATCTGAGCACTATGGTCTTAATGCTATTACATCTCATCAGCATATGTATGATTACAGGCAAATAATTTGCAAGCATGTAGTTTATCTAGTTCATCCAGTAATTTGTATAAAATATCACACACGGAGCCGCTCAAACTTGCCTCACAACCCTGACCCACTGACAAAACGTTGACGCATTGACAAAATCAATGCATTGACAGTGCAACAAATGGTAAAAATCTTAGGTTTTACACATATTTCCTGCCTTGGCAATAATCACAAGTGAGTATTTACCAATCTCATCACAGAATGACCCTAGCCTTAAAATGAATGATAAGCACACTTCAGGAGTCCAGATGTCTAGCCATGATTTTCCAAATTCTGTGTGTCTTAAAAAAAATCATCTTGAAATTGCAAACTGAGCTAATGAGATGCTGAATACCATTTGTTGCCAACCAGAATAGAAAAGGTATATCCATAACCTCTGTCAACATACAGAAACTTCATTAACTGAATTCCTAGTTCAGAATGAAAACAAAACCAATATAAAAATTAATTAAGAATGGGTAAATAATCTTATTCTTTCTGCTAATTTTAATTAAAATTCCTAGAATAAAATTTAGTTCCTTTTTTTCTTTTCTTTGTTTTTTCCTAAACTAGATCACCTAACCCTAGATGGAAAAAGTGTTAAATTTTATAACTTGGACTAATTGTTTTGTGTGAAAGATGATAAAGGGCAGTGGCTCAGAATGTTGAGTAGATCAGTAATGAAGAAGGATAGTCAATAATTTGGACTGCAGCGTGGTATCTACTGTGTGGAGCAATGATCTAAAACCTCTAGGTCAAAGTATAGGCTGGCCCCATTATCTTCCTGTTCTTTACTGTAGCAGCAGTTTTCTAATGATTGCACCAGTGTTAGCTAGTATAATGCCAGTGCGATACCACTTATTGCTAATGACTTGTCAAGTTCTATTTTATAGTTTTACAAGTTTTAAGCAAATCATTTATTTCATGCAAATTGATCACATGATCCAATATGAGAGTGTTTTAAGCACCAAAAGCTTAAGCTTCACAGATCAGAAACTTTCCCTTAGGCCAGAATGTTTGTTCTGAGCAGGTTCCCATCCACTCTGATAAAAAGCTTCTTTATTGTTTCCATGTGTTATTAAATGTCTCTCTATTCACTTTGAAGGCAATGCAAAGGACAGTAGCTGAATAAATATTTCATCCATTCTTTTGATGAAAAATATTAAAGGGGATATCCTTAGTCAAATTTCTTTTCCTTTTTCTCTCATCTGTAAGTTATAAAGCACAAGTGGTTTTCTGTAGTAGAGAACTCATAAATAGAAATGAGGAACTGGCTTCAGCAGATCAGACCATTAGGATTAATGGTGTCTACTATCTTGACTCCAGCAGTGGCCAGTTGGACACATATCCATGATGTAAATGAGAGGTAGGCAGGACATTTTTAATGATCTGGCCAATCAGATTAGTCCAAGAATCATAAGAAGTCATTATCCAGATTACCACTATTATTATTGGACATACAGTTATCTCGCTGCTTTAAAAAGGCAGCCACAGAAAAGCACTGAAATTTAGTATCTGCATATTTATTTGCTTCTCATTTCAAATGTAGACCTTTTTTTTTCTACTAGGAGATAAACTGAAAAGGCTCATTTGACTTGATTTTATTTTTTTCTTTTTTATTAGGGTTTGATTGCTCCAAAAGATGTAAAGACACAAAAATGTACATACATTTCTGTGCCTGATCTGTCCATGCAGTTGTGCTACAACATTTCTATGCCTAATCTGTCCATGCAGTTGTGCTACATATACCTCCTTCATACATGATATTGTAAACAGCTATCTGACAACAAATTACAGCCGATGGAAAATGAAATAGTGAAAAGTTTTGACTTTAAGCTCATGGGAATGTTCTCACCAGGAGAAAAAGTGTCATGTTAAGACATGAGTAGCTTCCTCAACTGCCTGAAAGGAAAGAAATATGCTGCAAAGATGAGTAGAAGGTTTAAGAAACTAGATGGTAACATGAATACTTCCTTGAAAATAAGCTACAGTCCTCAAGCTCTTTGAAACTTCTGTCGTCAGTGTTTATTAAATCACTTGAGATGTCACAAAGAAATTAATGCTGACTTGGTTTACGAATATTTTAGATTTTATATTATATGATAAGGAACACGAGACAAACTTTAATTACCTTTTCTCAATCTAGGAAGTGTCTTTCTACATGTGTCAAAAATGTCGTGTCTGAGCATTGAGAATAAATTGATTTCTTATGATAACAGCAAATCAGGTGGGTTTTCTTTCTTCCCTGATCTGCTCAGTTCAATTTGTCTTCAGCAACCTTAATTGACAGAGATAAAGTCTCTAAATTTATCTTCCTAAATGAAAAGATCATGGGATAAAAGAAAATACTTCTAAAATTATTATTATTGTTATTATTATTGTTGTTATTATTACTATTATTTTTATTATTAAACAACTAAAAGCATTGTAGACGGCTGAATATTCCAACTGGATATGGGAAGAAATAATGCCACAACAGAAAGCAATATGTGGATACACCATTCCTATGACTGTGCACTTCCTCATATCCATATACCGGCTATCTGAACAGCAGGAATCCTATGATCCAACAGCACCAGCACTTTGTTACAGTGTCTCTCAAATAGCGCAGCAAAATGTCTTCAGATAAATCTCATTCTGCCCAGATGTGACATCTTTCCCTAATGATAGTAGAAGTAATTGAAATAAAGTAAATGTGCTCTTTGCAGAGTCATTTTTTATGAAAAGTAAATTCAAATCAAATGTTTCATGAAGCTTGGAACAAGACATGGATCAGCAGAATGAGGTAAGACTGCCAAATGTGCTTTTAGAGGATTGAAATGTTAATGGAGTACCACTGTTCTGGCCAGGCTTCCAGTTTTGACATGTAAGTTGCTTGAAGTTAAAGATGTGCCTCTCCCTTGTTGTCAGTTGTTACTCTTCAGACATTAGACTGCCACTATTCTGAGGAAGTGTTTCTCCACTTTTAGTACGTGCACATGAAAAACTATGAACAAACTGTTTTTCATTACGACCACTCCCAACAGACAACCAGGATGCAGCCAGACCATTTTGACTGTGAGGAAATGCAATGGATGCAGATCATTCTATGACAGAAGGAATCACATTCATAGAACAGTTGAATTGAGTTTGATTTACTAATCTGGATGTAGCCCACAAGTCTTAAAAGTGGTAACAAAATTATGTCAAATGGAAAAAAATAATTTAAACAGGCACTTACTGACCTATTTGGAACTCAATTTTTGACAGTGGCAAATGGAATTAATGGATAATAAAATGAGGCTTTTAAGGAGGTCTATCCTAGTAGCCAACATGTATTTCAGTTTTTCAATTACATGCAGGATCTGGCTCTTTATTAAATGGATAATTGCCCAACATACAGTGAAACTCTCATTTTGCATGAGGTTGATACTACCTAAGGAAAAACACTGTTACAGTATATGCAGCGATTACCACTAGCAATACAATCCTTTAAATTGTCATATTCTCTTACACTGGCTATCAGCCAGTTACTATTATAATGCATAAGAAAAGAAGAAAAGGGGAGATATTACATGCATAATGCCCAATCTATCTATGTGTTCCACTTGGGTTTAAAATACATTAAAAATATCACAGATAATATTGGAGCTCTACATAGTGTCTAACTTATGTGTAAAGCATGTTATTGGGAGATACTCCTCCCACAACACACACAGACAACAAAACCAAGCCTATTATAAATAACCTAACAGCCTTGGGAGGCCATCTGTCTATTAAGCTAAAAGCAAGGACCAGTAGGTTAACAGTGAAGGTGTAGGAAGGATGGATGCAGACTGGTAATCTAAATGATCTTTTGAATGGAGTAGGGGGAAGGGTTAAATTTCCCTTCTCAAGGCACCAAGCAAAAAGTAACAGCAACTTGATAGTCTTCTATTTTTAATACATAGAGATTTGAGTTCATCCCTTGGTTTTGATGGTACATTCTTGTATATATTTATATACATTTATACCTACTATTACATACTATATATATGTGCACTCACGAGCATGTGTGTACATATGCATGCACATATATACACACATATAGATATTTATTTAGTGATGTTTCTGAAGAGAAAATGCTTTTTCTAGCCCTACTTGATTTGGTAACTGAACAGTTGGGAGATTCCATTGGTGCAGATTCCTGGAGGTTGTGTGAACATCAGTTAGTTGGTACGTTTTGACTCAGCCACCAAACCCAATTAAAGTCACAGCTGGGAATTTGTTTGATTTTTTTTTCTTTTCCTGTGGGTTTTTATCTCACATAATGCAAGTGTGCATAACAAGTATACAAATCAGGCAGGCAAGAGAGGCATGGGTAACGCCATGAGTGGTTTTTTTTTCCTGATTTAACCTACAGCCGATGCTATTGGTCCCAACCAGAAATGTATACAATGTATCTTAGCTGCACAACTGAGCTGTGCCGTTAAATCCATTTACAACAATGTATCTGTTGAGAATTCTTTTCCAGAGATTTTTACCACATTGAGACTCCAAAATCCCTCTTTAACTCAACCCATATCTTGTGAAAGCTGTTCTACTTTTTGTGTTCAGAAGATTGAATTCATTAAGGAGTTAAAAGTTAAGTTTTAACAGTTTGTCATTACACATTAAGTGAGAAGTCACACAGCCTTCCTTGACATTAGAAGAAAACTGAATTGAAAAAATTGAAAATTGAATTGAATTGTCTCCACTTCCTGCCATTATTTATCACATGCATTTAGCAGGTAAAAATAATCCTACATGTTAAGTTTAGAAATATTGAAAGATGGATCTCAAAGAACTAAGTCCTAGGACAGTGGAAATGATGGGTTATTGTGTGGAAATGATGGGTTATTATAGTTATTGCTACATACTGGAGTGCAAAAGGACTATAAAAGCAGATTATAAAATGAAAAGACATATTCAGCCTTCCTCTCTCTCCCCAAATAACCTTTAATAAATTGGTATCATATACAGTGATCGATCCCTAGCATAATTAACATGAATATCAGGAGTTGGTATAGATGCATACTTTTCACAATATGAAGTATCCACAGGAAAATAATTAAAACAGAGAACAGAAAACACTGCAATTAAATACTTGCTGCTAGCAATTAAACAGAATGGAGGGGACTGATAAGCTGTTATGATGAAAGGCAATAAACACTGACTATGTCATGTGATCACTGCTCAGCAATTTATGAGTTATTTGTATTTGGTTTATCTGTACATAGCATCATTTCAACTGTCATTAGTCCAACTGCCTCTCAGAAACATTCAGTGCTAAAATTAGAAAAGCTATCTAGACATTACTTCAAGAATGCTAAAACTTTATGTTGTCTTCAAAAAAGAGTGCGTATGCCAGGTCTTGCTAAACAAAAACAGCCTAGCATTGATAAAATCAAATTACAGATACCATAGTCTCTCACAATTAGAGATATTTGTAGATATGTTTAATATAGAAATCATTGGAAGTCCAACTGAATCCAAATAGCTATGACCACAAGCCAAGAAGTTTTTCACCTCTCTGAATCTTTTTGCCAGAATGAGAGAAACAAGAAGTTAATGATTATGTTACCTGTCTTGTCTATACTTGACAATCACCTAAGAGAGTGAATCTATAACCATTTTTCTGAAGTAGGAATTTCAACAATGCAGTTTGAAGTTAGATGGAAAAGAACTGAGAGATTTTATTAGACTAAATATCAGGAGTAGGGCCCAAAAATACAGAGGTGTTGGCTACTAACTCTTGTTCCTCACTCCCACTGAAATCAATGAGCGCTAAGTATTAGGTAGGTGTTAAGTATCTGATACCTTTAAAGGTTAGGCTCTGTGTAATTAAGAAACTCAGTGAGCTTCCTCTTTCCTCTAAAAGTGCCATGGCAGTAATATTTTTGGGAATTACAAGATTATGAATTAGTGATAATAAAAAAATAAATATTGAAATTCGAGGCTAAAATTTACAGCCTTTAAAACATATGGTGATGTTAGGTTTGATACAATACTCCTCAACAGCTGTGGTTTTTACAGCAAGGCAGAATGCATGGCCTGAACTGTTTCAGGCTGAAACAATTTCAACTAAAACTGCTGGGTTTGCATAAAGGGTAGGAAGAATTACGAGAAATACTGGAACAAAAAAACTGTAATACTGGAGATAATGATTACTTTAAACCAACCACATTTTTGTAACTTCTGATTCTTCCTTCTCTTTCCTTTTCCCAGGAAAGAACCCCTTTGCTATAAAGAAGTTGCTTTTAGGACAAAGACTCCTGGGATTCACTGTCATGAATTCCAACCCTTGTGCTCAAGACTTGTCTATGATTTTTGGAAAACTGACTTCACTTACCATGCCTTTCTGTTCCACTTATAAATAGATATAACAGAAATTTTCTAAAAAAAAAAAAAAAATTGAATGTTGTAAGCATACAGCAACTAAAAATTTCAAAGCTTAAATTCTATGAAAGTGGAAGCTGTAAAGACTGGGGCTTTGTTCTGATGCTAAAATTGTTTAGGCTTCTTTTGTTTGGCACATTTGGACAGCGAATGCCCTCCATATTTATTCAAGAAAATATTTCGCTCTACATTTCTTCCTTTTCCCCTTTTCTCACTCCCAAAATGCTATAGCAATGCTATTTTTGCTATTCATACTTTTCAGAGTGGCACTGCTGGTTTCTTGGCCAAGCCAACAGCTGCTCCTGATAATACCATTTGAAATCTTATAGAAAACTTGTCATTTCAAGTCTTCATTTGAGCAAAATCCTTGCTTGCACATTTTTAACATTTCTTAAATGTATGTAGGTTCTTTCTCAACCAGACATTTAAAAGTTAACTTTTAGACAGTTAAATCTAGATAAGTCACCCGAGGGATCCATTTATAGTCAATGGAGAGAAATTGGCACCTTCAAAGGGTGATTCATCTTTTCTGTCTTAGGCATCTTTTTTAGGATGCAATTGTCCTCTGGAGGCCTCCATTTCATACCATTGGCTATAAAGACAGCTAAAGGTTAAAGTTTGGCAATTAACTTTTGGGTATCTAAGCGAGGTGCAATGAATTGCAAACATCTTATTTTGCAGTTCTACATAGGGATGACAGTACACGCCACCAAAATATTCCAGGACTAAAATCAAGAGCCGTGCATTATTTTTCACACTGTAACTGCTGCCTAGTAACACAGTGCTCCCTAAACCCCCAGCAATTATATGAATGAATATCACAGAGAGAGAGGATTTTGCTGCCAAGCTTAACTAAGAAAAAAAAAGATAAAAGCATTGTTTAGATTTAATGTGTGTGAGCACTGAATGTCTTTTGAACTCTATATGCTGTTTACTTTGTCAGACAATACTGAGTGTATTGAAGGACAAAGTGAAACAAAAGGAAGGACTGTGAAGTACCAGAAAGAAGAATAGCGTTTCCTAATGAAGAAAAAATAAATTAGTCTTGACTCATTCTAGGTATATGTCAGTAAGTTGCATGTCCTTTTTGACAAAGCAGATACATGCAGAAAGAAAGTGAACGGCAAAAGAAAAAAGCACCTGAACAGAGAACAGTGAAAGGAATGGACTTGCCACAGCTAACTGTCACAGTGGCTGAGGACTAGATGCAGAAGGAAGTGGACATAAGCAAGGCAGGGAGAGCACATGCTGCTTAAGCCACAGCTGAACACTCTTCTGTCCTCTGCATTGCATGTTCTCCCGGCAATGAGAGAACACCTCTCAGAAGAGGTGAGGAATTATTGCTAAGCTGGAAATGCTTCATGATAGAATGTATTTTGTCAAAGCATTTGTAGATCCTGTCTACGCTCTTCTTATCTGTGCGGTATGGTGACCAGGTACTGTTTCTGTTGTTAAAATTGAGCTTCGTCATTTTCCAGCAGAGACGACAGAGAATCTATATTTGGATGAGGAGAGTAACTTCTCTCAGTCCCACAATGGAGCTATAGGTTTTGCCTTGTTAATGAAAAATTCAGAAGAAAACTAGAAGCCCTTCAGTATACATTTTTCTGTCTTCATGATGTTTCAGTGTATTCAGCGTCAGGTGTTTAAAGGCACATTTGCATAGATGTCAGCTATTTTCCTTTCTATTAAAGTTGAGAGAGACTCATTGTATGGTGGTTAACTTCCCTAAGATAATTTCAGGAGTATGTTCTAAAGGTAATGGATTCATTAACTCACTTATAATTTTAGAAATGTACATATTTTAGAGATATGTAACCTGGGCTTATACAACTAACTGAAGGAGAAGATTGTGGGTTGTCATGTCTCGTCAAAGACAGATGTTTGCTTGCAACCCATGTAAGGTTCCTAGTTTCCTGAAATGGTTGGCATTTAAGATGTAGTTGCCTGGCTTGGTTGGCTTAAGAAACTCCCTGATGGCCTTTATGGTTTCCCAGGCATTGTGTAAGGAGATTAAGCAATTGGTTAAGGTCTTCAGAGACTATTAGGTTGATAAGTGTTTAAAATATAGATTCTGTAGTGTGCAGTGTTACAACACCAAAATCTTTCTACAGGTCAAGCTTGCTCCTCAACATTGGAAAATGGCAGAACCAAGACGTACATATACGTGAGTCTGTGTAGATAATCCTAAACTCTTTTTGATTATACTATTTGCTAACAGGATGTTACTGAGCAGATGTTCCAACCTGTGAAACAAATAAGTGAAGCCTTTTAGTGAGTCCCACTTTTAACTAGTTTAGGAACACTTAGAACATTTGAAAGGGAAGGACTGAGGAAGAAAATTTTTAAATGGTCAACACAAAATATCTTTCGAAGTGTCGGAAATGGCTGAAACATTTTGCCTAAACTAATCATCTTTACTGGAAGAATAATCTGTAATGGCAAGTTTTGGACCCTACTAGCTGAAGTTTGGCAGAGCTGTATGTATGTAGCTGACTTCAGTGATAGTCTTTTCTACCAACATTGCTTATAATGCAATCTCAGCTCTATCGACAATTGTATCGCATCCCTTTAAATAACTAATCCCACGTGTGTTCCAAATAGAAATACTGTCAGCAAAATCTGCAATATACATAATCATTGTCTGGGTTCTTTTGCAATATACTGATTTTTAAAAGCTGATAAATCTAGGCTTGAAAAGGAAGCTCTCTCATTTGGGAATTGTGTTTTTCCCCATACTTAAAGCCATCCAAGCTCTAAGAAAGAACCATATGCTCTGATAGGCTGACATTTGGAACTTATGGTTTTTAGGTTTCTGAGTTGTTTCCTTGCCAACTATGCCTCAAAAATATGGATAAAACTACTTTTGGCTTAAATAATTTTCTGCAAATATTTTTCATATTGAATTCACTTCTGACAATGATATTGAGTAGTGAAGAAAGGTTGTGTAGCTCTATAATGCTTCCATTTTTTAACCTACTTGAAATGCCATCGGTATTTTTTGTAATAATTCTAACTGGAAATCAATGATGACAATGAGTCATTAAATGTAATAACTATTTCACAAGGTCACTGCTTAAACTTATTTTTACCTTTTTAATGTGAAACTCAATTTGTTTATTATTAGCTCATTTGTTTTGGCATTTAAATTTGCCTTTACTTTCTAAATAGCTTACTTTTCAAACCTACAGTGGTTCAGTCTTTTGATGATCCTCCACAACATAGCTAGCTTTTTTTCAGACATTATTAATGAATCTTTTGAAATGATCCTTGATTTTGAAACTTGATTACTGAACTATATGAAAAGGTTATAATTTGAATTAGTAGTAATAAAATATAATACAAGTGTGAGACTACTTTTGTTAGTCTAGTCTCTCTGCCTTCACAGATTAGATTGGTTTATTTCCATTAAAATCAAGGATTTAGACTCATTTACACCAGAAAAGGTTTTGGCTTTCTTTTGTATCGCAAGTCTGACTCCTCAGGGTGGCTTGCAGTGAACTATCAAAGAAAGAGATCTGTTCCTCTCTACAGAAGCAGAATACCACGCATTCCCTGGGTAGATGCTTCTGAGAGAGTAAAAGTCATTTGAAATTTTTTTGGCAAAGTTACAATAAAGTGCCATAAGAGTGTTGACAGATGCAGCTTTGTGTGCCAGCATCTGGCTCTGATTCACAGTGGGATGATATAAACAGGGAATAATGGATAGCTGTTTTGCCTCTGTGGGATGGTGTCAGGATTTTGTGCTGATAACGTCCCCATTAAGAGATCAATGTCATTTCAGAGTTTGACCAAATAGATACAGCTTTTGGGGTGAGAGGGGAGCCATAGACAAGAACCTCGTTAAAATGACATTAGTGGATGTCTTCTCATAGTTTTACATAACTGAATAGAAATGTAAAGAAGCAGTATTTAGACTCCAAATGACAGCTAAAACTTTTGCAAGAATTGCACGTTATTAAATTAGCTAGAAATTTTTCAATAATTAAAACTTAATTTTCAGTTTCTCATACATATATTTAAAATTACTCTTCATTACTTCTTTCTTTTCAGACTCTTTGAAAAGTATTCAGAACTCTCCTGGGAGATTACTAGAGGAATAAAGGCTTCTGTTGTTCAATCATCTCCAGTTATGTCATCAGCAGAAACAAATGTGTCAACAAGTGTTTCATCATACGAACAACTTTTTTATAAACTGATGGACAATTAACTGTCAACTCTGAAGATGAATCCAGATGAGTCTCTGTAAATTTTGGGGTACAGTACTGCCCTCAGAGGGAGAAGACATGCTAGTTCTTAGGTACTTTTCCTGTTTAAAAAGTAAAACTGGAAAAGTTTCACAGCTCCCAAACTCTTCCTTTAGCATTTCATGAAAAAAAAATCTGGTTTGCGTGTTTTCTACTGTAGGGGAGAGGGCTACTGAGTAGGTAGCATCAGAAAGCATCTCTCCATAGAAAAAAATAATATTCTCTATCATTCTCTCTCAAATGTGAAAGCCTATAACTCAGTCCACAGTTTTCATACTGAATTTTTCCAAGTAAGAAGCAAATAACATGTTACTTTCTTATATATTATGACTGGGTTTTTTATTGCACTGGATCAAATGTATCTCCAGAGAAGCTATGCTGGTGTCAAAGTTGTCCCCATGTAAATGTAATGTAACAAGGTGAAAAGTTACACCCTGTCATTGATATATCCACAACACATCCTAGTCTTTAATCAAGTAGGAGTGGCACTTAAAAATAGTTCAAGAGCCTAAAGCGTTTTGCTATCTGAACAGCAGAGGGCAAGTATTTAACTCCAGTGCTACAGCATACCCACAGCAAATACAGGCATTTTTACTTTCAAAATCAGGCATTTAATGCTCTCAATTTTTTTGCAGTAATATACTCCATGATCTTGCAATACCGATGTATTTTTATACCAGTATCTTCATAAATCTTTTTGGGTATTAAATGGCAAGTATCATACTGACAATGTCTTGGAATTCTCTTACCATATTGTGTAATAACAATAATCCCTTCTCTTTAACTGAATACTACTTGACAATAGAAGAGAAGAGGCAAGCCTTGGAAGAACATTGTAGACATGAAAGACATTCAGTCTGCCACTTCTTTCCAGGACCAAGCAGACTGTAGGGTTCTCTATGGACTCTTGCTGCAATTTGCCTGAATTTCTTAACTGCCTATGTTTGTCATGCTTTTTTTTTTTTTTTCTTTTTTTCATGAGCATATGTGCAAATGGTGAGCCTTCGATTATTTTTTAATGAGAAGGTGTGATGACTGTTTTACCCTATAGGATACACTCTTGCCATGTAAACGTGTCAGGAATCCTGATGAATTTCTCCAAGGTAAATATTTTTTTAACAGTATAAGATTAGCAAAATCGTCTGCATCACTCTGGCTTTAGGCCCTGGCATGGAAATACACAATAAACATATGAGGGTAAATTGGTGAAAGGAAGTGGTATGGCCACATTCCTTTGCAGTGTAGCTATTACTGGAAACAGTCATGTAGTGGTATAAGCTCCATAGGGTAATTGAGTGCTTCAGTGCAAAGATTTTAAATAGGCTAAATTGACAATAATATCACATCTGTGCTCCCACTGTCTTTGTTGTCAATTAGGTAACTGTAAAGATCATCCAGTAGTGAGTCTAGTGTACCGTGAAATGCAGGTTGTTTAACCAAAACTAGAACACAGTAAAACTATGCATGTAGAATAAACTTCCAAGTGATTAAAATGAAAGCATCTGACCATAAATACACAGTACGCATGTGGGAAACAAGGGTGCCACATTATGACCAAATACCCAAGGTTTGCTTATCACTCTTAATTCAGCAGTATGCAGCAGGCACAACCACATGCTGAGGTGGGCATGCAAAAAGACAGCCACACAAGAATCCACTTTAGGTAGCTGCGAAATAAAAAAAGGCATTTCATTGGAGCAACTCCTTGATCTGCCAGAGTAGTTCAGGAAAAGTAAATGTAAAGCAAGCTGGCAAACATTGCAGGGAAAGCAGGGGAGGAGTCCCTGATATCCATCCACATGGGTAAGGATTTCAAACTCTCTAAGGGCAAAAAAATAGTTCTGAAAATCAAGTTAAAGTTTTCTACTAAAATAGAACTTTTTCTCCTACCAATAGATATAAAAATATGAATAAGGACACTAGAAATATTACTCAGAACAAAATTCAGGAATATCAAATAAATTATCAAATACATGGAATAGACTATATCCATGAAACTAGACAGAAGAAAGTCAGTGGCCTTCTGTATCAAAGAGGCTATCTTGGACCTCAGAAATAACAGTGCCAGTAAAAGAATAGAGGTGCCAGTCAGAACCAATGTGTCTCAGCATCTCTTAAAAAACAAGGTTTCCGCTTTAATTTTTAAAGTTTTAGAAGTAAAACTTGGAAAATTAACCCTGGAAGAAACTCATATTAATTCCTCATTTACAGGCAGCCAAAAGGAGTACAAAGCAATTTGGACAGAGCCATTTGTTAATGCTGAGACAGTACTGCCTGTACTTGGCTGAGAAACTGTAGTCCAAGATAAATAAGATCAGAAAATGTATCCTTTGGAGGAAAGGTGGTTCAGCAGTCCCTCTGAGAAACTGTCACTTATCACATGCATGTTAAACAGAAAGTAAAAAATATTCTCAAGCTCCATACTTCATCAGATAAAATCAGAAAGCAATTTTTTATGCTGTATACAGTAGAGCTCAAGAGGGCTATCTATAAATGTCTCAGTAGAATCCAGGGTAGGTCACTGTTGCAGTCATGATATTAATGAGATGGGCTTCTGGTTTAGCAAAACCTATCTGAGTTTATGGCTAAAACTCCACTGATGTCTATTGTAAAGGGCTGACAACCTCAGATACTTTTCTTTTATAAAAAGTAAAATAGAAGTCTCAGAAGTTAATTGATACTGATATAATTATTATGATTTACAGGAGGATCTGCATGAAACTAGTCCGTATCAGGGACAAATGCTGGCCAGACAAACAAGAAAACCAGCTAATGCTTCATGAAGCAGCTTAGCAGTAATTCTTCCTTCTATGGCTTCCTATGAATTCACTGTGTACAGTTTGCATACACTTCATTCATTTTTTAAAGATAAGACTGCAGTAATGCGACAAAACTTTGAGGAAATGAACAATGTTTTAGCCTCATTTGTTAAAATCAATACAAGAGCATTAGCTGACCTCCAATAGATTGTTCAGGTGACTGTCAAAATGTATTAATTGATATATTTTGAAAAGTGTATCTAATTAATGAAACCCAAGGATCTGATTTTTACTTTTAATTATTTGATCACTATAAAGTGCCATCTTAAATGGTTTACTTTGCTATAAATTCTTGCATAAAATTTATATAAACCTAATATAATCTAATGTTGCCAGTAATTAATATGAATTTTTTAATAATACAAATATTAAAAAATACTGTCAAAGAATAAATATTGAATGGTATTGTTATTACTTACATTATAAATCTATACATTGTGCCTAAGGAATCTAATGAGTGGGATACTGCTTTTATAAACTCAAGAAGACAGAAATTCGTATTTGCTGTAAACAATCGTGCAAAAAGCCAATATACCTATGTGAAGGAATTTTCTATGAGAAAAATGTGCTTCTCCTCCTTCACAAATAGCAATATTGGGATTGACAGAAATGATTCCTGGTTTGAAAGCATTGCAGTGTCAGGGTGACTGTAATTAAATTCCTTAGCTGAATTGCACTCAGATCTCTTTGTTTGGACAATGTAATTTACCATAAAATATATAAACTGATAAAAGGATAAAATATAGCAGATTTTAAAGCTAATTGGATATTAGGATTATTAAAGGGACTTAGTGTGCTGGTGTTTTCCCCACATTTATCTATTCAAGAAAATGAATTACAGTAATATTTCAGTTCACAAAGGCCAGTGTGAAATGGGCACATTGCCTGAGAAAGGCAGTAACAAACACTAACTGAGCAGTGTTTGGTGGCATTCTCCTCAATGATTTCTATGAAGAGCACAGAGCTGGGTGTACCTGGCCTTTATCTTGCTTCTCAGAGACATGGTCTGGATGTTTCGACATTGACTTTCACAGCTTGTGGGTTGACTAAAGCTTGTTTTGAAGGCAATGCTTTATTTTACCTCCCACAAAAATGTATCAGGCTCCATCACAACAACCATTCACAGCATTTAAGTTCAGATGTCAACAAATGACTTAGCAGTTGCTTTACAGGTGGAGCCACAGGTGGACTTTTGGAGACCCTAAATGAAGGGGCTGTCCTCTTCACCTATAGATCAGATGGGTTAAGCTGTTTTATGACTTATTTCCACTTTCTGGGGCCTCAAGCTGTCACCCTAGCTGTTCACGTGTAAGGCTAGCTGACCACCCAATGACCATTGAACATTTTTCAGCTGTTTAACCTGTGGTTTCTTAGCACAACTGCATCATAGCACACTGAAATGACAAAAAGGCAAACCTTGGGAAGCAAGAGCAGACAGTCATGTCTTTTATCTTCTGAAATTTAAGTCACTAAAGACTTCCCTCTCTATCTTCCTGCTCCCCTTCGCGGTCTTCCCAGTTTCCTCATAGCTGGAAAGGTCAAAACTGAAAAACAGTCTTCTCCAAAACTCCCTTCCCACATCATGTCTGCTCTGCCACAGGAGAGTGCCAAACAGCCCAGGGAGCCATCTGGAAAAAAGGGCTCTGACATGTGTCAAAGCTGCTTGCAAATGTCAGGAGAACTATAAGAGAGATCTTGAAGATCTCCATGCAAATCTTTGTGTCGTGATTTATTAATGGTACAGCTGTGTAAAGCCAGAAATTGGGTGAATCACATCTGGTACAGGGAGTTATTTTTTAAATCACAGCATAACTGAAGGTCTCTGGAAGGTTTTGCTAAACTTTCTCCGACTCTGAGCCTAGACCAGTCCTTCTGTTTATAACTGGCTGCCTTTAAAAGTCCTAGAGGTGATGTAATACTTTGCTCTGTTTTAATGGAAACCCCTGTCTCTCTATGTCACTCTCTGAGAACAGGCCATACAAACCCTCTTCCTCCAAAATCCCAAGCTTGTTCATTTTCCCTCCACAAAAATCTGTCATCCCTCTCCCCATTTTGAGAGTCTCTGTTTCTCAGCTACATCCTTAGGACTTCCCAGCTCTGACTGGACCTGGGCATGTCAAGAGAGGACCTAAGCCACAAGGCAGAAGTAAGAAACCACATCCAATTCAGAGAAGTACCAGTGCAGAGCTTCTTGAGGAAATAACTGACTAAACAAAGTTTGTAAGTCTTAGTATATGCTTAAATATTCTATCCTCGACTCTTCATAAATATTATTGCTTATCATTCCTAGGATTATGTCATCTCTATAGTACATCCTCTTGCACTGGATCTCAGAAGGAAGAGTGTCCATTAAATAAGGTCAGGGTAGATTGACTTAATATTATGAGATGATGCTCAGTCATCATCAGGAGCTCTAGCTTCTTTTTTTTTTTGCTAAGAATTAAGTGTCTGTGTTAGAACAGATGAGCATGGAGATGTGGGAAGAGAGAAGATAAAGCACAGAAGTGATGGATCAGCTAAGGTATTTTATATACTAAGAACAACAATGGCAGTTCTATTTTTGAAGCATTCTGGGGTTAAGGCTTGCTATTTGTGGGGAAAAAAACTATAAGCTATTAACAATAAGCTCCTTCCTCTTGCATCTCAGCCAAAAAAAGCATGGAAAATTTTAGCAATTTCTATAGCCTTCCATTGACACTACTTTTAACATAACCTTAATTTTAATTCATGCATTGTAGACAGAAAATTAAAAGCTTTAATAATACAGCCGTTAGCTCTTATGCTTTATTAAAACTACTTGCACACTCTTTGTTGCACTTGTGAGACCTTTCAACAATACAAAACACACTTTTAATACATAAAGGAGCAGAAACTCTCAGGGAAACAGAAGAATATTAGAACAGAGTTCAATGATGTAGGAAAGTACCTGGATAAAAATCCCCTTGCGCAAACATGTCAATCACATAGCGACAGAATGCATATTGATCTAACAGAGCAAAAAGGAAAAAAAGAGTAATGAAGAAAGTGAATTTAAAATGTTATTTCTATTTAACAGTGAAGATAAAGCTTGGCAGTGCAGAGACACATTTCAGGGATAGCCTTACTTATATGCTTGGTTTTTGTTCCTGGCCTTCAAGTAATTCACATGTTCAGAAGGAGACAATTTATTGTCCAGATCTAATTCAAGCCTCTCAGCCAAGAACTTCAGAGCTACCAGTGCCCCAGAGCTACCAACTCTTCTTCTGGGCTGGCAGGGTGCAGTGCGCGCCCCAGCTCAGCAGTGCGCAGCCTCGGTTATGGCATATGTTCTGACCCCATGCACAAGTACTTTGGAAACTGCTGCCTGGCCACAGGTCCCAAAGACTTTTTCTTATCCTTGAAGATCCATTTCAAATAGTCACAGCCAGGGGATAGAAAAATTCAATAAAGTTTTATATCACAGCATTTTGTTAATATTGTTTTAACAGTATAATCGATCTGTACATTTAGTGAATGGGAATATAAAGAGAACTCTGTGTACTTACACTCCTGTAGCAAATTTCCCACAGAATTTTATCGTTTCACTACAGAATCATTTTCCAAACACTAATATTTACAAATATAAATATATATGTATATATTAAATCTGGATATACATATATCAAAACAATGCTATTCAGAAATTAAGGCTTCTGAATCTAAATGAAACTCTGATTTCAGAAATGTTGATTGTCTATTGATTTCTCTTATACATAAGCAGAGTTAAAGACCTTAATAAAAATTTCTAACATTAAAAATGGTGAAGAAAAGTTACCAGTTGTAACTAAGTGCAAAATAATTGCAATATTATGGCTGGATTCTCCAGTTGGCCAGAAAAAAACGTTTTGCCCCACTGGACTCTCAGGGACATTAGCTTTGAAAGGTAACGTTGATGACTAAATGCCAACTCTGGTGAGCTAAGTTAACTCCCAACTGTCCTTGAGTTAAGCACATTCATCCACCTGTCCTAGACTGTTCTAGCACAGTTCCTAGGCTACAGAAGTTACATCTCTTCCTCTCTCCACCTCCTGTTGCATGTCTCTCCTACTCACCTAAGTAAGCCACTTACTTTCTCTTTGCCAACTTCAAAACAAAATTATGCACTTTGGAATACTTAAAATTTTTAGAATGGCATAACTTATACTTAAATGCAAAATGATGTTCCCAAGTATATAACACTCATTGTATTATTTGCTTTCTTACATAGTTCACTGGAGCATCAGTATTAATTGATGCTGAAGATTTTATGTGATTGCTGCTCTGTTATGTTGACTGCCATAGAAGTCCTTGGGTGGAGAACTGAAGCTTTCAAGTAATGATTTCCTATTCAGTTGTAGAAATTAGGAATGGGTTTACGAGCTCAGCAAATATCCAATTGTTTCTACTAGTCAACAGGAGCCTATGCAGCTATTTCCTGTTACTGAGGTGGCGAGGGTAATACTAGTCAGTATTGTAGAACCTGGGGCAAACCTTTCAGGATGTACGCTGGGCTGTGGCTATAAACACTGCTTTTAAAACTAATGCCTATTCATAATAGTTTCTACTTTCATATTTAGGAATTCAAATTTATCATTCTGGCTGGCTCCAGCTTTGGATTCCATCCTTAACAAATTTAAAGAATTTGGCTGCAATATATGCCCTAAGTCTATGTGCTAATTTTCTGAAAAAAGTAGCAGCGTATGTGAGAGAAAACAAGTATGTACAAATCTGTACTCTCAGGAAGCCCATCTAAAGCCACTGAAGTCAGCAAAGTGTTTGCACTGACTTCAATGCACTTGCAAATAGGGCCTCAGTGAGTATTAATAAATAAAATGGACCAATGTCAATTCTTTAGCCCAGAAAGCAAATGGCAGGGCACAGCTCTTGCCCACAAAGCTGAGTTTTCCTTATCAAAACTTTTTGCCAAAATAAGATGCCTTCATCCATGCTGCCCATTGGGAAGAGCCCCTGGAGCATTTTGGGGCATTGTACAAAAGACTGCTAGATGGCATGGGACAAACTATGTTGGGGACATAAGCTGTATGGACAATCACAGGACAGAGCACAAGCCTGTGCTGGTTCTATTTAGGTTATGACATAGACATAGCCTGAGGACCTAGCAACTCGCACCATTTCATTGATATTAAAATAATCAGTTTTTTAAACATAGTAATATAGGCCAGGATTAAAATAGTCTGTGGGTGTTTGGGTTGGATTTTTTTTTGTTTGGTTTGTTTTTTGGTGCTTTTGTTTGTTTGTTTGTGGTTTTTTTTGTAGAAATGTAATTTGAATAAACTTTAAAAAAAAAAAAGCCTTAATCTTGATTGTACCTGAGAAGAAAGATTTTGTATTAATCTCCTCATAGGATTTCTTTAGTAACTCAAACCCTGAAAACTGGGATTTATAAAAAAATTGAAGGCAGAACGTTAAACTGTGAATAACAAAAATAGCATTTCTACTGTATATGAAATAATAAGGTGCACTGTAACATCCCATTGAAGTTCACGGGAATGCTGCCAGTCAACAAAGATTGAAACTTAAGGAATTTTAAATTAATATGATTTTCCAAATGTCTCTTCATGGCTAAAAATTCATTTTAATTCAAACTCTCTTGTTAAAAAGAGAATTTCACACTATACTTTTCACCTTATAACTGTAATGGTGGCACAAATATTCATCTGAGTACTAATAACTCACGTCAAAGTTTAAGACTAGATTCTTATTGATAAACATGGTCATAGATGTTTCTGTCATTGGATCTCATGTGATTTACCCCAGGAGATGACCTATCTTTTTAAATTTTAATTTGAGTAAAAAAAAGATGCAACATGAGGGAAATCATAACAAATCTTCTGTGATTACGGTTATATTTTCTACATTGTTGCAGAAAAGCTGGCAGAACTACTCCCTTGAGCAAGGAATGGTGAGTTGCAGGATCAGGAAATCTTGGCAAAACCACATACATTGACTTCAAAATTATGTTCATCTTTGGTCACAGTGGGACTGAAATATCGAACTGAATTTTCTGAGAGTACCCAGCTGGGCAGCAGTGGATTATGGTGGAAAAAGGAAGGACAAAAGCAGAAAAGGCAGCTTTCACTGAACGTGTGTAGCCTTATCTCCAGTGATAAGGGCCATTGAAGAGGCTCCTTCCTTCCTCCACTCCAGCTGTTCAGTCCCACTTTCACCTGCCACAGTTCGGTGCACAGTCACTGGGGTCACACTCTAAAACAGACTTACAAAGTGATCTGTTAATGTTTGATGTTAAGATGGATCATTTTGCTAATATTTATCAGTTAAAAACTGATAAATAAAACCCACAAAAAACAAACCAACAAACAAAAATCCACCACCACTCTCTATTACTCTCTGTAATCTTTGACCCCTATTTACTTAAAATATTTTGCTGTCAGGGAGTAAAGTGTCTCATCTGCACACCGTTGCTTTTTGAGAACCTTATCATGAACAGTATGGAGTGGATCCCACTGTGCACTGAAACTCTGTCAGAGCAAGCAAAAACTGGAATAGATTTGCACCTCCCAAGAGGAGCTCAACAATTTGTTGAACTTTCCCCTGGTGACAGCAATCAGCATGAAAGATGCTGCTTTGCTTTTATGCCTTAAAGGCTCCAGTATTTCAAGTAAAAACTAAAATTAACTAGAATATAAGTAAATGCTAAAAAATACTGGTTCAGCACACTATGCATGTCAGAAAGGGGGCTATGTCTCAAAATCTCTCCTTTCAGATTTCTAGAAACATATAATATAGGCAACTCCTAAGGGGTCCAGAGCTGATGGCTATGAAATTCTGGGAGAATCTGCCCGGGCAGATTTGATATCCAGGCAGAGATTGCTGCTTTGATGCTCAGGCATAACGATTTATCTGTGGTTATCAGCTGAAAGGATCAGATAGGTGTGCCACACAATGCTGAGCTGCCTCTATTAATGTCAGAATAATCCTGAGCCTGCAGTGTGGCAAAGTGTACAGAGAGCCAGGTCCTGCCGCCTTCATTCATAGAAAATTGTACCTAACGCCATGGAAGAGCCACAGGGAAATCAGGGGACCAGTCAGTGCAACTTGGGAGTGGACGAACCCAGGCTGACTCTGACAAAGAGAAGCATATAGTTGACACCTGCGTTTGGCGTCGATGCGTGTTGATTCTTTGTTTTATCACTCAATTTCTTTCTTTCACCAGGGTAATGGCATTTCTTTCCTTTTTAGGAGAAATTAGGAAGCTGATCACATCATATTATATTGGGCAGGTACATCACTATGTCATACAATACCTGACAACATGACAATGCCTCACATAATCTGATGTAATACAAATTATTACATTCCCTTTCCTCTGCTGCTATTTTCCTTATTGTTACAGAGGACATATGCAGATGTAGAAACAAAACATAATTCCTAACAGGTCATCGGACAGTCTATATTTTCCAAAGTAACTTTACTAGCAATATGCTACATAAGATGCTACTGAGCAAATCCATGAAGACTCCAGCCTATCTGAAGAGAAATTGGTCCCTGTTAAAGAAGGATTTAAACTAAAATGAATCTTTAGCCATGACAAACAGTTAGAGCATTCTGGTTATTTAGATTAAACTTATTTTATTCTTGATAGTCTCCTTCTGGTGGTCTGAGATTCACGTGAAATTTATTTGTACTGCACTTTTGTTTTTCATGGCTGGACTTTGGTCCTTGCCAGCTTTGACTTCATTCTCTCTGCTTCTTCCCTACTACCTTTTTAAGGTCTTCATCTGTTTCCTCCTGGTTTTGTTTACCTTTCTTTTCTGATTTAGTTACAGTCTGAAGAGCTTTCTCCTCCTTAATTTTCGGTTTGGCCTTTATTAGCCCAACTTCAGTTGTTTTAGTCTCTGCCTGCTTGACCTTCTCAGTCGTCTTTGCTTCTCCTTTTCCATCCTTCACTTCCTTTTTAACTTTTGCTTCCACTTTAGTGCTCTTTACTTTCTTCTCCTCTGCAGGTAATAAAGAACAAGCTTTCAGTGTCATTCTTTCCCCCCAGAACAATACTTGGTACCATTTATTTTGACTTGTGCTATTACTAATGAGTTTTTCTTCATCATTAATACCTTGCTCAGATCTGATGAAAGCTATAATCCCCCCAAACGAGACAGACTTAGACAGATATATCAGATGCAAGCATCTTTTGTCTTCAGTCCTGTACCAACTGTTTGACTGATACTAAGTATAGTAGGCTATGACAGATAATATTCAATGTTTCTAATGACAATATGCTAGCTTTTATGATATAAACTAGGGAGATAAATATTGGTCATGAAGCAAACAAACATGGAAGGTACTTCTAAGCTAAATCTGAGTAACTTTAGACTTCAGAGATCAGAGCTAAACTCTGTTGTAAGTCTGTAAAAGTAGTTGATTTAAAGGGTGGCGATTTGTAAGGGTCACTTTTATGCACTGATTCTAGGTCTCTGCTCAAGAAGTCTTGAGTTCTTGAGTCTCTCTGTACACCAATTCCACAAGCTGAAAGACTAGTCTGAGACAGGCCAATTCATGATGTGCCCCGCAGCAGACTGAGAAGGTTTCCAAGCAGAATTACTGAATTGCAAATACCAGTGGCTGAAGCTACACAGAGGTTGGTGAGACCAAGACTATTCCTTCTGCTCGTATGTATCAGCAGCTTTTTCTCATCTGAGACATGGATGCTGACAATACATGTGTTTCTAGTTCACTTCTGTGGAAAACCCAACAGTAGTTTAAAATGCCACTGAATATGGTTTAAACTAATCTGCTTAGTGTGATGTTCACATTTCTGTTTTCTTCATAGCTCTAAAGGTCTCCATTTTTGAGGCAAAACCTGAATGCTACAAAATCCACGTCTTCTGTAAGGCTCTGCACTTCTATATCTATTAAGCTATGGGGCTGACTATACTGATTTTATCAATATGTAAATAGAATAGTTCTACCTATTCTAAAACAGCATACAGGTATTTATATAAGGGTAATTCTTACTTACCAATAAAGCCACAGCATGACCAAATATTGCTGGCTAGTGAAGAAAGAATTTCCTTAACTAGTTATAGTTAAAATGTATATGTCAGTTCATTTACAGATAGGCCTGCTTGTTTTTCAGAGAAATGGTGGTTCATACCTTTAATTCTCATCTTGGAAATGTCAACAGGTTTTAAAAGGGATCATGCATAGACCTAAGCCCTGGATGTTCTAGAGACATTTTAATTCAAATTATGTTTTAATTTCATTATAGTGTCATGTAGCTGATTTTTCATATACATTATATTCTCTGCTCCAATAAAATAAAGTTTATGAATTTTAATGTAAATTCTGGTAAAAAATGTAGTATAAATAAATAAATACCTTTGGGAGGAGGTTTCTTTTCAATTTTTTCATGTCTTTCAGGTTTGTCTTTTTGAATTACTAGAAATGAGTACAATTGTATATTAGGAAAAAAAACTCACAAAGAATGAGAAAATATTACTAAAACACAACAACATCCCCAGAAGTTTCACATTTTTTCATGATTCATGTTTTTCAGTTTGCAAAATTCTTGCTTCTTTTTCTCAGGTTCACACACTGGGGTAAAAAGCTTCTGTTGAGACTCACCGAAGCGAAAGCAAGGCAGTCACACAGATCTGAAGCTTTGTAGGGAATGTTTATACTGCTTATTCCAGATGACACAAACTTGCTCTGCTCAAGCTCTGAGCAGACACGGGCTTGATCTTCTTGTGCTCCAGCCAACAAGAAACTTCATGACTATATTTGTCTTACAGAAAGGGGTTTTTCTTAGCTTGGACTCACCGTCATACAAACACAGCCACAAGCCTGGTGCTCACTTCAGAGCCCAGCTCGAGTGAGTTCATGTCTGTACAGGATACACTGTGTAAACACACACACTGCTGTGTCCCAGGCTGTCAAAATTTTATGCAGAGACTTCTATCTTTCCCCTTTTGGTTGCCATCCAGACATATAGTGGGAACAAAACAGCCTTGAGAGTTAATTACACTTTTTTCAAGTGATAACTACATAAAATCAACATCCTCTCTAGCTGAATTCCAGCTTGGAATTGCTGCCTATATGAGCCATGATTGATATTTATACTTGTTTTTCTTTTTTTTTTAAGATAGCTGTTTCCTAGATGATGTGTTTAAATAGCATTCATATCACTGAAGCTTTCTGGAGCCTTTAACAGAGGCTGAAGAGGTACCCTAAGTCTTTTTACTGAGCATACGGAAAAGCTCCTGACTGGGAGGGAGGTAACCACCTGATTTTCAGTACACCTACTCCCTGAAGTTGGCCTGGACCTGAGCATCCTCACTTCCTAGGGCCTGCAAATGGTTGAAATGGCCTCTCAGCACTGCTGGTAGCTGATCCAGTTTAGAGCAGATTCCAGAAAAAAGGGAGGTGAGCCTTGCAATGGATAGCTCAGCACACTGCCTGCATAAATGTGCCCTAGGAAGCACTGAAGGCAACGAGTCCCCTAGTGCACTGAGTCCACCCATAGGGACTCACATGGCATGGAAACTACTCAAGAGAGTGTAGCATGTCTATGTGTCACACTGCAAATTGCCCTAGCCACAAAGTGGCCAAATTCTGCATAAAGTTTTCCAGCCAGCAACTAGAGTCATGGCTGCTATTAAACACATTAAAGCTCTAAGTGATTATTTGGTTAGCTAGCAGAAGATAAATGGGTAAACAGGCTGGCTGCTCATTAGGAATATCTCAGTGATTCTTGGAAGTTATTTGCTTTTCAAATTACACAGACACAATGGGCATTTATTTTCTCTGGATTACTTCAGTGTTATTTAACTTTATAAAAAAATCCCATACTTTCAAGTTATACACTGAAAGTAGAAAAAATGACCAAATATCCCTTTTAAGGAGTGACTGGACAATGGCTAACTATCAAAGTGTTTTAAGGCTTTAAGTCTTCATTCTACTTTTTCTCTTTCTTCACTCCCACTTTCTGTTTTCACATCTCTCCTTAGAATAAGGTCGAGTCCAATAAAGACTGGTTTGTACATTTGAATCTATATTGTCTGAACAGATTCAAATTAAACCTAATTAATTCATATGTCCCATCATCATGAGATTAATCTGAATGCCATAACAGACTGATATTAAGGTACATTGCATATTATTTTTTTCAGTTAACTGAAGAAAAATTTTTACTCAGAGTTAACTGAGTAAAAGTAAGAAGAGACAGACTGAAACCTAACTTCATTATAGAAATAACTGCCTTCCAAAAAGCAATGCATGTTAAAAAAAAAGAAAGAAAACTTCAGAGCAAAAACATTCAAATGCTAAACAATAATAAATGTTAGTCTTTAAAAAACGGTATAACAAGGAAAGCTGATTGGATTTTTAAATTCTTCTGTCCAACTCATGGCTAAAGATGGAATTATCAGGCAAAAGAATACTGAAAACACCTCTCATACACAATATTGCTTCAGAATATATATGATAATTAGTAGATATGTAAATCTTAATCAAAGCCACTTCTGCCATGGAGAATCACACACTGAAATGAAACTGTTATTGCAAAAAAATAAAGGCAAGAAAATGAAAATCTATTTTTGGATATGATGGAAAACCCAGACGGAGAGTTAGTAAACACTTGCATTAGGTCTGCACCAGATTGAAAACTGATACACAAGAGAAAGCTGCCCTTGCAGGCAAATTACTGAATCCCATTGTGGAGGAAAAGACATCAAGGAATGCAAATATAATAGTCATTGGCTTATTTCTTTAGCTGCACAAGAATGATTCATAATTTCCTCTGTGCATCAAAACAAGAAAACTGAGTAAGAAATATATGCTGAGCAAGACTTCACTCAGGGGCTGATCAAGACCTGCTCAAGCAAAAGTGAGAGCACTCTAAAAATGTAGAGCATGGACTAAAAGAGCTTTATACTTTAAATATTCATCTCCACACTCTCCCAAACTATATAAGCACTAAAAATCTAAAATTGTATAACATCTAATAATAATCTGCATTACCTTTAGAAGGTGCTTTCTTTTCATGTTTTTCTGGCTTTTCAGGTTTCTCTTTGTGAATAGCTAGAAATAAACAACAACAATATTAATAGTTATTAAAAAAGAGAAATGTCACATTTTAAGTGAGAAAAAGGAGAAAAAAGATCAAAAAATACAAGTAGGCACCATGGCTCTCCATGCAAAGAACCAGAAAGATTGATTCAGCTGCTGCTGTCTGCTGATGATGCCAAAACACATGATTTGAACTTTCAAAAACTCATCTACCATCCCTGAGGTCCCTGCCATCAGCTGGGGGAGCAATGGTGTTTCTGGCACAACAGTAATGCCATCGAAGAAGTTAGTCAAGAAGAGTCATGCTTATTTATGTTGTTTACTGGTTCTTTTTTGTTTTGTTTTGTTTATACTGTGGTTTACTGGTTTATTTTGTTTTATTGTTATTTTTGAGCTTTCTTGTTTATTACTTTGGTTAATTTCTGAAGGATTTTCTGAACTCCACATAACAACTAACAGTTTTTCCAGCTATGAATGATTAAACACTATAATTAATTACAAATCTAATTGCAATGGCATTATAACTAATGCTCTTTGGGGCTTTTTGTTTGCTTTTAATTTCCACTTTACAAATTGAAATAAAGTACACTGTAGTGACTAGATTTCTGGCTCAGGTTTCAGAATACACCTGAGTTGTGCAATAGTCACTGAGTGGTGGGTAGTCTGGAATATTCTCCTATGTGGGCTCTGACTTGCTAATTTTTTGCGATTGATGTTTACACAATAACTTGTCCACGGGTGTGCAGAACTGATATTTGTATATGTTCATATCCCCTGAGGTACCCTACAGGGACCAGGCATGTGAAAACACTCAGCTGCTTATTTGACTCCAGCATATGAGTTTATACTAAGAACACAAAAATGTATGCAGGGGCATTAATATGTACTCGCCAGCCTTGTGTTGGTGTTTCAAAAGAAAGTAAGAATTGTGGAAGATAAAGCAGTGCTAGATACTTATTTATTGCAAGTAACTACTTAAAGAATTAGTCCTGCCCTATTCAATGCCTGTGCAACAGCCCTACTCAATATATATTGTATATAATTTTTTTTTTTACATGGCCTGCCTCATTACTTTTGTTTACAGGTTTTCAGGTGTTTTTCCTGGATGACCATATTCTCTTAGCAACCATGCTTACTGCGAGCGTTGGAAATACTCAGAGATTACTCGGAGATTATGCTACTCCAGAATATAAAATATATTATCTCTCTTCCTCAGAAAAAAACCCCAAAAAACATGCAGAAGGAATAAAAAATGCTACTCAGTCTGCATGTCTGTAAACCTTTTTATGTTGTCATGATTTTTATTCATAAAGTTCTATAACATTTTTTTCCAATCTAGGGGATACATAAATTGAGACTGAGTAGACAATTAGTTCTGGGGTACCTCAAAATGTAAAATAAGTTCTGACATTAAATCATTACCTGCATGCCTTTCCTTCTTTTCAGGTTTTTCTTGTCTTTCCAGTTTGTCTTTATTTGTCACTAGGAAAGAAGAAATGTGTTCATATATGTTAAAAAAACCCTAAAGAATCAAAAATAATTCTATCAAGATAAGCCTTAGAAGACAAAACAGCAAACTGTGTTACCCTGAGCTATCCTGTCCATACCTGCACAGCACCCATCGTACTACAGGGCTGTGAGCAGACAACTCTGGCTAACAAGTTACTGCTTCCCATCCAAACCATGGTAACATGCCTCAGCTGTTTACTACAGTAACATCACTGCTTGCAATTGTCTGTCCATTCCTGAAGACAGATTTTCAGAAAACTGTCAAGGACTAAGGCAGAGCTCACAGCAAATGCTGCTGCCTGCACTAGAAAGAGGACATCACCTGGGCGACCCCACACTCTGTCAGGCAGAGGCTCGTAAAAACCCTGGAATCAATCCTGGAGCATAAGAGCATCACATGCACAAATGACACATCTTTCACTTGCCAGCTGGCTTGAAATGTATAACCAGTAATGGATACGGATAGCTAGTAATGGATACAGATAGCTAGTAATGGACACTAGCTGAGATCAGTCCCTGGCCATGATGATCTCAGAGCCATAATTAGATGCCCAGTATGTGCAAAGTAAAAACTAACATTATGACAGTGGAAACTGTATTATGCTATCCAGTCTTTCACATAACATTTTCCACTCATTTTTCTTAGGATTTTACACAATAATTTTCCAGACAATGGGATATAAGCATGTGGATTTTAGAGCACTTCAGAAAAATCATCTGTGAAACCACAAGCTAGCTTGAACTCTAACTCCTGTGGAGATTTCATCCCAGTTTAAGTAAAACTCCCTTTGTCAAACATGAGAAAATAAGGAAGTTCTTTCACAGTACCATGAATTCCATATCTAACTGGAAGCAAAAGAAAAAGGGTAGGGAATATTCAGGCTGTCACATTTTTTTAGCAATATAGTGATGCAATACATGAGAATGAATTCCTGACATAGCTGACTGAGCCACTTCTCAGTGACTGAGACACTTCTAATTATTCTTTGTGTCATTAGATAACTTTTCTAAACTTCATCACAGAAGGTGATTAGAAATTAGAATAGGATGTTATTTACTCTCCCCATTATCTAAACCTTGAAAAGGGAATGTATTTAAAGTGGAAAACAAACAGTTAAAATACAAGGATGCAGTGAAACTTTGGAGTCTCCCAGTCACACTGCAATGAAATGGGCCTTAGAAAGACACGTATCCATAGTCATAGTTTTAAAATGCAATGTTTCTTAGTACTGTGAATACAGAGAATCTCTATACGCAGTAGTGTTTTAGTAGCAATTGTAGCAATAGTTCACTAAACAAAACTAAGCAATACATTCACTTTAAGATAAAATACAGTTAGGTAGACAGAATATTGGAAGGAGTTATGACAAGTTAAGGCAGTATAACAATTCTTATTCTTCTTCATTGGCTATCTGAGATTGGCTGGGGTAATTTTTTTCTGTTCTAAGAAACTTTTAAAAACATTAAATATTGTTCTCCTATCAAATCAAATTGAAGAGTTTTCCACAAAATAACAGGAGAAGTCCTAATGACACATTCATGTTTTAATATGGGACATTATAGTCTTTGCTTTGTCATTTTTCCAAATCTCAGAAAAAATTTCTCATTACCACCATTCCATTTTCTAGTAATAAATATGCATTTTAACAGATACCTGAACTTATGTGCTTGCCATTAACCTCTAGAGTCAGTCTTGCTAACTCAATGTATTTTGAATTATTTATATAAAATGGAAAAGCTCCAATCAGAGACCATTAGAAAAACCTAGTCAAGCACAGATTTCAGGAAGGTGCACGTTCACTTGGGTTGTGAGACTCATGTTCTTGGTCTGAAATAAATCAGCTGTGGCTGGATATTGGGTCTTCCCTTTTTTGGCTGATTTATTATGACCATTGGCCTATTGCTCTTTCCGAATGGGTTTCTTCCTCCAGCCTGAGACTTCATTAATCACATTTTTATGTAAAGGACATGTTCTCAGAAGGCTTAAAGTGTTTCGACAAGTAGGTATGTTCCAACAAAATTCCATTTTGCCAAAAACTCCCTCACAAGAGGCAAAATAGATGGTGGCTCTTGGAGCCCAGAGCTAACTCATGAGTCGTGGGTGGAGAGGAAGCAGTATCCTGATTCTGACTCCTACAACAGGCAGATCTGTAATTTGTTGTTGGCATACACGAAGAGCAAATTACTAAATCCTTTCTTAACACCCTCTCCCCAATGTTTCTGAAATGAGTCTGTGGAAGGTTTTTTTTCCAAGGCAGGTCTCTGAAGCAGATTGCCTCCAGGGACTGTGCCCTGTATGTTATAATTTACTAATTACATTTTGCTCAGAAGTATTCCCAAAGACAAATATTATGCTTGGATTTATTCAAGAAGAATAAAAAAGGCACCTATTTATGCTCTGGGCATCTTTTACATAAGTTAATAATACAGTAAAAACTTATTCATTAATCTCTGAATATAATTTTAGCCTTTCTGCAGAGTGATGAATTCAAAGTGCTTTCAAAATCCTCATTCTCCTTCCAGCTGGCTGCCACAACACCTCCTTGATCCTTAAACATAACTGGGATTTACAAGAAGGGTATAAGAGTCAATAGATTAGACTGTTTTGAACCACTGGTAAAAAGACAAAGAACATCAAATGCTGAATTACATACCCTTTAGGGGTTCCTTCCTCTCAATTTTTTCTTGTTTTTCAGGTTTGTCTCTGTGAATTACTAGAAATAATAATAATAAAAAAAAACCACAATAAATCTGTAATCTGGAGGTATTATGTACATTTATTGTTTCACCAAAGTGATCAAAGAAAAATATCTGTAAATTCAAATAACGGATTTTAGCTCTGAGTCACAGGTACTAGATGATGTATAGACCTTCTTAATGTCAATATTTAATTCCAGGTCCAAGAGAAATATTTTTCTTTGAATAAGCCTTCAGATGTTAGACCATATTTTTGCAAAATAAATGACTATTCAGCAACCGTAATCTAATCTGTGGGATTTCTTTTGGTGCCATTACACAAGCACCCTGACTAAGATTTCTGACAGAGGAAATTATTTTCAGTCCTTGACAACATTGCTTTCTATTCTTAACAAAAAACAGCTAGCATATTCCTTTCTATGATCTTTTTTCTTTATTTTTAGCTGTTACTTCAGCCACAGATGGATTAACAAGAAAACATCTCTTTTAATCAGAGCATAACTTCAGGAAGAGCAGCTGTTCAAAACACACCCAACTACACATCCTGCTGGAAGCAGGCAAACATGAATCCTTACGGACTCTATTGCCCACCTAACTTTTAGACCATGTTTTTGGAAATGGTTGTATTCCACATCCTAATGATTTAGATAGACAAAAACATTCCTTGTCAAACTCTACTACTAAAAGACTAGCGTTTTGCAATTTCAGGGAAAAAATATTTGCTTTGCATTACTCAAGTTTCTGTCAACAAGTAAACCACAGAAAATACAAGTCTGATTAGAAGACAACTGTGAGCTTTATACACAAGCACAGTAATGTTTTTGCATGCATTCATTTCACCAGCTTTGCAGCAAATGTCATTTCACAGAGGTGCAAACATTTTTTTGTTCGTTAAATATTTCCTCATTAAAAAATAGGTGCATGTCTTTAAAAAAAATCATTCCAAACATTCAGTAATTTCATTATGTCTTGCAGGTGTTTGCATGATCCAAATACATTTCCAGTCATAACAGATAAATTATTGTTGATAACAATTAGCAGTACAGTGGAAAGAGATTGAAGGGAGATTTTTCAAAGCCTTTAAGGAATGTGGACAGCCAATTTACACTAAAAAAAAAAGGCTGTGAAGAACGCTGCAGCACCAGCAATGTATTATTGAATGAATTACAGACTGTAGCTCATTCAGTTGCTTTAGGACATCTAGGAGCATACCAAGGAAAAGCAGTCTCCTCTCTCCCTATACCGTGTAGAACTTAGACTGAATATTTTTGCAGAAACCGTAGCATGCTTCTACATCTTACATTTGTATTAGCAGGTGCTAGCTCTGTGCAAAACACTTCGAGCCAGCGTGCTGTCAGTTTTGGATGGGGCAACAGCACAGTTCCGCAAACAATAGCTCTGTGATGGTCAATGGCAGTGAAACATGAGCTTCTGCACATTGGACAAAAGCTCTTGTAGTCTCTATGCCAAAAAATATAGCTGAACTATGCAGAACAGACTGGGAATCAGAAAGCTTGTTTTTAGCTACAGAACATCTTAATTGTGTAAGGGAGACTGTTGTGGCTTTTTAAAAATTCATTCTAGTTTCTCCATAGCATTTCCCTGTTTCATGCTTTGGAAAAAAACCAAAATGAGCCTTGAACAACACTAACTGAATTGAGTATCAGCAGACCTTAAAGTGGACAGAAAAATCTAATTTAAGGTTCCTTCACATCATCAAAATGGTATAAAGGGCTAAAATGCAAGGAAATATTAATATTTGTGTGGACTCCAAGCTAAAAACATGGAGAAGGGATCAGTTGGCTTCTTCTTGAGAAATAAAAGTAACTTGATGTATCTGGGCAGGGAGCCTGGAATGTGGATAAGCAGGGACCAGGCTGGCATAAGCATAAGCTATTTTTCTCTTCCCAATGATAGGCTGAAGGCGATCTCTGGTTAGTCTGAGAGCCCTATCCTGTGTGTTGATATCCCCATAACCTCAGAGTTTGCTAATCTCAGATTGTAATGTTTACCATTACCTCTTATGGACACTGTCAGAGCTATGGCTTTTGGGTAGAACTTTATCCGGCGAGGGCAGGTGTTGCCAAAAATTAAAGGGTTCGTGTTTCAGGGCTGTGATGACTGGCCATTTTTGACTCCTCAATCACAGGGCAGCAGGGACATGAAAGTCCGCTAAAGCTTTTGGTCTGACAAACATATATATGATTTTTCTTGTGCATATTAACTCTGTTTTTTCCCCTGAAATGTTTTCATGTTCAGCTTCACATGTACTCCTAAAAGCTCTGTCATAGAAAATACTTCAATGTCTATAGATCTTTTCCAGATTTAGTCACTTGGATATCTATTTCTTTGTGAAGGGCTTAATACATGCCTGTTTTCAAGCCCACAGCACTTAGGTGCATTAGGTTTTAGAAATAAGCCAGGCTGGGCATGCTGCCATGTTTCTGTGAAACAAACTACAGTTAATAAGATTTTCTTTTTGCATGTAAAAAACAAAGAGAAAGCACATAAAAATGTTTTTAAGGCTGCAAAGTCAAGCACTCTTCAGCTGAAAAATGCTGGAACTAAAATTGCTCATTCAACTTTAATTCAACCATTTTATTTGCTTTATGACACACTTTGTAATTAAAAGATCACCTCTTTTCTTTTTTTTAATAGGATCCTGGATTCATCCAGAAAAAATAAGAAAAACTAAGTAGAATAACTAAAACAAGTTTTATGAGAATTGTGTTTGTTAGCTAAAATTTTCCCACAACTTAAAGAAATTTTCTTGAACTTCCTTGAAAATACCAAAACCAGCATAAGCTCAGAATAAACTGTTATTAGCATTGGAAAAAATATAACACTCTAACCTAATTTTCACTAACCTAGATTTTGGAAATTGCTGAAACATTTTTATATGACTTTGAATGAAAATTCAGCCTGAGGCAAAAAGATGAGCATGAAAAATTTCATCCTCAATGACTGGAGCATGGTAAATTTATAAATAATCTAAAATAGGAGCTTAAAATAGAAAATTTTAAGGTAATTTAACAATGTATTCCAAACTTAATCATATAAGAATATTGCTATCTACTTCCAATAAAATTAAAAACAAGAAGCATAACATATACGTGAGAGATTTTTCCAAATTTAAATCATCAAATAGCATATTTGATTTGCATCAAGTGGAAGACATAGTGAAGGGGGATGTGATTTAGTTTTTCTTCATTAAAGTGTTTGAGACAGAGACATTCCCCACCCAAAAAAAGCAAGTGCAGAAAGAAGAGATGTAATAAGGAAGCACTAATTCCATACCTAAGGGAAGTAAAAATAGTTTCCAGCTGAGTAAGTCTTCAGTCTGCTGCTTAGTATAAAGCTAGGTGATGAGTGCAGTAAGCATGAAGCAGAGATTGCTTGCTCCAGCTAACTGACTAAGTGCTTGTCTGCAGAGCAACACTCAGGAAAGTTAAGATAAATGAACTAATACAATGAAGTTAGAGTGCATTAGTCAGAGAGCATTAAATCTCTGTGTAGATGCTTTTATTCAAAAGTAACCTTAGATGGCTATAACTTAATTCTTGAAGGAACACTCCAAAAAAAAAAAAAAAAAAAAAAAGGAAAGGGCTTGATCTGGAGAGGGGCACAGGCTTCTAGGTCCAAAACAATAATCTAAGGAAATCCCAGCAATTAATAAACTCTGGAGGCACCCGCACTCATTACAAACCACCTCAGTTACCTGGGAAGAAGGAAGAGGCTTGCCTCTGAGGTTGCCCAGATCTTCCCCAACAAGCACCAGACATGAACATGCTGCTCACTGCAGCACCTAACCCTGTGCTGGATTTAGCCCTTCAGGACTGACGAGTCCATTTGGATTATCACTGGACCTTCCATTAGACAGAAATTATATACTTATATATACCTTTATCTCAATATATTTTATTATTGTTCTTCCATGTTGCCATGTCTATATAAGAGCGAGACAATGTCTCATGAGTTACATGTTTGTACAAGTTAAAATTAAATTTAATTGCAGCAGTCAGACAGTGTTACATCCACCTGAACTGAGATTTAGGTTTGACAGGTACTGATGGTAGTCAAACTGCCCACAGAATTGGCTTCACCCTAGGCTGCTGTAAGCTCATACAGCTAAATAAATACTTGATAGCTGTACCTGAGCCACTATAGCTACATTGCTACCTGTACCATGTTACCTAGTTTAAAGTTAACTCAGGTATGTCTGTAGCCATACCTCCAGAAATCAGGGTAGACAGCCCCTGTGTCAAATGTAAATACACCATTTAACTTGCTAATTTTGTCAACTTATGTGGGTTTCTAGTACACTGTGGATTTGTATGTTCCAGCTCTATTTATCTACTTAGCTGTCTCAAATACCTTATCTTTCAGCTACACCAAATTAAATTATGGGGACACGTTATATTTGTCTTTATAATCTCATAATTTATCCATATGCTAAAACACAGACAACTTTATTCTGTGTTGTTTAATATTTGCCTTATCAGTACAGCCCTATTAACAAGTTCATAGGGGTAGGAGGGACAGATATGTGCTACGCATAATAACTGAAGCAGTTTTGAAGGGACTGGAATCTATTTGTCATATCAGGCTGAATTCAGAGATACTTTCTGCAAAAAAACAGAGAGCCTAGTGCTAATTCAGAGGCACACGAGTATCTATCCTAAAATCACTGTAGTTTAATCTATGGCTGTCAGAGATAACCTTTCATCATCACATTGTCTTCTTCCATCCCTCACTCCAACAGCAATGTATTAGTGAAGTGTATTTGGGAAAAGCCACACAGTAGACCAAACTTTTCCCATGCCTTTCCAGTGCCTGTTGTAATAAGAGGTATTTCCGAGAAATGCAGGACAATTCATTTAATGGCTAATATATCAGTTTTTCATAAAAATCAGAAATGACGAGTCCACTTGGATTATCACTGGACCTTCCATTAGACAGAAATTATATACTTATATATACCTTTATCTCAATATATTTTATTATTGTTCTTCTATGTTGCCAAAGTATTGTGTAGTTACCTCTTATTCACTGATAGTAATAGTAATAACAAGTGTAACACTTACTTCTTAAACAGCCTTCAGCAGCAGCTCAGTCTTGTAAAGTCTGTGTATGTCACAAAATGACAGAATCACAGGACATCTGTCCCAGGCTGAGCCAGCTCCATCCCTCAGCCTCTCCCCTTGGGACAGTGGCTCCAGCCCTGACCATTGCAGTGGCCCCACACTGAACTTGCCCCAGTTTATGGATGGCTTTCCTGAACTGGGAGGCCCAGAACTAGACACAGTATCTAGATGTGGTCTCATGAGAGCTGAGCACAGGGGGAAAATAATCCCTTACCTCCACTGACTGCCCCAGCTGCTGCTCATACAGTCCAGGGTGGTGTTGGCCCTTGTGAAAGTACTGATACATCAAATATTGAATTGGAAAGACCCTATTTTGTGGTGAATTTGTGCTTATGTGTACACGTAATCATGAAATAATTTAATTTTAGTGCTCTTAAGCATGAGCAAATGCTTTGTTGAATCATCTCTCAGAATATTTGTTCTTTTCAGGATTAAATTGACTAAGTACAATAATTGAAATGGACTTTATTACTAGTAGTTTATCAAAATACTTAATTAAAAGCAAATTTTAGGACACAAGTTTGCCTGGCTCTTAGTACTATAAAAATCTTTCTTACAATTTCAGCCACGTTCATCTGGGACTTCCATTCATTATATCTGTTCCTGATATTTTAGTACAATCTTTTCAAAATGTAGTTTATGGATGGAACTCCCTTGTAAATCTTGGGACTTGGATTCAGGGGTTTTGACTCTTCAAAAATGTACTTAAAATTACTTTTAAAACTCTAGTGTCCCCATATTTTTGGGTGGGATACTGAAATTTGTTTGGGATACTGAAATTTGTTTGGGGTGTTTGCTTCTATTAAAAAGTATTCATTTTACCTCTAGATTTTTCCTATTAAAAACAATAAAAGATTGTATTTACACATGTTTCCTGGAGGGACTTTAGAAGGTAACAGTAAAATTCCCTAAAGATTCATGCCTTTATCATGCTCTAGCTTGAGGCCAGACAGGATGTTTTCTTGTAATTGTTCCTTCTGCGTATAAGATGCATTTTGGAGACTGAATATGAAAATGAAAAATAGAAAAAAAATATTTGTCCTGTGCTTCAGTAAGTGATTGTAAAATTAAAGCTGCATAAAGGGACTTAACTAATGACACCTGAATGCTTTTTTTCTGGCATCTTATAGCTTCTTAGTAATCATTTCTGCAGTGTTAACGTTCTTGTATGTAAAGCAATGCACTTTTGTACAGATGAAATGGTACACAAGAGATTGTTTTGGTCAAGGCTGAAACTTCATTTGTGTTTTCAGAATACTGTGCTTGAAAGACCTTAACTGGGATCCCTTGCTAATGGATCTGAGCTCATTGTTGCCTGGCTAGCTCGCTGATACGCTAAAAAATTCATTTTCATACAACATGATTTATTAAGTAGTTGGGAAGCAGTTCTAGGCACTCGAGATGACCCTGATTAGCACAGAACTGGAAAGCTAGCACTAGAGTTGTAGAATACTATAAAAACATATAAAGAATATATACAGAAATGAATATAATTGTGTGAGGGAGGGTGTATGTATATACACACTATTTTTAATAAGCTTCCTTCTTGCTTCCTCCTGCCATTACTAAGCACAGCACTGGTGCATCAGAGAGATGCTCATCAAATTTTATGTGGCCTAACCTTTACCGAGGAGGCTTTCTTAGGCAAAAAATTTGCACATATCCCAGGAAGCTCCTTTTTCTTCATGTTTACAGGACCTCTGAAAACCAGTCCAAACCAGTTCCTCTGTGGATTTTTGGAAAGTGCCAGTTAGAGGAGATTAAACACTCTGAAAAAGAGTAGGTTCTTAAAATGGAGGCTTTTCTTATCTCTGATACACACCTGGCTGACTGTTAGCTATGACTTCCTAACTTGGATGGCACCCACTGGCCTATAAATTTGCTTTCTTCCTTGCCCAGCTCAGTTCATGCCTTTTGCACCAGAGGAAGTTCATCACCGCTCTATTTTCTTGCACGTTTGCTACAAAAAAGATTCCTGGATAAGTTTGGGCAGAAGAATCTTATTAGGAATGTGCATTTACAATATAGCTACACAAAATAAAATTACATTATTGGTTAATGCTAAGGTATACATGAATTTTTGATCATTTACAGTCTGTGCCAACTGACCTTTGAATGCTTCTATAGTACAACAGTGGTAACATATGTAGTTAAGAAATACACTGTATATTACATGCATATATGTAGGTAAACAGACAAAAAAAAAAGTTACCCTTCAGTGGTGTTCGTTTTTCATGTCTCTCTGGTTTCTCTTTATGAATTTCTGAAAACAATGCAATGTAGAGTTATCAATATTAAAATAATTTTCACACATGAAAATATCAGACACATTCTCATGATAAAAATAACTAAGTTCTTGAAGTATTATAGCAGAGCCATGGCTTTATCATCTGCATATTCAGAATAATATACAATAAAATTCAATTTTACATATATATATACACACAGAGAATATATATGCACAAAAATCATAACATTGAGTGAATTTAATGCTTACTCTGTTTTAAATTGAGCAATACAGCTACTTTTAAAGTCAAGAATAGGTTTTGCTGCACTGCAACAGCTATACAGTAACATGTGTTGGTCATGAATCAGAAAAAACATGCTTTTACTAAATATTTTTCTGTATGTACCTTGAGTTGTTTATCAGGATTAGTATTTTATGTTTTCCTAACTACCTTTGGAAGGAAAAATGTTCTTTTTACTACATATTCTAAATTTTCTAAAGCTCAAGTGCTCAATTGGTAGCTCCAACCCACAATAAAAGGTAGACTCAATGCTGTATACAAATTACAGAGATAAAAGTTCCCAGGTTAGGGATCGTTGTCTCGGAGAATGAATCATTTTAATCATGCTGTATACCAGCACACTGAGAAATGCCTTGTTAGAAGAGGAAGTGGTGCAGTATTTACCTGCCCTTGCTGTGCCATCTCTTTTGAACAAAATTCCTCACCTGTGACATTGATATTAAATTACTGCTATATACCTCTGTAACTGATTTTTTCCTACTGACCTTCTTGTGCCAAAACCAGGATAATATCAAAAATGTGAAATGTTGAATTTGAGAGAAAGCAAACAAGAATTAAATCAAGGTTGCATAGCACTGTTTGCATACAGTGGTGGAAATTTAAATGCTGTTTATTACAGGTGCTGTTTATTACAGAATCAAATTCATCTTTGACAAAAACACATGCAAATCTCACTAGACTTTATGGGAGGTGCCTCCTTGTATTTTAGAGTGAGATTTGGTCTGCAGGGTCTAAATAATAAGAACACTGACCCCAAAATTAATCCAACAGAGAAAAAGTTATGCATATTACATTTCAACTCTAAGGAGTTACTTTAATGCATATTGAAGATAACTGAAATCTTCCACTTATACCCTTAGTTATTTGCTCAGGTTGTAACAGGATGCACATTGCCAGAGATACAGTAGAAAATGGTATTTTCCTTTCCCAAGACTCTGATTTTTGCATAGGCTGCTGAAAATAAATACAGAATTATTTTATTAGAGAGTATTTGCATCTGAAATAATGATTTTGTCTGGTTTGCAAGAAACATAACTGTTCTATGGCATCAACCTATGTTGTCTTCAGATAGAGAGAACATTATCTCATGGAGATAAAGGGTAACAAAGGCCAAAATACATATTACTGCTAGCCACTTATGTATGGCAGCATAACTAAGCTAATTATACAATGTCATTAAGGTAAAAGGACTTTTTATTCCGTTTTCATCTTGTTCTTTGCAGCCTGGGTGTGTAGATCATTTGTTGTTCTATAAACCACAAAGGTTCTGAATAGGAAGAAATCATGCCATATTGATTTACTGTATTTCAGCGGAGGTTGGATTATTTTTCTTGCTGCAACTATGCACGGATTTTTTTTGCTATCAAGTGAGAGAATCCAGTTGCTGGATTTTCAAACTTTTCCCACCTGTTCTGCTTAAAAGGATACATAAACTAGTTTAGGTAGCGTAATTGGTAGGAATGGTGCAAAACAACAACAGCCGGAGGATTCCTGCCTGATCCTGAGCACATCTGAGCAGTTCTCCATGATGCTGCTCCAGACTGCCTCCAAACCCTGACTTAATGCATTTAAAGAAAGCTGAGTCACTTCCTCTGCATTGCAATATACAGTAGAGATATATCTCACCCAGCTCAAGAGGTCCTCCTACACGCAGATACGAATATGGCCCACTGAGTGATAAATCACATTCTTCAGGTAGAGTCATCTACAGGGACACATATTCCTTGCTTGCCTTAAGATGCCTCAGCTCCAGTGGGTTCCCACCACCTATTATGTGTGTCACTACAAAAAATAGGCCTCTTTTTCTTGGAAAAAATAAGTATAAACCTTTGTTATTTCAAAAAAAAAAGGCTTTTTAAAATTACTGTGGTTTTAGGGAATTTCTTATTGCTAGTTTGACTGCAAAATATATATGGAGCAATGACTGCTGAGCTGGCCATCTAAATCAGCCTCACACTGTATCAGTGGTGAAGCTTACTTGACACAACTACTTCAGTAAGGTGCACAAAAAGATACTTTCTAAACAGCAGCACTGAGAATCTCATCTAACTTGCTGCTACAATTAGGATACCACACATCACAAAACCCCTATATGAATTCCTTGAAGTGAAATACATCTTCATAGTACATAAGTGTGTGTATATATATTTTTATGTATTGCAAAATGGGCCATCATTAAGATCTCTTCACAAGCTCCCCATTATAGTTTTAACCATCATAAAAAATTGCAGCCTGGAACACATCAATTTTGATACATTACAACCTAAATTTTCCCAGCACAATCAAATCTATTCTCAATATATGCTGATCTTGATCAATTTACAAGGCAGAAAATAGTGACTCTTTGCTAACTCCAAAATATTTAAAATAAGGAAACACATTAGATTATTGGAGATTTTTTTTCTGTTCTGAGAGTTCTGATACTCTCTGCTTCATCTTGTATGACAAATAGCTTTAATTTTCTAGTAATCACATCATATCTTATTGCTGAGTTGACAAAGCGGCTATAATATCATAGAAGACTTACATGGCCAGTTTAAAGCATGTAATTTATCTCTATCAATGTGACACATTGTTAATAAATCCTAAATATTATGAATTCATGTTTAGAAAAATGACAGAATCAAGCAGCAGCAAGGATAATCTTTGTCACCACGGCAACCATCCTGATTCTTTATGAGATGACAACACAGTTTATTAAATTATTGTAAGGGAGTATGTATTTTAAAAGCTGTATTTCATTGTTTGTTTTCTTCAGTTATCAAGCAGACACGAAAAATTATCTTTCCCCTTGCATTTCTTGGGTTTTGAAGGGATAAGTACTTTATTTCCTTAAATATGGATACTGCTTGACACTGACTTCTCTAGACCTCGGGTCTTGTGCAGATATACAGAACATGCAGGGTGATTATTTTAAATAACTCCAAGAAGGGAAGCTAGTAGTCTCCTCACTGACCATTTCAAGATGCTGAAAGGAGATATAGTAGACCATATTGTTAGCAGGCTGATATATCTATATACTGTTGACCCAAAGCAGGCCCTCACAATCAGCTGAGGATCAGTATCACAGGCAGCTTTACTGAAAATCCCTGCTGAACATGCAGGTTGGGCACTAGCTTCCCCCACCTCTCACCCAGTTAATTTTCATTAATAGCAGTTCACAGTGTCTAATGACAGCCCAGCACTGGCTGCAAACTACAAAGCCCCAGCTCTGGGAAGATCAGGGTGGGAGAAAGAGAAAAAAATTACAGTCCCCTGAATCCATGTGAGCTAGCGATGCAGCACTGTGCAGATTTACATCAGCATGAATGAAGAGCACAGCCCCTCATGGTAGGGCACGAGGAGATTCTCATTCCTGAAACAGAGTTCCCATCTTCGTCTGCTCTCATGTTTTTGATTTTGATTTTTTTGTTATCTCTTTTTTTAACATAGTAAAGTATATAGCACTATTCTTAACTATTTTATTTGTATTGTATCATGATAGCACCTATGGGCCTCAGCCCACATGAATTGCTTTAGGTACCACATGGAGTTATAACACGATATAATATCCCAACTCTGTAACACAGGAGTTTAAACTTTAAGAGGGCTACATTTCTTCTCTTCGTGGGAAAGCGCAGCACTGCATCTTGCTTCATTAGAGGATGAAGTGGTGAGTAGCAATCTGGCATTGCTAAAACAGCTCCTAGATCTCACCTTCTGCTGAGTTCCCATCTTACAGATGAAATATACCTTAAAAAAACCAACCAACCAACTAAAAAATGTCAATAATATGAGAGGCAAAGTGAGAAAAAAAGGGATTATTGTCCTAGTCTGAAACACAAGAATGCTTTATTCAAGGTAACCCAGAAAGTCAGCAAAAGAACTGGGAATTTAAGTCTATTCCCTGACATTCAATATTATCCCCTCATGCTTAAAGCCATCCTGTTTCTACTTAACTACTGTAGTGAGGATGGAACATAGGTTTGATGTATCTACTGTTTTAAAGGTATAATTGAACAGTTGGAATTTCACTTGAAATGATAGTACACTGTTCTTTCTAAGCAAATTTTACCAGTTGGTCATCTTTTTCCTAATCTCTTACAGGTAACACAATGATATACACCTTCAGTGCTTTGACATTCTTTGTCTTACAAATATCTAAGTGTGAAAAGGAAAATGAGTCCTATTCAGAGTCCTGGTGAACCAGAGGTTAATAATTTGCTTTTGAGCAGTCAAAACCCTTACAGCTATTGCCAGCAATTTAATGGGGCTATATCCTTACTATTTTATCAAGGCTAATTGGTAGCAGGCAGCTGATTATCCTGAAGAGTTGGTGGAAATAGATACTGAGGGCAAGGCAAGAGTGAGTGGTGTTAAGAGCTTTAGAAGATGAGAGGGATGTCATTTCTAATGTGTTTCTAGATGCCGTCTGTATGAAGAATTGTAGTCAACTCTCTTGCTGCTGGTATCCTCAGGAGAAATTTACAATTGTGCAGCTGATGTCTATTTTTAATCTAGATAGTACCAGCTGGTGAGGGTGACAGTTATCCTTATGAGGCTAGGAGGAGAATAAAGGAATTTGTGCATTAGAGCAACTTCCAGCTAAGTACTAATACATCATCTAGCTGTACTCCAGAGGAAAAAAACAAAATTTTGCAAGAGGAAAAAAACACTGGGAGAAAAAAAAAAGAACAAGGAGTTTTTAATTGGGGAATTAAATTGGTGTATTATGCCTATATCCAGGAACCAAGGACAGAAGGCTTTAAGTACCAACATTCAGTGTTGGAAAGTCTGAGTGACACATATGACTGATTTAGGTGACTTCCCTTTTAGCTTGCTAGTAGCACAGTCTTGTCCCCAGTGTTTTCTTAGATCTTGCTCTGTTCTGAGGATTCATAGCAACTTCAGGTTGGGGTACAGAACAACTTTTCCTGAAGTCATGTGTCTAAGATCTTTCTTGAAAATATGACAGGAGATGAATTGCTTCTTACCGATGAAAATGCTGAATGGTTTGTGTGCTCATCCACTGTGTGAGATACCAGTCCACAGTGCCTCTTAAATATGGTTTCAGAATTGTTTATCCATCTCTTTGGAAATCACAACTACAATTTAGAGTGAGAATGAAGGTTTCTTTTTTCTTTTCTTCTTTATTTAATATTTTGCAGAATTATACAGCGTCTCTTTCATTTGCTGTATAAGACTACTTTTGACAGAGGTCACAGAAGACCATTTCTCATTCTTCTTGGTGAAAGCCCTCTGCTCTGGTGTGTATTTGCCCAAAACATGTTTTCCTAAACTGTAAACCTTGCTGTGAAGTGACGTTGATTGGTCCTAAACCTATTCAGCAAAGCTCAGCTGCTTCACTTTAGTTGCCTGTATTCCCTCCACTTGACACTTTGTTTGGCATCACTAAAGAGCTATTAGAGATACAGAGAACATGACCCTCAAATATTTCTGAACAATTTACCTATATTGAGTAGCTTACAGCAAACAAGTAGGCTTTATGTTCCCCCAAGAATACAGGGATTTAACATGACCTTCCAGATATATGATGTTAAGCATTTTTTATAATGCCAGAACAGGACAAACATAAACAGATTAGATTCGAGTTCAACAGATATTCAATTGTTTCCACACTAGTCTAGTTTCACTGGTCTATAATAGAAATTCACTGTAGATGACCTGCTGACATCTTCATCATCATGCTGAGGAGTGCTTTGATTTCAGAGTGATGTTTTATCTTATTTTTACTTTTACAAGACTGTACAGTGAAGGAGATGCATTGCGAGGAAGGCGTTTTCAGAAGAGTGTGCATGTTATTTTCATAACAGCAAAACATCCCAGTCTATGTAACGATTTTATTACAAGCCACTCTTTCATAATCTCCAACTTTCTAAAATGAACTTATTCCACTCCTCTTTTTCTCATTATGTTAAAGACAATTATATATGTACATATTTTTCCATATTGCTATGTTTGAAACAGCATTCCTTTTGCTATAGAATAAAATAGCTTTAGCAATTAATGGTGAGTAGAAGTGTATCATTATATTACTATGTACTTATTAAAACAGTTTTATCACAAAATCACTGATTGATGTCATTGACCTTTCCCCTTTGTTTTTATGTTTAGGCATTTTCATGTATCTACCAGAGCTGCTTAAAAACTTAATCCTGCAAACTCTTTCAATACAAAATTTTCTTTTAGAAAAATAGGAAAATATTTATTTTTCCTGAAAAGCTAAGATGAGAAGGAAAGTTTGATAGAAGTTCCTGAGGCTGCAGTATTAGCTGTAAACATGAGAGCTGTTATATAGTTCTCTTAAGATTTTTTTCTTTGAGATAAATCCAAAAGTTGTACTACATCCTCCACCAAAAAAAAGGGAAATGCTTGTGGGTAATTCCAACTTGAAATCCTCAGTTTACCAAGGCAAATGGAACTTGACGCAGTGTGCAACCATTCATTTTCTTTGCTTTCGAAAGCCTAACTGATTTTATGTTTTGAGTTTTCTTTCCCTCTGGTAAGGTTTCCATTTGCAGCAGAAAAGCAATATCTTAACAGGTTTTTAAGGGGAGGAGGGTACTTGCAATTATCTTTGACTAATTATCCTGTAAGCAGCACTGGCATTCTTCAGGAAGACCATGTGCAGACTGTTTTATATGGAGGAATTTTAATGACTGGTTTTTTGAGAGAATTAAAAGTGGAAGGTATTAAAAGAGCTTCAACCCTAAAGATTTTTTACATAAAAGTAATTTTTATTCTGAGTATATAAATATGTTAAGACTGTTTTTTTCATTCCCAGACTGCAGTTCTGTACCTTGGTTCTGAAATGTAAAAGGAATGCTAATCACACTTTGATTAAAAAAAACCAACAAAAAATAACCACAAAAAAACCCAACCCAACCGAAACAGAGATAGAACCACGTGATCACAACGAGGTTTTTCTTTTCTTTCTGTGGAAAGTAAAATTGTCTTGACGTGTTTCTCTTTATGAATTCCAGCCTGCAAAGATGTTATTGGACCAGTTTTAAATTATGTTTTTCATAATCAATTTTATCAGAGTCTGCATTTAATTTAATGTAATTTTATTCAGACAAAATGCAGACAAAAATTGTAGACCTCTAAGTAGAGCAAAATGATATATACAGTAATACATAAAATCTCTAATCTTCATTAGCATTAAAGAAATCTTTTCCCATATAAACCTATTCAGTAGGGGTTTTTTTGTGAAAGGAGGAAAAAATAGGAAAAAGAAATGTCAAGACTAACCACAGTTCCTCCACTCAGCTTTAAAAAATGTCAACTCGGCAGATCCTACCTTAATGTATTAGTCTGCAAATATATATTCCTATAAATTCAATCACTTCTAGATCCAATTGATTTTTTTTTTTTAGGGGCCTGGCATGCAGAAGAGAGATGCTCTTTCTGTGGGTCATGAGAATGGGGCCCTACTTGCTATATCCTCTCCTTGGCACAGTTCTCTCAGAAACATGCAGGATCCCCAATTTTGGTGCTGTGGGTTTAACTGAATTTTGGATGACCCTCTCGCTTACCAGGTCAGGCATTTACTCTGTCTCAGGACAGGAGGCTCCCAACCAGGGGGGCATCTGCCTAACTCTCCCCTCTTCTCTTAGAGTGCAAACCTCCCCAGTGCTCTACTGCTGGGGCACAAATGAAGATTTACACCGAGAGAACATGGATAGCTTTGCATAAGGTTTTCCCTAATTTACGAGGATAGCTTAAACAGCTGCAAACCTCTGTGCTGCTACACTTCTGCCCAGGATTCCTACTAGCCTTGTGGTTTTGTATCTTTTGAAAGATAGCTGGCGAGTTTGGATTAAAATGTTTCAACTCAAGTTGAAACCCAATCACTATTCTTCAATAGGCAAAAGAATTATAATTGAATATCCCTATTCCCTAGTGGTATATGGTTTTGTTTCATCCAGATAATATGGAAAATATTTTTTTTACATTATAAAATGCTATTTTATAGTGGATATGCTATTACTGTATTGATCAGAGTAAGTAAAACAAGCTGAGATTGTTAAAAGAACATTAATAACAGAAATGGATGCCACAAAAATGTAAAATGCAAAAAATACATATCTGGAAAAGCAGTTTAGCATCTTAGAATTGAATCAATCAATAATTTTCATCTCTTAACACAGGGTGTACTTTACACAAAGATACACAAAATGCTTTGTAGTAAAGTTAGCCTAGGGAGACAGTGAAAGCCTTTTAGAGAGATCTATAATAGCAACTCATACACAGAAAAGTGAACATTACCATATGGTAACATAAAAGAAACTGAATTCAGAAGGCATTACCAGTACAAATAGATATATCCTTTAGGGATGAATGGAAATGCATAATTAATTTCTAAGACACACATGTAACAACCACACTGGCAACTCATTATCAGGTTGCATCTATGGTATTCTGCATTTTTTTCTCTAGTCCATTTCCAATTTTTTGGTTGGAAACTGTTTTCTGAACATGAATATTGCCTCCAGAAAACCCACTTGTTTTCTTTATTTTCCCAGATTTGTTAATGTATAACAAAAGGACTTCTACATGATAAAAGATGATGTTCTAACTTCAGTATTCTGCCCAGAAATAAAGTTAGTTGCCATATTAGCTGGCAATGTGAATTTTTCCAGATAATCTTCTGATATAAACTATAGTAATAACAAATTATTATTTATATATAACTTATAGTTATTTTAAACTTTAGAAACCCCTTTTAGTAAAGAATTTTAAATGCAGGAGTCTTAATAGGCACCAGTTGGCATTTTAAACATTCTAAGGTACTCGTATTCACCAGCTACCCTGTAAGGGTGCACTTCTCTCATATGTCCTCTGTCATTTCTGTCAGTCCCATGCTACATCTAAGATAGTGTGTGGCATCTAAAATGGCACTAGTCAGCTATGTTTATCCACCTGAATCCTGCTCTCTGTGTTAATGTACATACTGCCTGTAGCCTTGGGTTCATAGAAAGTGGTAGATGGATTACAGCCACACAAGAACCATGTCCCTGTTGAATTCAGTGACACCATGGTTCAGGGAGTCCCTGACTGGGGCAAATGTCTAGAGTATGGAGAACTGTTTTGGGAAATTATCACTATATTTTTGACAGTTCTTATACCCTTCCTGAGGCATTTGCACTGGTCACTCTTGGGCAGCAATAAGCATCTATCCTATCCACTGGGTGAGCTGGACTTTCAGTCTGATCATATATAACCATTTGTCCTGGTTTCAGCTGGGATAGCATTGATTTTTCTTCCCAGTAGCTGGTATAGTGCTGTGGTTTGGATTTAGGATGAGAATAATGTTGATAACATGCTGATGTTTTAGTTGTTGCTAAGTAGTGCTTACACTAGTCAAAGGCTTTGCAGCTTCCCATGCTCTGCCAGGTGCACAAGAAGCTGGGAGGGGGCAGAGCCAGGACAGCTGACCCAGACTGGCCAAAGGGCTATTCCATACCATATGACGTCATGCTCAGTATATAAACTGGGAAGAGTTGGCCGGGGGGCAGCGATCGCTGCTCAGGGACATGCTGGGCATCGGTCGGTGGGTGGTGAGCCAATTGTATAGTGTATCACTTGCTCTGTATATTATTATTGTATTATTATTACTATTACTACTATTCTATTTCATTTTACTTCAATTATTAAACTGTTCTTACTCAATCCATGAGTCTTCTGACTGTGACCCTTTCAATTCTCTTCCCCATCCCACTGGGGTGGGGGGAGTGAGCGAGCAGCTGCGTGGTGCTTAGCTGCTGGCTGGGGTTAAACCACGACACCAGTCTTATGCACTTAATAGATAAAAACAATATCTGACACACATTATAAATTTTAGGACTAAAACCTTAAATATTTGTCAGTATGTTTTTCCCTACCCTGTTTGAATACCCAAACCAGTTCTTTTTAGGCTTATACAGGCCATAATGTCAAACCCACTTTCAAATCCAAATTAATAAATCCCCTACCAGTCTTCTCTAAGCAGCTTGTTCCTACCTCTTCCCTTTCCCAGGCAAAGCTGTCATAGATGTTTGTTTACTCACTCTTAAAAGGAGTGATTAAGGAGATGTAGGAAATGGTCTGGTTTGAGAACTTTTCCTCTCAGGAGCATTTTGTTTGTTGTTGTTAGCTCAGATTAATACCCAGATCTGAACAAACAAGTATTTTGTGCTGAACAAATTCCGACTGTCTTAACCTTGGGGTGGAGAGAGGGTTAATGGGAGTGAGTGTTTGGAGTCAGGTCTGGGGGAACTGCACCTTGGCCAGAGTTGCTGAGAGTAAGTCAGTGTAACCGACTGTACCCTTAGAAGCTGCCATGACTTTTAAGAGCATGATTTTTATTCCTTCAGCATATTAATAACCAGCCTAATACTCAGGCAACCATATTCTCATCTGAACTGAAGAAAGAAAGATAAGGTGCTTTGCTGAAAAGTTTATTTGTAATTAACAAATTTTCTTGCAACCTGTAACAGAAATTTCTGTTGTTTGTGGCTTCTTGTTTCAATCTATGATTTGTTAACTTCATTTTTCTAAAAAAAGATTTTTATAGCCAAGTAAGAAGAATAAGGTCATTTCATATAACTATTTTATATATCTTTCTATTTCATACATAGGCTAACTCACAGAAATTTAGAGATCCATCTCTACCTCAAGGAAATCAAGTTTCTTTTGATTATTTGTATAGAATAATTTTATGCCAGTAGAAACCTGTCTGGTAATACAGAGATGGTAACAGTGCCATGATGGTGCTTTATTTCTTACTCTGCTTTCTAAGTTCATTGTATTTATTGAAATGAAAATTACCTATAAAGTGACTTACAAAGTGATGTGTGTGTGTGTGTGTGCACACGCATGCATGCTTGCGCGCGTGTGTGAAAGAGAGTTCAAGAGAGAGAAAGAGATAGGCAGAGAGACAGATAATTTAATCTAAGCTCAAATATAAAATCCAGGAAGGATATAGTGCAAAAATAATTTACTAAGCTTCAAAGTATAAAGTAAAAAAATAAATAATTCTGACCTTAGAATCTTTTTCAAAGGTTTCCAACAACTTATTCCTAAGACCACATACCGGATTCATGTTTCCCAGCCAGAATGCATCTGTTGTTTTGAAGCAGAAGATGCTTCTTTAACATACAAAAACCACTGCTACATGTGCACAGCTTGTCAGGAGTACCCTGGCTAGTTAAATGAGGAATCCATGTTCAGATTTTAAATTTTCAGTGATCCATAAGTAAACTGGAGTGAAGTTCCAGAACAGTTTAATAATGACATTTTTAGCCATGGATGACAATGTTGAAGTGTCTGTGCTTGCCTATATTTTACGGACCATTATTTCCAATTTTGTGCACCAGGATTCTCAGATCTTCTCCAAACTCACAACTGATGCCAGTAACATCCACCAAAAATTAAAAAAATATTTTTCCCTTTTTTAATAACAATAATTTCTAGTAAAAAGGACCAAAATATGAGAAAACATACAGCTGTCAAATAATTGGATTTATCTCTAAAGGTTAAACTAACCCTGAAAAAAATGAACAAGATTATCAGTCATAACTATTGTTCTAGAAAGAAATGAAACCAAAAACATATTAAGCCTGCATGAAACTGTTATTAAGCTTCTCAATATCTTTTGTGCAAATGGTCTGCAGTTTTAGCATGTTGAGAATATGCATTGTTAAAGACTGCAAAGTCCTCCACAGACTAATCTTTCCCTACCTCCACTGAAGAACACTTTTTTTTCTGGACAATATCAAATGTTCACTCTTTTCCAATTATTAAAGATAAATTTTAGTGATAAGACTTGGACTGGCAAAAATAATTGCAATAAAAAAGGCACTTGAGAGGCATTTTCATCCTTTCTAAAGGATTCTGAAACTAATATTAGTCCTGTTGCATGTACAAGCCCATTGTCATTATTGTATTTTTATTATCTTTGCTTTCAATTTACATCTCTAGGAAGGTGATCTTTGCTTTCTTTGGGCTCGTAATTATCATTACACTTTTCTCTGCTTCCTTCATCAATACACAGTGTTCTTACCACTCCCCTTGAATTTTTTTCAATATGTAGTTGTATTGTGGTACCAGCAATCTTCTTATTTTTTTCAGTTACTATATTCCATTATAAAGTAAATTTTGTGCTAACATTTTAGCATTCATAAGATCTGCTAGTCAACAAATCAAAAGATTGAAGGCTTGTCCATACACCAAAAATAGGTATGGAGATTTTTCAAAAACTCTCAGCCTATTCATGAATACCACAGTAACTGTGGGTTAGATCCAATAAAAATACTTAAAAATCAGGCACAGCAATCATAATGCACATTTCCAGAATGAAATTTGAGAGAGAATTCCTGTACATATGTGCAAAAAGTCAAACTGTTCATCTTCTGGAGACAGCAGTAGTGTACTGCAGAATCTCACTGGGTCATTTTTTTGTTTAGGATGTTCAAATGCCACATGCATAAGAAGAGCCACCTAAAGAAAGATCATTCACAAAGCTTTGAAATAAACTGGAAGCTGCTTAAATTAGTCAGTTGGAAGGGATGAGATGATTGATTGGACCTAAAAGTCCTCCATCCAAGGAGGAGCTGAGTATCTAACTGGATAGATATAGTTAGATAGATCTATCTAACTATAGATAACAATGCTGTGCAGAGTGGAAGGGACTTTGATACAGAAATGATCCTTTATATGAAAACAGAGAATACTCTATAACATAAAAATTTGGTTTTGATTTTGTGAATCTAACTACAAACATTTGGATACCCAAAAACTCTCCAAATTAATCTGTATAGCTCGTCTTCCTTTGGGTCGAGCCCTAACAGCAGTCATACAGGAAAAATCACAGATGCAATGTCTTGTTTTGTTTTAGAACCCTCTTCTTCTGGAGCTCTTATTTCTGGACCATAGACATGACAGCACACATTAGTTAGGAAAAGCTACTCAGAGAGATGTGCACCTTGTGCTCAGAGGAACAGATCGTGATGTCTGTAAGACTGCTGCCTGCATGAGCTCGTCTGAGCCCTTGCCTCACCTCCCAGGGCTTTGCCTTCTGCGCTCATGAACTTTAGCCCTGGGAGCACATTTCACTGCACCTAAGCAAAAAACCTGTTGACTCTAGACTTTATGACAGAGCTCTCAAAAACCTTCTGTATAGGCTTAGACAATTCAACTCCTTGATGTTTACACAATTTTAAGAGAAGTCTGCAAAGAGACAGTAACAGCTCTGAGGAGCTCACAGCTGCCTGTCACTGAGCAGATACGCGCAATACTCTGCACTGGCCTTTCTAAGGGACTGGTGGCTTCAGGCCACGTATGTTATATTTCTGTAGCCCAGAAAAAGAGGTGACAAAATCAAGAATAATCAAGGCCAGATCCTAGCTGCCAGGATGAAATGGAGACCTCCAGTCATCTGGAGATGGTAAGAAGTTATTTGAGGATGTTGCTATGTGAAAGCTTATGGCTATACCCAGAAAGGGTCTTAGACCACTCTCTTCATCAGCCCTAGTCAAGAAACAGCTTATTGCAGGGAGATAAGGATGGGACTTCTTATCCTCTGAAAGATGGAGGGAAAGATCTTGAGCACACATCCAGGGAATGGAAAACCCGGTTCAAAATCTGTTTTATAGCTCAGGCAGATGAAGCATGTTTGAGTTTTAGCCCTTTCACATCTGTGTGTATGAGCTATCCTGTAAGATACCAACTCCAGAGGAATCACAAGCTCCTTATCCATTTCCCTCACCCTAAAGGTAGAAGACTTCCTCAGGCATTTATCTCCAGAGCAGGGTTGTGTGCTTTGAATACTGAGAAAAATATTTCAAGCTGGCAGTTAGATACTCAGCTCCTCCTTGGATGGAGGACTTTTAGGTCCAATCAATCATCTCATCCCTCCCAACTGACTAATTTAAGCAGCTTCCAGTTTATTTCAAAGGCTTCTCTGAATTCTATTTCTACAACGTAGTGTCCCAATGCAAAGTGTAAGGCATGAGTATGCCACTGATTTCCAAAGAAGCAGGCATTGCAATGCTAAGCATAGTGTTCACAACGTTGTTAGGGATTAACCCTTCCCAGCAGCGAAGTACCTCCACAGTACTCCCAACCTGGTCAGCTACACTGGCCCATGGTGAGTAAACACCTACCACCCATGTACCTGGCGTCTCTGCCAGCAATGTGCTACAGCTTCAGACTATTTGCATGCACTGTAAAACTAACAATGCATTTCTCTCTTTGGGAGAAGAGACAGGACAATGCTGAGCCCTTTTAAGATTCTTACCAATGGAGTAAAGAAGTGGAATGTTTTCCTACACTGTCTATAAGTTTTCTTCAGTCCTAACATGCAGGATCATCCATAGAAACATGAATGATCCTGGTCTTCAAGCCTATTCATTCCTTGGATGGCCTATTGAGACTAACAAAATATGCCATTAAATAAAATCCTGATCCAATTCCAATTAACTTCAGAGAAAACTGGATTATAATCTCGGCACCAACTGGGGCGATAGATTCTTCAATACGGGCATTTACCTATTGACAATTTGATGGATACCAAATTCAGATCACATAGGGCTGTTACACATCTTATTACCGAGCTGTGCTCAATTTGGAGAAAAAAACACACCTTAGTTTTGAAAAGCTTTACATCCTATCCCTGATTTCTCAAGCCTTCTAATACATTTTCATTTTGATTTAATAGAAGTTGAATTTAAGTTTTATGTTTCAGCATAACAATTTTCATGTCTGAAAGGATTTATATTATAAATCCTATTTGCTTCACTTGTCTGCTCTAAAAATTCAATGACAACTAAGTAATTTTTTTCAGAAGTAGTCCTTATTTTAGGGTTCTGCTCTGGCACAAGGTAAAATGCTTTTACAACACCTCACCATTATTTGTCACTAAATATTCTTTCTATATTATGATTTCTAAATATTATTTCTATCCAGACATACACATGACTCATTGGCATTAATAGGACTCCCACATATAGGGCAAGGCTATAGATAATATTATTTCTGTAATTCTATCGGGTTTTTATGAACATTTTTCAGGTTTTCTGGATAATAATGAAACAGAATTCTCACAGAGCCGCAAACAATACAGCGAGTATTATTACTTGAGTTTCTTATTTAATGATTTTGTTAAAGAACAACTTACATCATTAGTAGACTGACATGTAACTAATGACAGAATCTATATCACAGATATACTAGTTAATTCTTAAACCAATGCAAATGCAAAAAATTTGCCCTCTATAGTAAGGCAACTGACCAACCTTTTTTCAGGGAAGGTTCCACTTCACCTAAACCAAGAGAAAAGAACAAAAGTCAGAGAAGAGGTATCATAATAATAAAAAAATCATATTTTGTCTCATGTTCTCTCATTTTAATTTAAAAAAAAAATCTATTCTTTGCATGCTAAATGGGAAGCATCCTATTCTGAGATTTTGGATAAAGTCTGTGCAGTAGTAACCAACAAAATGTTCAAATCTGTGTTTGTGCTTCTGCATGTTAACTTGTGACTACAATTTCCAATTTGCTTGATTTTCTGCATGCTGCTATGTTTTAAGGAAAAGCCCAGTGGTTCTGTTTTAGCTCAAAATAATAAAATGCATATGCAGATTAGCAAGGTTGTAAATCTAGCAACACTTCCAGTGAAACCCAAGGCAAAAACCACTCAATTTCAGGGGAACTATGAGCATTTGATTGCTGCAGTGTGTCACTCCACCTCCGTGTGGGACATGAAATTTAAAGGATTGAGTCTGGATCACTGTGGCAAGTGTGCAGCCTCAGCTGCACTGACTGCAGCGCACAATGGGCCGTGAGTTCACATACACTTACTTTTTATGATATAATGCAGTAAGTTGCCTACTGTCTTTTCACACTCCTGGTAGGTATTGATGAAATTCCACTTGGGCCAAAGACTGGGACTGAGGTTTCCAAACACTTCTTAGTGAGCATTCAGATCTTGAATTTTTGTATGTATGTCAGGTATTTTATGATCTTTTCTACTTGCATTAACACTTATCCACTTGAGTATTTGAAAGCTTGCAGATGCTTTGGGAGCTATGAAATGGTAAAAATGAACACTTTTCAAATTTTAGCAAGCTCTCCATATTTCCCCTTTTCTGCTTCTCAACCATATGAGAGATTGGCTTTCTGCTAGTTGTAAATCATATCTCAGAATAGGATGCCCAGTTCACAGACTTGCATGTAGCAGCCTATCTATTAGTATTCATATATGGTGCTAATATAAAAAGCTCATGCACACATTTAAAATGTAGAAATCTGATAATATCTCAAGTTTCCGAACAAATGGGTAGAAATCAGTTTCAGTACATGTTGCTTTTTAATTATATTCTGGTATAGCCAAATAGAATATAAAATAAACTACCGTGAAATGAAGATGTCACTCCTACACTCATCACTTGTCAAAATGACCAATATGATGTGACATGATGATCTACTACTGCTCTGCTCATACCAGGGAACTACTTTTTTTATAACAGAAGGATAGTTATTTCCAAACTTGAAGTGTTAGCAATTTAATTTCATTTATCAGATGATGTCAGATGAAGAATGTTAACTACAACAGCAGAACAGCAGAACCATAATTTCTAGTAAACTGAATTATTTGCAATATGCCATCCAAAATCCCCTTAGTTCAGCCAATATGCTATTTTTTCTTTCCTTTTTTTTTTTTGTTTCAATATATTGTCCTGTCATCAATATATCAAATAAAAAAGTTCTAAGTTTCTTGGTTTATCTTGTATATTTACCGGGGTTCTTTAGATTCTTGCTGATTAAAAGAAAATAGCTATTGCCATTCTCTAAAGCAATATCCTGATGCATATTTTGGTTGTGGCTTTGAAGTCTTGTATAAATTAGTGCTCTTTACTTCAAGATGTACTAATTGTAATATTTAATTCTGACAGCTTTTCTGTAATGGTACATTAAACACAAGATGAAAGCTAACAAAGAGACCGATTTACTGATTGGAATAGCCAGTAGACGCTTTATTAACAATAACGTTCACTTTTCATTTTGTTTGACCTTCTTGTCTGTGAGGTTAAAAGCTGAGTAAGCCAACATAATGCATGTAAAACAGCAGTTAGAGCAGTTACAGAAGTCTTTACATTACAAATACCTTCATCGCTGTCATCATCATCACTCCATACGATGTCAGAGAGTAAAGAAATAAAGCCATAAAGCCAATCAGTGGATTCTTCCAATGCCTCATGAATGATTCTCAGTGGTTCTGTGCTGAGCTTGTTAACAGATCTTCCTGAGTGCAGAGTTTAAAACAAAAGCAGTTTGAAAAAAAATACTCCTTCAGTGATTAAAGTTAATTTTCATTTTATACAGGACTAATTATACTACCTCCTTTAACAGGAAAAAAGATGGTGAATGTTAATTTTTATTACTCAACGGTTTGAGGACAGCTCTCCTTCCTGTGCAAGACTGGTATAAACTGTATCCTACTGTACTTGCTGTTTGCAGAGTGATTCAGGACCCAGTGGATAACTTGGTCTGATACTGCGCTCCAAGTTCTGGCTGTTCTTCTGAAGCTTGGTTGGGTGAAGGATAAATATAGATTTGATTCTACCTAATATGCATCCTGTTAAATAATCTCTTCCTTTCAGCCCAGTTTTTTTCTCTGGCCCAGGTCCTCTGCCTCTTGATGCCTGTTTAGGATTCACCGCCATCCGTGTCCCACGCCTCATGTCACGTCTCCCCTTGAGCCCCCTCCTTTACACAAGTCCTGGCTGAGGAAATCGATGAGTCTGGCTTAACCACACAGACAGGTCATATCATTGCCATGGAGTACATGTAAAGGATGGGAAGAAGAATGCTGTGTATACTTGGGCCAAAATAAACCTGAGTCCAGAATGAAGGGGAATGCAAAGTCCAAATTGTGGCACAGAGACAGCTACTTTCAAACATGTACTCCTTTATATCTTGTTCTTCTCTTACAGCTTTTCTAGAGTTTCTTTCACATACACTTGTGCACATCTGCATACTTAACTAGTCCTTGTCTTACTGCTCCTGTAGTCAAGTAAGCTGGCAAACAAGGAAGCTGTGCAGTTTAATGTGCTCCACCTTCCTGGGACCTCTAATGGAAGTGAGGCCCCTGCTCCCCACTGCATCCACACCCAGGGAGAGCAACTATCAGTGGGTAATACAAGTATTCCCTTAAAGGCTTTTCCAATTGTGATTTCACCAGATTTCTCCCTACCCTGTTTATGCTGACATAGTATTTCAGAAGAACTTTCCAGCCTCTGACAGAGTGTTTCTTCTGACCTTTCTGTCCAGCAAAGTTTTATTTTCTTGAAATCTGTACCAAACACTGCTTAGGAAGAGGGACACCTCTCATTCAGTCCGTGTTACTGTCCACTGTACTTGAAATGGTAGACTGAATAATTGCCCTACCTGTATGAAGGTTTCCTACAAATGTAGACAATTGAAGGTAGGTCACAAACATGATTCGAGTCATTGGCCTAGTCTGGTTCCTAGGAGTTTCAATAGAAATATTTACACTTAATTTAGCAGTATCAAGATGGGAATCACATCTCTGTTTACCACTATCTTTCTGTATGCAAATATTTTAGTACGAAGTTAAATGCAAGTCTCTTCAGAACTACTTCTGGTTGCAGTGTTCTGATTCACAAGCCCAATCTTAGCAGTAATCAGAAGTAGTCTCACATGGACTTGCACGTTACAAAGACAGGCAAAGTGCAGGCTTGAAGCAACTTCTTTGATGGCAGCAGTATGAACAGTTATTTTCTAAAAGTGCTGTAATGAAATATAAAAGTAACTTTATTTGAAAAATAAATGTATCACTCAATAATTCGTTTTATTTCTAATTAACTAATCTGAAACAGAAAAGACCAGGCTGATTTTCTATTATTTTGCATCTGCTTATTAATAATGTAGACCAAAGAAATATTTTGGTTAATAATTTTTTGAAGATTGTATTATATAGATATATGCTACTGAAAAATCAGGCACATCAAATAAATTAATCATGTGCCATGATGAAATTACATAATTGCAAAGAAATATGCATGATTTCTTCATTTAGTGTACTATTGTGTGCACTATTTTATTCAGAAAAATTGAGTAGTGTAACGGGGAATATTTACTGTGCTTATCATAAGGCATTTATTTATTTGCATTGGCCTCATGCACTGAGATGTAGAGATTTTATTTTTTCAACTGATGTGCTACAAATGCTATTCTCAGGTGTTTACCAGGAGAATGAATACCTATATTTAGGCTATTAAAAAATAAATCTGCAATGTGACCCCGATGTCATTTGCACTTTTGTTCTAATCTAGAGGTGCTAAAGAGTCCAAGTGGACTAATAGAATGGACATGGCCCAAGGGGTCTTAGCATAACTGGGGTTTTGATTCACAAGCAGGGATGGTTTCACTTCGGACAGCTGCCTTGGTTTCCACTCTGGCTCTCCACCTACCCTTTACCCACTGGGTGCGTAGGGATGGTTCAGTTGCTTTTACAGCCAGAGGCTTTTACAGCTGCAGGGACTACAGCTGTAAACTAAACAAGAATTGGTGTCACTTTATTTTAATATACTGGTCTATCAACTAGGAGTTTAAGAGCTGCTTCACAGGTAGCAGAGCTGTCCCCCCGGGCAGGCAAAGGAAATACTCAGAGAAGAACAAGATCAAGAGCAGAGGAAATTATTCCAACACCCCAAGGCAAGCCATCTTTGCTGATGAATCAGAGCCCTCAACGTCACATCCTGGTCTTTAATTCTTAACATCTTCATAGCAAACTATGAAAAGGGATTAGAAATTGTAAGTGTCCAGAGGCAAAATTCTCCAGTCATGCCTACAGTAACAGGCCCGAGTTGCAAATCCTGTTTAACATAAAAAGTTTAGAAAAATCAGTTTGGAGCTGTGTAGAGGACACTTTGGTGGTATTTGCAAAATTACATTTTATATATAAACAGATACTGTGAGATCCACTTGTGGTCTGATGCAAATGACATAGGCCTGGAAAGTTGTCTCCTTGTGCATAGATCTTCTGTTTAACTTTTGTTGTATTTCCTACATTTTTACAAAGTAGTGCTAACAGTAACGATGTGTCCTAAAATGCTTAAGAACACCACACCAGGTAATGCTGAAGTGAAAATTACTACTGATCAAATCCATGCTTTTAGCTCTCCCCACAACTTTGACAATAGCAGGTTGTTTCCCTAATAGAATAAAACACACAAGAAACAAAGGAAATAAAGCAATTCGGGGGTAACAAGTAGAGAGGAAGATGTGATTCGCCTTACACATTCAAAGAAAGATAACCATTTCCAAAGGATATGCATACTCTTGCTTCAAGAGTGAAGCTGAGAGAATGCAGATTTTCATAATAAAGTTTGAGCTTGATGTTTTGATGTAATTTAGATTTTTTGTTTATTTACAGACGTCCAGCAAGGGTACAGTATGATGAATTTTTTTAGAATAGTCTTGGATTCAACACATTCAGACTGGATTAGCTGTCCTCTGTCTGACTTTTCATTTCTTGGCAGACCTTAGAATACAAATTATTTTAAAACTAAACTCACAATATACTTCTCTTGGTAGCATATGTTATATAGTATGCAATATATATTTTGTAACTAATCTATAACTATAAACTATAATTAATATATGATATATCATATATCATACATCATATAACATATATCATCTATTGTTCTGTGAGTAGCAGGGGCAGGATCTTGAATGTAAACTGTAAGGAGCCTTTATGAATACAGAGTATTTCTCAGATAGATACAGGCTGTGCAGTTCTACCTTTTGCTGAACTTGTAAACAGGGACTGAGCCAATTTTTTCTCTTAGATAATGGAGTAGCAAAATACTAAATGTCTATCAAAGGAGGAAGGAGGAAGGAGGAGAAAGGAAGAGAATGGTTACTTAGCAGGTTAAGGTCAGGGATGAAACATGCAATTAATATTGAAGAATTTTTGTTGACAGTATGTAATTTCATTTAATCACAGCTTAAGTTCAGATTATCCTATCTAGCCAAATGTAACTGAAAGCCAGGTGTTCAATCCCTGATGGTTTCTACACTCCCTCAAAAGCCAATGCAGAGAGACATATTGTGACCTTCAAAAGGGAAGTCTCTCACCTTCCTCTGACATCTTTTCTAGGGTTATATGAATAAATATCCAAAGATGCCCATCCCTTTTCATTGACTAGGAAGGAAAGGAAGCCTGAAAAATTAGCATGGACATGACACCTTATTTTCATATGACTGAGGTATGTGACATGGGTCCTATTAGTGGTGCTGTTCCATATTTAAATCCTTCTTGTCATTGTACACTTTGGCTAAGCATTTAGATTTGTAACTTTACATTCATAATTAATTCCAGGTCAATACAACTATTCACCCTGATAAATTACTTGCATTCCAAAACAGTACTGTTACCACCAACAATTCTTTACTATAACGTGTTTCGTCATGGCCTTTTATTACTTGGTACAGCATAAGAGATGTTTTTCAGTTCAGTAAAAGTTCAGCTCTACTTGTGCTGGCACTTTCACTGCTATGAGAATAATTAACAGTTTTGATCTTTTTTTTTCCAGTGGGAACTTCAAAATTTTAATTCCAGAACTTTCTGGGAAATGCTGAAATTTGGAAGAGTTAAAGCTGACAGAGAAACAATCCAGTCAAATCGAAAGACTTTGTATACTACCTTTCAACAAAGCCTTATTGTAGGAAAACTCAAATGAATTTGGTTGGAGAACGTTTGTTACCTGTTGTAGATATCTGCAAGAAAATTTGGAAGTTTGTTTGGATTTTCTTTACTAAATATATGCAAATTGGGTTAAAATAATTCTTTAAGAAATAATTTCAGATGTGTTGTAGGTATTAAATACCTCTGAAAACTCCTTATATATTTTGAAACTGACTTTCATGATCATTACATCAAAATTAAACTGCTACAGTTCTTCATAGCTCTCCAGTGTTATTGGTACAGAAACAGTAATTTGATTCAAAATGTGTGAACAAGAACTCTGACCAACTAATTTGTTCAGCTTTGAACTCTCCTTGGTTCACAATTTTAACTCCAATTGATTTGAAAATAGAATTCGTACCTTTAATGATAATTAATAACTCACATTTAACACAAGTTAAAATCAAGTTAAAATCAACCAATGACAGACTTCCAAAGTCCTTCAATCAGCATTAGGTACATTCTTGGGACGGAAGATAATTTTCATGAAGTAACAAAGTCACTTCAACTTCAGTAAAATTGTGGTATTTTGTGAACAGAAGAAACCTTCTTTTTTCATCAGGACTGATAATGGGTCCTTTAACAGTGGCTTTTGGAAATAGGAATTGATTAATCGCATGGTATGATTTGTTGTAGTGCCTCAAGCAAATTTGATTATGTTTCATGGTCTGCGTCATTTATTCCTGTGAAGTGCACAACAAAAAGTGACTAATTGATTTATCTGTGCAAATCACTTCAGTCATTATTCCAGTCTTAATAACTCTGCCAGGAATGTAGTCTCCTATCAATCTTTTTTGCTTGTCAAATACTTAAATATATCCTCAGAGTTCAACCTATTTTAAAGTTGTTTTTTTTTTTTAATGAATTGCAGTGAATTGCTTAATAATTGTTGGATTTTCATCAATTACATATTTTGACTCCAGCGAATTGAATACAATTAAATTACAAATGATGGTAATTATCTGGTGTAAAGATTGATCTATGAGATATAATCTAATTCATTGATACTGACAAGGTAGAGCTGATGAAGACAGAGAATTTCTGTCATGTTTGATAAAATACAAAAACCTAACACTAGTTTGTGATAATAAAACATATCTTAGTTTTAGTAAAATATTCTCTTATAAGTACAGAGAAACCTTCATTTTAATTTGAAAGTTTATTTATTTTAATGTTTCTTATTATTAGTAGTAGTTTGTTCCTGCAGTCTTCTGCATAGTAGTATCTAACATATAAAACTCAATACACACATAAATTCCATTATTAATATTCCAGTTTATCAGCATAGCTGTCCTTAGGTCTTATCTTCCTATTTCATAAACTAAAATTTTTGTAATGCTTACAGCACTAAGCTTCAGGACAAACTCTGCTGGGTATCATTGAACTATAAGAGTAAAATAATAATTTGATTTTGAATTATAAGCATATTGAATCATAAGTATAAAAACAATGCCAAAGAAAACTTAGGCTCAACATTACCCAGTAATTTCCATTTTATAGGTACTTAAATTGTAAATATGAAGACTACAGTACATAGTATAAATCTTCCCTGGCTCTTCCTAATATCAGCCTTAGATAATTATATTGAGGTCAAGCCCATAGAGAAAACCTCACCTGAAAGTGGACAAAGTTTATTCTACCCAAAATGAGAACAAAGTAGTTATAGCTAGAATCTACTTTCCAAAATTTAGAAAGAAATTCACAAAATGTCACAAAGTATCAAGTAATTTCAGGTACTTTTGATATAGCCATACACATGGACAGGAATGTGGGTTTAGGATGGGCTTTACATGTAATTTATATGACTTGATTTGATATCAGCTGAAAGGCTTCTGATTTGATGGATCAAACCCTAACTAGGTGGTGTTTTTCGAAAGAGCCAGACATTTTATCTAAAATAATTTGAAGCTTTATTTTTTCTCATTCTAAGGATTCAGTACTCTGACTAAGAACACAGATCCTAACTTCAGATTAAAAAGGCAGTGCTGTTAAATAATTGTACAATGGCATTTTTAAAGGGCATTTATGAGGGCAAAATGAGTATCTCTCAGCTTGCCACCATTTCCTGGGAATCTCCCGACTGAGGGCATCAAGCATGTTATGAAAATCAGGAGGAAGCTATTGCAATGAACATTGCAGCCCCAGCCAGCCAGGTTCGGGGGTTAGCAGAGAAGCAGTGCCGCGTCCTGGCACTCTGCTCGTGCCCATGCTTTGTTACCGCCGGCCAGCAGACCGCACGCGCACACGCGTATTCAGAACACTGCAGGCAGAACGTCTTTACCAGGTGGTAAACAGGGATCATCGCAATGTTGTGAATAGGTGGCTATAGCTGATGGCAACAGGATGAACCCCAGAAAGGCCAATAAAAAAAAGGAAGAAACACCGTTAGCAATAATGAACGTCCTCAGCTGTCGCTTGACTAAAGGAAGCAGTTACGGAGTGAAGTAAGGAGTTATTTCATCTCTGTGGGGCTGCTGTTATGAAACAGAAATTGGAGTTCATTAAAAAGAAAAACAATACGCTGTACAATCAGAGCAATGTAAAAACATGGTTAAATAAGGCACAGGTGTTTTCACAAGTTAGAAACATATTCTATTGTCGAAAAGAATATATTGCATATAGTTGATTCCAGTTGAATTATTTCAATTTCTTCAACAGCAAATAACCAAAGAATTACATTACTGCAATTGTTACTGAAATAAATTACTGGTTTTGTTTGTTTGTTTAAAATGAGAAATTTCACAGATACCATTATGGGCTGGAAATTTGGTTTGTGTTTTGTATCCCATGAAGTGCGCTTAAGCATGCAAGACTTATTTCTCTTCTTAGATCCTTTCCTATTCATTGAGTCAGTTTCTGAAATTTCATATTCTCAACTTTGTGACTTCATGAAGTTTGATCTATCACAATTTATCATCTTGTATATGTTAGACCACTTGGGATGAATGCAGTACTTGCAGCACTGCAGTACTTATAGACTGTCATTCTTTCCAGTATAAACTCATTTTCTAGGGGTTTATAACAACTCAGCTGTAAGATTTGCTGCAGAGTGAAACATGGGAAATAAGATGTCATCTGGGCAGCCCTTCTTTAAATTGGAATTGGGTTTAAATCCCTTTAATTGTTTTTATCATTATGGAAGACAGTGAAAAAAATTATTTTGTAGGTTTTGGATACATTAGTGGAAGTCCCATATAATTCAATTAAAAATTTCATTAAGAACTTTGAAATGCATAAGCTGTCTACTCATGCTCTGGACTGACACTGTAAATACAGTAAAAATTGTATTTCAAAAGACTATAGCACTGGTTTTTTAAGTTCCAAAGTGAGGACAGCGAGGACCAACACCTTTTTTTTTTACATCCCACTGCTTTGTTCTGTAGGAGATTTGTGTAGGGTTTTGCATGTATGGAAAAGCTTTTACCAGTTATTTCGATTTGGTGAGACTATGAAACACCTCTTCCACCAAGAGACAAAATTATTTGTTCTGTTAAGTTTGCTGGTGCTTTAAAGTAAGCCAGAAGTTAATTCTTTTTCATGAATAAGTGCAAATGTATTATCAGTTTTAATACTGGTGGATATACTGTCATAAAATAGAAGCGTAAATATAAGTACAATCTTCTTTTTGCAGTTCTTAAAAGTTTCCAGTGAACATGAGCCCAACAGAATGACTACAGAGTGATAACATTACCAAAGAAAAATGGATGCATATATTCCTAATAATAATTATTTCACACACAAAAAAAGAAAAGAAACACAGTAGAATAGTGGTATTTTGCTGACTCTCTTAATGATGAAACAAACATTGCACCTAAGAGGTTTTGCACATTACAGTTTTATCATGCAGGAGACTGGGAAAACAAATGTCCATGTGTCAATTATACAGTACAATTTGTTTGGAGTCCTGTTCTTTACCTTCTTGTGTCTTTTTTCTCCAAAATACAGATGTTCATGTGAATATATCGTTCCTAATTTTTTGCTTGTTTTCCTCTATTGGAAAATATTAACAGGTATATCATCCTGACTACCCAGGGCCAGCCAAATGCCACAATAATTTGGCCAGACATTTTGCCATTAACTTATAAAGGAAAAGGAAAAAAAAAGCATTAAAGAGAACATCTGACTGGAATCCCTGCTGCTTCTTGTGGGGCTGGGAGCTCCATGCCTCCACGCCCTGTTTGCTCCCCATTCCTGTCATTGACAGGCATTACCTCCACAGAGATCTGCCTTTGCTGCAGGTCTCTAAAAAGCCTCTCTATGGTTGAGCAAAATGAATTATCCACAATAAAGAGCCTGCTATTTTTTCTTTTATGAAAGCAGTCACAATAAAACGGCAAGCTCGCTGTGGTCTGTGTTTTTTCTATATTTTCACTTAGATTGTTTTGTGGATAGTTTTGGGTTTCATAGATTTGGTGAGGTTTCATTAGGTTTGATTTAGTCTGGCCTTTAGATGACTGGCTAAATCACTATCAATTCACTCTGAATATTGAACACTCTGGAGCTGAAATTAGGGTGGTGTTAATTAGCTGTAATTGGTCACAGAGATGGCAGGGAATTCTGAACACCTTATTAGCCCATTAGCAAATGTGGATTCCTGGGCAATCAATCTTTAGGACTAAAATAATCTCAAATTATTTAGTTACATTTACCAATTAAAATATATAATCCAGTTATGTGTAGAAGAAATGTGTGAAATACATTCATGAATTATGAAGCCAATTAACAAGGTGTATTTTCTAACACAAAGGATGGTAGTAATAACAAACTGTTGCAAAGCACACATCAAACTAAAATGAATCTTTTTTCTGCATTTCTGAACATTGTGAGAATGTATAAGAGATCTTCCAAAGCAGTATGTTACTTATTGCGTATTCATACACACTACATACTGCATGAGATTCGTAGTTTCTTATCTCAGGCTTTTGTAATGCATGTCACCTTCATGTCACATTAGAAATATTTCAGTCATCTTTATAGTTGTACAGTACAACATGATAGGAATGCAAGCTTTCATTTCTTTCCTCAGAGGAATGAACATAACACACTAAAGTGAAACACTGAAAAATTTAATTTCCTTCTTCTGGGTAGATAGAACAGGGGCAAATATTTCAGCACTGATCTAATTCTTGGCTCATGCTTTCCTCTAATTTCACTGCCAAAGCTGACTTGCAAATCCCATCTCTGTTCTAACCTCTGAACAAACTGACACATAACCACCAAGGAGGCACAGTTTTACACGTGCACCCTATAACACAGGGTCCTCCTGCAATATTTTATATCATAATCAGCACCTCCTGAATACTACAGAGTACTATAGAATTTACAATAATGGATGTGTAAAATGACACAAAATAAATCTTAAATCTTTCTATGAGTGGAGCTTGAATTCATGTCATCTAACTTCAGCTATGTAAAACCTAAGTGTTTTAGCTAATTTCCTCAGCCTCCCTCAGTTCTAAAGGTTCCTTTTCAAATGCTGAATAGAGAGGACCCTCCCAATAGCAATTTACCACATTTATTTTAGGATGAAACCGAACACCTCATTTTCATATAGTTACTTCTGGGACAAATTTCGTCTTATATAAATTGTCAAAATTCCCAAACTTGATAGTTTACTTCTAAAAGAACAAGAAACCATAGTAATCAAGAAGAAAAACCTATGGGTTGGCACTCTGTAATCATAGAGGCAACGTGAAGTTTATACTGGTAAAAGAATACATAAGAGCTAAAATACATATACTAATACTTTGTGTCTTTTTTGGAATTATTTGCCTTTAAGATAATGAGAGCAAAATTGCTAATTGTTGAAATAAGAGACCAATGCTTGCGTTCAAGTCTAACATGCTTCCTACTCTGCTGTGTTGTGTTTCTACTGAGCTCCATGAATCTCTATGTAATCTAGGTAAACTCATAATTTAGAGCATTACACTTCCTTTATTGGCCAGAAGGCTAGCAGCTCTGTAGTGTAATCAGAAGGAACAAATCTGTGTTTATTCCTCAGCCACACAGTTCCCAGCCTGGTTTACTATGTCAGCCCACTCCTGTTTGCTGCTGCAGTCAGTCGTGTGCATTACAGTGACTACTTGTGGCTCTGCTATGGAGATGGTAATTTCTGGCACAAAAACATAGTGGAAGTCTCTGGTGGGACCCTGTCAGTCAGAGCCAGCCCCAGCGTGGAGATGTGTGGCACCTTTTACTGAGGTCTCCCAGAGCTCTCCCAACTCAGGTCCTTGCTTCCCACATATCTGGCAAAGGGCTAGCTCTGCAGATGTGCACAGTATTCTTTTAAGTCATCCCACTAGGAATCAGTGTGAAATACCTGCATGAAAATCAACAGGATTAGCTGTACGAATGAGTGAGTAAAATCCCGACTACAAAGGTCCATAGATCCACTCCTCATATGCAAGGATGGGAGAATCTGCCCCTTAGTTATCTTTGTGTCTCCACTGAGACCTCTGGCTAGGTGCTTTCTAAGTACCTTATGTGATTCTAACAGATGTTTCAGTGAAATCTTTCAATCATGTAGATGTTAATCAGTAGGCATCGCTAGAGTTCATCTAGTACAATCCTTCTCAGTGAGGGACTGTTGCCAACACTGGATCTGACCAGCTATGGCCTTCTGGCCAAATCTTGAACACTACCAAGGATGGAGAATCTGCAGCCCCTCTCAGGAACCTGTTTCAGTGCTTCACTGCCCTCCTGGTAAAGACTTTTCCCACTGCAGTGTTCAACATAAACCTCTCGGGCAGCAATTTCTGGCCATATCTCCCTTGTTATATCACCTGATACAACAAGGACATCATCTTGGAATCTGATTGTCATCTGTCATCTTTGTAAATGCCCTCCAAAAAGCTGCAAGCTGCTCTTAGGCCACCCTTCAGTGTCCTCTTCTTTAGACTAACCGAGTTCAGCTCTCTCAGCTTGCCTCATTCATATGCTATGCATACTTTCTAAACTTGAACTTCATGGAACTTCAGGTAAAGAAATGGGAAAGAAATTGAATGCACTGACTTATGAAAGGCAAGTATTATTTAAGGAAAAAATACACTGAATATTCTGTGTTTTACAGATTAAAAATATGCAGTTGAATATAATTTCTTTGGCATCTTTCATTTACATTTAAATACTAGGAAATTAATTTTAATCATGCTTGCAAAACTAAACTTACAGTCCTGAAAATAACTATTCACTACTCTTCTGGTTGTTCAAAGAGCAGTGTCAAACCCAAGAGAAAATATCACTGGGATTTAGATTTAAGGAGTCACATAAAAATATGCTCCAAATTCTACTTCCTGTATGAAAAGACGGCATTACCTCCACTGGAGGCAAAGGGCTAAACTGTCAGAGAGTGAAAATCAGTCTGGTATCAAGAACACCAGTCAGGTGATCCTATGTGAAATCTTCAGCTATTTCCATGGAATTTTTATAAATCAGTGAGTTTCACCTGGAAAAATCAGACTGAGTAGGAACTCAGGAGTTGAAACCCAGCAGTCATGATAAGAGCTATGTAGCCATTGTTATATTTATGTAAATATAGAGAACAGTCTAATAAATCCTGGTCTGAAGGAGCATGGCAGTTCCTTCTTTTAACATTTCAGTGTTGAGACCTGATTTAAATGCTGGCTTAATTAATCACTTAGGAACAGAAATATCTTTGGGAAGGAAAAGAAATGGGCTCATGAACTCAAAATACGAAAGTATAATCTCTCAGAGATCTCCACAAAATATGAACTCACCTTGCAGATTAAATTTTACATTTTTTATATTTTTACAGCCTGGTCTGAAAATGTCAGTTTCAATCAACACCTTTAGGATTTACGCTCATTTAACCAATACAACATGAACATCAGATTTCCACCTCCTTAGAAAGTTTGCTTCAGTCTCCATTCCAAATACAGATTCTCATTGCTTAACATTACCCTGACTAGTATATCGAGCATGCATGAGCTGACAGCCAGTTCTGGAATCGCTTAGTTTAGTTTTGCTTGAGTTATGCCCTAGTTCCTGACTGCTTATTGAAAACATATTAAGAACTTGATTGATTGATTGATTGATAGTTAATATGGAAAATTAAAAGCAGAATATGGTGGTTTCTCTCTCTTGGTTTACATCTATGTTGTAGCATTAAGTGTGTTGTGTCCAAATTAAAATCTGATGCCTGGTTTGGGAGGATTGCTCAAAAGGAACTTTATGTTTTGCTGTGACTCAAGTGAATTCCTTCTGAAAACAAGGGCAAATGAGAAGCAAAAAACTCAGCAGAGGTTTGTGATACGTTTTCTCCACATTTCAAGCTTCTATGACATCCATTGATCCAGGATTGGGCGGTTTCTTTCAAGCTCTATCTATGTCTCAAAAGCTTTTTAAGTAAATCTTGAGGTCAATATTGATATATAGCAGGACAAAAATCTATGGATTTATCAGTAAACTAATAAAGTCCAGGAAATTAACTTTGAAACATCAACTCAATTTGTTTTGATTTAAAAGGCTGAAGTCTGAATTTCAATTACTAGTTAATTATTGTGACAGATGTGATAACTTTAGAGCTGGAGTTCTTATTTAAGAAAGAAAAGGACTCTAATCATTTGTTTTCTGTTTCACCTATGTGTTTCCCAGTCGTTACAGCCTGTTTCCCTCACAAAAGCTTTGCTGCCAAAGTGGCTTGCTGAACACTATTCCCCCTTTACAAACATAGGTAATTATTTTATTTTCCATATACATCATTGCCAGATACAAGGCATGAAAATCAAGTAGCAATGAGGTAATTTCTATTCACCATTCTTTTCTTCCCATTCCTCAACCACAGTCACAGTCCTTGTATCACACACATGCCTTCATTTTCATCTTTGCCCTCAGTAACCAGTATGTACCCCAAAACTTCATCTTGTTCAGTCAGTTTTCCCAGTTTTGAACTGGGTTAGAATTATTGCCTTATTGAAGATAAGGGTGTGACTTAGCTGATGTTAAGAATCTGGTCCTCTGTACTTATGGTTTTTGAAGATGAATTTAAAGTTTATAAATGATCTTTTGCATATTTCTTGTCACTGAACTGTATAAGCAGATGTCAGAATACTCAAGGCAACTATGAAAGATTTTAAAATATATTTCAGAAAATGTGAATTAATAATTAATTTTATTTTTATTGAAATAATTTTATATAGAAATTGCAAAACAAAAATCTGACCACACGTGCTCATATACATATTATACTGCTGTCAACACACACATTTTCCAGGATGAGGATGGGCTGCAAAATGGAGAGATTTAAATTATAAAGATGTATGAAGTGTAAACTAATATGTTCTGACATTTCTCACAATATCTCCTCTCTTGGTAAACTCAGCAGAGACACTGTGCTGGCTCCAAGAATGTGAGAGACATGCATATTTACATAATACACACTCCTTAATAAATTTTTAAATTTTAATATACAAGATGTCAAACAGAATATGCTGAATTTTACCTGCAAAGGCTTTGTAATCCACCAAGTCAAACATTACAATAGCTACTGCTGACCAGGTAACAATCAGAGCAACAACAAGAAGCCATGCTGCTGGTGAGCTGAACGTTGTCACGAGGTCTTCTGTAACTGATTTCTTGCCCACTTTCATGGATGATGAGGGAACGGATCCGTTCTTACCATCTATTATTGTTGTGGTTGTAGACATACGTCCTAGGCAAATAGTCAAAGCAGAGGAAATAGAATGTAACACTTGGAGCCTAAAAATCAAGAATATGAATGTTGTTTTGAGATTGCTCTGTAATCAGAATATTCACAATAAATGTAAATATTGCATTATTAAAGACAGGTCCTTGTGCTTTCTGGAAGGAGTTTTTCCTGACCTGGGGCCACTTTTGGTAAGGTTAATTTGGGAGCAAACATGGTGAAATAGGCACAACTGGCCTTTTTTATTATAACATGACATTTTTTAGTCTACCATGAATCGCTACAGACCTAGGAGAGTGACTGATGAAAGAATAAGATATTATTATTCTCCAAAGGACTGTCTTGTTACGGGCTGTAGGCCAGATTCTCAGGTGATGTGATTAAGTGTACTTCCATTGACTGTAATGGACCTAGTGCGTTTATGCCACTTGAAGTTTGGCTGGAATTCTGCTGTCAAGGACATGTATCAATGGCAATAGGAACATATATACTCCATTTCATCTAACAGAAATACAAATGTCCAGTATCCTTACAAGTTGCAAAGAGGCTTGTAGCTGATTTTTAAATACCTTTGTTTGTGGCATTTTTCACTTAATGAAATACTCTCCTAAGAAACAAAGTGCCAAAGCAGACTTAATTCCAGAACGCACAGGTTTGGTACTAGAAAGGTGGTAGGAAGGTGACTACATACGCTAGCTAAGTCAACATTTGACACACATTAACTGTTTAATGGACAGTTAACAGTAATGACTTAATCTGCTTCTTCCTGGGGTGTTAAGAAATGGTAATTCTGGACACAAACCAAAACTATGGTCACTGAAACTTGACCACATTTGAAAATTCTCAAATTACTCTTCTTCACAAAAGAAAGTGATAACCTAAACGATCTTGATTGGTATTCGTTTTCCACTATATACAATAATAATAGTAAAATTATTCATAACTCCACAGTCAAAAATGTTAGAAGACCACAGTATCTCCACTTAACTTAGTTTACAATATCTGCTTGTAAACTACTGTTGAAATACTCAAATATATGTTACATATGTTCCTGGTCTGGTTGATGATACCAACACTCCTAAATTAATGTCAGTGATTTCAGGGACCCTTGCCTACAAAGAGGTTTGAAATTTCAAGGAATTAGGTGATGCCTGGTTTGCTCATACCTTTGCTTCTCACCCTGAGATCACCTATCTTCTCTCACAGCTGATACAACCTATAAAGCTGATAATTTTCCAGCATGACAGAGGTAAGGAAAGTGACAGAGCTGCTCTATACAAACAAACAGATTTAATTTCACTTTTCACATAGAAAATGGCAAATATGCATTTGGAAACTATCACTAGAGCTAAGGTACAAGGCTGTTGAAGACTTTCAGTTATTTGCCATCACAACCTGTTAGTAGCCTCTATTGGAGAATCACTATATTGACATTCTTAAAGAAATAAATGAAGAAAGGATTAGATCCTTGGTATTACCCATAGGTACATATATTTGTCCCTAAAAAAAAAAAAAAAAAGTGGCATAACAAGTCTTCTAGTCCTTATGCTAATGAATATTGGTTTTGTTCCTTTTTCTGTAGAAAGTGAAAACATACTCTAACGTGAAACCGAAATGACTTTTATGTATCTCACATATATCTGTAGAACTGGGAAGGACAATTTTGGTATCAGAGATTCCCTAACTCTTAATCTGTCATATCCATAAAGTGTTAAAATTCATACCCCACACTATTCTACATTTCTTTTGTTTATTATGTAGTGTATTGCATTTGTGTGTACTTCCCTTAGCTCTACCTTTTAAACTTCCTTCTGCACAAACACCTTGACACTGATCAGTGCTTGCTTCAACCCCCAGGAAGTTGCTCTGCTACAGAAGACAATTGGCATATTACATGTTTTTTGTTACTTATTTGAAATTTAGTCTTATTTATAGAATGTTTATTCTGCTTATGAGTAATGTCTATCTACTAGGATAGAATTTATAGACTTTTTTTAATATTATAAAACCAACACTGCTTCCATCATTTCAAACACAAATTTTAGATCAAACATTTCACAACAGGAAGAAAAATCTGCCAAGTGACAACTAGCAATAAAAATCAGCTTCCTAAAGTCAAATTCAAAATCAATAACATTTTGTTATCCTACTGCATACAAAATGCAAGTAATTTGTGCATGCAACAGGTCATAAATGACACATCATGCATTTTTTTCCCTTGGGGATATCAGTCAGAGTTTATGATGTGTAAGAGAGAACAGAATGATACTGTCTCATCTTGACAAACCTGATTAGTACCACAGCATATCCCGAAGGACATACTAATGACAGATATTTGCACAGCTATAACACAAGCAATTAAAACTCTATGGGTGTACATAGATTTAGACATACATATAATTACCATTCAAAGGATCATTCCTCTAGGTCTGTTACTATGTAAAAATAGTTCCTTCCTGTTTAGTATACCTAACTTTTCAAATTCAGACTGCTATGTGCCTTCTTTGGTGAAGAAAATAGTTTCCCACAATTTATCAATCTGAGCAATGCTGTAGAGACAAAGCTCAAGTATGTTAGAAGGCTATCATCTATTGCATGCTTTTGGCTGTTGATGTAGCCAAGTCAGATTTCCCCCTAAAAACTCAGGATGTTATACAATAAAATCACCACCGTTGCATTAATTGAAGTGGGAGTTAACAGCTGTTGATGCAAATTTCACTGGAAGTCAAGCTAAGAAAAATGCTGTTATACTGCTAGAGTTTCCCAATGCGGGTGTTTGCAGTACGATTCAGGTGCCTAAGAAAGGTCTCCAGTGTTGTCATAGATACTTTATGATATCAGAGACACCTCACAGGACTGGTAGGCATCATCTACAGGACAGTAACTTCTGAACTGCCTGGAAGAACCCAGACAGGATGTCCTAAACCACTGAAAATAGAAATTAGATTTTTATGTCCCTCACTGCTAATATAAACAAAAACAGCTGGAGGAGTTTATCTGAGGACTCCTGAGGAAGACGTTGTTTGCTACTACATAATCTCATGTGGTGTGGATTATATATTGATACCATCATAATTTCATTATTCCAAAAAGAAGAGGCAATAACACCAAGATGATTGCCCTCCCCACTACAACCACCCTGTTACTGCAGTACTCATGGTGTTATCCTGATGCTTTTCTCTGCCTCTTGTTTGCTTTGCAGTGCCCAGGTGTTGTATGCATTTTTGTCCATCTCCTGCCAGTGCTAAACTCCTTCCCAAACCTGCAGTGATGCTATTTACACAGCTAGACCAGCAGAGAAAGAAGGGACCTACAGATCAGTAATGTTGCCACCAATTCAGCCAGCAGAAATTCTCCTTTTTCTCAGAAAAGTGCCAAAGTTAAGCAGAGCTCCTGCCCAAGAGGTCAGTGGGGCTTCAGATGCCCAGTGGGGGAATGATAAAGACAGGCATTTTTGTTGCTTTGAAGTCATGTGATAGAGCCTATTGAGTTTTACTTTTACAATTGACAAGGGTTATTCAGCAACAGGTTAAAATCAGATTCCTGAACTTCTCCAGACATCCTTGCCATCCATACAATACACATTTTCTCTCCCAAGGCAAATTTCACTGCCTGTATTACAGTCAACCAGAATCCAAGTCAGTTTACTTTAGATGTACACTGCAGTGGATCAGGAGATTCATGAGCAGACCAGTTGTCCCTGCTTTGGGGGGAGGCAACATTCTGTCACAGGAGTGGAGGGTGCAGCTGAAGGCTGTTACAATTTCAGCCATCCAATTTTAATCCACCACGACGTCTCCTAGAGCCTCCTAGCACTTTGTGCTGTGATTGTTATTGATTTTCAATGAAGATGGGAACTTTAAGAAGTTGTATATACTTTTCTGTAAAAAGATTACTCAGAGGATATATACCTCTGACTCCACATCACAATTTCTCATGCACACAGAACTACCCTATCAGGTCACAAATGTCACCTTTACATCAACAGATTGATTTGTTAAATGCCAAACAGGTAAAACTTTAAGATCCTTACTATTCCTCTGGTTTCAGAGTTGTCACTTAGGATACAATCTGAAGACCCATAAGGTCTCATAAGTATAAATAAACCTTGACAATTGGTGACAACTTTGAGGAGAACACCGTGCGACTTTCAGAATCCAGAGTGAGCTGGTAGTCCTGGCAGCTTAGATAAAATACCCTTTGTATATGTGTGTTGAGCTCTCCTTAAGGCATAATAAGCATAGGAGTCCATGGTTAAGGATGAACACTTGATTTTACAGCTCAGCAGCTATGCCTTCCACTACCCTAGAAGAAAAAGAAAACAAAAAACTCAAACCAAAACAAAAAATATGCCTACTCTATTCAGACTCATTCAAATGTAAAATAGTAATTTTCTGTATTTATGTTGTTTCATAGTTATTTTATATATTACAGTCCTTCTGCCAACAGTACACAAAAAAAAAAAATCAAGTAAAATATTTAATGTGAAATGCCTTTTTAAGGTTGGGCATATTAAAAGCAGAGGGCTAGTCATACTACTGAAAAAAAAGAGGTTGTTCCCTTTTAAATAATAACATTGTTGCTAGGACAATTCAATTTGGATGTGAGAAACCTCACTGCAGTCTGCTCTAAATGAGAGAGCTGGTAGATTTTGACCTGTCTGTTCCACTCCCCTGGTGAACACTCCAATAAATAGGCTATAGAGTATTCTGGATTCAGGTCATTAATGGCTCCTGTTCGACCTATTCCACTTCACCTGGAATATTTAAATATTAATTAAGGGAGCAGAAAAGAGAAAGAATGACTGTATAAATCGACACTGTATGTTAAGCACCGGCTTGAGCCTTGGGCTTTAACCTGGTGACCTTATCAATTCACCACTGTTGCAATGAGGCAGGCAGGAGCCTCAACTTATGGTACAGAGGGTACCGCAGGGAGAAGAGGACAAGGGATTAGAGCCCTTCAGTGAAGGACTGGGCAATGGATATGTGACAATCTGCTGCCTTTTTTCGGGCCCAGCACATCACCTTTAGTGAGTCCACAGACCTCTGCAGCTCTCACAATAATCACTCTTTTCCCATGTGGGGAAAAAGCTTTCTACCACAAGAAAAGGCTTTTCCTATGCCTGTTGTTCAAGTGATACTTATGCCTGATTGTGGAGTCCTACTCTTTTCATCTCTCTGCTGTGGTTTCTGCACCCTTGGCTTATACAAATCATAGAATCATAGAATTGTTAAGGTTGGAAAAGACCCTTAGGATCATCAGGTCCAACCGTTAACCTACCACCACCAAGTCCACCACTAAACCATGTCCTCAAGCACTGCATCTACCCATCTTTTAAATACCTCCAGGGATGGGGACTCAACCACTTCCCTGGGCAGCCTGGTCCAGTGCCTGACTACTCTTTCCGTAAAGAAGTTTTTCCTAATATCTAACCTAAACTTACCCTGGCGCAGCTTGAGGCCATTTCCTCTCGTCCTATCGCTTGTTACTGGGGTGAAGAGACCGACCCCCACCTCGCTACAACCTCCTTTCAGGTAGTTGTAGAGGGCAATAAGGTCTCCCCTCAGCCTCCTCTTCTCCAGGCTAAACAACCCCAGCTCCCTCAGCCGCTCCTCATAAGACTTGTGCTCTAGACCCTTCACCAGCTCTGTTGCCCTTCTCTGGACACGCTCCAGCACCTCGATGTCCTTGAATTGAGGGGCCCAAAACTGAACACAGTATTCAAGGTGTGGCCTCACCAGTGCCGAATACATGGGCACTATCACCTCCCTGGTCCTGCTGGCCACGCTATTCCTGATACAAGCCAGGATGCCATCGGCCCTCTTGGCCACCTGGGCACACTGCTGGCTCCTGTTTAGGTGGCTGTCAACCATCACCCCCAGGTCCTTTTCAGCCAGGCTGCTTTCCAGCCACTCCTCCCCAAGCTGGTAGCGTTGCCTGGGGTTGTTATGACCAAAGTGCAGGACCCGGCACTTGTCCTTGTTGAACCTCATACAGGAAAAGACAAAAGGAAAGGAAAAGACAAAATTTCTGCTGTGGTTAATAGTTAGTAGCTTGCAATAAAATATCAGTAACAATAGTTTTTCCTGAAGTGGTCTAATGACTTTTGTCCAGAAAGCTTTTGCCTCATCGTAAGCACGTAGCCAATATCCCAGCACTTCCATAGGCACAGGGTGTTGAAAACTCTTCACAGGACTCATGCTTTTTGCCTCCTTCATACATTTGTGTGGGAACAAAATGCAGAGCAGAGAGAAGAGAGACCCTCAGAATCCACTGTACGCACCTGAACAGAGAGCCTCCACCATTTTGTCCAGCCAGAACCAGAGGCCAAGACATGCAGATACTGGACAGTGACCAACAGAGTGCAGAATGGCTCAGAGCAAGATGAGCAAGAGGAGTCCAACTGTCAAAACCTCTTGCTCTTCTCCAAATGCTGCTAAAGCATGTGATTACAGTGGATTTAAAACCACTTACTATGGAGGATCTGTAGTCCTGGTAACCTTCAATAGGTTAGGAACCTAGTTAGTTCTAGTAATATGGATCATGTTTTCTATTGGACATATATGGTAATACAAAGGCAAGGCTCTTCCTAACACTGAGACAGAGGCAGATAGAAACAGTGAAAGACAAATAAGCAAATTCAGCTTGTCTTTGAAGGCTCCTCTCTCCCACCATTATCTGCAAGAGGCTCTGTGAGTAGGGCAGTGATCTACAGTTCAGACCAGAAATGGGTGGCAGGCACCTAGTGTAGGTCTTCTGAGTATGAAGGAGCTTCTGCAAGCTGTTCAGCAGAAATGTGACAATTTTAAGAAAAGCTAATTTATTTAGAGCTGCAGCATAAATCTTCTCTTGAGGTGGCTGACATTCAGCTATTTCTTTTCTTTTGTATCATATTGCATCCTTGTACATATGAATGAATGCATGCAACTAGAATAACTAAAAGGGAATAATATATAAAAGGAGTTTCACAACTGATACCAGACTTTACAGACTTCTAAATTCATCTCACAGAGTACTGACGTGTTGTTCTACAGTTTATGTAATTAAAGTGCAAAGAGAAAAACCTCTCAACACATACCGTATATATATTGGCAAACTTCTCAAAATTAAAAGGTAGTCTTTCTGCAGACTAAAGGCTTAGAAAGCTGTGACTGGGACTGTCTGTGAGGGAACATTTGCAGATTTATTGGTGACTGATAGTTATAAAAATGTAATATTCTTTATGAAATGTGGAAAATAGGGTTGGAGATTATGCAGCAACTAATTCTACACAACAAAAGAAATAGAATAGAGATTATGGAATATGGAGAGCATGGTGCATGAAAATTAACTGAACAATTGAATTCAGAAAAGGCATTTATAATTACATATGGTGCTGTGTACTTTTTTAATTTCCTTTTCTGTTATTATATCTGTATTGGTTTTATTTTTGATCAATAGAGAGCATCTGATAATTTAAAGAAGTAAATTGTATTAATCTTTTCCATTCATTCTCCAAGAAATTATGTACACCAATCTTTTGATCTCATCGATTTCAATAAGAAGCTTTTAGAATAAAAGATACATCCGATCAAGCCATTTCATTATCTAGTTCAAAGAAAATATGTATTCATACAGTATCAGTAAATAATACTAATAGCAGTACTACTAATAAATACTATGAGGTGAAAACTAGCAGTTATTAATGCTGTATTCTAAGGTGTGATATATATTTTGGGATTGTAATAATGACTGTTTCTTAGGATACAGTACACCACTATGTGCTATGTGGAAAAAAAAAAAATGTAAAGCATCTCTGAAGAAAACAGTTTAACTAATACTGATTAGAAAACCTCCATAACTCTATGAACAGAAAATTACTTTCCAATGATGTATGGCCAGATTATGGCAGGGACTGGGGAAATGCATGAAAGGAAAAAGGAAAAGACATAATCTCCGAGTCAGGAATTTCCTTTCTTTCATATCCCTAAATGCTGAGCAAGTATTCTGGCAGGGCAGTGGTTAAGCATTCAATGCCTGGACTTGTACTTTTTCCTCAGCCAGTGGCTGCTGCTGAAGACAAGATAATGCACCAGCTGGACCAATCCTCTGACATGTTGGCTGTTCTCATGTTCTTGCTGACCTTATTTTCATCAAATAATACCAAACAAATATCAAAGTCAAAGAAAAATCCATTTTAACAATATTTTATTTCTGTTATTGCTTCTCCATTGCTCTTTATTTGCAATGCTACTTGCATGGAAACAGGATCTTGTCACTTTAAGAAGCTGCTGCTTATACCCTACTTGCAGTCATAATTCTTCCATTGTGATATTACAACCATTTCCATGTCATTCTATTGTGAGGATTATGATGATTCTAAATGGGAGGGAACAGCAAGAGAAAATGAACTTTTAAGAAACAAATCTACTGGTTTTATGAAAATGCCCTTTATAATAAAAAGGAGAAATATAAAATGTATGGGAGGATTTTTTTTTTCACATGGAACAATTTTTCAAAACCTGCTGTGAAGTGCTAGTGACTAAAGAAAAGAAATATGGAAAACTCAGAAACAAAGCTCCAATGTTTTTAAATAAGTGTCTTACTATATTTTGCCCTTTCTTATATAATGCATCGTATACCTGGTATAAATCACTTTTTGAAATAATTAATCAGTTGAAGCACAGCAGCTCTTCATCATACTCCAAGAATACCAAATCAAAATACCTCCAAACCCCACATTTTCCATCTAGCTACAATTATTTGAATGCATATATCTGATTTTGTTTTTTCTGAGGACAACTACAAAGATTACTTTAATTTTGTGTATACAAAAGGTTGGTTGTATCTCATGTAGCAAGTTGGCATACGTGGTTACCTCCTTGCCATGCAGATTCAAATGATGGATTTGGACCTTTGGTGTACACAAGGAGTCAGAATCCCTGAGGGCAACCTGGTCTTCACCCCCATGGGAGCCCTCCTGATCAAAGGGAGAAATCCAAGTAGTAGCAATTAAGGATGGTTTGTCTAGAAAAGTTCAGAGTATGGAATGGGTTAGTAGGGAAGGAAGTATTCTACAGTGAGGAAATTCAATTTACTCTAGCAACAAATGTAACTGAGAAAAAAAGATCTTCAGAAGATTTTGAAAAGGAATAAGGATATATAACTGAGAAAGGGTCTCTGCTCCAAACAGATTTCCCCTGCAGAGAAGAGTGGGAACAAAAATCCTTCCAAACCCTTCCCCCCCCGACACCAAAAAAAAAAAAGCCTTGATGCTTGCGAACCTAACAGTCAACACCTGCATTTTGGGGAATGCATCATTGCATCCTCTTGAGGAAATACTAATACTAGTTATTACCTGTTCTGGAATAGGCCAATGTATGAACTGTAGTATTAGATAAATTACATATGAAGAAGAGGAATTCTACCTACTTGTACAGATGTCTTGAAGCAATCTGAGAACTTCAAGGAGGGGAAGTGGAAATCAGTTTCAGTCAGACTCCTATTACACTGTGTTTTAAAATACCATCAGCAGTAAAATAAGTTAACTCCCTCTCAGCTGACATACTTCTAACCTTTGAATTCAGAGAGCCCAGATAGGTCAGCAGATGTCTGCAGGATTTAGGAGCCCACATCCCATTGAAAATTCATATGAGATGAGTCCTAAACCACTTGAAAAATTGAACTTCAGTATTTTGGAGCTGAATTTCCATTTTTCCTTACATGTTTGAATTTCATAGTCTAGTAGGGCATTGATCGATACTTCAAATTAAGTGCAGGAAAATTTGTCTCATGTACCTTTGCAAGGAAGTGTAAAAAATGGATTCATTTCATTCTAAAATTGCTTATAAAGAACGTTATGCCGATACGACCTTTACCCTTCTGTCTCTGTGTGGTTGTTTCTTGTGTGTGTAGGTATTTCAAAGAGCTTTCACATTATTCTGATTATTCGAGTACAACAGACACAGAAGGGATTAGTGGTTAGTTAGTAGTTAAAAGATATTCTGTGTTGTTGAGCCTGATGAAATAATCTTATATGACTGATTGTATTGTGAGCCTCTCTGCAATAATTCATACCTGAAATGACTTTAGAAAGAAAAGTAAGGGAAGCCCTAAGGACCAGGTTTAAAAGATAGCAGGTTTTATTGGGAAATTTTATAGATCATTTTACTTACAGCTATATCACTTTATGTAGTAATTTCTTCAGAACTTAGCAGACCACAGGGGTTAACAATAATCAACACAGAATAAATTACTTCTATAAAATCAAAACTGCAGGAAGTACAGTTGATAAGAACAAGAAAAGTGACAATTACTGCAATTTAAGCCAGCAACCAAGCATGGTAAAGGGACATTGAGCTGCTCCCTTTCCAAAAGACTTCGCCTTTTCATGATCTGGAAGTTGGACATTTAAATTTTTCTCTTTGAGATAACTCTTCAGTTTGATATATTTTTTACATTTTCTTTTAGAAATGCTGAGATTTGTTCAAAAATCAAATATTTCATTTCCAGCTTCTCAGTATGCAGATGAGATAAGAGTGTAACTAAATTCTAAACACACAATCCTAAACTATCAGCACCCTGAAAAATCCATTATTTGCTCGGTTCCACACCTGAATTTTTTTATTGATCGGTAGTAATACCTTCCCTTCTTGGAAACAAATCGGTGCTCTAAAATAGTAAAAATAAGTTTTACATTCCTGTTCATCTTAGAAATCTGACATTTCAGAAAGAGATGCCAAAGGGATATTTAGATGTACTTGTGAGTTGATATAAGCTGAGAGGTACATCTTATCTTTTAAAATGTCAAAATGAAGGTTGGAGGAAAATGGTTGCCATTTATCTTTAAATAGCATGAAACCTTCTGCAGCAAGAGCACTGTATATATTCCCTTTGTTATTTGTTTTTGGAAACTCAACTCTACACATCTCTGAAACCTTCAGAGGAGATTAGAGAAAAACACTGATTTTTTTTGCTATGGAAAAAAAGAAAAATAATCTGTTCCCATCTGTAAAATAATGATAGTCATAATAAATATTGAAAGCCACTAAGATAAATAATAGGTTACAAATACCTCTGTCTTCTTTATACTACCAGTATAAAGAAACTCTGTAAAGAAAATTCCGGATCTGTGCTTACTCTTGTGGAACTACTGTTATCTCTCAAATAAATGTGTCTAGGAATGATTAATAAGATGATTTGCTTGATTTCTTCTATGCCAAGCTAACCTGACACTGGAGGTAGGACTATCTTTGTATGTCTTAACAGATGGATATCTACAGCCTCTAAAAATGAAAGCAGTTCTAGCAATAATTCAATATACTCTCCACAACTTATAGTGCAAGAGTGTCCCACATCACAAGCCTGCCAAGTCTTCCATATGGAGCTATCCAGTCATTACAGCATGCAAATATGGAGATCACCACATGGATACAGTCTGAATATATATATGCATTCATCATATTGAAGAGACCTGGTCCCAGCTGTCTTACCAGAGACAGAAGAAAAAGGCATTTTTAGCCAACAGGAATACAGAAATGTCTATACTAAGAGTTATGCAGTAAAAAAAAAAAAAAAAAAAATATTGAAAAGACCTTCCTAAAAAGTGGAGAGACAAAATTCCTCACCTGACAAAAGGGGAAAACTAAAATAAGTGCTTGTGGCTAGTCAGTCATCTCTGTCACTGGTATATCTCAGCTGTAAATGACAATTTACTATGAGACTGTATTACAAGTCATGCTGTCTGGGAGAGAGAAAACTGAAAGAAGCCCACTGAAGAAAACTGTTATGAGGCTTCCAAAACAGTATAACTAATTTCATGAAAGACAGTAGTTAGCTATAGTCCATAGTAAACAAGAACAAATGAACCAAGGTCCATCTTCTGTCAAGGAGTTACTTTCTAATAAATATGAGAGTACTTCATTTGGATACTTACAGAATAGCTAAAGGCAAGTCCACTACATAGGCACCTAAAATACTAGGGAAACAAGGTTTTCTAAAGCTTACTTTGAAACTTATGGGGCTATCAAAATATACCCCCAAAATGATTTCTGATATACTATTTGTATTCAGTGTGTGTTCCCATAAGAAAAGAATTCTAGGAAGCAGTGGCAGTCATGATAGAAATGGCTCCTCTGAAGGTTTTTTGTTTTTTCTTTTTTTTCTTTTTTGGTCTGAAAGAATCCTTTGGAAAATATCCCTTCAGTTTTAGGGCATGAGACGGCTATTGAACTGACACCGGGGAATAGAAGTCAGTGGTTAGGTAAAAGCCAATGGTGTGTTTTATCATTTTCTTTTTGCAATAGTGATTCGAAAAATGGTAATCTGAAATTGAAGTTCAACCTTGATAGACTACATTAATATTATCATTCATCTCTGATCCTTATTTGGAAACAGGCATGATGTCAATGGGCAGCTGAGACACAGGATATGCTGTCACAGTGAGGACAGTCGATCTTTGTTGAGGGTACATATTCACAATACACCTGTCATATAAAATGTGTTCTGAGATTCTCAAGAGCTGGGAAATTTTTACACTGTCTTGCAAAGGTTTCTTTAATAGCAGCTAATGCCAGATACTCACATCTTAGAAGAAAACTTTGTTTTGAATGAGTATTAAGTAATATGGTGAAAATGGGGTATGTTTTTGAGACTATTGAGACCCATTCTAAGTAGCAAAATCTTTGACCAAGTAGGAAAAAGCCACTGTGCCCTCCCTTACTCACAGTCATTCTGAACCAGCTACCAATTAGCCATATCTTAATCCATTTTATTCAGGATTATACCCTGGCCAAGTTGTGGAATGTGTGAAAACTTGTCAATTTGAATTTGATGAGAAAAGATCACTGCATAGTATTCATGTACAGGTACAGTGTCTTAGGTATCTTTTCTCCCTATGCAGATATTTTTATGGCACCTCATCTACACACTGAAACAAAGCAAAACCAAGAAGATTTAGGATTCCTTGAAGGTTACCTGAGGAAAAACCCAAATCACTTCTGTAATCATATCCATCCTCTGCATCTTTTTTCCTGCCAGCCCAAATCAATCCACACCTGTCAGCAGAATAAGGTCGTGACCAGATTTTAGAAATTGTTAGCAATACCTGACTTTTAACCACAAGTAAATTAACAACAAATGAGACTATTAGTGAGTCTGTCTTGTACCCATACCTAAGCCCAAAAGACTCCTAATATTGCTAATTTTCACACTACCACATTCTGAACAAATGTACCCAGAAGAGTTGCTCATGAGCACAATGAATAGCCTACAGAATGATTTAGGGTCTTCTGCTTTTCTGAGTTGGAAATCAGGCTTACAAACCCTCCTCATCTAATTTTATCTATAAGGGATTGGAGATTGACCTGCAATTTAAGTCTGCCTATCACAGTTCTTCAGATCTCTGCAGAGTAAATGAGATAAAATAATAAAGACCTCAACTGACCAAACAGATATGAGATTCAGAGTGATCCCTAATTTATCCCAGTGATAAATGCCAAGAAGTGGTTACCTGGCTACATTATTTAGCTACAGAAATGGAGCCATTCTCTAAAATAATTCCTAGAAATATCCCTCACTAAGCAGTGAGATATTCATGTGGCATAAAAAAATGAAACCTGAAATTACGGGCAAGTCTGGATTAAAATGTATGCACAAGTAAGTACAGTTCCATACCCCTCCACTATTACTTGTCTGAAGAAACTATGGAATCCCAATTCAGCTCATAGGGGTCAGCTGTGACTTCTTCCTGCAAAAATGAGTGCATGAAAAGCAACATTTTGATGTGTGCACTTAGAAAGGCTATTTGTTTTATTTCCAAACTACAAGTGAAGCTCCAATTTCTACATCAACTCTAACTTGAAATGTCATGTAAGTTGTATGATAGTCATGGAAATACGCATGGAAGATACCAATAAGTGCAAGTTTATTAAAGTAAATATTTTTTTTTGTGTATCTTATATTAGTGTTATTACATGAGCAGGATATTTTCTTTTTTTAGTCTTTTCTGGTGTAAAATAATGGCATTATATAACTTTTGTGATTTACAGAGAGAGAATTGCCAGAATAATCAACTGATGAATGCAGCTCAAGATTTTCCTGTTTCCTACAAAAGATGCTAACTTATTTTCCCACCTGGCAGAGTAAATCCAAATCCCAAATGAATGATTTTTTCAAGTATATATGCCACAACATTCTGTATTAATGGTTTCCACATAAAGCAATAATGACATAATTTTAAAGCAACATTTTTTTCACTAAGCACAAAATTGCTAATGCTAGTACAGAACGTGTTCCTAATGTTGTGAATATATCTATTTTTTCAGTATTAATTTGCTGAATCATAAAAGTAAAAATGGCTTTTTCCCTACCTCCTTAAAAATGTAAATATCTATCCATAGAAAAGCTATAATACCTGAGGAGGATGTTTTTGGTCTAGGATTCAGGTCTTAGAAAGGAAAAAAGAATTTTGATCCATGGTTTAATTGTTAAGTGACTCAGAGAAGTGACATCTTAATCTTGAAAATGATTCATATGAAAGATTTACTTGTAGGCTAACAGTGCTTTAAACTTATTCAGTGACAGATAAGATAAAAATCTCTGAATTCGAAGATATCTAAAACAGAAGATGATTTATTTTTAATATCTATCTATGTACATTATGTCTAAAATATCTCTTTATCCTACTTACATTAAGCTTCTAAGCATATAACCCAAAACAGGGAGAATGCATTAATGATAAGCCTGTGTGTTTGTAATACACATGAAATAAAAATAATCTTTACTGAGAGACATATTTGTGAAATTATTTTAATAATGTGAGATTCCAAATTTTAGAAAACAAATTCAAACTGCACATGCTTGTGCAGAGCATAGAATGTTGCAAAATGATCATTAATTTTAATTCACTCTCATCACATTTTTCTAATCAGCACTAGCACAGAAATGGAACAAAAGTGTTGAAACATCTCTGAGTTGCCCTTTCTGGGCACCTCTCTGTCCTATTCGTGGATGGGGCATCCATTTACTTATATTTTTGGAATATGAATCTTTCTGAAGTTCATAGCCTCTCTTAATTCCTGTGCCTATGTTAAAACACTAGACACTGAGTTAAATAGAGTTCCACCTTATTTGGTCATGGAAGACTAATTAGCATCTAAGTGGACTTCAGCAGCCCTCAAATCTCAGTGATACATCTTAAAACAGAGGAAAACTTTTCCACTTTTTTAATGGCATAATCAGTCCTAAAAGCATGCATAATGGTCAAGTCTCACCTCAAGGCTGTTTAAAAGATCTTATTCTGAGTTAAAAAAAGCCTTCATCTTGAGGTGGCCCCTCCATGTTGTTATTGCTAATGGGAACAGAAAGTGAGCCACACCAGGGAAAAATTTTGACCTGGTTGGAATGATAGTTTCCTTATTTCCTCCCATGGATTCTAAATCAAATAATCTTTAGCATCTGCTGTAAACATGCACAAAGTCATCCCAAAACCATTCAGCTCTCATCCACAAGCTGTAACACCTCCCCACGTTGTCTGTAATAGCAGATCCATACAGCAGGAGCTCCAGCATTCCTAGCCCACAGTAACAGCAGGTGCTACAAAGTTTCCACCCGCTTGAGTGCCTTGCATGCACATCAGATGCTTACAGGACCTCTATAATGTTCCTGGCACCTCGCCCCAACCTTAGTTCTTTTATGCTTCACTCCCTGACTCTCATGGTGATAGGAAAAGAGCAGAGCAAAGTTGCATACCTATGCCTGAAGTTCAACTATGATGCCTGAAAAGGATACTTATGCATATTTGTCCTGATTTCATCCCACACTCCTTCATCCAACAGAAACCCCCTTTTGTTCCATACCAATGAAATAGAGATAGCAGCTGAAAGGACATATTTCAGCCTGGTATTGCTTTCCAAACAGCCTGTGCTGTATTCACTGATCTTCTAGTGTTGCTCAAACATGTCCATATAAACACAGTGTTTTCCTATTTACTAAACCTTCAAATAGTCTCAGATCACATTCAAAATGTGCAATTCTGTTCTGGGTATTTTTATAGATCTTCAGATCTAGATTTATTTGCCCCTAGTCTTCTAACATTTATCTTCCATCCAGCTCACACTCTGATGCAAGGCCATACTATTTTCATTCAAAAGAAATGAAGCAATGGAGCAATTAAGTGAAGAGTGAAGGCCATACTCGAAATCTGGCAGGAGACACAGCTGAACCCAGGCCTCCTGTTCTAACTTCTGGCTCATTGTTCCTCTACACTGTGTAATGTTTAAGCTAAATATATCACAGGCTTCCTCTGAGCGTGGTTGTTCATCTTTGCCCATTTTTTCAAGCCATTTATACACACTCAGCATACGTATAAAGTTTCTTGAAATCTTTCCATCTTGGATTTTAAGAATACCAAAGCTACTGCTATTTTCTCATTTCAGGAAACTTTCAAGCAATTCTCTGAAGTTTCTTTAATATTAGTACAGCAGTCTCAACTCATAACTTTGTCAGTATAATGAAAAGAGATAGAGATGTCCTCTGTAGATGTAGAAGTTGATAGTCCTTTCTAAATTTTTAAGAAAGCTTTTGAGAGCTACTTAGTTATTCCAAATACATCTTTGCAAGATTTTGCTGGCTGTTATATTCTGGTCAAAGGCCTATTCATCATCTAACCTTTCTTTATTAATTTCCTTTTCTATTATATCAATAGAGTGCAGCTTCAGCTGTAATTAGATAAGTGCTAATAAATAAAAAATGCATACTTTCATATTTATTGAAGATGAACATTTACATTACAGTCAATATTTCAGCCTTACAGCTTACATTGACTATATTTCTATGGTCACATAGCTGATAATATTTCACTCACTAACACAATTCATCCCCAAAAAAGTACAATACATTCAGAATGCTATTAAAGTATTATGGTGGAAGACAAGAATAGACACAAAGTGTATCTAAAATAATTGAATGACTAATAATGAATAACATTCACAATATGAAATAGAAGTAGGACATCAGACATTGTAATACACTTGCTATAACTTTTCTTGGCTTTTTAGTTAAGGTAGTGCTTTATTTAAACCTTAGGCCAGGTGCCACATAGGAAGTGCAAAAGAAACTGTATAGGATGATGTTCTTAAAGAACTCTACCCACATTCTGCACAGCATCTCACGTGCTTCCTAGGACCTGCGCAGGCAGGCTACTTTTGACAGATTAGTAGACAAAAGCTAAAGTGTCTTTAGGGTTCTTCCACCTTTGGAAACTGCGACAAAAGGTTTGCACCACGCAACCAGGCAAATAAGACTTAAATAAGACATCAGTGTTATTTCCAGCTGAGCCTGTTTCCAAGTCCAGATCAACAGTTCATTCCTACTCATCCTGCTGATCAGGGCAGGAGTGGTATTGTTAGCTTTTAAGGGTCATTCACAAGACATCTGTCGTGGAAGAGAGCTGGAACTTTTTCCTTTTCACCAAATGGGCAGGTGCAGGCTAGATTTTCTTCCCTCCATTTCTAGAAATGCTCAGACCTGGTGGACTACAACCTGACAGAGTCCCTTGGGTATTCATACCTCAGAGGGTGCTATTCCCTAGCAAACCACTACACAAATGAACTTGGAAGACGATTGAACATCAGGGGCTTGATAAAGTCAGCCTTCCAGTGGTCAAGTGCTGAAAATGTTATTAGGTCTGCAAGTATAAGAAAGTGTAAGATCTACCTGTCATGGAAAAAAATTTCAGGATTTGTGTTATGCACAGTGTAGTTTTGTCCCAGCTGATACTTCAATTCACAGGGTCCTGCAATTGGTATCACCTTCAGTCAGGAGCTACTTCTCTGCAGAAATAAGTATAGATTAAAAAGAGTTAGAGTGTTGAAGCACTTGCAGATTCATATTGTGGAAATGTGGGGCAAGTAACTTTTATACAGAATAAATTCAGGTCATATCTTCGGAAGGGCACAAGCCATGAAAATGGTATTTGTACAAGAGATCCACAGAAAATTAATAGTCCATGTGTTGGGAAGTTCACATTACTCATATCTATGTCCAAAAAAGTGTTCATGAAATGCTGGTTATAAAATCAATGAAGAATAAAATAATTTATGATTTCCTTATCTTCCCCCTTCATTGCCCTAGCATCTAAGCAAGCTGGAAACACAAAACAAAAGAAATGTTTCTGCAACCAAAAGTAAATCAACAACTTACTAACTGATAATAAAGGACTAAAAATATATGCTCTTTCACATAGAACATGTGCTCTTCTTTTTCAGCTGATGAGACACTACTGTAGTTCTAGTTTTATTCAAAACCATTGAAAATATTCTCTCCAATCACTGTGAGAATAAAAGGTAATATTTCTACATTTAATGTAGCAGAAAACTTTGATGCTTCCAATTAAAAGAATGAAAGGCATAAAAGAAGAGGAAAGATTGAAAGCAAACATAGATATGAAGTCCTGACTGTAGTTGAAAACAAGAGAATCTTTTCCAAAACCAAATTCAGAGATTTAGCAAACTTCATGTAGGCAACTTTCATTAAAGATCTAAGTAAGTGCATCTACTTTTTGAAGACTTAGAATTATTCAATTAGACAAAGTGAAATAATTCTCAACAAAAAACCTAAAAATAGCAAGGATTGTGTTAGTAGTAATAGCAACAATAGTGAATTCAAAGGTATTTACTTGACTTATTCAATGAGTCCACAAATGTAAAAGAGTTTACAGTAAATGTAAAAAGTGGAATAAAAATAGGACTGAGATAGAGAAAAAGGTGGAATGATATCTTCAAGAATATGAGTGTAGAGAATGTATCCTGTAAAAGCATGAACACATTAGCTGAGTTTTCATTCGCATTAACTTGAACCAGTGAATCTGTGGGAAGGTTGTTTTCTCTTGTATATTCCTTAGGGACAGCTGACAAAAGTTGTTTTAGTGAGGAAACTATTGACACAACTATTATAATAAAAGATACTTTCAAAAGTACATTGAAGTTTCTGAAGTTTATAATATGACTCTGCAAAATCACAGACACTAAGACAGGGTGCAGTTCTTCATGAAGTGCACTAAGCCTGAAGATTTTAACACCTCCATTTCTCTGTCTGCAGAATACACATAATATCCTATTTTAAAGTGCATTAATGTTGTATCTCATGTTTAATTTATATTTACTTAAATAAAGCACAGTCTAAAGAAGGATGTACATACCTTTGGTATCGCTTATATTCAAAGATGAGAACTGAGAGGAGAAAAAGGAATACCATGTACAACCAGGACTTCACAGGCTTTTGTAAACACTCCTTTTTTTTAGCACGCTTTACACATTTTTGTTTTGATACTTGTTCTTTTGCAAAAAAAGAAAAATATCTGTGGTTTTTTGGTTGATTGGTTGGTTGGTTGGGGTTTTTTTTCAGTTTAGCAATTGATCTCCATATTACATAGTGAACTACAGGCTGTTCACTAGGTATCTGAGAAAATGAGTAGTGCAGGGTGGGAAGAAGATCTAAGGAATTTTCTAGGGACTTACTGTTACAAGCTTTATTTCACCATTCCTTTCTAATTCTTAACGCAAGGACCTAATATTAATCATAACCATTTGTTATGTCCTATGTGCCTACATAACCAGGAATTCAGACTTCTGCACAATTTTTTGTGGGCATCCTACACAACAAGAGGAAAGGTGTCCCTTCCTGCTTATTCACATAAACATAGAAAAACAGGGAGAGGTGGAACTGGCTGAAAATGAGGTTGCTGGGCTAGAAAACAGACACATAATAGCATTATAAGGTGGATTTTGTTGCTAGTTAAATAATTTCACCTGGAAAACAGCTGCCTCCTCCAGTGGGATATGGTTGACACTGGAATTGCTCCAATGCAACTGATGTACAGCTATTTTCAAGAGAAGATGCAATCCATATCGGTCTACCTGGGCATTTTCAGGGAAAGAAGGAACATCTGGAAGTTAAAATTGTGTTCACATTTGAGAAATGCCAAGGAAATGTAAACAGCTTAATGAAAGAATAAAGGGGAAAGTGGCTGAGTCTGCAGATACAGGGAATCAATGGTTACAACTTGATGATGTTTGTAAATAAACATTATGTTGCATTCAGCATCTCTTAGGGCAGCTCAGGGCCACAGAGAGAAGAATGGACATGGGTTAATTGAAATTTTACATAATATTTGCAATACCATTATGAAACATTATGAAAGAAATTGTGGGCCTTAGGCCTGCAAAGATACTTGCCTAGTTTTAAATTTAGGCACCTATATTCCAGGGGCTGAAGCCTTATTGTTAAACTCATTAAAGATTAACATTTATTTAAAGACCAATTTGTTCTTTCAGAACATGAAGATTACTGAGGCTCGAGAATAGACTCAAAATATCTGTAAGTATAAGAACCGAAAAGTACTGTTCTTGCCTGCCCTGCTTGAAGTAGCGGTGATTTGAGACAGCAGAACTAAGAATCTAACAGATGGGATGATTAGGGGAAGAACCAAAGGTGGGGAAAGGGAGGAATGAAGGTGGGTTGGAGGGGTGTGTGCCTATGGGGAGCACAGGCTCAGCCACCCTCCTCCCTGCACTTGGGGATGTGGGACCACCACAGCCATCTAGCACTGGGAGGAGAGGTGTCCCACTGTGAATGGCTCTGGTGCGTGGCAGTGAGGAAGCTCGTAGGTCCTGAAGCCCACCAGATCTGGCCACCTCCAGCAGACTGGAGAGCAAAATAATGTCTTTTCTTCTTGTTTGGGTTACTCATGTAAAAGAAAAATAGTCAGCAAGCAGAAAACATAACACATGATTTATATACCTAAATAGAGCTGGTAGGCACTAGAAATACTCTCAAGAATTTCAGTGGTCACTTTTGGAGAATTGTATAGTTTAATGTTTGCTTTATTAGAACATTAAAGTTTAAAAATATTACCAAGAAGTAGTATTCTCTAAAATATTAAGGAAATCAAAGAATCTTTACAGGTTAAAACTATTGTAAGATTTTAGTGTAGAGACTGTTGCTTGCTACATGAAGTGATTAGTCCAATGCAGTCCTGACCTCTAGGCACTACCACAGTAAATAATAATAATAAAAAATAAAATAGATCCAATGCTGCTTTATAGTTCTGGCAGCCTCTGCAGATGTGGTATTATTTATGGTTTTCTACGCTCAGCATGACACACTGAAGAGTGGATAGCAACCATGTTGTAAAGCTAACTTAGTCATTTGTATCTATCTCTTTTGTGAAACTGCCTTTAGCACTTCACAGTGTGAAATGCATTAGCCTAGACTGGGCAACAAATGTAACGATAACAAATATATTTTAAAAGAAACTTCCCGCTAATTAGTTTTTCAGACGAAAAACCTAGCCCCCATAATTGTTTTGCCTGTATAGTTGAAATTATCTTTATTCATTAACTCAGGCAAAATTGCATATTGCACCCCCACCCTGATACACTAATATCTGCATATGCACAGTTGATTCACATCTAATTTTAATTTTAAGTGTGTGCTGAAGCCTCATCAATATTTGTAGCTAACCTTGCAAAGCAAAAAGGCTTTCCTGAGATTGCACTCTCACATATTTGTAGCTGTTTTCTCCATGATTTCCAAAGTTAGTAAGGTCCCTTCTTTCCAGAATAACAGACACCGAGTGAAGTTTCCCTTGTGATCTTTCTTACATGAACTCTGTATAAATCACTAAAGAAAACAACAACAAATCACTGGAAACCTCTGGTTCAATAGCGACTTGCAGGCAAAATGTAATAAAGGCGTATTACAAAATCTATGGATTTCTCACTTGTGATAAATGCAGGGAATAGGCATGGAGGTGTGTCTCTGGGCAGAGGGCCCTGATGCACTTGTTTCTGGAAGGGGAAGGAAGAGAGAGAGTAGGTTGGGAAAGAAGAGTTTTGGCTGTTACTGATCTGGAAATTCATCACTTCATCTGGTTTACTAACAGCAGAATAGAGCATTACGTTCTCCAGAGCATTTCAGGTGGCTTTTATGTAATCAATACAAAATTACAATGTCTAGAACAAGAGATGCATTTTAGGATAAACATATCTCACATGGATTAATTCTACTTGGGCATCTGATAACAGGGCTACTCTTGCTGTGAAAAAAATGCTTATATACAGTTCTGAGTTGATATGCCTCTTACTAAAGTGGTACCTATATCAAATATATTTACAGATTAAAGAAAAGAAAAGAAAAAAAAAGCTTGTTGACCCCTTCCTTTTTTGAAACAGGAGAAAACCTTGTATCCTCAGAATTCACTCTCTACTACCAAAATAACATCTTCATCTACTTCACAGGTTGTGATACAAATTAAGAGCAAAGTATGTAGTGGTTCTGCTCCAAGTGATAGGATGTAGTCAGCCATCTAGTCGTGTAGCTGTCCCAGGCAGACAGGGGTCACATTCAACCTCATATCACGGATCTTTTGCTATAATTAGTGTTATAATAATACTCCTGGTAAAAAACCAAACCAAGCTAACAGTAAATATTTAAAGGGGTGAGTCTAACTTTGGATATCTCCTTGTGAAATGCTCACATTTTTTTAATCTTATCATGAATGGTGATGCAACAAAATCTCTAGGATGAAGAGAGTTTGAAGCTTCCCCTTAAAAAAAGAAAAGCAATTGAAATGATACTAAATTTGTGTTACAATTACAGTTTAAATATTGGGGTTATAAAACTATGAAACATATATAGCCTGAACCATATCATACAATATGGTATCACCTCTTTGGGATGTTAAGTTGTATCCTGCATCATGTACACTCATGTACCAATTCAGTTGACTTCAGTAGGAGTTACATAGACCTGAAGCCAAAATTAAGGTCCTACCTGTTATAAGAGGTAAAGGTCAAAGCAAAATGAGAATCTTAACAGTTGAATAGAGGTATTAAATTATGCCTCTAAAAACAGTAAAATACTTACCAGAAAACTATATTTATGGTAATTGCATCAATTGTGAATAACCTCTTAGCAAAGATTGAAACAAGATTTAGCCTTCCTGACATGCATAGAGAACCACAACTTAAATCTACATAATGGAATACAGGAAAAAGTTGAGTTCATTTACATACCAAAGGAGGCTACAAAAGGCTTAGATTCATTGTGCCTTTGACAATTTAACTCCAGGCAAAGGTACAGAGATACTTTTGAAGTTGTGAGAACATAAGCATGTACAGGGAGTAGCAGGTCTTTACTCATTACATACTTGTAAAGGATTTTTTAAAACTATCTTTGAAGACAGAAAGAGGAGACTTCTCTAGTGAGAAAGTTTTTCTGTGCCTGGCATTTTATATTTTTCTTTCTTATGGTAAATGCCTTCGCATGGCACCGAGCAGAACTTTTAGGCCAGAGACGAGTTCATACTGTGCTGTAGGACTGATTCTAAAAAAAGCCCAAATCAGTCACAGGTCTCAAGTGAGGTTTATTCAGGACTTAAAGCCATGGCTTCTTCATTCTGATTTCTAAGGGCAAAACCCAGCACTGGCCATGATTTTGAGCAATGGGTTTGACTGACTTGTAACATAGGTGAGTTTTAGCATATAAGAGTTTGGAATGAAAAAAAAAAAATCTTCTTCAGCTTTTCTGTTTAGCCTCCTCTACCTTACATGATCTGTTTTGTTAGCTCAGCTCTTTTCCTCAAAAACCTAATGAGTCTGAAGAATGGAGCTGCTTATTGTATGCTTTACCATGTTCTGATTATGTTTTGCATTTAGAGAAGGGACCAGAGTTACATATCCTGCATATTGCCTGCAGTATTATTTATCAAATCTTGGAAGAGGAAGGAGAAGAGAAAAAGCAAAACTATTACAGAGCAAAAAAAGTGTCAGAGGCTATGAAGGAAAGGATAGAATGTGGAACAGGACAATATGCGTTGGTATTATCATCTGGTATCTCTGCTGCTACCTATTGGTGTCGCCATCTCTACCAAGTCAAATATTTGGTAGTCATATACTCGCTTCATAATTCCTGAAATAGACTTACTTACATAAATCAACTGTGCTTTAGGCACATATTAGGAATAAAACTAGAAGCTAAATCTTGCTGGTCCCTTTTGACCACATACTGCTTAAACACATTCCCACTCAGGGATCCAGAGTCTGAATGGTCATGTTCCAATGCATCAAAGCAGGATTTATATAAAGACACAGGGCTAAGACTAAAATATGAAATAAGCATGATTTCCAATGAAAATGTTTAAAGCTGACAAGAGAATATGACAGGTGGACCACATGAATAAGAGGTATAGCTAGCTGTCCATAGCTCTAAGTCTTTAGATGCGGTGACTTTACAGTTCAGATCTGCTTATCTACTTCATGTTCCCTGTTACCAGTCTGATCTGCCAATGTAAAGCAGTAAGGATATTAAGCCTGTACTTCTCTGTAAAGTTGTCTTTGACCATACCTTTGAATTGGTTTTAAATTAGTGTGAAAGCACTGTAGAAAAAAACATTGTTGCTGTTTTACGCTTATCTGTACATCTGCAACTACTGAAGACATTTCAATATTAATCTTTAATAATTTTCCTTCAAAGGATGCTGCAGTGGGGAAAGGCAGGGAATATAATTGTTGGTGCTTTTTGAATCACAAACTGAAGTTTTCTTTAAATGCTTTTAAAAATTAAATATGAAATTAAGAAAATCTGTGCTAAGGACTACATTTTTACACTACTATCTGTTGAAATCACTTTTATTTAAACAAAAAGCGATGATCAAGCCATTACAATTGTGAAGAAAGTGAAAGAAGTCACTGAGGTGTTGGAAATCACTGGCTAAGCAGATGCAGTCAAATTAGGCTAGTCTTTTTTTGAGAGTATAACCTGTTTGCAAATGCAAAGAATATGTTCTTAATTTCAATTTGTTTTACTATTTGAATTAAATTATTATCTTATTCTAAGTCAAGAAGTAATTAGGATTTTTTTTAAAGTAGAAAATATGTTTTCTTTCTCTAACCTTTGAATAAACATTACATGAAAGAAAAGGAGCTCTATCAGTTATATATTCTTGTAGGATGCAGTGGCCAGAAACTAAATTACAAATAGTAGTATGTTTGTTTAATAAATCTTATCAAAACAGATTCTATTTAAAAATTGACTTTTCCTATATATCCATTACATTTACAGTACTCAAGTAAACAATTTTAAAATGCTGGGTTTGTACCATTTTAATTGAATTCCAATTTCCATCCTAATGAAGCTTGACAGAAATCGCAAGTAAAATGAAATCATTATCTAGTAAAAAAGAAATGCACCATTTACCTTTCTCTATCATAAAAAAACCACCATGTAAAGACTAAGAATCTGGATAAATGGCTCCTGAACTATAGACTTGATAGACAGACATTTAGGTTATCTTTCTCTCTAAGAGTAAAAGGCACAAATTTAGTGAGAAAGGCTGTATTCAGTCACCATATTAGTAATCAACCAACAGGAACCAGTGTCTCTCCTCCATTCTTTAGGGAAAAAGAATGACAGACAACATATGCAAAAAAGATTAAAATTGCTGTTTTGAAATCCAAGTTTCTTGTTTGCTGATTTAAATCATGATTAAAATTGGTGATTTAAAAGATTTTTCAATCATTTTGATTTAAAGCAATCCACCTTCTACTGCTTTAAATGTGGTTTAAGCTGGTAAAATGAGTACTGTCCACTAGTTCAATCTGCTCAAACAGAACAGAAACCGGGGATTATCAGCATCAGAAAGAAAAGGAAAGCTTCTCCATTTCTGTAAGCAGCTGACCTGCCTCAAAGAGGACAACTCTGGTTTCTCTGTCCTCAGTTTGTCCTGGACTGAAGCCAGACCTGCATTATGAAACATGTTTTAAACTAAACCAGTTTCTGCTTTCCAGAGCAGAGCAGTAAAAGCAGCATGAATCCACCTCTTACTCAGTGTTTACATTGTAGACAATAGGTAAAAGTACTCAAAATATTTATAGAGTAGTTTTTTTTTTTTTCCAAGGAGTAGGTACCTGAAGGTGTAGACTGGGACTTTTGAGAATCTAAGTAGTTGCACAGACTTAATTTTGAAATCAGTGGGAACCGATCACCCTAATAACTTGAAAATGCTACTAGGCTTTTAAACATATTTCTCATTACATAAGTAACCTTAATATATGTTCCAAGAACTTATGAGCACAAGACTCTTCTTTTAAAAAAAGTGAATAAATGATCAGACCTACAGTCCAGCTGTTTGCACACAAGTAAACACAAGTTAACTCCGCACACACACTTTTAGCCCATCATGGACTAGCAACACGATGCATTAGTTTAAATCTCTGGTTTATAGGTTTTAAGGCTTCCTGTTGTCCGTAGCTTGCTGACTTTCTAAGGTAACGATATGTTAGAGTTTCTTTGTACCAACTGAACATGCATAGATACCATACCAGCTGTGAGTAACGTTGCCCACAAATTCTTAAACCTAAAACTTAAGCTAACAAATTTGGTCTCATGCTTGCTTGCCTCAATAGGCTACGAGAAAGCACCCAGCCTGCAGCCAAACTAACCAGCTCAGTTGTCCAGGCCCACAGGCACAGGGGAATCCAAGTTTTTAAGAATTTCAGTGAGAATTTTCAGCTTCTGTTCCCCCCAAAGACTTACTTTTTTACAGGCAGTCCTGGGTTTTCTGACTTTTTGTCTCTCTGAGTAACTAGGCTGTTGACTTTACCTGGTACTTCTGAACAAGAGCAGACTGATTCCTTCAAAAAATCGTTGCCAAAATTGTTGCATTTTCCTTACCCCACTGCAAAAAGTATGCTATCTGCTTCCTTGTTAACATTGAAAGCCAGAAAAAGAAGACATCTTTTCATTTTGCAAATTTGCTTGTTGCAAATAAATTCTATAGAAACCTCCTAACTCAATTCTTAAACAGCAATCTAACTGAAGGCTAGGAAACTCCTCACATGCCTTTAGCCATCAAAATGAATCATCTACTCTAATTTATTCATCTAGTCCCCTTTTGCAGTCGGCACAACTAGCACCTCCAGCAGCAACTCATGAATTACCATGAGAAGTATCTATCTCCTTCTTGCCTGTAGCATGACTTCGCTAAACTTTTTGCCAACTGAAGACTGTTGTTAGCTTCTGGCCATCACACTCATTAAGTCATTATGATTTTACCCTCTGGCTCTTCTGTGTTATTTCTTATACACTATCAGTTTCACATATATTAATCTTCAAGCATACAGATCTTGTTAAATCTGCCTTTTGCAGTGGTTTACATCTTAAAGCTTTTCATAGTTATCAAAGAGTCTGAGAAAAGGACTGAAATCTAGAAGCTAATTTTGATTTTGTCACTGACAAGCTGTGTGTGGCCTTGGGGCTAGCCTGTCTCCTTGCAGCCTGCTCTGAGACAGAGGAAATGTGTAGTTGCACAGCTTTCAGCAGCAAAATAAGGACCAAATTGTGACTCATTGTCACATTTCTGTTTGACTCCTGCTTCTCTCTTGCTCCACTGGGGAAATAAGTTGCGGCAGACAAACAGCTGGCATAGAAACCTTGTCTTTCTCTTCTCCTCACCTCCCCGGATGAGATCAGTGCACAGTCTCTGGTGCATTGCAGCAGGCAGAGCTGAGTCTCTGTTCATTCTTCCCTGTGTGGGAGGATAAAGTGCCAGGGGACAGCCATCAACCTTGCACTGCGACCTGCAGTAGATTGGACTAGAAAGGACCAACTATAGGGCTGCTGCTGGAGTTATTGTGCACATACAGATTAAGCTGTACATTGGTAGAAGCCATTTCTCAGAGGTGCCAGGCTTTTTGTGTTCATATTTCAGTGGCGGCAGCTCTAACTACATCTGCCGTTGAGTCCAGTCCAATCCCCGTGTTCATAAACACAGCAGAGTAGGATAGTTAGATACCCGTGGCTTTCTAGGCAAGCTCTTAAGTGGATCGCAGTAAAGTCCCTGGCCATTACAGAATACTCAGTAACAGCTGAAATGCAATAGTAATAATAATAATAATAATAATAACAACAACAACAATAAAACATGCTGAGAGTGTTGCAAAGACAGAGTACTTAGTATCTGTACCAAGGGTTTTTTTGTATACATTTTTAAGGACTTCCACATTTTAATAGTACATTTTTGTGGTTGCAATTACATGTAATATGAGGATGCAGAAGATAATCCTTTAGAATCTTCTCCTAAATATTTGCCAGCAGGAGACCTAGGTCCTGCCAACTTTCTAAGGACATTTATAAACTGCTGCCTTCAGAGATCTCCTTTTGTCTTTCACCAGGTACGCTTCACCAGTATTTGCACAACTATCAATTTGTAGCTGTGGAAATGAATAAGCAGCCCACATGGCCTGCGATGCAAGTAGACAGGCCAGGGTCATTGCTTGGTGGCTACATTTTTAAGCTACTTAGTCTCATTGGCATTACTGTGACGTTGACCTGAAAGAGCACCCCATCAGCCCTGTGCATCTGTCTCTGGACAGATCATGGTATTGACGTAGCCACACTGGCCACGGCAGTGTTGAAGCCTGCATCGTGTTGTGCTGTGCTCTCTGGCGTGTCAGCATGGTACCCCAAAAGGCAAGGAGCCCGACAGTCTAGCTGATGTGTGGCTGACAGTGTAAAATAGAGTTAAGCATACCTACCACAAGGAGCAAGTACTTTAATCCTAATAAAGTCACAAAGACCCCAGCAAATCATGGGCTGCGATGTAGTATGAAACAAAATAAAATCAAAAAGGATTTGTGTGAAGCAAGAAGTATTTTAATTGTTTTTTATTTGTCCAAAATATATGTTGCTGAAGTTTAGATCTGAACTTTCAGACTGTCTTGTGAGTGCCAGCAGTAGCCCCAGAGGAAAATAAACTGCAGTGAAACATTAGCCCCGGGCTGAATTCTTAGTTTTCTGCCACAAGTAAAATTTACATCTCGTGTATCCAGAGTTTAAAAATCAGCCAATCAACATAAGTCCATTCCAAATATAAGAAAACAAAACAAAACAAAACAAAACAAAACTAAGCTAAACTAATTATATGGCTTATTTACCTGTCATGCCGAAGGTCAGGTTACTGTGGAACTGATGCCCCTTATCACCTGAAGTTTATTGCTTTGCACAGAAAAAAACACAGAAGACACACAATACTACAGCTAAGGAACCCCTGTAAAAACACTATAAAAGCACTATAAAAACATTTTCAGACTCTCTGTTTTATTTTTATTTTATTTTATTTTAGGGTCTCTTATTTTCTTTCTTTAATAAGCTAAGTGACTGAAAAGTCACTTCCAGACTGATTGAAAAGTCTTTATTTTTTGCTATTAATTTTGGACTAAAAATCTTGCTAATTTTGTTTTTTTTTACACTTGGAGAACCTTGCAAGAGGAGCTTCCATACTGCTTCTCTGACACTGATGGTATTAATGCCTGCATTTCGGAAGACAACTGTAATTTCACAGATTTCCCTGATAGCAGCTACAAAATAACCAATGTTTCCAACAAACATGGTTAAGAATTTCCAAATAAACCATTGCTAGCATTTGGGTTAGGGCTGTCAGGCTGAGCCACCTGTTTTGGCAGTATTTGCTGCCAGAAGCAAATTATAGATTCGTCCAACTGCTGATTAAAAAATCATATGCACATTGTCTCCTTGCTGTGGCTAACCAGACATCAGGCAAGGACTGTACAATTTGACATAGTCCTAACATCAATCCTTTAGAAGACAATGGGCTCACTCTCTAATAGCGCTTAATGCAGATCCTCTCACAAATATTAACAATGAAAAATGGAAGATGGAAAGTACAACTTTCATACACTGAAACACCACAAAACCTTGACAAGTAGCATAAAAATAACTTTCAGAAGACTGTTTAAAAGCATTTTTTTGTAGTGTTATTATTACATTTGGATAAACAGTGCAGTAATCCACACTGGAAAAAAAGGTTGGAACGAAATTCAACTAAAATATTCAGTATTAAATCTAAGAAGGTTGCATTTTAAATATATCCCCTGTCTGACTGCGGTTGATAAAATATTGTTATGCACCTAAAATGTTATTTAAATATGAATGGTCAGGAAATATTAAAGTACATGAAATATTCATATTTTAGAATATGTATTTATTGGTTAATACAATTGCCTTTCATTCTTGTAGGCCTAGCTCTGGTGTACTTATTTCAGCAGAACTTTCACTGACTCCTTTAGCAGTATACCTGAATAAGGATTGCAGAGTTGATAGCTTTTACCCTTCAGTAACTTCATGTACAGTTTACAAATACTCTGCACTCCTTATGGAAAAATCTTGGCCACCAGACTAAGCTATTCTGACTCTGGCAAATCTCCGATTATAAGGGACTACCGAACCTTTAACTGAGCAAAGGCTTGAGGGTAGAATCACCTGACATTCAACATTCCCCTTCTTATATCACTCAAATGGAGCTGCCTAAGCAGTGTTGTTCTGCAAATGAGACTAACGCTATTTTTAGAGGTGTACAGAGATCTAGCTTCAGTAACTGGTAGAAACTCAGGCTACAGGAGCAAAAAAGAAAAAACAGGAAAGAAAAGTAGAAAACAATCCAACAAACAAAATGAAATGATCCTGGAGTGAAAGCATTATTTGCTAGGAGCAACAAATCATATTACACGGTAGCTCAATTATGCTGTCAAAGTACATATCATTTTTGGTTAATTATATTTGAAAATAGTTACCGTACCTTCTGCTGTAATCTCGGCCATGATGATGATGGTAAGAGATACTCTGTTAAAAAGGTCAAGATCTACTGTGGCAGCTTAACTAATACTTCTGGGTTGCTGGCTCTTGCAGGAACTGCAGAATGAGAAGGAGGGAGGTCCTCTTCTTTTTCTAATTCTGTTCCTTCTTCTTTTGCGCCCCTCAGAACTCTCTGTTTCCTTTGCAGACTCCTGCCCTCCCAGAGCAACCTAAGGCCTTCCAGAGGCAACACTTCAAGCTCAGTCTAAAGTATCAGCTTCTAACAAAAATAGCCATGCCTCACAGTGAATCTTCAGCATGTTTTTTCTAATATCCTAAGAACCATGCACACTACAAACAAAAAGTAAAAAGGCCCAGCAATAAACAGGACAGGAACTCATGGAAAGGCAGCAAAAAGCAAAAGAACTGGGAAAGAACTGTTTAACGCTCCTGCAGCCTCGCCAGCATAATTGCAGTTCTTTGAGGGGTATGTCAGGAAACATGAAATATAGAGTTCAAAGTAACCTTATCCATCCCAGCTCAACTTTATTCTTAGCACACTCAGTGCTTAGCACATTCTTCCTGGCCTTATTTGGTTTGGGGAGGGTCCTATGAAGCTTACCGCTGACTAAGGGGGAGGGTAAATTTAGGTGATTTTCTCCACTTTGATTCTTCGTTGCAGTTCAGAGCCAATTAAGACACCACTTTAAACCTATGAAATTGATAATTTCTTCAGTTTGGATTTTTTTGGGTAGAGTTGGGGATTTTTTTTCTTCTGGTTTGCTGCAATTATCACACATACCTGTGAAGTTCGTCTAAGTATTACAGAACACTGTTAAAAATGTAAATAGTAATAGTTTATATAGTCTAAATGCATGAAAGTAATACGCAAAAATATTAAGCAGATCAGATTTTTTTCTAGGTCTGATTCACGGAAACAAACAGCTCAAAAAAATCTATGATTTTAAACAAGATTTTATAAAACTGAAAACAAGTAGACTTTTAAAATATTTTCAAGGAACAAAAATATTAACAATTTAAATAAGAATAATGATTTAAAAACCTGAGCAATCTTTTCATTACATAGCTCGCAATTTCATGGCTATAGAATTATGTATGTGGTCAAGAGCTTTAAAAAGAAATTAGCAAAAAAGTGCCCTCGAGCCAGCATACCTCTACATAAATGTCATCGTCATTTGAAATCAGAAACCATCTTAAACAGTTCTTAGTAGGGAACCTATAGTCAGCTCATCTCCACTACATGGGCTGGCATTTGCACTTCTCATCTTTCCCCCAGGAGATATAAGCACCTGGCTCTGTGGCAAAGTATAAGGAATCTATTTATCCAGTGCACAAGATGCAGAAGTGAAGGTTCACTGAATAGTTTACAGTCATCACCAGGATTTTTCTCTTCCCTCTACTCTAACACACTTCAAACCTGCCACATGTCTGAAAATGTTAGCCATTTATAGCCAAAGCTTACAGTCAGTGCTCCATTCCCTTTCTTCTTCAGCTTTACTGACCAAATCTTTTGCACTGACAGGTTTTGATTACTCGATGCTCAGTAGTCAGTGCTTTTCTGATCATCCCCCTAACCCTCTGCTTGCTCCTTTAGCCTGTCCCCTTCAGAAGATCCTCCTCATTAAGGCTGATGAAAAGATTTTAGACAAAACCTTATTCCTTCAAAAATACTCTTTCATGAATACCAAAATGTTCTGTGGAATCACATGCACATCAACAAAACACCTGCCCACAATAGCTCAGTGGTTAGTAAAGGGTGCTAGGCTGTGCGATAGTGAGGCAAAGCCCTTGTCCTTCTTAATTACTTCTTTCTCTTCTGCTGGAATAGCTCCATTTTACATGAAGGGTTAAATATTTTGGGTCATCTGTATTTTGACAGCTGTGCTATTTGCTTGAGATGTGAGAGATATCATCTCAGCTGAATACTCGAAGCACAGAGCTAATCAATATCACGAAGTCAGGATTGCTTTCACTTGTATTACTATTCAAATTGAAATAAAATAATAACGGCTCAGTTTGGGCATATAAGGAGAGAGATCTGGGGAAAATATTCATGTCTGAATTTTGTTCTTGTTTTAGGTAGCAAGATCCTGAGACTGTGTAGTATACCCAGACATACCTGTTTGTATAACTGTATATGTATGGTTTTCTGTCCCTCACTGTTTCCAGTTCAGCTCCTACCACCTACCCTCTCGCCTCCATGTCTTACTTCCTTTGCTGTTATTTATGCTCACCTTCAGTCATGGGCTGATATTCTAAAACCAAAATATAAGAGCAGAGTGAGAGAATCCAACTGGAAATCAATTTTCCACAACATCAGCCCAGTGGCCAGAAAAAGAACTGCTTGGTAGTCTCTGCATCCCTTGTATATGCAAAACATTTATTCTGGGAAGCAGGCTCAAGCTGTCATATGCACAAATATCTTGCAAGTATAGCTCTAGGCAACTGTATTGGAAGTCACACAGTTGCTCCTTTTGAGGGGGGCAAAGTCAAGGGAGCTGGGTGTCATACTTACTGGAGGTAATCACAGCCTTTGCAAAAATACACAGAGCTAAGGTAAACCAAGTTCTGCTTCTGTGTATGTGCATGTACATTTATTTTGAAAAACGAACATTGCCATCTGAAAATTATACAGAATATCATATTTCTTCTGTAGGAGTCTAAGCAAGGGAAATTCTCAAAATTTTGTTTAGGGCTGGTTAGAAGTTTTTTTAAAATCTGAAGTTTAGTGTCTGGCTCAAGTTTAGGAGTTTCTTCTACGCTAATTTGTGAAATTCACATTATGCAGAAGGCCAGAACAAAATCTATACAGCCCTTCCTCCGACAAAGTTAATTCCATGACGTAGCTTATATATTGAACCTGACCCAGAATGCATTTTGGTGGGAGCCTTCTCTGTCTAACGTGATTGGAAATTTTCTTTTGTAAAATGTCCTTGCTCTCTCCTTGTTCATATTTCAAACAATAACAAAACTCAAAAATTTAAAACTACTTTGGTTCTTGCAAGCGATATCCAAACCAGGACACACACAATTTCTCCTCATTTTCTTCTCATCATGTCTCAGACATGATGTGAAAATGCTCTTGGCTCGAGTTAGCAATAGGTACTTCCTTCCCACTCACAGGGGCTACATGGTAAATGAACTGTCCCAGGATCAGGTCTCACATTCAGTGGTGATGGAGGGAGCTGTAGCAGCAGGTTAAGTGTCCCTCCTCACACCAGATTCCTGAGATACACAAGTCTGGGTTAAAGAAAATAAAATGAAGGTTCTCTTTGCTCTACAGTTGCCTGGACAGGGAAAAAGTAACAATCTTATGAAGAGGGGAGAAGGAAGTACTATATGCTGCTACAGATGTCTGCATGTAACCATGTGCCTTGATCTCAGATAACGTGTATTTCAGTGAGAATCCTAACTGACGAATCAAAGAAAAGTAATTATCTGAACATTTTATTTTAGGGAAATGTCAGAGGTTTATTATTTGACAGATTCTAACACAAACTCCTGCTTTTAGATGAAAAGTTGTGGTGTTCATATAATCAAAGTAGGACTACAGAAATACTTTATGAGCTGATTTCTGGGTTGTCTTGATGATATTATTAAAAAGGGAATAGGGAAAGACAATAGATCACATTGAATTACTAGGTAATGAGAGGAGAGACTTTCCTACTGATACAAGGAAGCATTTGAAGAATTGAGCAAAACCATCAGTCAACAAGAAAATGCAGAACAATATTTGAGCTTGTCTGCTAACACGTTACCAAGGAATTCTCAGAGTTCAGTCCTACAAAATCAAACTAAGCAAAAGAAAAGGGCTTTGTATCTCAGTGTATGCTCAGCAGCACAGCAGGGTCAAGGAAAAGAAACTTAACCTTAACTCTGGTATATCTGATGAATCCTGGGAGTACGTTGTTATCAGAAACAGCTGGTAATCAACTGATAAGAACTAAATATAGGATAGAAGTATAACGCTAGGGAGAGAGTGGATGGTACTGAATCCAGTGAATAATAAAGACACATGCAGAAGCAAATATAGGATTAGAGTGATGTCTGTCACTGAGCTTTGATGTACATATGAAGAAAAATACTAATAGTTGTTTGAGACATCAGCTGGTTTCCACTGAAACAGATACTTCCACTCCTTTTTTTTTGTTTGATCTTTGTTTAGAAATACTGTTACTTATAGATGAGATTTTCATTCAGTCCCAGTGGTAATACCCTGTGTTTTTCAGTATGAATAGGAGCACACATTCATATTCCGATGCCCTTGAAGTTCTGATCAGTCAGAGATGTAGTTGTGACCTTCTACGGACCATTACACAACTCTAAAGCAATTGTTCTCCATTTTTGATTGATACACAATGAATAAAACTTTCAAGATTTTTGGAATCAACATGGCCAAAGTATAGACTTATTTTGGATATGCTAAAGTACACCTAAAGTACAGAACTGAATAAGATCTAGGTATCATATCTGATCTAGGTTAAAGCTTAGTGTATGTTTAAACATTCTCATAAATCAATCTGCATCATTTTTCAATTAGAGAGTTGCATACATAGTATCTTTAAACAATTTCTTCTTTAATATGTAGGAGACAGTTAGTTGAACTCCGTAGTAGATCTGTCCTACATTTAATGCAAACAACAGACAGACAGAAGCCCTGTCTCTGTAGGCAGACTGGTCTGAATGCAAATCAGCCTCTGCCTGGGGACAGCTGACAAGCACACTGGGGTCACATCTCCTTGGCACTCTGAGCTAATTAAGGGGCATTTGGTAGGTTAGGTTTCACAAAAAGAAATTACTCTAAAGCTACATGATAGAAACTCAGCAGGTACAAAAGAAAATATCTATGATACTGAGTATTCCACTTTACCATATGCAATACTCCTGATTAGACATCATACTGCAAAACTGCTGATGTAACCTCAGTCAGGGTGTGTGACTGAATAACGAACCATTTTTAACATCCAAAAAAAGGCCCACTGGTTATAAAACTACTTCCAGGAAACAAGGATTTTACAAGCTATCCTACTTGGTCTTCTTGCAAGCTGACTGAGTAGATGGTCAGTGGAGGGAAATCAGGTTAAAGCAGCTCCCTTGTTTAGAGGAGTGTTTTTTTTTCCAGTGTTCTTTGCCCTAACCGTACCAAGTATTACTATGAGCTAGGTTCAGAGATGTATTGGGTTTGCATGGCAAGGTTTTGGTATTAGGAGGGTTACAGGGGTGGCTTCCGTGAGAAGAAGCTATCAGAAGCTATCAGAAGCTTCCCCTATGTCTGATAGAGCTGATGCCAGCCGGCTCCAAGACAGACCTGCTGCTGGCCAAGACCAAGCCCATCAGCAACAGTGGTAGCGCCTCTGGGATAACATATTTAAGAAGGGGGGAAAAAAAGAACTGCACAACTGCGACCAGAGAGAGGAGTGAGAATACGTGAGAGGAACAAGCCTGCAGACACCAAGGTCAGTGAAGAAGGAGGGGGAGGAGATGCTCCAGGTGCCAGAGCAGAGATTCCCCTGCAGCCCCTGGTGAAGACCATGGCGAGGCAGGCTGTCCCCCTGCAGCCCATGGGGGTTAATGGTGGAGCAGATCTCCACCTGCAGCCTGTGGAGCACCCCACGGCAGAGCAGGTGGATGCCTGAAGGTGTCTGTGACCCTGTGGGGAGCCCACACTGGAGCAGGTTTGTTGGCAGGACTTCTGACCCTGCAGGGGACCCACACTGGAGCAGTCCTGAAGGACTGCACCCTGTGGAAGGGGCCCACACTGGAGCAGTTAGTGAACTGCAGCCTGTGGGAAGGACTCACGATGGAGAAGTCTGTGGAGGACTGTCTCCCATGGGAGGGACCCCACACTGGAGCAGGGGAAGAGTGTGAGGAGTCCTCCCCTGAGGAGGAAGGAGCAGCAGAAACAACATGTGATGAACTGATAGCAACCCCAGTCCCCATCCCCCTGTGCTGCTGGGGGGAAGGAGGTAGAGAAATTGGGAGTAAAGTTAAGCCCGGGAAGAAGGGAGGGGTGGGGGGAAGGTGTTTTAAGATTTAGTTTTTATTTTCTCATTATCTTACTCCTATTTAGTTAGTAAGAAATTAAACTAATTTCCCCAAGTTGAGTCTTTCTCATGATGGTAATCGGTGAATGATCTCCCTGTCCTTATCTTGACCCACAAGTCTTTCATTATATTTTCTCTTCCCTGTCCAGATGAGGAAAGGAGTGATAGAGCGGCTTTGGTGGGCACCTGGCATCCAGCCAGGGCCAACCCACCGCATCTATTGCAGCATGTCAAGGTGGACTGCATTTGGATGAGCTTTAGCAGTTCCATATTACACGCTTTTTCTTTTCCTTTGATCTACTTTATTCTTGCTATTTTTAATGAGTATTGTTTTATTACCACCCTTGTGGCTTTACTTTCACATCTGGGAAATCTCTCAGAAGCTGTCTCACAGATAAGACAACCTCCATGATAGTGAAGAGGGGATATCTGGAACCGACCGTTTTTAAGAAGCAATGACAAAAAGTCCACTTTTATTGTCCTTTTCTTCAGGACAAGCTGCATGCAAGGTTGATGGTGTACAGAACATAAAAAGTAGCCAACCAATTAATAGTGATAGGGGTTGGCTCTGACATAACATGAATTACCCCGTCAGAAATATTGACTGAGAACAGTTCTAATATCCTAATGAGCATGGTGTGTTGGCTGGTCAAAAATGTTCTTTCAAAGCAAGTTGACTTCACTTCTGATGATTTTTTTCCTTCAGAACACGATTTAAAAAAAAAAATCAGTGCTTTTTCAAACTTTTATTTTAAACCAAGTTTCTATGCTGAAAGAACAAGACTCAGAAATATATCAAACAAATATATGTAGCAAAAGAACTAAATTGTTCCTGAACTTCAAATTTCAGACCCAGCTCCAAATTTCCACTGATGCATTTCAAGTTTGTCTTCAGACCTTACTCTTAAAAAACTTTCAATAGAAATCAGCATATAAAATATTATTTTTTTCAGATATGATCATAGTTGAACACACTGCCTAAACTGATGAAAAGAAAGACAATTTTGGACAAAAGTCTGATGTGAAAAGACAAAGACAAATATATGTTCTCGTGACAAGTACTTGGGAAAAAATATGGGGTAAAACTAACACTCAAGTATCTTCACTAATATGAACACTTTTTGGGATGCCTGAAACTATCTGCTCAGCCTGACCTTCACAACCGAGGGGAAATCTCACCTTCTTTTCCATTTAATGGTTTATTCTTCTGCTTGATATGTTACATTATGTACTATGTGTTTTTAGACACTCTGGCTGGATCTCCCATAGTCACATTAGCAAAGGATTCCCCTTGTAAATAACTCCAGTCAAAACCTTAGGAGGCTCATCTGGATTTTGGCTCTTTCCTAGCTTTTCTGAGAGCGGACACTCAGGATCTAGACACAGTGAACTAAAAGCCACTTCCAAGCTAAGCACCATTTGTTCAGAAACACAACAGTAGTGTGGAAACAAGCTTGGATAATAGAAGGTTATACATCTTAGTCCTTTCTTGAAAGTTTAAGTAGGTCTTTTTGTCCTGGACGTCCCTGTGTGTGTGATACAGTTGCACCTCTAAGAGTGGTCCTGCAGACAGTGTGTGTCTCCTGTGTTGTTGTTTTTTTTAACTGCAGGTTTTTCTGTTATTTCCAGGTCCCTGTTTCCTTGGGACATTAAGACCTGCTTGAGTTATGCATTTCCACAGATAGGATAGATATCAGCTCCTGGCAGTGGATAAATCATTCTTTGGCTCCTGAAAGACAAAAGTCTGCAGCTGGAATTAACTCTTTGTGTGCCACAAAGTCAAGCAGCCACCCAGCAATACACAAACCTATGATGATGTAAAATACTCAAGAAAAACTGGCGTCTGTCATTTGTCACAAGTATACAGACAGACATATACAGAAGAAAGGAGAAAAAAATATAAACCAGGCAAAATACTTTGGCAATTATCATCTATAAGAAAAAAATTACATGACAGAAACCAGATTTATAAAAAAATATGTTTGTTTCAACAATGGCTATAATTTTTCTTTGTGTTTCCTCTTTCTTTCACTCTCATTCTAGCCACAGTCTTGGACAGATCAAAGTCAGAATTGCAGATGAACCCACTTTATTACTATTACTATTACTATTACTATTACTATTACTATTACTATTACTATTACTATTACTATTACTATTATTATTAAATATAACTATTTAAAAAGAAAATCTAAATGAGGAGCTTTTCATTAGGCAATTTAGCTTCTTTACAGGGTGCAAGTGGAAGATATGAACGAGTAAATTCAACCTTGTCAGTGCTGACAGCTGCAACTGCGCTGAAAAAAGTGTCTAAAAAATAAAGGATCTTTTAAAAGGAGAAATAAGTTTGAGCATTAATGTCTTTACCACTCATCATAGTAGATAAATACTAATTTTCCTTGAATAGTACGTCACCATTTGTCACTGTCAATCATGTTAGATTCCTGTCCAAGCTCCAACATGTGTTCAAAGTCAACTTCCTAATGCACACCACAAAGAATATTTGTCTGCAAAACAGTTACTGAATAGACTTGCTATGTCTTCCTTACTCTTCCCCCCATCTCCCTGAAAGAGCAGAACACAGATAGACGAAATGTAGAGGAATACAATGATCCTAAAGGGACAGTTAAACCATTTCTTTTTTCCAAATTCACAGTTTAAATAAAAAGAAAAGTGTTACCGCAGAGACACAGAGTAGAAGATCCTCAGCTGCGTCCCGAGAGCTCAGAAGGCAAGGCAAGGACATTGGGGACTTTTGGAAGCTCCCGGCTGCATTCCCAGGGCCTGAGGAAAGTGTGCAGCTCTGGTACCACTGGCACAAATGGCAGCTGCCAAGGAACTGTTGGCAGTTGGTCCCTGTGGGGTGAAGGGGCCGTGCAGACAGATGCAGCAGTGCAGCATGTCGAGCTGTTGTGCCACCGTAAAACAATCCAGCCTGGGACACAAGTTTTTTCTGCATCAGGGGGATTTGGCCTCCAGTAAAAAGGTTTGTGCTTGAGATAATTTGATGGGTCTTGGCAATAATTATAACTGTACTTGTACATTTTAAATTCATAGACACTTTTTGAAGTGGGCATTTGGCTATAAAATGCCATTTTATACCCCTGATGCCTTAAAGATTTTCCTCTCTGATAGCTTGTGTTTCTTCCCCTTTCCTGAGCTACCTGGACAGTTCAGACTTTTGCTCAAATTCATGCCCGGCAAAAGGTTTTGTGAAGCAAATGTAAACTGGATATTTGGATTCTGCTTCACCTAACAATGCTACCTTATGATGAATAAGGAAAACCCATGTCTCTTGTTACTTAGGTAACAGACAATTGAGAGGGAAGGGTGTTTTTTTTTTGTTTGAGAGAGGGAAGGTAGCTAGGGTTTTACTTAACCTCTGCAGAAGGCAGATATAACAATACTCCTATTCCCCACATTTCAGAGTAACAACAAAAAATGTTATCTGTTCTACACATAAGAAACAGAGCACGACAGTTGGGCAAAGCAACCCTTTAGTTCAGCTGCAGTAATAACAAAAGCAAGACAGCATCGAAACTACACAGATGCAGGACTGGAAGTACAACCAAGCAGAACGTGCACTTTTCATACATCACCAAATTCAAGCTAATGTTCATGATCATGTTTACATCCCACATACTGCAAAGAGGTGCCTGACAGAAATCTGGGTGCTGCGCAGTCCTGGGGGAGGTTATGCACAGAGGCAGAAGACCGCAAGCAGTGAGAGGTGCATGCCACAAACAGGAGTACAGTCCCAATCCCCCTCCTTTGCTACCTGACTTGACAGACCTGCTCTAAAAATGAAACCATCCTGCTTCCTTTACAGCATTTGTCAAATGAGTCCTTCTTACCGCACTCTCCCCATCAGTACATTTCTTTTCTTAGATAAAAACCAAGTCTTCATTTGACACAGTAGTGCCCTGACAGTGACCAGCAAACACTACTGGCAGACTAAATCCTAATGGTCTTTTTAAACCACACAGAGTAACATTACCAGTTCTTCTGCTCCATACTAACACAAGTGGGCTGGGAAATAAATTTACTCCTGCTCTTTTCCTCCTAAAAGACTGCCATCAATGCATATGTGCTGGTTTTGGCTGGGATAGAGTTCATTTTCTTCATAGAAGCTAGTATGAAATTATGTTTTGGATTTAGTATGACAATAATGTTGATAACACACTGATGTTTTAGTTGTTGCTGAGTAGTGTTTATACTAGTCAAGGACTTTTCAGCTTCTCATGTTCTACTGACTGAGAAAGCTGGAGATACGCAGGAAGTTGGGAAGGGACATAGGTGGGACAGATGACCCCAGCTGGCCAAAGGGATATTTCATACCATATGATGTCATGCTCAGCATATAAAGCTGGGGGAAGAAGGAAGAGCAGAACATTCAGAGTGATGGCGTTTGTCTTCCCAAGTAACTTACACGCGATGGAGCCCTGCTTTCCTGGAGATGGCCAAACACCTGCCTGCCGATAGGAAGTAGTGAATGAATTCCTTATTTTGCTTTCACACATAGCTTTTGCTTTGCCTATTAAACTGTCTTTCTCTCAACCCACGAGTTTTTGCTCTTCCAATTCTCTCCCCCAACCCACCGGCGGGGGGAGTGAGGGAGCGGGTATGTGGTGCTTAGTTGCTGGCTGGGGTTAAACTACAACAGCATATTAGGAAGAGAACAAAAGCTCTTTTCCCTTGTCTGGCCATGCAAGGTCTATCAGCCATATCACTGGAGTCAAAAGGAGTGGAGGATCAGGCACTTAAAGCCGGTGGTCCTGAAGTAAATTCATGTCTTGAATAGTCCAGGTGTTTTTTGAGAGGTTAATTTAAACACACCTGTCACTCTTAAGTACAAGGCAGTTGGAAGATATTAATATTCTCTTGAATTATTTAAAAGATATGACTAATGCTTCATGTGCTATAAGACTGCTATCTGCAAAAATAACATCTGTGTCAGTCATTGCTGGGCAGTTAGGGCTTTGTCACTAGCTTTTATCAGTATTTCTGAGTCCTGAGTGTGAAGGATTCTGCCAGGTTACCACCTCTCCTTCACCTTTAGGTGTAAAACCCAACCTACAGACTCCTTCACATTGTTCCTTTTGATCAGAGATGAATCAGACAAAGGTATGGAGTCTCCTTCCTGAGCAGAATCTCATATAAAAAGATCAAAAATATTTCAGAAAGATTTCTGATAAACTATTTATTTTAACCACCAAAGACTGTCGTGTAGATAAGTTGTTAGACAGTCTGATGTGATATAAGTCTTCTTTCAAGAAAGTAGAAATTGATCCTACAAAATTCTTGTCTGAGTCCTGAAGAAGAGCAGTAGTATCTAATGCAATAAGTCAGGGAACTGAACTGAATACAATCTACTAACTAAAAAAAAGTTCTCACAGTTTATGCTAATAAATCTCTCCTGTGGCAGTGGTAATGTGGCCAGGTATGTATAAAACACAGTCTTCAGTTGCGCACCAGCAATGAACCATCACTGGGAGGAAAAATGAAAGGGCATTAAAAAGTATGAAAAGCAAATTTTAGTTCCTTTATTTATGGCACAGTGTACCTATGATATGTGTCTGATGCCAGATGAAGAATATTTGGCTATGCAAGTTATTTCTCATAATTATCTGATTCTGTTTGAAGGAGTTCATGAAGGACACTGTTTCTGCATTCTGCTGCTTCCAAATGGAACAGCAGCAGCACAGCAAACCATGCACCCCTTTAAAAGTGTAGCTGTCGCAGTGGTTCATCAGACAGAAGTCACGTGTGAAGTACAAGAACATTTCAAGGAAAGAAGTTCCTTTCCTGCTACAGAATGGATGGAAGAAGCTTTTTATCACCTGTTGCTCATGCATTACAGTAGAAGTCCTGGCACCAAAGAACCTCTTCCTCACCCAACTCGATCAATTAGAACCCAATTTTCAGAGTGTCAAAGATCTCAGTTAAAGCAAGTGAGAACTATGGGAAATTTCGAAAACAGAATGTGGGCTATGTGTTTGTATTGTTTGTATACTTCCCTTGTGTATGCAATCAATAATTGTAAACATAAGTATTTAATTGAAAGTGGGTGTATGCTATGATCATACTGAAAGACAATCATTTTATTAAGTCATTCAAAGTTTTGCAGTCACTTCGCCAATTGTCTTTCATTAAGTGCACAACAGAGCAGAGAATTTGAGCCAGGTGATGGAAGGAATGTGTGAATAAATGAATGAATAAACAGTAGCCACACATTTTAGTTCTAGTCCTTTAGTATTTGGTGTTCTCAATGTAAAAGGACATGTCATATCTCCTACATTTCTTTGCAAAACTTGCTGTCCTCTTTTCTTTACTTCTAAAATTATCTTGTAGTACACTGAAAGGACTAGAATTGAAACTTTATTTCCATAACTGAGAGTATCGAGACTTCAGCTCTCAGATTTCAGTTTAATTTTGTAAACTTTGTAAGTAGTTTGTTTTGCACTTCCTTGGACTATTACAGATACACTGTACAAAATCCTGTAGTTCATCAATAGAGTGTTAGCTAGTAGCCTCACACAGTAGCAGTAGTTTACCTCATAACAGTCACTGATAGGAAGAAAATGAGCTTCAGTGTGGAAAATGCATTCCTCCCACACACACATCAAATACATTTCTAGAGAGTTTCTAAGGATTCAATTTTCACAGTAATATTACACTACTAATAATTTTTGTTTAGGTCTTGGCTAGATCCTGATGTGTTGTTGCAGGTAGCCAATGCATAAGCCTTGTGTTACTGTGGGGATAGGAACTGTTACGTTGCTCCAAATCTGCATAAACATCTAGTCAGAGCTTTTGATTGGGCCTACTGTTAAAATCCGGGCTGAGGGGATGCTTAAAAATTTCTGCTGGCACTTTCTGGATGTGCTCTGGGAGAGGCTGTGATGGCTGGCTAGCTATGTGGGATTCTGGTTATGTAAATCCCAAGTCAAAATACTGGAACATTTTGGGACTCAGGAGTTCAAGCAGGGGCCCAGATATAGAAATATATACAGCCCCAGCTTGAACAGTAGCAGCGTTGTGGTTCCTGGGTCTAGGCATGCTTAAAGGACAGGGTCTACTGCTACAGCAGAGCTGGGGGAGGCAGAGTGAGGATCAAAAGCTGGTCATCTCACTTTCTAGATTTGTGCTAACCTTCACCAGAGGAGGTATTTGAAATAAATACACCTTTGGGACAGTAAACATATATGGGTATGCCAAATAATTTACGAATTAAAAGTTCTGATACAAATGCATTCCCATGCCCTGGTCTTGAGGACTGTTTTCTACCATATTTTCAGATTAGACAGCAATTTATGTCCACAACTCTAAAGAAGAGGTCAAGTGCCTCATTTGAATGTGTCTCACTTAGTTGATAAATTTTCACATTTCCATTGGGATGATTTCTGTTGTGCCATAGGCGTCTAAATGAAACGTTAAGATGTGAAATCTAAGTGATTATTTTACAATCTTTGCAAGAATCTGGAACCCAGTATAGAAGTTTACACCTGTGATCACCTACTGTTTCTGTTGCTCAACACCAAAATAACACAGGGAGTATTCGTCTGTCACTATTAAAAAGAAATAAAACAGAACTATTAAAATGTAAGCTCACCATGAGAATTTTAAATACTTTGACACATTTTTATTAAAAAAAAACACTTAAAAGCTATTTTTCAAGTGATTAACATTGATTAATTCACTACGAAAAAGATTATTTGCATAATTTTTAGGATATATAATTAACACAGTGATTTGTATGAACACTTTAGCCTTGAAAGAGTTTTTAAAGGTTCTCCTTTCAAATCAAGCTGCTATTTTTGCATTCACAACCAGTAGGGCAAAATTAAATATATATGCCTTGCTCTTTATACTGTTCAAACTTATGTTACACAGAGAATAAGAGAGCGTATTTTGAGACTGTTCAGAAGGAGTTGCTGGTGATGGAAATACTGTGCCTGAGCCTTCTGATAGCCACACAATATAGTGTCATTAAGGTGGAGGAATTCCAGTGGCAATTGCAATTTTACTGGTTGTTACAGCAGATGACTGCTGCTTACACCTGATCACTGCTGAGAGAAAGCCCAGTATTTTGTATCTGTTAAATTCAGAATGAAAAAAACGAACTTCATTGTATGAGAAAGTGTGTTGAGAAAGTGTGAATGCCAAAATGCAAAACCAAAAGGACATGATATACCAGTATATACAAGTTACAGGTGGCACACTTAGTTTTCTCCTATCCTTTCTGACTTGGAAAAAGACAAAGAAAATGCAGAATTTGAAATTTTCTGTGTTGTCCACCCGCCCCTTTTAAGATAATCTAGCATCAGAGCCCTTGCAATCCCAGTGGGCCAAGGCAAGCTGGTAACAGAAAAAATGCACCTCCTTTGCTTATTGAATCTTTGGCTGCTCTGAAGCTCATACACTAATTTTGCAAAGAGAGAACATTCTCAAGAATACCTTAACAAAAGAGGAGCAAATCTATCACACAAACTCGGCACGGTATAGAAACAAACTGTCTGGCCATATCCACCAAGGAAATACCAAAAGAATGGCAGAAAAAAGAATACTTGATGTGAACAGACTGGTGTTTTTCTACTGCTGCTAGAAAAATCATTCTGTAGCCAAAATGTCAGGTCATTGGTCAGATTGTATCAATAAACCCCAGCTGCTTCACAGATCAATATCTACTCTACATCCCTTTCCTGGCAAATTTTAAAACCTTCACCATATTTTGGTGGATCAGAAAGTCTACTATTGCTACACTTGATGACTTGTCAGCAGAAGGATTTGCCTTTTTATTGAAAAAACAAGCACACACATACTTGATTGCAAAGATTTCCTTTAAAAGTTATTTATAAAATGACAGCCTCTTTTCTCTCTCTTTCTCCTCTGGAAAACCTAGCATTCACAAATTTGATCTTTTGTCTTCCAGATTTTCAAACATCTCCTGAATCCTTACAATGTCAGATTGATTCTGTCATTGAGTTTGAGATGAAGTTAGTCTCTTCTTGATATCCTTGTTTCACTATTCTATCTCAAACTCTTTATTAAAAATCCCTTGGACTTATTATTTATTCCTTTAGCTTTAGAAATCATCTGACACAAAAGAAACACTGGAACAAAATATTCCCCCAGTATTTCTCACGCAGCTACCCTGTCCTCCTCTGGCAGTTTGAGTATGCTGCAAGGACTTTACAAACCAGAAGAGACTGGCAAGCCATTCTGCCTGATTCTACAGACCTGCTTCATCTGGTGCCATCAGGTTTTGCCCTTACTCATTTGGGAGCATCAGTACCAGTGGCAGTTGAAGAAGTGAAGACTGTGAAGACTATCAGACTGCTACCATTGTTCCATTGAGCTCCATTGCTCCAGTGAAAGCCCTCCACTACCCAGACAACTCTATTTCTTAGCTGTATGGAAATTAGGTGGATTCACATATACACAGGCTGATGAATAACAATGGCTTGCTTTGTCTTGTAATGGCCATCAGAAACAAGCTGTACAATTACCCTTGGCATGGTTGCTTAGGCAGAAGATGATCAGCACAACACAAAATATCTCCAACTACATCAATAGTTAGACTAAGCTACCTTTTTCTTGGTGGCAAAAGAAATGAATTAATTTCATGCAGTTCATTCAGTCTTTATCAGCAAAACTCCTGCTACTGACATTCACCAGATACAGGTAACACTAGCCACTGGCCTTTTTTCCCCTTGTGAGTCCCCAGGTACTGTTCCTTACCACATAGAGCCTCCACCTGTCACTTGAGGCAGGGTTTTTTTGTTACTCGGATACACTGTATCGGGGAATATAGAGCCAATTACTGACAAACAGCTTCTCTCTGGATGACCACAGCACCAGGTAGAGAGCTGGTAGCTCCACTGAAGCATCCTTATGGTTACAGTGTTCTCATATAGAGACCATAGTTTCTTTAGTGCCTGCAGAATCTCCAGTAACAGTTGGACATGTCGGGCTGAACATAAGCAACAGCCAAAATCAGAGGCCACAAAATACCAGTTCCCTTGATTTCTAGGCTTGTCTCTTTTTAAAGAAGAAAATTATGGAGCTAGTAATCCCATCCATCCTTTGAGAACTTCACTATCTTCTTACACCTATCTGCTTCCAGCTGATTTGACAATTTGCCTAATTTATGAAACAGTTGCATCAGTGCTTCTACTCTTTCCATTTTAGTGATTCAGCATGCTCACCTCAGTGCTCCCTGTCAAATCTCCTTAAGGATCAAAACTCAGAATGCAAGATATGGACATCTCTATATTTCAAATTTGAGCCTAAAGTGGAGACTAAAAACTAAATAAAAGAGGAAGTAAAAAAACAAATTGAAATTTACATAAGAAGGAAAGATTTATCATTCTGAGCCAACTGTTGGAGCACTGACGGTCAGTGGTGGGGACTAGCAAAAAATTCCACAGAAAAGTTTTGCTGTAACACCACTAGTTGGCTGTACAAAGCTATGCTGGTCTTTCATTGCAAAGATTTAAATACAGTCTAGTAACAAAATGTATAACACTGCATATCAGGACCAAAGGGAGCTATGAACCTATTCCTGCTCTTTCTGTAAGAGCTGAAATGTATCAGGTTTTAACTTTAATGTGGATGAGTAGTGCTATTAATGTACCCATGTCACACTTCATCGCAGTCTAACGCTTGTTTGGAAAGAGGAAAAAATCTTTCATGAGAATGGTGATAAATGGAAATATTCCCTTTAAAAACAATCCTGTGGCTTTGTCCTTTGTTTAAGCCTTCTCTCAGGACTCCAGATCCTTACATGTAGTTTACCCCCAGCTCAAATTATCCTTACAACTCAGAGCATACTGAAGATGCCTCTGATATTGACAACGTTCTTTTTTTAAGTTGTACTAATTATTTTGGTAGTTTGCCTATTGCTGAAATCACTGAAGATTTCAACTTGACATGCGTTTCTTTGCACCAAGATAGAATGAGTTCATTAATCGATTTGCTTCTGCTGTATTTCTTCCTAAAATAAAAATATGTAAGCTGTCTCTCTCTCTCTCTGCTTTAAATATGCACAGACCACTTGGCTGAAACTGTCTTGGGATATCTGAGAACTGAATATAAATAATTCTATTAATTTTCACTGACTAAAGACTAAATCATAGGGTTCTCCTCCTACCCGCTATCCACATTAGTCTTCGGTGGTTAGAAACTGACTGAACTTATATATAATATATCATTATCTTATTTTTTTATTGTAACTATTAGTGCAGCTAAAAAGGAACTAAAAAGTTACTTGGAATGAAAAGGAAAGTTTGAAGGCAAAGGATTAGTTTTTAGCAGTCTCCTGTCAGGTCACTGTTGAGTGGCTCAAACCTAAACACCCTAAAGGGATTTAGGGTTTTGTTATCTTTGTACTGCTCCAAAACTAAACCCAGAAGGACAGTACTTAGTGTTTCAGTAAAAAGGTGGGTTTCATCACCCTGCAACTGAGGCCCCATTTCTGTAGCTGACTTCTCAGAGAATATGAGAGAGTACCGAGGGAACAGGCAGTGGAAACTCTCATCCCCAGCAAAGAAGAAAATAGAGAAAATAACATATGCCTGCAAAATTTACTCAGAAAAAAATCAAATGTAACTTTAAAATGTGTTTCATTGGAGCAATCTCCAGGGCTAGAATCCTATTTTAGGGTGGAATTTCTAAACTTGCCTATGGACAAGGATAGTGTAAGAAAAGTAAGCTGAGAGATCTGAGCAAGGAGGCATTGCAAGGTACTAGGCTGGTGCTAAAGCACTGTCCTCCTTACACATGCCCATATTTTCTTGAAGAGTCTGGTATTCTTGTATTTGGAGGCTAGTTTTTGTGATCATTCACTAGTGAAAGAAAACACATTTGTATCCTTATTCAAATGTGTTGCAGAAACTGTGAATCCCAACTGTTTCTCCCCAGCAAAGGATGATGTGGCGCTCTAACTTCTGGCTGATCAACTAATTTTAAATGGGACACACCAGTTTTCACTTTACCCTAACAGGAGTTTGTTACAGATCAAGAGGAATAGACTTTCCCTGACCTCATTAAAGTTTAAAGTTGTAGAGCACATCATCAAGCTGTACTCCACAACTGGACTTCTGTGGGTTTAAAGAAAGACTTCAAAGAGGTTAGAAACCATTTATTTCAATGTATCAGGACTAGCATCATACTTTCTAGTCATTAGAGAAAGTAAAGTCATCACACACTTTGTGGCATTTACTGTTGGGAAAGGCCCCAAGAAAGGACCAAATAAATACAATTTCTTAACAGTTATTAAAGTCAGATTGTATTGAAGTGCAGTTTTAAAAAACAGTGGGACATATCAATAGGAAATGTGAGCAATGGGAATTCATTTTGGAGGTAAGTTGCTGTATCCTCCATCTGCACTACCATTAGAGAAAATCATCTTAAAGTTTTTTACTAGAGGTACCCCATGCCCAGAGGTTCAGTGAACACTGACTAGGAAAGATGGGTTAGAATTTGCTAGGGCCGGTAAAAGGTGAAGGGTTTACAGTGCCTGAAATACAGTAGGAGTGTGCGAATGTAATTTCTAAAGTCAACCCTTTTGCATCCTGAATTAGACTGTAATTTTTTTTTCAATTGGGCATTTATTATGATATTTTTAGTTTTTCTACTAACAGAAGATAACAGCTTGAGTAATAAAAAATTCATTTCTTGTGTGTTAGTGACAACCAGATGTTCAGTTCTAGACAGTTAGAAGAAAAAAAAGCAATGGCAGACATGAAAAAAACATCTCCTTAGAACTTCGAGCACCCTGAGTCCTCTTGTTCTGCATGAGCATCACTATTCCGTCTAGAGACTTTTATAATAATTACTTGGGTAGCAAAGAATAGGAAATACCTTATGGTCACATTCACTAAAGTACATTAGAAATGTATTTGAGCCTGGCAGCTTTGAAAGAGCGATCACTTTTTGAGTATGCAAGCACAACCGATATAAAATAGAGAATTTTTGTTATCTTTTCCCCCCCAAATATTAAATAACCATATCAGAACTGCATTCTTTTGCTATTTCTTGCACAGATAATGGTTGATCTATCATTTTTCATTAATAACTATAGCTTCAAGTTTATAAGAACCTTGTCCTTACATCCCAAAGGAACAGAATCAGTCTAAAGAAAAGGTAAAACATGGAAAAGAGAGGATGAATATTTTACTATGAATGAGACAGATATCTCTACTAGGTCTTTTCAGTGCTCCAAATTCTGAGAATATTTCAGTACTGAACATTTCTTCCATATTAGATCAAAGTTGTACATTTGCTGCTCAAGACTAGAACATTGAAGGTATGTTAGCCTTAAGTAAGTGACTGTATTTATTCACTCACACTGGATAACAGATTGTATCGCTCACTATTTCTTCTCCCTGCCAACTCGTTTCGCAGTGCATTGGTACAAAGAGTTTGTTGGTGGGGATGGAGTTTCACCAAAGTGGTCATTACTGGCCATCAGCATCTGCTCACTGTCCTGCACAAAGGCTAGTGAAAACGAGGGAGGGATTTCCAACTCCCTGTCACAGATATGCAGTACAGCTTGCGACTGAGCCCTTCACAAAAGATCAGCCTGTATTAGACATGTTAAAAGATCCTTGGTGAATGGGAAATCTAGGAAAAAAACAGGCATAGGTCACTTTATTTCTCTGTTTTGAGCCAAGGGTAGGACAAAGTGTAACTTAGAGTGGTAATTCTCAAGTAGGGAGGGTCAATAATATGGAACCATGGCAGGTAGCTTGATAGTGAGTGGTCCTTGTCAGCTCCATAACAGAAAGAACCAACTTAATTTAAAAAATGGTGTCCCCTGACCTCCCGGATGGAATAAGGATCAGGATCCATGGAGTGCTAGAGGAACCAGAGAAGGGAGGATTTCTCTCCTCAGTGATTGTATTATGCACTGTAAAAGAACAGCACTAGTATATATGTTCTGAAAGTCTTCCCAAGGACTAACTATTAGAAATGGTATGGAATTAATGACTGAATGCCAAATTCTGAAGAAGACTAAAAATCTTTATAGAGATGCATGGCAACTCTGTTTCCAGTTACATACTAATTTGGGGATTTGTAATAGTTAATAATAAGCCCCTGAATACCTTTGACACTTCTAGAAGATAGCCAAAAATGACGCCTGCCTACCTCCAATGATCCCCACTGTGGGTAGTAGGATGGCCCAGATCAATCACATGCCTGCTGTGCTCTGTCTGCCTCTGGCCCCAACATACCTCAGGACTGCTGTAAAGTTTGTAAAAAACCTGCCTGCTTCTGTTTTCCTTAGTTTCCAAGTCACAGGAATTGTCCTCAACCTGGACCTGGAGTTTTCATAGCCCTTCCTTATACATGACTAACCTCAGTCTTTACCTTGAAATCGTGGAACCAAAGTGGGGCAAAGCTCATGCCAAATAGCCAAGATTTACTTTCCTTCTCTCTTGTTTTTCTTTATCATCTTTTTTTTAATTTAATACATAAAGGAAATAATATTCACAGACTAGAATATGCCATTTTTGTCATCATTAATTATGTTAGATTAGCAGTCTCATGTTATTTCCTATATATTCATGTATTAACCATACTCATGATCAATTAACATTAAATCAAACCAAGTAAAATACAAGGTAAAATAGATATAAATCTCAAAAAGTATATGGAAATGTCTAAATAAGAATGCAAGAAAAGAAAATGAAAAATACCTTTTAGGAAACTTCCTTAAATTTAAATATCAATAAAGGAAAATAGTTAATCTATGGCACACAACAAGGTGTTTGATTATCCCATGATAATAATTCCCCTAGGCCTTTCCAGTAGTTTTCAATCCAAGATATAAATAGCATTATAGTAAATGTTAACGGCTGAGTTTCACATTCTTTTTCCATGTTATCACTGTGCAGATCTTAAGGGATGCATTCCTGACAATGTTCATCATGCCCTTCTGCAAAATGAGCAGAATTTCAGATGGGGACCTGAACAAGAGGTTTTAGAGAGAAAAATATTCAGAATTTTTTTTAACAACTCTTGAAATAGGAGGAGTTGCTATTATGGAAAATTTCACACCTTCTTTCATATGCAAAGTGTAAAAATGTATTTCCACCTCCGAATCATATTTATGAGAATACCAGAACTCTAATAATAATCATCATATTTCCATTAATGTTTATATTTTGTACCCAGATTACAAAAGAACATTGTGTGGCAGCTGGAAAGCATATAGATTAAAAATGTGTTAAACAGTAACTCACCAGGCTGTCTATAAGCTTTGGGAATTCTCAAATCAAGAAAAATTAGTGAGTTTTCAATCAAATTACAAAAATTGATAGGAGGAGGTAAAGGTTTTTAATAGCTGGAAGGAATAGGAAAGATTTGCCATTAGATAAGCAAATTTCAGAGAGGGTTTTATATACAAACTATGTTTTAGTACTTTTCACCAATGCATATTTCCACCCTCAAATTCAGTGCTCTCAATTTAAATAACAAGGTAAAGCAGCCATAAATACAAGCTGGGAAGGCATCATGACACACTGGAACTCCTTAGAGGCACAGCTTACCATGTGTGATCAAACTTGACGTATCCTAATTAATATACAGTCTCAGTAGCTTTCAGAGACAATGTTTCACAGGGTCCAGTGGTTCTGTTATCATTTTTCAACTTGCATCTCATGCATGGAGATATGAAAGGTAGGCCCACTTACTTGCTTGAAGTTTCTTCTTTCAGCAAAGATGCCAGAAGAGACTACTTCCTCCTATTCTAAAAGTATAATTTTGTACAAGAACAGAAGTCCACGCAGAAAAAAATGCTCCTATACAACTGTATATAACTGTCGTGGTTTAACCTGGCAGGCAGCTAAACACCACACAGTCATTCGCTCACTTCCCTCCAGTAGGATGGGGGAGAGAATCGGAAAAAAGGTAAAACGTGTGGGTTGAGATAAAACCATTTGATAGGACAGAAAAGGAAGGGAAAAGAATAACAATGATAAAAGAATATACAAAACAAGTGATGCATAATGCAATTGCTCGCCACCCGCTGACCGATGCCGAGCCAGTTCCCGAGAAGCAGACACACCCCCAGCCAACTCCCCCCAGTTTTTTGTTCAGCATGACATCATATGGTATGGAATATCCCTTTGGCCAGTTTGGGTCAGCTGTCCTGGGTCTGTCCCTTCCCAGCTTCTTGTGCACCTCCACCTCCTTACTGGCAGGGCAGTATGAGAACCTGAAAAGTCTTCGACTTAGTGTAAGTACTGCTCAGTGACAACTAAAACATCAGTGTGTTATCAACATTATTCTCATCCTAAATCGCAAACACAGCACTATACCAGCTACTAGGAAGAAAATTAACTCTATTCCAGCCAAAACCAGGACATTTTTCATATTCTCAGCCAAGTCATAACACTGAACATCCATGATTAACAAAAAATAAAGTGTAGAAAATATGCCATAATTTATATGTCTCTTACAGGTTGCTTTTCATTGGTGGTTTTCAAAGCTTTGTATCATGAGAGAACATTACTGACTGTCATTTTCAGGTATGAGAAACAAAACACAGAGAGGAATATATATTTACCAAGAACATCAATTACTAAACAAGACAATTTGGAATACAAACCAGATTTCTTCAGTCTCAAGCCATCACACTGTTTCTAGTTATTTCCCTGACCACCTCTATACTCTTCAATAAACATTTAATAGAAATACTTTATCATCTATGGTTCAGATTATCCAAGAAGATCTAGGTGTATTTGATATTTCATTGCAGTGCTAAGCCTGTCACAGGATCAAATCCACTTACAAATTATTTGCATTTCTGTTTTTCTTCAAAACACATGCTTACTTTCCTTTGTAAGTTTTAAAGAAAAAGGATCCAAAAATATTCAGAATATAAATTTAAATAATCACAGGAGGAACATAATTTCCTGTTGCAAAGACATCCACTTACCTTCAGTTATTCTTTTTCTATTCTTACAACATGCCAGATGTTAATTTGGCTCTCAACCCCTTGCATACAGCCCTATTGCAACTTTAATCAAGTGATTAAGAGAGCTGTTATTTCATTAGTGCATCCTTTTACTGATCATTGTGACACATTAGTCATAGATAAAATGAGTACCAGAAGCTTGCTTCAAAAATTGCGCATTGTGGTTTCAACTGTAACAACACTTTTGTTGCCTTTCAACCTGCAAAAATGTCATTGTTCTAAACAATTTGGTCTAGCAGCTCCTCCATCACTGTATAAAAGGCCTTTCATTCTAGAGCAATAACTATTCCTTTTGTCTTTTTTTTAATATTAAAAAAAAAAGAAAGAAAGAAAGAGAAAGGATAAAGCAATGCAGATGGGCATTTTATTTTGTTATTTTCAAAGGCCTCTTGACATGAGAGAAAGACTTCTTAATAATAATCAGCCAGATATCTCCTCCATCACTTGTGGTAAAATTGACCTAACTACTTAAAAAAACACTATGCTACAGTTTTCAGCTTCCTGCATTTGCTGGCCCATGTATGTAAATCACTCAGGGGAATGGATATGAAGAGCTGAGTGTTTTTTGTAATGGATTCTAATAAGAAATGGACTCCGTAGTGCAGTCAAAAGTTTATGGGGACTAAAGCAATGCTATCAATAGTCAGAATTAAAGTATTTGTATTACTAATTGCCCATTTTTTGAGCTATGTGTGAAAAATACCAGAAGTTTCCACACAGATAACACAAAGACAAATTATACAAAACTTAATCCTTTAGTGAATGACATATAACTCAGATTTTAAAAATTCAGAAGTCTGTGAAATCCATCCTATCTTCCCAGACTCCTTCAGCCCCATACTATACCTACATAATTCAGCATATAATGACAAAAAACATTTAGGTATTCACATACAGTCATGATTTTGCCATTTTGGAGCATACTGACCAAGAGCTTGGGGCTCAGCAGCCCCGCAGTTGACTCTGGTGTCCTTCTCAAGGGTCACCCCACAGCCAGTGTCTCTCACTTCCCCAGGGTGGATCTGTGACTCTTCCACTGCCTTCGTCTACAGAAATCAGATTCGGTATGACAATGAATGGGTCACTGAAGAATTCCCTGATATTAATCATTAAAAGATGTGTTCAAGGAAGAATTTTTAGTAGTTGAAAGAAATAGCTTTTTTTTTTTCCTGCATGATCAGCTACACAGCTCAGAGACCAGTGGAAAAAGTACCTGAGCTTTTTGTCCAAAATTGGGTATGATCTAATCTAAGGAGTTTGTCAACTCTCTTCAACAGAGAAGCAGGCCTTTTAATTTTAAACCAGCAGGAGGGCCTAATTGAGCAGGTCAATCTTTCTCCTCAATTTCAACCAGAATTTGTAAGATAAACGGATTTGTAAATAGTCATTCATTCCACCAAGAAAAGATGGCTTTCAGAATAACTATTAAAGAAGCATTTGACATCCTATTATTACAGTCTAATTGCTGCACACATTCACAATGCCATAAATTTGTGAAAGGGTATGCTGTTACTTTTTGCTGGCAAGTGTATTGTGATGTAAAATGTGTGGAAGTATAGGGTATGAAAGAGCTACAGTGAAATTCAATTACTGTAGCATACATACAAGCTTTGAGAAAAAATGTAACAGGAACATGCAACTCTGTTACTGACAGATAATCAAAGTACTGGCTGCTTTTCACAAGTGTTGTAAGAAGGGATTTTCTGTTAAAGTTTCTTTTTTTTTTTTTTAAGTAGAATATGTACTGCTTCTTTAAAGATTACACAAACAACAAAACAAAAGCCAAAAGAATGAAATGCATTAACAAAAATCACATTCAATCTCCTGTAAACCCTCCTGCAAACGCTCCTGTCTCCAAAACAAATGCAGGATAGCCCTGCATTTTATTATAGGTTTCATCAGTAGATTCAGATCCAGAGCTGTGATTAGGGCCTGAAGATCTTAGGCTGAAACTGAAAGATGCACTTCAGCTGCAAATATGTAGCAATTATCATGAAATGAAGTTCATTCCACATTTTAGCTAATCACCATGGAAACCTATATTCATTGGCTCCTAATTGGAAACGTTCCAGACCTGGGAAACATTGTAGGCTTAAGACTGCATAATTTCTTATTTAAGCAATTGTACTATTCTTCTGTGTTTGTGACAGTATACCATGGCAATTTTGGCAATAACCCTAGAGAAAATATATTTTTCTGAGAAGCCTGTCTTTGCAAGTATTTTTTGCACTCTGGTGGGACTTCTACCCCTATAAAATTGCTTCATCAAGCCACTTCTACTGTTTGTGACATTAATACCTGAATACCCAGACACAAATATTATAGAAGGTTGCTGTTCCAGTAACTCAGAGTTAAAAATTAATACTTGAATATTGCTAAAACTAAAAAGATTTTTAAATCCTTATTGTATACTTTTACTGAGCTTTTCTAATAAATTTAAGGCTAAATTTTCAAGCTTGTCAAATGTTAGCTATCTTTAATGCAATTTTTAGAAAAATACTTGGACTGACTTAAGCAGAGATGACACACTGATTTTCATCGATGCATTCCTAAATCCATCCTCCAGATTTGAAAATGTTTTAATAATCACAAGTGATGAATATTTGTAGGTTTCATTAATATTACTAGGACCCATGAAGACCTTCTCTAAAAATCAGATTATTCATTTATTTTCCATCACCCCTTTACCTTTATTTTCCTGAATATTTTGATCAAAATCATATATCAGCATTTTATATGCATATCTTTTGTGTATGTGTATATATATGATCTCAGTTACATAATTTTTACTAAAGATGGCTGCGAATTCCAGTTGCATGGTTCATTTCAGAAAGGAGACTTTTAACTACATGTTCCTAGATGATTGCTTTCTCTTTTGAACTCTGCAATTACACTCTCTGCCTTTCATAAGGACTGCAGCAAGTAATTTTCCCTACCTTTCAAAATGAAGAGTTCAAGCAAGAGTTGTTTTTCCGGAGAGAAACATTCACTGAATTTCTAGGTTAGCTTGCTTGCGAAGTTTCCATCTTATTCATTCCCAGAAATATGTACGTAAGAGCTCACACATTTCTTCTCAATTCCATCTGTATAATTGTACTCTTTTTGGATGGTATAGAGTTAATTTTCTTCATAGTAGCTTGTACAGTGCTGCATTTTGGATTTTTTGCTGCTATTGCTGAGCAGCGCTTGCACAGAGGCAAGGCCTTTTCTGCTTCTCATGCTGCCCTGCCAGCGAGTAAGCTGGGTGCACAAGAGGTTGGGAGGGGACACAGCTGGGACAGTTGACTCCAACTGACCAAAGGGATATCCCATGCCATATGATGTTGTGCTCAGCAATAAATGCTGAAAAAGAAAAAACTCTACGTAAAGTAACTTCTAACTTAGAGTCATGCTGCTAGACCAAAATCAAGAGTATTGCTACATTACACACGTATTGGTGTCTGAACTGGATGTTTTTAAATCAGTTCTGGTTCATCTGCAACCACACTGTTAGATTACAATGCAAATGCTTCCCAGACTGCTATCAAAAGCACTCTACAAATGCATTTCTTTCATCCATTACTATCTTCAAGAAATAAAAATGAATCTTTGTTAAGCAGTTACAAAAAGGGCACAAAATACTTCAGATTATTGGAAATAGTTCTGGGTTTTTTCCCTTCTGTGACTAGAAAGATTTAGCATTCTGTTCCCCTTCTTCCCTGAACCTCACACAAAATACACAAAAAGCAAAAAGGAATATCCAGATACTTACACCCTTATATGCCTATATAGAGTTGTCATACAGTGGTCATTAAAGAGAACATTTACATGTAAGTTCCATGGAGTCTGTTATAACATTAGGTGGTATTAGTCTGTACAAACTGATAGCACTAGTTTGTTTGCATAGCATTAATTTGTACAGCCTAATTTTTCTCAGTGGAGTGTTACTTCTTTCTAGTGCCTGTTTTCTGCTAGAAAATTAATTAAATGATGAGTTAAAAGAACATATTCCTCAAATTTACAAAACTAAAATGAAATGGGACTGTGTATGAAAGCCATGATCTTCAGGTGGAGTAGAGTATGTTTATTTGAGTTTCAGATATTCTTCAAGTAATTAAACTGAGAAATACAGAATTCTTTTTCATTTCCACAGGGCTAAGATTTGATCTTGCATGTTGACAGGGCACTGTGCGACAAAGTCATTAGCTTGTTTTTTCTCTGTGTCAAATCAGCTTTCTGGGTTCAACCTCCGCTGACAGTGGGAAGCATGGAGAAGTAAAGCAACTGTTTCAGCACCTAGTGAAAACTTTTTTGGATGAGCTACAATGAAGGTGTGGAAGCATATGAAACCAGACCTTTACTTTCTATTCTTCAGCTCTTGGTTTGGACTTAGCCTTTGCCTCTCAGTCCATACATGCTCCATGTTGCCTTCTGTATTTCACCCTCATAAGCTGCTGAGTATGTACTCCTATCTTTACTATGCAAACTGCTTGCCACGAGGAGTTTCGGTATTATCACGTTATTTGCAGTACATATTTAATTCTCTCTTTTTCTTACAATGGAAATTGCTTCAAGTTCATGTCCAGTCTTGGGTGGTTTTGCCTACTGATGTTGCTGCTGCCTCAGGTTAGCTATGGCCAAGTTCAGGGTCCCTGAGAAGCAGCACAGCCTCTCCAGCACAAAAAGCTACTGCCAAAAGCTGCTCCCCTCTCTTCTTCCCCCCACTAATGACTGCAGCCTCCTGCTGTCACTCTTGCAAAAGCAGCTTCTTTCCCTTTTTTTTCTAAGCCCTTCTCTTTCCCCTAACCTTTCCTTTTTCCCAAGGAATAATCACCAAACAATCCTGACTGAATTTCCTCCAGTGATTCTGTGAGCATGAGGTGATATAGGACTAGGGCACCCATTTTCCTGTTAGGACAGGGAAGGATGGTGTGTTTAGACACCAGGACAGCATTGTTGTGTGAAAAGCTGATGTTCTTTTTTCAAAAAGTGGCCATTGCCATACCTATTGCACCACACTGCTCTAGCTTATTTGCTAAATTTGAGTTCTCACCAGGGTTTTGCTGCCTCAGTAGCTAAAAGACATGAAAAATATGTCTTTCTAAGTTGTTCTTTCAAAGAAGCAACTTCCCGTTGGCTGTTAAAATCTGAAACGAGTGTTTTACATATCTGTTACATTGACTTTAAAACCTTCCAAGCTTTAGGAACTGTTTTTGTTAAACATCATGGTCCAGCATACTAATTTATCTGGCATTGAGAAAACCTTTAAATTTTGTTCTAGCACTGTTTCGAGTTTCAAGTCTTGATATATCTGAGAGCTAAAGTTTGGATACATAAGGCCTCTCCTGCTATATCTCCTGAGAATCTTATGAATAACCATTGTTCAGATGACTAAATGTATTTGTTCATTTTATTAATGCTTCCTATCTCTGACTAGTGTTCCTTCTTTCATGCAAATGTTTGGCAAACTGTGAAGTTTTCTGTTATTCTAGCACTTAAGAGCATTCAGAGAGTGTTGATAGCTTTTGCTGAGGTATTCTTCCCAAGTCGTCTTATTGCCTTCGAAAGAGCCACTTTACTCCTGTAAATACTTACGTGATGAATGAATGCATGTTTACTGCTAGTTACATTCCAAAATGAGCATTTTTTGAGTTCATGCTTTGAATTCTTGTTCTCTAAAATCCATTCCCATAAATGGAACTCCAGAAAGATTGATGGTGTTAAATTAGAGCATACCTATTTTAAATCTGATTGCTCTCTTAATGATTACATTCCTGTTAATATCTTCCTTTCTATATGCTCAGCAGTTTACTCTGTTAGGATGGCAAAGGGAAGGTTGGGATGGCAAAGTGGGAGCTGGGAAACAAGAGGTTTTTTCCACTTCAACTGTGCAGAAAATGAATGTAAGAAATTAAAATTAGATTTCATTAAATCAAGAAGTAAAACAAAAGAAATTCACTTCAGGTGAAATAATGATACATATTTATTATTAAGTATGTTCGTTGTTAACAGCAGGGTAATAGATATCACTTTGTTAATTTATATAGAAAACAAGTAAATAAAGGGCTGGTTTGGAAAAAGTGATTGTGGTTGCCATCTCTTTCCCAGAAGTGCAATGTTTGAAAGACTCTCCTAGAATGTATGAAGTAAAGATTTACTTTAAATCTCAGTCTTTAGTGATTTAAACAATAAAGCCCAGACTGGAATATCCCAGTTTAGGGATAATATCAGAAGTTTTCAGTTTTTGTGCCATACATAACATGCCATTTACACCAAGTACTTTAATATTCATCTAACTGCAGACAAAATGACCAAACCTTGTCTTTCGCATTTTAAAAGCCATCATAAATACCCAGGTTACATCGTTCCCCATCTTGGGATTTTCTTCCCTCGAGACCAGCTGGGCAAGAACTTGTCTTGGAGCCACTGTTGTCCTGCTGAGAACAGCTGCTGGAGGTCATCTTCAGAGGGGAATGTTTCTCATTAGAAGTTAAATTTTTGAGACCAAATGCACCATAAAAAACCCCAAGTGAACAGTTAACTGAACCACAAATAACGTTTATGAAAGGAAAGGGCTCCATGCTTTCCAGAGTATATCCTTCTTTATACATTCTTCTGGTGGTTAATCTTTCTGAGCATAACTGAGTTTGATTTATGTTAGGTACATGCCTTCAAATAATGAAACTTTCCTAAAATCAGCATTTTACTTTCTGGAGATAAAAAGTTGATGTGTGAACAAGATACATGTGCATCTATCTAAGCTAAACCCTTTCTCATATGGTGGACAAAGAGATGCAGACAGGGGGATTGAAATCAATGTATTTTTTTTAGGAGAGGAATTAATTTTAAATCTTACAAGGAAGAGATAAGGGAAGACATATATTAGTAGGATTCTGAAAGCAGAGAGGGCATTACAATTTGAAAACCTTAAAATACCCATTTTATAAGGTTAATTTATATCCAGCATGTTATTAAAGTCATTTAATGGCATTCTCTTTCTAAAAAGACTGTTTAGGAGCTTGGATAGTACAATGACAGGTACTAATAGAAAACCTAGAAAAATACAGTAGTGCTGCATTAATTCAGATGGAATAGGTTGGCTGGGCTTTACAAAGTTGTTCTCATAAACTTGTTACTTTATAATACCATGAATAGCTAAGTAAAGTTCAGAATTTGAGTACCATGATAATAAACGCTAACCAAAATCTTTTTAACTTTTATCAAAGATAGAGAAATGAAAAGAGAAAACAGTTAAACTCTATGACATATAAGGAACTAAACAAGGCTAATTTTAAATAACATTTTTTTCTATTACTCTCTGCTTTTGCTCCAAAGCTTTTAGAAATAGACTTCTTATATCACAGCTTTTAGATGGTAATAGCTGTCCATTTGGGATAGGGAAAAAAAGTAAAAGCGGTTTACATAGATGCTGTTGTTTCAGTCTGTGTCCTTCAGAATAAAAGAAGATAAACACAGACAAAAGAAGATAAAAAGAGCAGCAAAAAAAGGAAAATGCAGGTTCTGCTTCTGAGCTTCACTTTTGAATTATGGACCAGAGTTTAACAGCTTTTTAACTATGATGAAGGCCATGCTCTCCTTTTGGCTAACCTGAAGAGGGCACATTCCTCCTTTGGGCATGCATGACCTAGTGCAAGACTCAAAGCCTGGGTTGGGGCTTCCCTTCCCTAATTGCTTTTTTGCACAGTGTTTGAGAATGAGTAAGTTTCTTTGCCCATAATGAGAAGAGGATCCTGTGGTCTGGACAGAGGTCATGCTGTTCTAACCTGCCCTTCAGAAAGATGATGTGAACCTTCTAGAATATGAAGGTCCCTCAAAATCATTCGCATACTTGGATATAGAGAGAGCTGAGAGACTGCCTTAGCTAATTCATGATGTCTGGTCACCCCACCAGAGACGCATGTCCTTTTCTCCTCACAGCTGTGCTGCCTGAAGACATGACTTTTGTCAGTCAGAAGAGGAGGAAGTATTTGCTCACCAGATAGTTAGTCTCTGTGTGGGGCTGGGAAAACCTCTACTAGCAGCAGATTATTTCAGAACATTTCTTTAGCAGCCTCTATGAGATGAAGCTGTGGCTGGCAAAATGAGGCTCTTTATATACAGAAGACCAAAAAGAAAAAAAAACCAACCCCCCCAAAAAAAAAACAGAAAAAGGAAAGGAGATAAAAAGACATGTGAGGGAACAAGTGGTGGTATTAGGGCTTTAGCTCATACTGTGAAGCTGGCATTTGCATTTAGTTGTCTCCATCTGCATGGTATGTTCACGGCATTTCTCACAACTGGCTGTGAAAGTTTTGGATGTTTCAATGGGACCCCTAAGATTTTGGGTGCGGGACCCTGGGGGGTGGATCTCAGTTCTTTCAGCAAAGAAACTGGTTATGATGGTAGGAATATCCTATCTTCTTAGCTTTTTTTTTTAATCTACCAAGTAAAGTGCAGTAATTTTTGGTCCTACACTCTTGTCTGTCAGACATGATCTTAGCACAGTCCTCTGTGGATAATTTTATGATAATTCTTTTTTTTTTTTTTTTTAAGAAAAGAACAGCTTGGCACAGTCAGTATAATACTGGCTTAACAATCTCTGTATGAGATGAATGCAGAAAGTCACAGAATTTGCATAGTAAACCAATTGTAATAATTACATTGACAAACCAAAACCATTAATTGAAGAACCTGTGTTTGAAGATAATGCCTTTAATTATAATGAGGTTAAATATTTCTGACAAAAGTGAATCCTTCCAATAACATGCGAGTTGGGAAGAGAATGGTAATCCACATTAAGTTCCATGGCTGTAACTTATTATTTTTCATAGACTCAAACATGCAAGCGAGCTGTATCAGAAGTTGCATAATACGGATCTTTTTACCCTTGAGACTGTTGCAAATGTCTATCATTAAGGCAGCTACAGCTAGCCAGTCAGTTAGTGTCAATCAAAGCCTGTGAGGCATTTTACAAATTAGTCCCTATTGATATATAATGATATATGAATTAAAAGCAAGAGATGGAGCCATTTGTCATTGTAACAGCTAAGTTTCCAATTAGCCTATTTAGCTACTTTTATTATATATGCCATGTGTATGCCATGCATTTTTTATTGCTCAATGCATTTTAATTGAATAACACAAATGCTTGAAGGAGCTGACATTGAATCAGAAATCTTTGGGTTTTTTTTAATCTACTGTGTGCATGGAGGAAGGAGGAGAATAACATTTCATATTTTATTCTTAACTTCATTTTGCCTACATTATTTACTTCACATTTCTTCACACACAGAGAGACCTAAGTTATAACCAAAGCCTTTCTGTCAATATTTTGGGGCCAAATTTGGTGATAACAAAAGGCAATAGAGCATTTTTGGACAGAAAGAATCCAGAGTAGAGATATCTATCTCAGCAATGTAGACTAGCGTAAATCTGATGATGATAAGTGAGTTGCTCTCACATTTTACCAATGAAGCTGATATGAGAAGCTAATCCATATTTTTCAAACAGTTCCTTGGGGTTACTTCTGCACACCTGTAGTGAACCTAGCCGGAACTATATTCCTTTGTGGGTTTGTTGGTGTACCCCAAAATGCATGGTCAATTTGCTCTCCAGGATATTTGTCAGGGAAAGAGGGAGCAGAAGAGAAGGTAGAATGACATTCTTACAACTGTACTGCAGCATTTCTCTATTCCCTGGCTAGGCATCACCCAAAGCATAAAGAATCAATTCAGCAGCTGGCTGATAAGCTGCAAGAATGGAAAATTGATGCCGTGTCAGGAGCTGCTTTTCTCCAGTTAGAGTAGGAAACTACGGTTTTAATTACTCCATATGGCTCTAGATTTTAAATGGTGAAGTACCTTTGTTTATCTCAATTTCTAAAATGTAGCTCTTTCATGTATAATATTCTCTATCAGAACAGTAATCCTACCAAAATTATTCTTGTTATTTGCATTCTACATGCTGGTTTTTGCATATCAGATCTTAAGTATTTTAGACATTGATTTCTTATTTGTTTGGCCTCTTGTACTCAGAGAATATGATAGTTCCATTAAATGACTCTTGGACGATTCTGAATTTTAAAGTGACATAACACCATAAAGAATAAGATGCTTTTCAAAGCACAAGAATAAGGAAAACTTAAAAAATAAAAATAAATAAATAAATAAAAGGAAATTATGCATTTCACATAACGATGTCAAGTAGTTACACAAATCTGCTAGAGTATGGGACAATAATCACAAGTAAAAGAGAGAATTGTTAGAAACTCTCTCTTCTAGAATATTTCTACTCCAAAGTTTCTTGCCAGATACTCTGTTTTGAATATTCAAAAACAGTCAAGGGATTTAGATGTTAAAGTCCTGCTGGAAGTACCTGTGAAAGTCCTCCCTAGGAGAACAGCCTGGAAGGAATTTTGTGCAAGGAGTAATTAGGAGCTAGTATGTACCTGCAAGCTGAGCAGATGCAGAATAACACCATCTGTATGGCAACTCTAATTCTGCAAAGAATTTAGGCCCATAATGTCACCTTTCTTTACTTATTAGTCCGATTGTCCTCATTCACTAGTGTACTTTTCCCTGTGTATACTCCATCTACAGGAAGAACACCCAGAGTTAGCAGATTGCATTGGGTTTTTTTAATTCTTAAAAAACCTCCATTTAATGAGAGTTAGGCTATTTACTGAACTAACAGCATTTGTTTCATTGTAACATCCTGCTACCACTTCTTGACATGAGGCAGAATATTATATGAACATTGGTGGAGCATAGGTGCTGCAGGGTATAAACTGATCGAAAGGTAGAAATAAAGGCAGGTGGGATTGCAGGGAATGTTAAAGCCATGGGTGACTGCAGAGAAATAAGTGGGACAAAAAGAGACAAAAGAATCAATATGAGTCAAACTCCTTTGAGGAAGGTGTTTTAAAAGGTTTTACAGGTATGATCTACCTTCATGCTAGAGAACTCTGTACTGCTATTAAAATAATGGTAAAATTTCTGAAACAGTTTATGAGAGATCTTTATTTTCCAGATATAAATTAAGAATAAATGCCATTATAATCATGAGGCTGAGAAGAGAGTTGATTGTTCTCTCACAGGGTAAATACGAGAAAGAAGTAAGAGCGATTTACAATGAAGGACAGAACTGGCATAAAACAAATCAATGTACATCGGTGAGGAATGAATTCAGGCTGGAAATTAGAAGATATCTAACCGTCTCAAGAGCAGGGTTCCAAAAGGCTCAGCATGTGGCCCAGAAAAATAATCCATTTTATGCTGGAACATGAGAAATTTATGAGGGAGGGCAGTTGTGTGATAGTTGCATATCCTGGGAAGTGATTAGAAAGTGAAAAAAAAAAACCCAGCCAAAACCCCTCCTGTCAACTGTTCACTTGGCCTGCTGTTTATCATTACATACTTAATCTTTAAGCAGCAATTATCTTGTCACTATATATTTGGACATAGCAAAGAAGAATCTGAATCAAATACAGCTAACATGGTAGAAATAATAACAAAATAACATTGAGGTTTAAAGAGGGCTATTTAGGGAAAATATTAAATTATGATAATATCTTCCAGAGAAAATTTCTATAAATCTCCCAGTCAGGTAAGTTCAGAATCAGTGAGACAAGGCTATGACCACATTTATTAGATAGAAATGACCCAAGTGAGTAATTTCTGAGAGTGGGGAAAATCAAGGAAAAAATGGGAAATAGCTTCTTGGAAAAATGAGAACTGGAATTCACTCAAGACAAACATTGTGTGTTTTCTTTCTAAGCACAATAGTAGGACTAAACTCCTTACTTTGCAAGCACCAAATTATCCTAGATGTAGCTCAAGCTTCAGATTTACATAAAAATATTGGTGCAGTAGACAAGTAACAAGAAGCATGTAATGAGAAGCGTCTCTTCTTTGAAAATAAATGTTTCAGTGTGCCTTTACTATTTATTCAAATGTCTTAGCATTCATGTAGAAGTAAAAGACTATTATCCTGTGACGATGTTCTGTTTAATTCATATTATCTCTTAATTAAATTAATGTATGCTGTATTGCAGACACTTATTAAAGTAATTGTTTGCGTAAAGCAGGGATATCATAGATATAAACATTACAGTCATCTTGATATGATTCAGAGACCTCTGCTAATGACTTATTTGAGTAAAAGTCTGGATTTGGCTTGCCCTCTGTGATTAACATCTTACTAGAAATTGGGCTAAATTATTATGCAAATTCTTTACTAGGCTTACAAACCTAGCTAAAACTATGAAAGGAAGGTTAAAAGAAATATTTTGCAATTGTGAAGTTTGGTGATCCTGTTTCCAGACTCAAGTATCTAGGCAAAGTTTCAATTCATACAAAGCAAATGTAAGTAAATGAGTAAGAGCACTGTCCCCCTGCCTCAGAACATGATATAATAGATGGTCAGAGACAGCTTCTACTCTGCAGTCATGAACCTGTGTCTTCACAGTGGGCATTTGACTCAAATTCGTCAATAGCTTTGAGACTTTCAGTACCATTGTCTCTGAGATAAATTTGCCTGTTGTACATTTCTCTTTAGCAGGAGACTTTCCAAAACAATGACATGGAGAGTCACTTTTTTTTTTTTTTTTTCAATTCTTCTCTCCCCAAGGCATATCTGAGCTGTCTGAATATTAGTGAAAAACCTGTTTAATTACACCAAGAATTTGAGGGAAAACAAGTCATTTTCTCCACACGTAGATGTTTCCCCCAACAGCTATTAACTTGGTAATGTAGTACTAAGTGAAGAATTGTCGTGACATGTTCTTTGACTAGTACTATTTAACAAAGCAATGATATTATTCTCTTGAACATCACCTCAAACATCTACTATATACAATGCTTAGGAAACAAAATCAGCCTTTGATTGAACACTTTTTGTTTTCACTGAAGCTGACATTAATTGCATGGATTCCTGAGCAGAACTTGCCTTACTGATGTCTCCTATGTAGCTTTGATAATAATCTTAACCAGATCCCATCTTCAAACTTTTGCAAGACTGTATCTAGAAACACACCAGAAGACTATCACTGCTAAATTATACTATCGGGTGATATCCTTGTAATGAGAAAAAAAAAATTACAGTTTCCTCATACGTAGGTATTGCAACTTTAGTCATGCTGAAGATACAGAATTTGCTTTTCATATCAACTGCCTTAACATAGCTAAATGTATATTCCTGAAGTTTAAGATTTTGCTGAATGGCTCAACTGGCTTTATAATATAGGAGAAAAACCCACGGAATTGCTTGTAAATTGTGGAATTTGCTCCCAACCCAGGAAGAGATTGGTTGCTATGGCTGCTGCTTCCTCAGCATCTGATTATTGTAATATATTGTGGCACTCTCCAAGCACCAGAATTAAAAAAAAAAAAAAAATTAAAATAAAACCTGCATAGATAGCATTAAAGAAAACATTATCTATTTGAATATTCCATGTCTCTACATTCCTCTTTCTGTAATGTTTCAGTTGCTGGGCTCAGCCAGATTCACTTTATAAGACTTGATGGACAAATTGTCTCTTTCAGTATTGTAAATTCTATGCTCTTACTTCTGATAAATTCAGGTTGATGCTACGACATTTACTTTCACTTGCAAGGAGAGGTAGGATAATTCATTCATATCTATTCCTCTCAACTGTTACTTTCTTTTTTTACCATGAAACTGGAAAGAAAAAAAAGGAAAATGAGGGATTATCTGGATTCAGGGTTACTATATTCTTAATTTTGAAACAAATTATGAATTGCTCACATCAACCTGTCTTTTGAGTAACTTTTGCATACTGTTCTAAAACAGTGTGGTCAATTTTTCTTTAGGTAATTTTATGGGTCAAAGAATCAACTGCAAACAAAAAATGAAGTAAGCATATCAAAACAAACTTTAATTCATAATTCACTTAGACAAAGCTGATTGTCCTCTGTTTGGTTTTGTTTGTTTTTTTTTTTTTCCCTGTTCTAGAACTAAAAACCAGAAGGTGTTTTATTTCTTTGGTGCACAAGTCATTACTTATGCTTGTGTGATGTCAACTTGCTACACTATAACAAGAATTTTCATGTTCAGCTACAATGACTTTCAGAGGGAATCAGTTGTTTTCAAGGCTTAAGCTGCTATTGGAGAAGTTCCAAATCATTACCTAAATTTACATTCTATTCTGTCTGGAAATGCATTTTTATAACTTGCAGACCTTGTCCTATTCCTGTTGAAGTCAACAGGAATTTTCCAATTGACTTCAGTGTGAAAAGAGCATCCCTGTAGTTTTTAAGGGATAACTGAAAGTCACAGAGTCATAGAATCACAGAATAGCCCAGGTTGAAAGGGACCTTGAAAGACCATCTGGTCCAGCCTTCCATGGGAAAGGGACAGGAAGCATAGATGAGAACTATTCCATTCTCCTGTTAGCCTGCTTAGATATGACTCATTGTCTATATTTTATATTTTATTTTATTTTAAAATTGAAAGCATCACAACATCTAGAAAAGACCTGTAAGTCTTGCAGAGGATGGATGGTTATGGACATAAGAGTAATGTTCTCTCAGAGAAATATCTTTTATGCACATGTACTGCTGAGACTTGTTTCTTACATTTGAAGTGCAATACAGCAGCCAGTAAATGTATGTAGGAGCTCTTTTGTATGACAGGAGGTGAAATCCTGCTTCCCTTAATCATCAGGCAGAATCCTTCAGGAGTAAAGGACCTGACTACTAATTCTGCATTGAAATGGAAAACTTGGAGGGCAGAAGATTTCACCACTTAAAAGAACAAGGTATACTGATATCAGTCATCTTAGAATTCAGATGGCTCCCTTGTTGCAAAGGTTGTGCTAAATATAGGAATGGTTTTGAGCTGAGGAAGAAAACCTACAAAAATCTGCAGAAAACCATGGTCTAGAAAAGGTTTTTTGGTTGTGAGACTTCTCACATATTTGAAATTAAACAAATGCTTAATTAAGGCCAAATTCCACCAGTTTACAGGAATCCTTGTTAGACCAAAATCTCATGATTTAGGAGAATAGTAGAAAAATAGTTGCCAGATTTGGCTGATTTGTACTGTGAGTCAGAAAGAACAACAAAAAAAAGGAATATTATTCCTTTTTTTCTGCAGTCACTCTCATGCTATCTTTCCCTCCCAGCTTAAGAGCATTAGCTCAAGAAGCAGAGAGGGAAGAGGAAAGCAAGCATTCATCTAAAACAAATTTAATGATTTTTTTTGGCCATAAAGACAGGTTAATATTTTTGGCAACTTACATTTTTCCCCCTGCAGCTGGAATTCAGTAGCTCATAGCTGTCTGCCAAAGCAGATGCATAATCTAGGCCATTGCCTCAAAACTGCTTTTGTCAGTGTTGTTAAAGGAAACACTTTCTAGATAAATACTGAGAGAATCTTAAAATTAGAGAGTTTGAATAAAAATGACAGGATTCACTTGTCCAAGTTGGATCAGAGGATCCATCTGGCTGCACAATTTACGGAGATATTTTTTCTCAGTTCTAATAAATTATTATTTCCCCCCTAACTACCCATAAAATAAAGAGCTAGCTGGTAGTTCTAATTCAATGGATGCTGTATTGACAAAATCAAGCATTTTTCATGATATCCTATTAATTTGAATGCAATCTTTATGTTATCTTGAATATGGGAAGACTTAAACCACCAGAAGGTTTACCTGTTCACAGTCCCAAGGATTCTTCAGCTAGTGTCCTGACTTTATAGCTTTCTTTTCAAGTACACTTACACTGCTGGGATGATACTTTTCTCTCCCTTTTTAATTTTGCTACTTGCTTCTCCAATTGTTCTGTTATTCCCTCTCTTTCTCCACAGACACACACACCATGCACATGCATATATATATATTATTTTATTTTTATAAAATTTTTTATATTTACCCAATAAAATGTCTGATTGGCGGCATATGACCTTGTTTGTGTCTTAATTTCACCCTTGGGATCATTACGAACCTTCCCCGAGCCTGACAATCAGACCGGGACATAACACTATTCAAGAAAATAGTTACCAATGTCCCCCTATTTTTGACCTGGGTGGAAATGGGTGGGTTTTGTTGGGGATTTAGATACTGCTGTTTACTCAGCTGTCTCCTATGAAAGCACTCCCACTAATATTCCCAGTGAAACAAAACCATTAAACTCATCAGTTTCAATAATGTTCCATTCAATGTAATATTTTTATAGTGCTGATAGAGATCTCCTTCAAATCAGGGCAATTTGGTGGAACTGTCATCTGCTACATATAATTTAAACATTCCTGCATTTAGATCTCCACCTCTGGAGATGATCTTTGCTCAAAGTACAGGCAGCTTAGAGCAGGTTGTTCAGGACAAGATTTCACAGCCTTTCTGGGAAACCTGCTTCAGTCTGTGATTACACTGACTCTCTGGTGTTGTTCTTTCTAATATATATTCAGAATTTCCCCTATTATGACTTGCACCTCTTGTCTCTTGTCCTTTCATTGCTGACTTCCAAGAATAGTCTGTGTCCTTTTTTTCTACACACCCCCATTAGGTGGCTGAAGACAGTAATAAGATGACCCTTAGTCTCCTCAAGACTAAGCAAACCCAGTTCTCTCAACCTTCTTTCATACATCATGTGATCCAGCCTTTAAGCACCTCAGTGGCCCTCAGCTGAGTTCACTCCAATTAGACAGTGCCTTTTTTTTGCAGCAATGGCATGTTGGAAAACCCAGCATGGTAGAAAGCCCCTGATAGGAGAAGTCACAAGGTTACTGCTTCTTGCTCTTCCACAACTTCTATATTCTCCTTCTCTCTGTTCCAGCCTATGGGATGGCTTTTTAACTAGGGACATTTTAGGTCCAGAAGTAGTCTGCCCTCCGCATAGCACAGTTCCCAAGCCGATACTCCTTCCCAGCACCAGAACAGCTGAGAACCGTGATACACATAGCTCCAACCAGCTCCATATTGGTCTGAGAGGGTCTGCAAAAAACCTCATGCTGGTTAGAGCTTCCTAATAAGAGCTGGTATCTCATGGAGTAGCCAACTTTTTTCTTTGCCATCAATTCCCAGTCTTCTGAGGAAATGGCTGCAGAAGCTGTATGGGCTGAGCAATCATGCCAAGCTTCACTCATTCTCCATTAAGTCAGTTCAGGTGCATCTATACCACAGATGGTGAATATCTGATTTCTGCACTGTCCAATAGTTATTTTCTGTAGATATGTGGATACACATATCTACATATCTGCGGTACATACCTGCATATCTACCCACATATCTATCCCATGGTTTACAGAATTACAGTTAATCTAGAGGAAAAAAAAATACAATCCAAAACACTGAATTACTTCTTTGTGGCCATTAACAGTGAAATAAGCAGGGCACTGGGTGTGAATTAAACATCACCTCTGTACCAGCTGATGCAAGGAAGATCTTGGCATTTACTTTGTCATACTTTTCATGCTAAAATATTAATTCTGTATAGACACAATGTGTAGAATGACACAGACCTTTTATTCTAGACTCAGTCAGTATTCTCTCAAATCTTCCCTAACTAATAACTATTTCTGACATTGATTGTGGAAAGAGTCAATAAGTTTTTATGGAATATTCTCTGTGAAAAAAAAAATTAGTTAAATGCACATAGTCCTACATCATGAATAAAGGTATTATAATAAGAGGAAAGGAGAGGAGAGGAGAGGAGAGGAGAGGAGAGGAGAGGAGAGGAGAGGAGAGGAGAGGAGAGGAGAGGAGAGGAGAGGAGAGGAGAGGAGAGGAGAGGAGAGGAGAGGAGAGGAGAGGAGAGGAGAGGAGAGGAGAGGAGAGGAGAGGAGAAGAAGAAAAAGCTCAAAACTTTTAGATACCAAGTTAAAAACTTTGATCTCTAACTAATACAAGGTTATCAGGGAAGAAGTCAGAAACTCTTGAGCATGGTATTAGGTAAACCTTAACTACATATAACAGAGCTTGTTGGCCAATTTCATGGCTGCATTCATCAAGCTCCTTTCTCAAGCAGTATTGGAGTGAGCATATTGTAGTTAACATTGTCTTGAGACAAAAAACCACCAAACTATAATGAACCACAATGGGCATCGCTTAACGTTTTTATATTCCTGCCATGAAGACAGATGTGTTCCTTTTGTACTGCCTGATACATGTATCCCTGAAGCAATAGCCACATGAGGTCACTGTTGTTCATACATGAGTCATAAGCTTGACTCACAATATTTTCAGTTGACTGAAGCGAAAATGTGTGACTGGAAAATAAAGTTGTTTGTATTATACATTAATAAAAGTATGCAAAAAGAATTCATTAACATGGGATATATTAAATGCAAACATTAATTGCATAAAATGCAGAATATAAGTTAATAGTTTCTTTGAAAAACAGTTAAAAATTATCTCATAGTGGCTGAAAAGAAGCAAGGTTATTATCTGTTATACTTACTGGAACTTTCTCTGTGGTAGTTACTCTCTTCTGTACCTGGTTATAGAACATTTGATGGGCTGTGCTGGCATAAAAACACCAAAAGAATTTCCAGAAAGAATTAGAAGTTTGCAATTGTTTAATTGCTTATCTTTCATGAGAGATTTTTTTTTCTTTTTGCTTTTACATGTGAAGTTTAGTGTCTACAGAGATATGAAACTGTAAAAGGCTGAAATATTATGAGCAATGCGAGATGCTCTGGCATTAGAGAAGCAAGCAGTTAGAGAAGCAGTGTTACAGCAAACCTGTGTACTGAACTGTGATGTGAAGCCCTTCTGACTAAATTTGCTTACACTTTTTTTTGTCAATTCTTATCATATATTACACCTATTATGCTGATAGAGTTTATCTGAATGATTCATCCATTCACGTGATTATATCAATGTACATTATCATAACAACTTCTCTTAAAAAATTGCATAGTATATATGACAAATTCAGTGTTATGAGATTTCAGAGAAGGTACATTTCTTTTTTACTAAATTATTCTAATTAACGAATAAGCTGTCATATTCACCAATGCTGTATAGTTATGAAATTAAAAACCTTATCGTGATCAAAATCATCAAGAGAATAGAACTGAAATAGCAATCAAAAATGTCAGCAGAATTTGTAGAACTGCATAATTAAAATCTTACTCCCCAAACTGAATCAAATTCACATTCATATGCTGAGATTCTTTCAATAAGGCATGCTTTTATGCCCGTGTATTTATCAATGTGCATTTAGATGCAAAAACGTGATTTGTTCTACTAATAAAATAAAAGATAACTTTAAAAGTTGATTAGTTTTTGCAACATCTTTTATCAAAGTACCATGCATATTAACTTGTACATTTGGGCATAAAAACCCCTCTCTACTTAATGTACAAAAAGACTGCTTTAATAGGATATTAGCATAGAAAAAAAAAACCAGTCATTTGCTCAACAGTTCTTGCATTTATTTCTTCATCTTTAAGCAGGTGAGTAAATAAAATTCCTTATATTATGTAATTATTTCATAACTTTGGATTCCCAAACGGAATTTAAGAGACCATGGAGAAAACTTAAAAATTGAATATATTCATCTTTGGTAAAAGAGGAATACAACAATGAATCTTAAAAGACAGAGCCTGTATAAAAAATTGATGAAAAAGCAGGTCAATACAGGATGTTATCCCAAATTTCTATCGACAGTATATTGCCTTAAAACTGCAAAAATAAATTGTCCTCATAATTAAATAGCCATTAGCTTAAATTCTACAGTAGATCTGACTACACATAATGTGACCTCCATGTTTATAGAAACAAAACATAGTATAATTACAAAATATAATCAACTCTACTAATTAAGCTATAAAATAGCAATAACTCTCAGTAACTATCTCACTACAGTTTGCTGCTTAGCTGAATTTATGGCTGTAAAGGAAAGCTAAAAGGACTAGATGTGGGAGCGAGTGCAAGAGTTCATCCTGCCCCAGAAGTCAACTAGATTTAGAAAATCTGTTGGAATAGTTGGTGAAAAATCAGTAGCAACAGCATGTGTGGTAGACGGTTGTTCAACAGTGGAAATGAGGTTGAGTGTGCAAGGCTGCAACAGCTCTTCTGGTAGCTGGTGGCCCTACTGCAATCTGACAGGACAAGAACGGATTTACCTCAGGATTTGTTAGCTGGGTCCCCAAAAGAGCAGCTTAGCCAGCACTGCTCTCAAAGAGGAGCCAAGCCATTACCCAGAGAAATGTCTGATTCATGGGGAAGCAATAATGGGGTGTCTTCACTTCCAGAGCACAACATATAAAATTACTTGATAGTGCCATCACGCAGGAAGAGAGAAACCTGTTGCTATCCCAGACTCAGATCACTACGAGGAAAAACTGAATACTTTTGTTTTAGCTCTTATGTCCAAATAGATCTTGATTCATTGTACTAACAATTGTCCTAACATATCTGACCTTTTAAACCATATCAGCTGACAACTGTTGTACAAGGTAAACATATGAGAGGTATTTTCAGGAACAAGCCATATGACAGACTATTTGAATTTAATGTTGCTTAGGTGTTTATCAAGCAGTGAGTTGCTTCTTTCTTTTGCTGTTTTCTCTAATAAAGTATTTCTTCCTAAACAAGCAAATAAGCTAACGTACCTCCCGCTACCTTGCCTTTACTCTCTGTATTAAAAATCCTTGCTGGAAGAATTTATCACAGGGTAGCGAGCATATTTTTTGAGTGGAATCCCTTCAAGAATTTGGCAACACATCACTGAATTCACTAGGAAAGAAAAAAAGATCTTCTTTACTAGAAAATACATGTTTTAGTGCCAGCTACTATTCTACCTGAAAGACCAACAACCCAGGAGACCACTTTTGATCACTGAGTGCTGTAGCCCAATGTGTCACTCCAGCAGATCATGATGGGGCAGGTGGAGGGCACTTCTATTCATTTCTTTCAAGGGAGTTTTAATTTATTGTTCATCTTTTCTTTTACTGAGAACTTCTCTCCCTTGCCTCAGTAACCTACTTCATTCAGTGAGTCTGCCAAACCAGTGAAGAGGAGATGGGATAACATATTTTTGTGTGAGTCATATGCTAGTAAGGGTCTGAGCTATTTTACTGTCTGAAGTAGCTCTTTCATCTCATAGGTAGTTTTACCACTATTGGTTAAAGGTTTAAAGGAATGTATGGCCAGTCTATCTAACAGGCAGCTGACACACAGTCAGAAAATACATTGGGGAAATTTTAGATCAGTGAGGTTCAAATATCATTCAGAAGAAGCAAGCAAAAAAAGCCTTTCATCACAGCCCTGTGATCTTGAATGTAGCTTTTGTATTGCATCTCTATAGCTTGTAACCTATAAGGATCAAATTTGTAGCATCTTTTAGAGAAATTTTTGAGATTTCATCATTTTAGTTGTTCTAGATTACATTTATGAGAGAAAGATTAGCACAGTTGGTGTCAAACCACCCATAACTCTTTTATAAGAATCCACATGATTTAAACAAATATATTATAAATTTTACCTTTCTTTTTCGACAGATTCTTCATCCATCCATAGAGATGTAGAGATTCCTGCTGACATAGGCAAATCAGGACTTGAAGTAATTCAGAAGTCTAACAGGATAGAATAATTATTATTATTAATAATAATAATAATACCATTATTATCACCGTAATTAAACTTGTGTATGACATTAATATGAAGTAAAACAGTTTGTTCCAACTGTTGTGGAGATTTTTGGAACACCTTACTCTCTGTAAAAAAGTTTCTTCTTCCAAACCATGGAGGCCAAGTTTCAGAGCCACAAAAGGCACCATCTCACCAATGACCAGAAAGTTTGACCCTATTCCTGTGGTACATATACCACTTATATATATCTTTCATTTAAGTGAGTGTGTTTTTTAATCTCTACCTTATCAAGACACCTGGGACGTGTAAATATGCAATTAGTTATCATCAAGGCATTTTTGTAATCCATTTTTTCTTGGGAAATGTGTGTGTGCATGTGTGCACGTTTTTGTGTGTGTAAACAGGGTCACAGAATAATTTAGATTGGAAGAGACCTCTGGAGGTCATCTTGCCCAGCCCCCTGCTCAAAACAGACATACATTCACTAATTAGGCTAAAAATAGCAATTTATTTATTTATATTAGCATCAGGACAGCTACAAAAAAGACACACATTCATGTTAAAATGATCAAGTAGCTTGCAATTATGTACACTGAGCAACACCATTTTTCAGTTACCTTTCTAACATATACACATTTCTCTACATGCATATATATATATTTGTATACACACCACATATAAAGGTACAAAAACGTAAGCTGGAAAGACATATGAAAGCATGTGTAAATATACATATATAGCAGAAATTGCATGTGACAAGTAATATGCTTACGTGAAATGTTATAAAATATTATTCTTTTCCTCCTGAAGAAAGGCAAAGCCACTAAGAGAGCTAAAAGAGGTCAGAAGATAAGACCACTTGTCTTTTACTTAGACCAACTTCTTTAAACAAAAGTATCATATAATGGAGCCTGGATACAGGATGTGACATTTTGAGAGCACATCAGTTGCCCTTCAGTGCATTCCGTATGAGCTTAACAAGTCAATGCTAACCTGGGTGACAACTAATTAAGACACTACTAATGAGGCTGTAAAAATTGGGGTCCTTAGAGATTTCTGATTACTGACATCTATTGCTCTTTGGTCATTATATGGGGAGAAATGTCCCTGAGTGAAAGTCTGAACGTTTCTAATAGGTTTTCCAGAGCACAGTTTTCTGTGGTAAATAGAAAACAAATGTAGTTAATCATGCAGATATCAGCAAAACATGGAACATTATGCCTTTGTGTTCATGCAGAAAGAAAATGTGTCTGATGTAGATGTTTAGCTTTATAATAGCTTAATAGAACCAATATTTGGCATATTCAAATACCGAACTACAAACAAATGTGCTGTCACTCTGAAAGCTTTCATATGGTTGCAATTTTCAAATTAGCAAACTGAAAGTTATCTAAAAGGCAACATATTGTTATACTCTAATGGGCCATTATGGCATAACTTATTTACTTATTTAGTTATCTGTTCCAGCTTAAATTCAATTTCTCCAGATTTTGGACTCAGAAACCCCACAGGGCTTTTACAATTTGGCTTCTGCAAAGCCTACTCCTTTCTCAAGAAGTAGATATTTTCTTCTGGACTATATTACAGGAGCATGAACACTACAGGACTTTGCCATACATCTGAGTAAATGTGACCTGTATAGGCATTTTTTTCCTGTACTTACCACCCCATCACAAGAATAGTGTAATGCAAAGAATCCCCTGTCATAGTATACCCCTGTATACAGTAAAGCAACAAGACTGACCTGAGCCTATTCAGAGAGAAAATTTCTGATCTCTGCACATAGGGAGAACTTGAATGAAGCCAGGTTGCAGCCAATTGACCTGAAAGGAAAACATCCAAGCTCCTATAGTAGTTCCATTGATGCTCTACTGACTGAGGGGCATTTATATTAATGATAATTTCCCTGTGATTTCTCTCCTGACATTTTATTTTCCTAGTTTTAAAGCAGAGAACATGAAAAAGGTTTCCTTCTTTATCCCATATACATAACCCTAACTCAGTAATGCTGTTTTCTTAGATTCAGAATCTTTCCCTGACTCAAACTTTAACTACCGACAATTAGATGTCTATATATGAAACAGTCGCTCTAAACAAACTGACTTTATAGTCGATGGAAAGCTAGTCTGTGTAGTCAACATGGAGTCTACTTGAGGAGGAAATGCATCTACAACTTCTTTTCATTGTAATTACCACGTCTCTGTTGACTACAGAGATACCACATAATGATTTTTCAGAGATCCTTTTTTTGTCAGATGACTCCCAGAATTACCTCAATTTGTCTAATAATAACCCATTGCTCAGTGTAGTTACATCTGGAAAAAAAAATGAAAACATTATCTCGTTCCTTTGACTTTCACCTGAAGGACTGTTTCTTTAAAGCATCAGATCTTCTTTCACTCTTACATATCAAAGTGACTTTCTGAAATCATTTTGATCTTCATTTACAAAATCAGAGTATGCACAAGTGAGGACGTAAAGTTCTCATCCATGAAACTCAAAGATAACCACAGCTGGAATATTAGACTCAGGTCTAATTTAACATTTTTCTTTTCTCTACAAGCATCTAAAACATTCAATTCCATTTTGGTGTTTTATAGAGAGTCCACTGCAATCTGTTGAAAGATTTACATTGATGTCCACACTTACTGGATTAGGTTCCAGATATTTAGATTCTTTAAGAATTTTGCAGAAAAAAACCCTGAATTCTGAGTTAAATTTGGTATTTGTACTGGTCAGATTTTCAGATCTGGATGTCCTTATTTCTACATGCATACTCTGTGTGATCTTTGACTTTCTCTTCGTAACTTTTCTTTCAAAGCTGCCTAAAAGCTTTTTAAGATTCTTCTGAGCTGCCTTCAATTTTTTTTTTCAATATATTCCTAATACAGAGGTGCCCAGAACTGGTCACAGTATTTCAAGTGTAGCGAGGATAGGAGCAATTATGTCCCTGTTAATGCATGGTCTTTACACATGTCAAGCAAATCTTTGTTTCCTTTTGTAGATGCAATATTAAAATTGCATATCTGCTTTGCTGCTTACTGACACCTTCCTCCTTGGAAGAATAATGAAAATCAGGCTATTACCTTCTATGGATTATATTGTTTCATGCTGTTCTCCAAATGAAACTGTATATGTCCTCAGTGGTATCTGCAGTATGTAATGTATTGTCTCCTATATCATGAATATGTCATTTATTCGGAAAGGGTTAAAAACCACAAGAGCAAGAAAGATGTTGTAAATACCTTAGCCACTCAATTAGATCAGAAGACACCCTGTTGTGATTTAAGGATGTTGTGAATACCTTGTTAGACTTGAGGGTGGTCTGATGTGATTTAGGGAGTAGCTAGAAGAACAGTTATAAGATAAGGGGGGCTCCAGGATAATTTCGTTACAGACAACTCGGCCTTGGGAGACCAGACGGAACCATGAAGATAGGAAGAAACAGAAGAATGGCAAAAATAGTCTCGAAGGACAACACTTATGTGATCCTAGGACTGAGTTTGCGCAGAAGGAAAGGTCAATCAGTGAACACAGTGAGGAAGACTACGAGCCTTCATCTGAAGACCCCCAAAGACCACCACAAGACTGCGCATGCAAATCAGATATTTACATATGTTAATAAGTTCCTGGAAATCTCATGTTTATGCATAGCAATTCTCGGAAATCCTATGAATATGTATGATTGTATAGTATACATTCTCTGAAAGTTCATTGACTCCTTGGAGCACTTATGGTGGAGAATCCCCAGTGCTGCCCAGCGCTTCAATAAAGGATACCTGCTTAACAGTAACTTTGTTGCTATCGAGTTTCATTTCAGGGACTCTCTGAATATTCCGTTTCTCCCTCGGGGAGATTCGGACTGTGAGGAGAAGCATCCTTGAATTTTTGTATCAATTCTACTTCTGAGCTTTGATTTTAGAAAGAAAAAAAAAACTGACCACTGATTCAGTAGGAGTCATCTTACTAACTTTAGCTGTTGACAATGTAGATATAACCTTTTCAATTCACGGTTATATGATTTTTCTCTTATAAAATCATTATGCGATTTTATTTCTCTTTCTTTGTTTTAGAAGTAATTATATCATATCTACTAAAAAAAATACTGTGATTATAGTCAAGCTATTTGCAAATTATTTAGATAGGATTTGTGGTCCCTAACGTAAAATTGTAGTTGAAATCCAGCATAGTTCTCAGGATAGAGTTGGACATTTAGACCTCCCTGCTCCCAAGACTGTTTATTTAATAATAATGGGAGAAAATACACCAATAGTCTTTGGAGCAGGAACCAGAAGCTGGAAGTATTTTCCCTCCCAGATAAAGACTCTTGTCAATGGTTTGTTACAGCTGATTTTCCCCTTTCTGCCATCTTTTTGCAGAATGGTCCATTTTTACCACAAACATGAGAAAAAATCTTACTACTATGGTATAACTGGTGATTAGGACAGTTTCCTTGACAACAGAGTAGTACATAGCTATTTCTCCAGATTAGTCACACAAGATCTAGTAGCTACAAGCTACAGTACAAACTATGTGATTAATAGGAGAAAAAAAAGTTATTTATCCATGCTATGTACAAGAGAAGTTCAATCACATTTTCCTCATCGGCTCTCACTTTATAAGATAACTATGACCCATTATACCTTTTTAAATGAAATTCATGAAAGACTAATTGCAGAAGAACTTTTTTTGATTCTCTGTTTCCATCTTCATCTACACACCAACTGAAGACTGGAGGGAAGCGGCTATTAGCAAGGTTTCAGATAATCCACTCTTTGTAGTATTTCCTGTTGATTTTTATTCACATAAAAGATCTAAGAAACCATCGCTTATAATTATATTACATGATCTGTACACAGACCACCTCTTTCAGACCTTTTACCGAGGCTCTTTTTGAAGCTATATCAGTGCTCAGTACTCTTGGAGGTAGGGCGCTGCAAATCAACATGCTTGATTAGCAGCCCAGGTTGTTCCCCCTGGTTATCAACATTAACACAAAACAGACCTGTAAAATCTTCAGACAATAACAGCAAAGCAAGACTTTTCAGTATGCTGTCTCACCTACACTTGCAATTCCCCAAAACCCCCTACACAGGCATGACTTAATGACTTCTCTGGGGTGTATCTCTGCTGCCTTCTGCTGCACAGCATGCTGAGCCCTGAGGCCTGCAACATGCTGGCTGGTATTGCTTGGAGTGCATCAGAGATCCTATCTGGAAAGTGCATTCAAATTTCATTTGCAGGGAAACTGGAGCCTGTGTGGAAGTGTAGGGAGGAGAAGAAAAGCTTGGAGAAGAGCTGGTGCATGCTCTTCTCTTGCCCCACCAGGATAACCTGATGTGTCTATGCTTGAGCTTTGCTTTCTGTAAATCAGGACTCCAAGCCTGAGTCATAATGCAGCACTCACGACTTCCACCTCATCATTCATTGCTTTCTGCAAATGTAAACCTTTAAGCTTTTTAATATATATTACATTTTTAGATTGACCTGAGAATTAAAATCCTGGAGGAAGCCCCAGAGGCATCCTTTGTTATGTTGGTATTTTGTATTGTAACACGCTAGGTTTGCTACTGTTTTCCTTTCCTACATTAAATCATTTGATCTCACCCAACTGTAAGTAATTTATCACACAAAATGCACTGTTATTCACTATGCCAACAAATAGAATGCAAATATTTCCCAGTTTGGCACATGGAGTATGTGTCACATCTTGTGACCAAATAACAGCAGCACACTACTTATAAACAAGATGATAAAATTCCTTGACAATATATCAGTCATCAGTTATCACCTCTCTCTCAAGACAGTGCAATATAAAATTGCTTAATAATCACCTACTTTTTTTTATTTTTAAATTAATAAGCCATACTTAAAAGTCTTCTGATTTAAGATAAAACGTACTCCTCCACTATTTTCTCATCATGTCTTTTCCTCAAGGAAACATCTGGGAATCTTGTGAAAAGAGATTTTGGCCTATTTGAACAAGAGTATGTTTCACTAATATATCTCTCAACATCCCACCGATGAGGAAAGTTGTTGTGATTTAGCCCAGCAGGCAGCTAAACACCACACAGCCGTTCGCTCACTCCCTCCGCCTCCAGTGGGATGGGGGAGAGAATTGGAAAAAAAAAGTAAAATTTGTGGGTTGAGATAAAGACAAGTTAATAGGACAGAAAACAAAGGGAAAATAATAATAATAATAATTAATAATAATAATGATAAAAGGACATACAAAATAAGTGATGCAAAATGCAATTCCTCACCACCTGCTGACTGATGCCCAGCCAGTTCCCAAGCAGTGGTCCAGCCACCCTGGCCAACTCCCCCCAGTTTATATACTGAGCATGATGTCATATGGTATGGAATATCCCTTTGGCCAGTTGGGGTCAGCTGTCCTGGCTGTGCCTCCTCCCAGCTTCTTGTGCATCTCCAGCCTTCTCAGTTGGTAGAGCGTGAGGAGCTGAAAAGTCCTTGGCTTACTGTAAGCACTACTTAGCAACAACTAAAACATCAGTGTGTTATCAACATTATTTGCATACTAAATCCAAAACACAGCACTATACCAGCTACCAGGAAGAAAGTTAACTCTATCCCAGCCAAAACCAGGACAGAAGTTGACAGAAGTAATCAAAAGCAGTTTTCATGGCCTATTTGTTCTGTGACTTTGACCCAATCTGTTGGAAGATTAAAAATCCCTGTTCAGGACTGCAGTTTTTGGAAAAAAACAGGGAACCAGGTATACTATAGGGTAATTTTCTAAGGTGTTCTAAATTTTCACATTGCTTGTATTAGGACATGAATAGAAGGAACACTCTTAAAGATAAATATAATGTTTAAAGGCATTTATATAGCAGGTCAAATGGAAAAATTATTCTGTTTTATTGAGAGATAATGATTACTTCTTATGATTAAATTTTATAGTGCTGCATTATTTACAAAGCTTTGGGCAGACATTAAAATAGTCATTACCAAGGGGAGGATTCTCCTTTCATTCTGTCTCTGTTCTTTCACATAAAAGAACATATTGTAAATGTAAACACACTTTGAGCTGAATATATACAGTATTTTTAACACTCTTTCTGGCATCTTGCTGGCAGATGACTAGCTGTGATATAAAAAAATGGTTTTGTGACAATTGTTTTATGCGCTTTTTACTGAAACTTTCTTCTGATATATGTGCTGTCAGAATGCACATGCACAACATATTTATGCTCTGTTGACCATCCATATTTAAAACATACCAGCTGGATATAAGACAATGAATGCAGTCAATCTCAAATGTCTATGCATCTCAGCTCTGCAAACTGAAGAAATCCAGGTAGCTCTTTAAAACTTAAACACCTCAAGCCCCTCTGTGTTTCTATTTTCTCACCTGTGTCTATTTACTCCATTTGTATGAACAAGAAGGAAAAAAGAAACTTGCAGAGTTTATTATTACAGGCGGGATTAAGATTTTCAACATAGGCACAACTGAGGTGCCCCCTTTTAGCCCAGACACCCCATGAATAGCCTCAGAAGACAGTGTGCTCCTCTGAGACCCAATTTTTTACTCATTTCTCTGTGTAGCCTTAGAATCCATACGTGGTACAGGCTAACAGCAAATGTTAGCCTATACCACCAAGAAGTCACTTTTCCCCTCCGCTGGTTGTTCATCTGAGCTAATCGAAAAGCCCATGAACCAAGAAAAAGCAGGTCCTAACTGCTCTCTCCGTGCAGCTGCGGACAGGTTAGCTCAGAAACCAAAGTCGTGCCCACCGCAAGTGCAGAGCCGCTCTCTGCTTCCCAGCACATGAAGGCGTAACTGTTAATCAGAAGTTTCAGTTGGCTGCAATGTTGTTAAAAATTGTGTGAGCCTGCATGAAAGGAATAATCAAGACAGAAAAGGGGTGGGAGGCTGAGCTCCATTTACATCTGTAAAATGTAAAAAGAAGGTCTTACTCCTTTGCGAAAGCCACAGCCCCCAGGGGAGCGGATTATTGCTGCGCAATTGATGTATCTGTAAGCCGATTGCATGGTGTGTGGGGTGGATGTGCAGAGATATGAGGGAGAGAAGGGAAGCCTACAGTCGTATGGACTGCATATGCTTCTGGTTAGGTAACGGTTCTTAAAACAGTCCCACTATGCTGACCGAGATGGCGGCTGCCATATGTATGCTGTAAAAAGATCACCTTGAGTGAATCATCCAAAATAAGTGCATCAAGGAGAGATAAAGCAGACAAATTTGGAGACAAATGAATTCAACTCATACAAGCCAGTGTTAAAAAAAAAAAGTAACACTGATCATATTCCTTTATTCACAATGATTTGCATTATCCCAGTCAGCTCTATCCACTCCTAGAATCTTGTTTGATGAAATGAAAGTCGCTTTAGTAATATAGTTTGCAGAGGGCATGGAGAACAAGATTGTTTATTCTTATGTTATGACTTTATTACTCTGCATATTTGCAGGAGAAGTTGCTTAGTATAAGGAGAAAAATGAAGGTTTATAGCTTGGGTATTCACTTCTGATATTTGGGTTTTTTCACTTACTTACAGTTCATTTCCCATCTCATCTTTAGATAATTAAAAAGAAAGCTACAAATAGAATCAAGTTGAAGACTCACTTATAATAAGGAACTCTGGCAATGTCAAAACCTGCATGACTTAAGTATCTTCATTTCTTGATTGTATTTTCAATATTTTTTGAGCAAACTTGATATAACGGGAAAAGAGCAGAAGTGTGAAGAATTTCCAGTATCTCTGAGTCTTCTTCTGTTTTACCCTGTAGCCACATGTTGAATGCATAGCTGCAGTGATTTTTTTCCCCCAGTGCTGTTCAAGCAATGATCAGAATACTCCGACTAATGTTTTGAGAGTCAAGAAAAACAAATAAACAGGAAAGAAAGCCCCAGGACTAGCAAAAAGATCACCTTGAGAGTTTCCTGCAGGAATTATCTGCAAATGCACCACAGAGTTCTTAAGAAAGTTTGGGGTATGGAAGGGATTTTAGTGAGTGAATAACGAACTTCAGTGAAGTGAAGAAAGCTCAGTGACAGAAGCAACACCTACAGGCAGTGAGAGCAAAAAGAAAGTGAGTCAATATGTGTGAAAAGAACAGTGTCAGGGAGTAAAAACAGCTGAAGAAAAAGTGATAAAGAAAAAAAGAAGAACAGGAACAGGCATAAAATATGATTGGAGAATATAGTTTTACTATGGATTATTTATTTGTGTGAAATCTTCCTAACAAGTAGTGAAAGATTACTCCAGGCTGGTTAAACCTTCTTAGACAAAATAATCCTGAGAAACAGACTGAAGGGGAGATTCATTTTGGACTTGTACTGAATATAATGGTAGAAATAGTACTGAACTCTTATCCTCAGAAATAAATGGTCTTTTCTTTTACATTATTTACCATCTTATTCACTATCATGTATCACACCGTTTCTTGAGGGTCAGTCAAAAAGAGAAAGATTTTTATTATTTCCAGGGAACTGTAGGAAACTGCTAGTAAAATTCATATTTGCTGAGAAGTCTTCAAGTCAAAGTTAGTCTACCACTTGGTTTGTGGTGTTTCTAGCACGGCTGCATGGGATAGTAATACTCAGTACCTGGCCGGAGGGATGGATGGGGAACACATGGGAGGCACATATGTATTGCTAGGTGAGGGAATGAGGAATTGAAATGTACCTCAAGAACTTAAATACTGAACACATATAATGTCCTAAACACAAAACTAGAGATAGGTGATTGGCATTCACAAAGAGAATGAAACAGGTCTCTCAAGGAGGATCGCTCTCTCCAGAGAGGAATGTAAAGAAATACCTTGGACCATCAATAAAAGGCTTAGGGAGAAGGGAGCAACAACAAATCTTAAAGAAAAATTACAAAATGTAGGAAAAGCTACAATAAAGCCCCAGATCTGGTGGCTGCAGGAATTGACAAACCTTTCTTGTTCAAATCTAACCTCAAGGCAGAACATGAAAAATTGGAAAAAGCATTAATTGCAAGAAAATGGAGAGAGCTGACATCTGCCACAGCTAAAGAGAAAAATGAAATTAAAACCCTTTGACATACTCAGTGAATTTAAGAGCAACTGAAAAAATCTCCAATAAAGCTTAACAGGATACACAAAATAGGAGCTTAAAGAACACAATTCTTTAAGGTTCTAGCCTTTTTAATGTTCATTTTTTAAATGCCCAAATGTATTAAACATTTTATGATACAGTTAAAGGCCCAATCTCTGTCCTGAAGAATTCAATTTAGATTTAAAGCACAGCTTAAAACAAAAGTATTTCATAAAAAGAACTGGAATTGGTAATATCAGGCTACACTGTTCAGGTGGTTGCTTGTTAAGCTTACGTGTGTTTCAGTGGTTTGTGAAATCCATGTTTCATGTTGGAAAAAGCATGTCAGAGATTAATTTTGAAGAAAGGTTTAAAGAAGGAGAAGCTAATGGGATGAGTGAGAGAGAACAAAGTAGACCCTAAATTTCTAAAATGTAATCAGAGACTGTTACTTCTAAATAATCAGGTTGGTGGAAACTTCAGGAGCACATTACTATAAAGAAAAAAGAATCATAATTAAAGATCAAAGCTTAATCTACCTTCATGGCTCTCTGGTAGGTTGGTGATAGCAAGGAAGAGGTTTACTTCACAGTTTTTATGATGAAATGATAGGTTTTTTACAGCTTTGTTACAGCTACCTTCCACCAAAAGGTCTAATTCCTGTCCTGAGGAATTGTTTGGCTTAAACTTTCCTTATTTCACTCTCATAGAAAAAGCAAATAAATCTGAAAAAAATAAATACTGTTTGGGGGTTATTATTATAACTAAACTAATATACATTTAGTGGTCTGAAAGGTTAATATTTTTCCAACGTGTATCTTCTTTTAGCACAATAACATCTTGCTATTATCATCTCCACATACTAAATCTACCTCAAATCTCTGTCAGCTATATAGTTGAAGAAAATCACCATTCATGAAAGAGAAATGGAAGGATCTTCTTCAAGTAGCACATATAAACCACAGCATAGTTTGCTGTTACCTGAATGCCAAGACACAAAATGTGACACTGCCATTTGATAAACTTTTTTTGCCAGTGAGCAAAACCTGATCTATTAAAACCCTTCCCCTACTCTCTATGAATTGAGTTAATCATCCCGCTGGAAGCTGTTCCTGTGCTCTTCATACCAGCTTTCCGGGCACTGGAGAGGAGCATCACCACAAGGGAGACCTCTTTGCCTATGTCTTCCCCATCGCATAGTGCTGAGGACTCCTGCCTAAGAGCCAGGAGGACCTGCAAATTCAGATGGTGACCCCGAGCACTGTTTTCCCCCGGCACAGAAGGGCTCTGTAGTCACTGTGCAGAGGGGAAGGCACGGCTCCTACCTCTGTGGCTCTGACCAGGGGACCTTTGGCAATCGACCCTGCCACCGCAGGGCTGGAGCAAGGACATCCAGGGGCCCCGCTCCCACCTGCATGCTTGCTGTCCCGCTCTCCTTCAGACTTTCCCACCCTCCCAGCCTGCTGCAGAGGAGGGCTTTTGGAAAGCTGGATCTCTCCACAGCTCTGATTCACAGCCTCATTCCATGGGTAGTTGTACAGCATCTCTGGGGAGGTGGTCGTGGGTGAGGCCTTGGTGAGAGTGGAAAGCAGGAACTTCTTCAACTGGTCTCACTACTAGCAGAAATATAATATCCTAAAGGACATTTAATGGATGTGAATCATGGCAGAAGATGCCTGATTCTGGAGAAATTCCTACTGCCTATCTTTGGCAGCACTCTGCTCTTGCTATTGGGAATTTGCTTTCAGCCTCCTGACATGTGTTGCATTGGGAACATCTAACTTCCACTGCATATTTTATCCGGCAGCAAGACACCAGGGTCCTTTTGGAAATGTTGCCTGAGGATGATAAACTAATAACAAAAGGGGAGGATGGAGGGGGGAGGGGAACAGAGCAGTCATTTAGCACAAAATCAAGACACTAAGAACAAAATTAATCAAAGCTCCAAGGGATGTGAAGAAGAAAAAAAATCTTTAATTGCCTATACTCCAAGGCTAGGAGCCCGGCTAGTAAACAAGAATTGGAATGGCTCATTTATGAGCATGAATTTGTCCTCATTGGTATTACTGAGACTTGATCAGGTGATCTGCATGACTGGAATGTTGAAATCGCCCGTTATAATCTATTTAGGAAAGATGAAGCGGGGAGAAAAAGTGAAAAATGACACCATGTCAAAAATGGCACTACCTCTTTCCAAATGCTGACAGTGTAGAAGCAATCAATATTGAAGGTTTATGGGTGAATATTTAACTGGCAAAGCACAAAGTACCAGCTGGGATTTGCCGCAAGTTAACATATCTCAGCAGGAAGCCAGGTGGTCAGCTGAGTACCTGTCTATAATGCAGGAGGAATAAGTGGCTGTGTTATCCGAGGGACTTCAGCCTGAGTGACATATGCTGAGGAACTTCTGATGCCAATGTTAAAACTCTTCTAGAATTTCAAAAAATTACAGGTGAAAATTTCTAACATTTTACTAGGTAAAAAATCATGGTTACATTCATGCAAATTCCTAGATATGCTGTTTGCACAAAGAACAAAGCCCAGCCAGCACTGTTTATGTATTGCTTTAAATGGGTTGATTTCAGAGAGTGGATAGCAATTAAGATCCAAATTAAATGGAGGGGAAAAAAAAAAGAGTAGCACAATATAATGAGCACACATTGAAGTAGGAACCGGAGAAAATAAATAAAGGAAACAGAAGTAAAAGAATACACAATCATTTTATAACGGACCTAACCAGATCCAAGTAAATCAAGATGAATCAATTATAAAAGTGAAAAGGCAGTAAGACCTGCCATGGCTGTTAAGGTCAATAGGAAGAGAAACTATTTTGGCTTTTTAAAAGGATATTAAAAGCAAATAAAAGAGAAGAACAATATTGGCTTTGTACTAGCAGATGGGAATCACAGAATAAAGAATAATAATGCAGGCAAGCCACCTGTGCTCAGTGCATAGCTCCGTTCAGTGTTTAGGAGGGGAAAAAGTACAAATTTTATCATAAAGTAATGCTGAAGTAGTTACCATTCCAGTGGTCACTCCAGAGAATTAAAAGGCAGTTACTAACAGCACACATTTCCAAATAAAAAGGTCCAGATGATTTTCATTGAGGAGTTTTAGAAAAACCTGGCAAAGAAATTCTCTGGACCATTAATGTTGATTTTCAATAAGAGTTGGAGCACCAGAAAAGCCCCAGAGAAAAGCAGGAAAGCTAATGTTGTGCCAATATTTTAAAGGGGTAAATGAGATGACCTGGACAATTATATACCTGTCAGTCTAATATTGATCCAAAGCAAAATGATGAAACAGCTGATATAAGACTCAATTAATAAAGAATTAAAGGAGGATAATATAATTAATGCTGATCAACATGAGTTTATGGAAAACAGATCTTGTCAAGCTAACTTGATGGCTTTTATTGATGAGATTACAAGTTTGGGTGATGACAGTAACTGTGTTGGTTTAAAAAGTTTAGACTTTTGTGAACTCATTTTGATGACCATTTGATTAAGAAAACTAGAATGATGAAAAGTCAACAGAGAGCATATTTAGTCAAAAAGGTATCTAACTGATATGTCTCAAATGGTAATTTTAAATGGAAAACAATCACTGAATATGTCAATAGCACCTTGTACTATCTACCATTTTCACTATTTCTACATAAAAGGAAAAAAGAAATTCCTATGAATACAGTTTGAAGATGAAAAATAGTTTCAGTGGCATGTTGTGAAGAGGACTGGCTACTTTCTATGCAATTTGGGTAATTTGGCAAGCTGAACACAAAGAAACATATCTGTCTGAGCAGAGCAGAATGCAAAGTCCCATAGCCAAGAACAGAATTCAGAGGGATCCCCTGGAGGAGCCTGCGCCAGGAAACAGAACCAGAGAAGGGGCCTTAGGGGTCATGGGAGATACACAAGATGGACAGGATCTCCCATCAGGATGATGTAAGCAAAAATGATATGAGACTTTCTGCATTTGATAATGCCACATTCACTACTATTATACTGTATTCACTTCTGCTGCCCACATTTCTGGAAAATATTGAACAGCTAGGGAGGATTTCAAGAAATGCTGTGAGAATGATTAAAGGATTGGAAAACTTACCTGGTAGTATAAAATACAGGGAGACCAAGGTCTTTAGCTTATCAGAAGACAGATTACATATTGAAATGGTAACAATCTAGAAAAGCTTACAGAGAGAACAAAACTTTTATGTTTTTTAACCTCTGAAGGGAACTCTTCAGTGCTGCAGACAGAAGTTGAGCAAGAACCAGTTCTTGAAAATGAGCTTTAGACTAGAATTAAAATGCAAATTTTTAATATTATATCTTCTACTGAATTCCTAGGGTATATTACATAACGCTTTGTGCATTCCTCATTTTTAGAAAAACTTAAATCATGTCTGGATCAGCATTTCCCCAAAGTTTAGTTCAATCACAAATCAGCCCAAGGAAAACTTATGACCTCCTGCAGGAGGCCAATCTGGGTAAACAAAGGGACTCCATTTCACCTAGAAAGTCATCAGAATGCTATATACAAACACAAATAGGGTTATTCTTCTCTCTGATCAGTTGTGTGAGTCACAAGCCTACCCATGTTCTCAGGAAAACAGAAGGGTTTTCCAGGATCAGAGACCAGAAGAGACCATTAGGTCTTCTGCATTTCTTTTACATTCCCTTCTTACGTTTCACTCTTTATGGAGTCCATTAATCTGCTTGTGTGACAAAGTGAGACTGCGTTAGACACAAGCTGCCTTCTGTAGCTTGGTACCTCTGCACCAGCTTTCTCCATTCTCCGGTGGCTGGGGGAAGCCAGCAGCACTGCGGGGAGCATGGCTGTGCCAGCCGGGGCAGCAGGCAGGGCAAGCAAACGCGCTCGCTGGCTGGAAATCAGTGCATCCACAGGCGTCAGCAAGGACGGCAGCCTCTGATTTTGGGTGTTGTGTCTATACATGAACACAGTGCCCTCTTTTGAGGGATATAAAGAATACCAAGGATCAGCTGTGGCTGAGAGCTACTAGAGCTCTTCCAACTGCTCAGATGGTGAAGACAACTCTCTACAAAGGCAACATGACAGTTCCTTCTACTTTTCTATTTGCCCATCACATTTCCTTTTTGAAGATAAGCCTTTTTTTTCCCTTTTCCCATAGGACTTTTTTTTCTCCATTTCTAAGACTGTAATCACACTTCTGTCACAGCTTCATCACAGAAGAAAATATCCTTGTGTTTTTCAAATGTCAGGATTTTAGTTGCACTGGTAATCAAAATATTTGCTGAAAACAGAGCCCGTTTATTCCAGAATTAAAATACATTAAAATATTTTTTAATAGATTATATTAAATAAAAACTTCATAAATGGAAATCAGATTTGACAGTGGCTTATGGAAAAGGCAACTTTCAAGCATATTAATAGCAGAATGCTTAAAAATATATTGTTAATGGAAATGCATCCATGATTCCATGACAATGAAGCACATCAAAAAAACAATAGTCACAAAGAGTAATTTGACCTCCACATTGGCCAATTTTAAAAGTGAAAGGAAATTCCAACACTAGGAAAATGATTTCTCCCTTGTGTTACCTTGCCCTAGGCAAAATGAGAACACGTTTATTTTCCAGATGAGGTCTAAAAGAAGCAGAATGTTTAAGCAACTTGCTAAAGGTTACACAAGTTTATAGGAGACAGATAACAAAAATCTACTATGTGAATGTCCAAAGTACCTAACATATGAAGTGTTTCAAATCTTTGTGCTCAGATCTACTGAAATGCAGGATCAATAATATTCATTTACCTATACAATGTTTTAACAACCACAAGTGAGAAAGCATCGACTAAAAATAAAGTAGTGATAGCATTACTAGACTCTTTTTTATCCCCAGAAAGGCACAGAAAATTATGACGTTACTTAAGAAAAACATTGTACAAATTATGTCCACAGAGAGCAGTGGTAAGCCTCCAGGATGAGAATTTTGTTAACCCTGACGCTGTGTGAAGCAACACAACCCAGTGAGGTGTCCCTCCTCCCCTCGAATTCCTCCTTTTTCCCATTCACCCACAGATGGTGGAGCTGTCTGGGAATTGCCAGAGCTGTTGTATCCTTGCTCTCTCTCCAGCCTGGGTGGAGAACAAACTCAGCAGCGAGGATGCAGTGGCAGCATTTGGCTGCTATTGTTGTGTGGCCCCAGAGTAGGATTTTGCCCCTTGAGGTGTGCTGCATTTGGTGGTCCAGGACAGTCAAAGACGCCCTTGGGCACTGCTTTGCTGAGCTCTGCCCATATCTAATGGGGGCCCTGTGCTGCATCCCAGAGCAGGAGTTCAGCTGAGCTGCAGCATCCCTCAAGATAGGTTCAGCATTCAGCCTCGTATAATTTACTATTATTTTCTACTAGCATTCATAATGGCAGGTATGTGATGGCTACATTGTCTACAAAGTCATTGTACGACAGAGTGCCAGGGACACATCATTCTCTTTTTCAATCTAACAAACAGATTGTTGAGCTTCCCTATCCTGTTCCCTTCACATTTTGAAAACTGGCTTGTCCTTTGCCTGCGCACAACAAGTTAGAATGCTACTACTGCTACTTCATCCACTCATTAGCAATAATAAAATGCCCGGAAAATTCCCTTACTCGTTAGCATCGCTAGATAGAAATGATACATCACATTCAAGAAATGATACATCACACTCAAGAAACTGAATATATTAAATGAATGGATTATCCTTATTACTTCTATTATTTATATCTCATCTAAGGTATGGATATTGTTGGATAAGGAAGTTAAATCTTCTTCTCTTCACACCAGTTCCAGTGACCCAATATTTCTGCACAGAGGGGAAAAGGCACCTGTTTTTTCTCTCCAGTAGCCAGAGTGCACGACATGGCCTCCAGTGCAGGTTGGTAGGAATAACAGGTTTTCCAAATAGGAGCCAAGCACTTTTTCCTCTTTGTATCAGCCGGGATGTATCACTAGGCTTCCTAGTTCTGTCCTTCATTTCATTCATGAAACGATGCCCCTCCTAATTTGCCTCACCCTCTGGCTCGTTGTTGTCTGGTGACTTTTACAAGTCTTAAATTCATGCCTGAAAGGGATGATACTGGTCTTCTCATTCAGTTAAAACAAAGACTTGCTTAGAAAATGTACACATTTAAACCCACCTTAATGTTTCAAATATCATTATTTTCAGTAGAAACTGCTTCTTAGTTAAATGGCTTTCAGGCATCAGACTATTATATGACAGACGATTTTGTCACTATGCAAAATGTGAAACCTGTAATCAACTTGTTATGGCATTTCACAAAAGTATGTGACAGTAAAATAAGTAAACTGTCATTTGGGCAATCAAGTCTTGAAATCCTGCAGGAGGAAAAAAAGTACCTGACAATCTTCATGGTGGGGATGAGGCTAAAAAAATAATTTAATACAGCTACAGTCTTACAGGTTTGAATAGAATTCTTACTGCAGTGTGCTTAAGCCTGCAATAATTTTGTATTATGTTTTAATCATGTATTTTCCCCCCTAATTGATTTTTTCCCCAGATAATGTATATGCACGTCACACAGCAAGGTCTGCTCTGTTAACAAGGTGTTGGTTAAATTGAAACAATATTTTGCCTTTACTACTGATGACAACATTATCAATTACCAAGCACTCTCAGACAGGTTTGATAAGAGAACAGATACAGTAGGCAGGAGCCCGTGCTGATTTACCAATGCCTGCGACAGCCTGGGCAGACAGGGTGCTGGCAGCAGAGAAGGACAAGCTCCTACATGGCTGGAATGCTTGGGATGAAGCACTGCCGAACCCACACTGTGCTGGCTTTAAGGGAGTTCACATAAAAGTTTTATTAAAGGAAAGAGATATACAAGCTACGGTTCATGAGCCGCTTGTGGCCCTTCACGCCGAATCATTTGGCCTGCAGCTTGTTCTCGGAAGTCTTTGTTCTCCCCTGTGGCTGCAGGTTTGACACTGTGGGCTGGCAGCTGCAGCCCTCCCTGGGCTCCCCTCTCCCCCAGGCACTCCCCCAGGCTCAGGGAAGGAACAAGCTAGGGACAGGCTTATAACCCATGAGTAAGTCCTGTCAAATCACAGGGAAGGCACTGTCGGGGACACAGGCTTTCTGCCATTTTGCCATTGAAAGGCGTGTTCCCCACTCCCCCCCAAAGAGCAGACACCATGGGTATACAGGCAGTAAAAATAAGGTCTTATAACTGGGACTGTAAAATTAATCTGTAGCATCCTGTTTCCAGTCATTGGTGGTGGTCACAAATTTTGGAACTGTTCTCTTCCCAGACATGAGTTGTAGAAATAAGAATAAAATTACACTTGATTATGAGAAGAGTGAAGGGAAACAGAGAAACCTATTTTTATCTTATTTTTTTTCCTTGTGGCCTCTTTACAGTTACAAACCAACTGGTGAAACCACTGAAATCTGCAAGTTAATATTTTGCATGGAATAACCTTCAGTGAAGAGCACTGCACAGCCTGGCTTCACAGAAAATTGGTTTTGTTTTGACAAAGTTATGAACATTTGGAAATTACTCACTGAGCACACACAACAGGCCTTTTGTTAAGTCTAACTGGGAACCTACAAAACAATATTACTCTATGTACACAGCTGATCTTGCCGCACGCTGAAGCTGTGGGGCCCCAAGAACAGGCTTAGACTGGCCTGGGAAAGGCCCTGAGCATTTGACCTAACGAGAGCTGAATCCTGTGGCTGACCTCGAATGCTCAGGGAACAGTCTAATAAGGATTCAGGGGTAGTGCTGTACTCATCCTTCCCTCCCTGCTCTACATAGTCATACCATAACTTTTTTTCCCCTCCCAATATATAATTTGTAGCTTCTCTAATTGCACAGAGCAAGCAAAGGCAAGCCCGCAGGAAGCCTAACTGTGGTGAGTCTGTTGGCTACAGGGAGGAGGAATCCTCTCTGACACCTCAATGGCGGGTTACGGCTGGAGACTCTCACAGAGAACCTAAATGTCACTATTGTCAACAAGCTTGACATGAAGGAATACCTTTCTCTTTAAATCTCAGCTTTTGGGAAGGTTCATGCTTGGAAAGGTAGAAAGACTGGAACAGCAGCAGAGGGAAACAGCAACAGAGGCAGCACCAGAGCTCAGACAAAGGTCAGGGAACAGAGCAGTTCACACAACTGACTTCTCTGACTTCATCTGCCTCTGCTGAGGCCTTATTCTGCTGCTAAGAGGGACCTTATCAGGCAGCTCTGGTCAAAAGCAGAAACAGGACAAAATGCAGTTCATACCCATACATCGGATATTGTAGGACAGAACGAAAAAGGCTACCCAACTCCTGCTGAAAAATGGGGCACAGACAACCTAGAGAAGCCCAAAGGAAGGAGAGGCTGAACAGATAAGACTGACATGGAGAAAGGCAGCCTGTGTGGAAAGGTAAGCCATAGACCAGGGGAAACTGGAGAACAGTGGCAGAAAGAGACACAATTACTTTGAAGCTCAGGAGGAGGCAAAGAAGTAGAGATTCTTACTAAAAAGCAAAGCTATAGGAGAAAGTGCTGAGGAAAGAAAAGGATCAGGGAGCTCTGGGAAGCTATAGCAGTCCATGGAGGTCATCCTTTTGGTCTCTGTCACTACTGCCCACATTTTCCTTAGGGAACAACCAGATCAGTTATGGACACACAGAGAGCACTAGTGTTAGCTTCCTCTCAAGAGTCTAAATGAGCCCAAGTTGCCCCTTCTCCTGTTAGCTTCCCAGCTCTCGGTCTCAGACGATCAGATATACACCGTTCTTGCCACTTTGCCAGTTTTACCAGGAGACAATCGCTGTGGGTAAAAAAAAAAAAGTGGTTTCCATTTTTTTTTGACCACCCTAACTCCTCAGTCGGGCAGGATTCACTATACTAGAAGAGATCAGTACACAAAGGCTAACACGCCTGGGATGAGGCAGAAGTAATTATGCAGCAACTGCAGAGTCTACTGCTACATCTTGTCTAGTTCAAATCTAAAGTTCAAACAACCATAATACCAGCTAATACCTGCACACCAATGTCACTTCTGTGACATGAATGGCATGCTGAAGAAGTCAAGAAAGACTATTTGAGTCCAGAGGTACCTCAGCTATTCTCTGCCACTTGCTGGACGTCTCTGCTCTCTGAGCCTCAGCAACTCCACAGCTTTATTTGTTCTCAGATACAGCTCTCCCTAGCTCTTGCCTCCTTAGGTCCTAAAGTGAATGTGTTCTCTGTGTTTGGTACTCTGCATGACCAGTGATTTGACAGGTCAGTGCTGTTTCTGATAGCACAGAAGCTGACAATCAGAAGGATGTCCTTATGGAGTAGAGGACAACCAGTGTCACCTTTGTGTGTGTTTTGCTCCCCTGTGGAGTGCTCATTACATTATAAGGCATTTTAGGAATCATAACTGTTCATTTGACAGGCTGTCAACTATTTTGACAAACCTGCTTGGAAACTGAGAGACAAACTACATGGGGTTCTACGCTTCCAGAGAGCTTCCAGCTTCACAGAATATTTGTGCTGCAAACAAACATCCACATGAGCTCAGAAAACCTAGTGACGGTCCTCCAGTTCATAATTGTTGATGTCACTGACAAAACTACCTCAGTTAATGGGCAGCTCAGCAAAAAAGTGACCTGGTCTGAATGCAATGTCAAGACTGCTGCTGATGACACAGCAAGTAAAAGCCTTTGAAGGCTGACTGACACACCAGAACTTGACATATCATTTCCCACCAACTTTATGTACTCCGGATGCTTTTGATAGCAGAGAAATGCTGTTCCACGCCACTAAATGCAAACGTTCCTCGTCATGATGGTGAGCAGAACCAGTTCCCTGAAAGCAATTAATATTTTTTCTAAATTTGGCCGGTCTTGTCCTTCTTTTCCTGCCTTCACCCTGCAGCTCCCGGCCTCTTCTCCAGATCCTTCCCAGTCCTCCAAGTCAGCCTCTTCTGATCTGCCTCCGCCTCTGTCCTCTGCTTTGGGTGGGAGGGAGACCGGTGCGGAGGGCAGGGTGGGGGCCGGCCTGCCCCCGGAGGTCTCCGGGAGCTCTCCCCGGTGCCGGCCGGAGCGGCGGAGGAAGAGCCGGCTAGGGCGGCTTCCCCCTGCACCGCCGGCCGCGGCCCGGCAGGCGGCAGCAGCGCGCCCCGCCGCGGGGCCGTGCCCGCGCCGGCTCCGCTCCGCTCCGCGCCGCGCTCTGCCCCGTTGCCCTGCCGCGACCGCGGGCCGCGCCGTGCTCCGCGCCCCTGCCGCCGCCGCCGCCCCCCGGCGGAGGGCTGTGCCTGGGCGGCATCGGGGCTGCGGCGGGCGCCGGCTGGGCGCGGCGCCGGTGGCGCGGCGCGGTGCGGTGCGGGGGAGCCCCGGGAGGGGTGGGCGCGGAGAGGTGCCCCGGCGAGACAAAGGCGGCCGGGAGGGCGAAGCCGCCCTCGCCCCGCCCGAGCAGACAAAGCGGCAGCCGCCCGTTCCCGCCGCTGCGCCGCGCCGCGCCCTCCCGCGGGGGAGCCCCTAGGCGCGGGGTTTCCACTGCTGGGGCTGCCTGAGCCCTACCGGGAGGAAGAGGAGGAGGAGGAGGAGGAGGAAGGAGGGCGGGGGAGCGGCTGTGCCGCGGGCAGGAGGGAAGCCGCTCTCCGAGCGTGAACTGAGCTCAGCACCGCCGCCTGGCTCGCCTCGCCTCGCCTGGCCGTCCGTCCCTCCCTCCCTCCTCCCCTCCTCCCCCCCCCCGCCTCCCCCCGCCGCCGACGGCTGCGAGCCCGGATGGTTTGCGAGCGGAGTTGAGGGGGCAAACTTTGAAGCCCAGATGCCTCTGGGGCTGCGCGGCAGAGCGCGGCTGCTCCTGCAGGCACCTGCCGCCGCCCTCCCCCCGGCGCTGCCGCCCTCCGCGGGGGGCGGCCGGCCCCGCTGCCGGCTGCCGCCGAGGCGGCGGGCGCTGCGGCCGCGGCTAGGGCGGGCGGGCGGCGGGCGCGCCCCCATGCGGGTCCCGGGCTGGGGCGCGCCGGCGGCGGCAGGCGGGAGCCGGGCGGCGGCCGGGCGGTGCTCTCCCGCCGCCTGAGTGGGCGCGGCGCGGCGCGGGACGGCGGCGCGGGGTGCCGGGAGCCATGGGCTATTGCAGCGGCCGGTGCACGCTGGTGGCGGTGTGCGGCGCGCAGCTGGTGAGTGGCGGCGGGGGCGGCCGGCGGAGGAGCGGGGGAAGCAGGGAGGGAGGGGGAGAGGGGGCGGCGGGGCGGCTCCCCCGCTGCCCGGAGGGGAAGCCCAGGGAGTGGGGGGAGGACGACGAACAGCTCCCGCGCCTTGGGCGAGGAGCGGGGCGCGGGGGCCGGGATGGGGAAACGCGGGAGGTAGCGGGGTGGGTGGCAGGGGCTGCGTTACAGGTAGTTTCGCGGAAGCTTTGCCGGGGAGGCTGCGGTGGGCGCACGGCGGAGTTAATAAACTCGGGCAGTTTTCCCAAGCCTTGGGTCAACTTGGTACCTGGTTTCCGCTGGCAGGCCGGTATTTGGCTGGCCTTATGTAAAGCAGGGACGCGGCCGTGTCAGGGGTGATGCATAGCTTGCAAACAGTTTGCCATACAGGTGTGTGTGTGAAGTTGTTATGCCCGAGCTTTTCTGCAGATGTGTATCTTTTTTTTTTTTTTTTTTTTTTTGTCTGGCAGACTTATTGGCTAGCATATGTTAACATTGTATCGTTATGTTGTTACAGAACTAAAACAATTATATATTTATACTTACCTGTAGAGGAGACGTGGCAGCACTTGTAAGCTCAGGTACCAGCCAAACTAGACTGAGTTTAAAAAGTAGGCACTGAGATACAATAACAAAGAGACTGCCTAAAAATAGATCTGCTTAGCAAGACGGTTAGACTGTGCAAATGCATTGTGGCACCTTAAAAGTGACTGGGTTTAAAGTTAAGAAACTAAAGAAATGTCCCTTTCTGTAACATATAAAGAGATTATTTTATTGTTATTGAATCAGATACATGATGTATAGAATTCCTATGGATTTGGATGCAGTGACACACAGCTAAAGACCTGTCAATGGAATATGCCCCCATTTCTTATCTTCATTAGCCCAAGTGTTGGTGTGCTAGCAGAACAGGTGCTGGAAGCACCTTTGTTAAGCAGTTAACCTTATAGCAGGAAGGAAATAATTCATGTTACTCCATCCCTCTACCTCTTACTGAACAGTTTTGCTAAGAAAGTGTTAGTCGGTATCAATAGCAACCAGCATTGTCGCCAATTCTTCTCCTGCAGACAGGTACTAAGAGAACTGCAGAAGAAAAAAAACAGTGGATTTCAGGGACCAAAATCAGTAAAACTCAAAAAAACATCATAGAAAAAGAAAGATGTGTTAGCAGATCAGAAATTCAAAATACCTGTGGTCTTTCTATTCCTTGTAATCAACCCTTAATCTTTTTGTATTCTGGAAAACATTTTATTTTGTATATGCTGTTCTCCACATAAGTTATCTGATTCTTTGTAGCTGGATGTATCTTATCAGATGTGATTTATTCATGCACACTGTCTAAAAAAAGAATCTTGAATAGAAGTAGTGAATCTTGAGTGGAATGGTAGGAATGTAACCTTTTCCAGCAATTTGGAAACATAAAATTCATCACTGAAGTTCTTCAGATCCATTTAAGTTTCAGAGGCATACTTTTCTTTTTTTTTTTTTTTTTGCTGCAAAGGGAACAAAAAATGGTTTAAATTGTACCTTTTAGATGTAAAAGGTTGATTTTTTTTTTTTAATGCATTCAACAAACAGGAGCTTATGATGACTACGGAATGTGCTAAGAGGTTAAATTATTATTGTTTTGAAAGTCTGTGAAGGAAAACATATTTGCTAACTCATGGTGACAAAAATACATGCAAAACTCATAGTAGAAACATCAACAGAAATGCCCCGTAGGAATGTATGAGCAGGTAAGCTGATGTAGAATTGTAGCATTACTGTAAGGTTTCTAAAAGTGATTGTAAACTACAGGGTCAAATATATATATTTTTAAAAAAGTAAATATTGTATTCTGGAGTAGCTTAAGAGAACTTTTAGCATATTTTCATAAACTGAAATCAAATTTGGAAATTTTTACTGAGCAAGAAAAGGACATGCTAGCAGCAACACAAACCTCTGAATCACACTTGGCCTACGTAATGACAATGAGATAGGTTCAAAGCAGGAATAATCATTTACATGAGAAAAAGTAGTTGGGAATGGGGAAAAATGATGCACTTTATTAAAATCACTGTCATGTTCCTTCATGTGCCATATACCATCAGATGGGAACAAGTCATGGGTTTTAAGTCAAGGAGACTTAACTCTGCTAAGCAGGCCTATAGGTGATCAGTTGTTGCTGCTTTTTAGGTAAAGGCTACTTAAAGGAGCAAATGCTGTCAAGATTCATCCTCGAATTAGCAGGCACGTTAATGCAGATGCAAATCAAAAACAAAGGATGAAGAAGTTATCTGACCTGAGGAGAGGGGCATGGGAAGCATTTCTACAATGATAACCATGCTTTAAAAAAAAATTGCATAAAACTTTTAACGAGAAGATCTTTCATTGCTGATACCTGGGTTTCAGTTTTAAAATGGTCATGTTTGAAGTAGAAAATATACTTTTGTTTGAGGAAAAAAGTTTGTAAAAAGAAAGGTTTCTTCCATTTTTTTAAATGAAAATATTTTCTTCCATCTCTGCAGGGCTAGAGTGTGGTGATCTAATTGGTCTTTGTAGGCACTGTACAATAAATAATATTGAGGAATACTGCAGTTCAATAGAGAAGTTGTTGCATATTGTACATATATAGATGATGTAGGTGTCTGCGAATGGGCAAAAAAAGGTGGTTGTTTCAAATACTGGTGTAGGAGTGGAGCTACATCAACTTGAGAGACCCTGTGCAAGCAGAGTTATTTTCATAAATACATTTTAAATGTTTATAGCTAAGGCAACATACTGTACCATCAGATTATCAGAAAGCTCAAGGAATGTTTCTGCTCTCAAGGGCATACTGATCATTGCTCCCCTGCTTATTAACATACATATACCTTCCTGTTTGTGCTCTCATTTGTACTATGGAAAACAACCTTTGACAGCTCATTTTCCTCTGCATTTGTAGCCAATGAGAAGAATTAACAGCAAGTAAGAGCTAATTTTGCTGATGTTAGGAACAAGGCATTGCCTTCTCTATACGAAGTTAATTATCTCAAAATACCTCTTCATTTTTTTAAGATAATAATTTTGGTCTCTTTTGTCCTTTGTCCTTCTGAAGAGAACCCCGGGCACAGGGGCTCTGATGTTTTTTTGTTGTATGTCAACCATCCGGGTTGCAGTGAAAGAATTCTCTGCTATTACATTTTGTCCTTTAAACCTCTTTATTTTTGGGTGTCTCCTTTTCTATTAATAGCTTACATCAGTAACACTAATATCTTGTTGCTTAGACTTTTTAATAGCAAGAACAGCAAAGGTGAAACTGCCAAGATTATTGTTAGTTCAGTGCTTTCTGGAAGGCTTCAAGAGCCCCATGGAAACCAGTTTGAAACTTTCTATGTGTCCTTTATTGCTGCTTGGGAAAACTCGGAGCAGTGGCAAAACAGTAAAAAGTACTGCTTGTTTTCAACTTAGAAGCTGTCTTCCCAAGTGCAGTGATGAGAAAGAACAACATTTCATAGGGAAACTTCAAGTTTCCAGAAATCATTGCCTTATTGTTTCTATCCATCAGGCAAAGATTGCCATACTCCCAAGGCTAATTAGATGACAGGTAATTCAGCCTTTGCACTGCCTTCTCTCAGTTTCCATCTGAATTTACTGAATTAATTTATATCATTCTTTTTGTACATTTTGCCTGTTCTTTTTCTTTTTTTTTTTAAGTAAATTGTAATGCAGTTCAGATATTCCAGCTAAGTATTACAAACTATAGAAAATCTGTAAACAAGCTGCATATATACCAAGGCTCAGCTAGTGATTCTGGGGTATTCAGTCTGATGCTCTAAAGAAGCATGTATTATAATGGGCACAAACTCCCCAATTTCTGAAAACCGGTGTCTTTCACAGGCATCAATGTATCACGTTTGCAGTCTCTCCTTTTCCTCACTAACACCTCGCCGTTTGGGGCATAAGTACACCAACACACAACCTGGCTGTATCTCTCTGCGACCTCTTCCAGTTACAATTCTGGATGAAGCCACTGTCCAAGTGTGTCATTGTGGCCAAGCAGAACAACAAAGGCACCAGATTTGGTTGCTTTTGCTAACAGGCCCAATCTTTATCTTTGCTTTGAGCTAGTGAAAAAAAGGATTGAAATGGTAACAGCTTGTATGGAAATGTCCTTGTTCCATGCTTTTCCACAAATGAATAATGTGAATTACGAGAAAAGTCAAATACTTTGTTTAAAAAACTGTATCAGCTGAGGTAATTTTTACACCTATCAGTGATACCAATGTCCATAAACACATATTTAGTTACCTTTTTGTACATGAAGGCACATATTTGATCTGCGGCAAAAAAAGTGGTGGAACCTCTCAAACCCAGGAAATTAATTACATACAAACTGGAAAGTAATATCTACCATATGTCTTCTGTAACTTCTTCTGATGTCACGAGAGATGCCCGTACTCTATATGGCACACACGATATAGCAACAAAGAGTGTCCTGTTCTCTTCCAGTTCTCACATGCATTATGAAACACCGGTACATGTAACTACAGAGAACAGACCTTGGTTCTCAGAGGAATAAGTCTGCCTTAGCGATCAGTCCTGGAAAGTTTTGGTTTGCCTTTTTTAAACATGAACAGCAAACATTCTTATGCTCGTTCAGACACTTCAGGAATGGTGATCATGGCAAGTTCTAGTCTATGTCACAAATCTACCTACAAGGTTTAGCACAGTTTAATACCATGAATATCCTCGCTTGGGGAAAAACTCATGTTTTAACAGTTTGCAGATAGACTTGTCTGGACCTTCAGGCAGTGAGGTTTGCCAGATTAGAGTTGAGGTCCCCCTGAGAGCAAAGCAAAGGCATTCACACCAGATACTCCCTAGGATTAGCTACTTTGCAGTTTTATGTAATAAAGAACATCTTTTTGTTAATATAGGCTCTTATATCATGCATATCATCAGGGTACTTTCCAATCGCACACCAAACCACATAACTAGTGTATGTAACGTTTATTTTTTTAATTTTTGTTGTAGGGAAGTGGTAGTGAAATTTTTGGTGTTTGCTTTCAATTGCTGGGTTTTGGGGAGGGTTGTGGGGTTTTTTTTTGTGTGTGTGCGTGTTTTTTAATTGTGTTTCATTGTTGCTGTTGCCAATGATTTTCAATAGCAGCTTTAGGAGAGAAGTGTCTGCAATGGAAAATTCTGATGACATGTACATGTTCCTACATTTTCTGCTAGCAAAAGGGGAATTAAAGATGTGGGCTTCCCATGTAGAGTGTAAAGTGATGTTATTACTGCTCTAGCCTATGGATCTGTAGGTTTATCAATCTAGAAAGAGAGTACAAAGAATTGGTTTCTGTGTTTTGGATAGTACTTGTATTTAAGTGCTACCTTTGAAATTGTGACTACTGCAACAACTTGTGTCTGTGCCTTCTTTAAAGTTCTGTTTCTTGCTTTGTTTCAATTTTGATAGGAAAGAAAGTAAAAGTCTTAGTTTCATTATATCCAAAAACATTGTGATCCTACTAGCAATGAAAAGGGAATAGTCCTGTGAATAGCAGATGTGTGTTTGAAAGCTATTGTATAACACTAAGGAGTAGATTTTGAGGTGTTGCTGGGAATATATAAAACAAGGACTTGATCATGAATTCAGAGAGCTAACATCTTTTGTTGCTATGAAAGAAATATGTAGCAACCTTTTTAGGCTTAAGTGAGACCTTGGTAGAAAAGTAAACACTCTTTTTCTATTCTATTTTTGAGATAAAATATCAAGGATTCATAACCAAACTGGTTTTTTTGTGGTAACTTGTGGTCAAAAATAGTGATGCATACAAAAAATGGATGTCAGAGGTAACAGTCCATTATGTAATTTAATTTTAGTGGCTTGACATTCACTATGAATGGTACAGTATTATTTTTCATAGAAGTGTGAATGAATAATAATTGTGAATAACCAATCATGCACTTCAAGAAAGGCAGAGTATGTTGTTTTAAGTTACAGGGGTGAAAGATTTCAGACCAGCTGAACAGCAAATTTAATTCACTGCTTTTTGAAGCTCAACTTCTTTAGAGTTCAGTGAGCAGACACATTCAGATACTGTGATGATGGGTAGGAGGGAAAGGTTTAAATAGATTGAGAGAAAAGGAGTTGAATAAACTACCTGAATATAGGGACCTAGAATATCTAGCAAAGTCACTCTTCTTGTACAGCCATGAGGCAAATCTTTGACAGTAGGAATTAATTTCATATTGACAGAGATTTGAGCTAGCACCTTGAATGATGAGCAGCAGGGTGTTTTTTTTTTTCTTCTTCTTCTGTTTCTTTACAAAAAGCAGTAAGTAAGCATTTTTAAAAGACACTAAAAACTCTCTGTACTCAGTCTGTAGTCAGTGGAGAGAAATCTCTCATTCTGTAGTCAACAGAAATGAACAGGCTCCATTGCAGAATGGTTCAAAGCAGAAACATAATGTTTTGAGTTGGTAGTGACTTTACTGTCCCAGGCTGAGCTGTGAGAACATATACAATGCAAGTGCAGCAGATAAAGTTTGTAAACAAGTACTTGGTGACTTGTTACAGGAAAGAATCTAAATCCATTTGAGGTCTTCTCAATGTTCTGGTGCATCCAACGACATGGGTCTCAACATCTAGTTTCAGTTAGCATGAAGTTTTGAGAAACTTTCCTGAGCTTAGGGACTGGTGAGATTCAGCCAGTGTCTGCTCTGGAGGCTGATGCCAGTGCCCAGTGAACTGCCTGGGTATCCCCATACACTCCAAACTGCCTTTTTGGTCCCATGGTTCCATTGAGCTCAAGAGATTATCCCGGGTGTACAGTGCCGAAAGAGATGGCTATGCCCAATGACATTTTGTAAGAAAAGGTGTGTCAGAAATCTTGAATTTCTACAGGATTTACTTATGGTTCTGAATTTAAGTGACATTTAGCGCAGAATAACAATAGTGAGTATTTTCATATTTGGCTGGGGACAAGGGTATTGATGGTCTGACTAAAGCAGAATGATCTCTCTAGGCTCCTCAGCAGTCAGAGGAGGGACTCCTTCAGGGGGTGGGTCAGAGTGCCTAACATTGTTTCTTGCCCTAAACTGACCTTTAGAGTTATGTCTTAAGTAAAGCGATCCTTCAGTTTAAGTAGGCTTTTTGGGAGGGACAGGGAGAGAAGAAATCACAGACCCATTATATGCTTTCATTTTTGGGTGTTTTTCTGTAGCTTCCAACAGGAGTGAGGAAGACAGGGACCACTGTAGATAATGTATGATCATAAAGAGTATGCTGAAAACACAATAATTTTAAAGCATCAAATAGTTTATTGTCATCTAGATTAATCTTAATTTATTTTTTTTTATTATGGTGAGTGAAAGAGAGGGGCTGTTGAGTGCTACCTGACTTGTAAAGTAGAATGGACACAATAGTTGAAATGACATTTTCTTGCCCCTGTGACAAATAAACATTTCATAGTTTGTTATTTTATCCCGTTTCCCCAGATGTACATGTACCAGCTGAATGGCATCTGAGAATTGTTTCAGCATTTTATCATTCTATAACCCTCTAATAGAAATGACATTTAGAAGAAAAATTACTGATTTCTGTGTTCACTAAAAAGTAAACATGCATAGCTAATAGTTCTATTCACCACAGATCATACTTATGCATTTTTAATAAAAACTTGATTTTAATTCATACATAACTTATGAGAAATGTTTATCAGTTTAGGGCTCTGCTGATACCCTCTTAAATGTTTACATATATCTGGATACCTTGAAAATGTCTTTCATCTGAGGCTCAGATTTACCTTTTATACACAAACTTGCTTCTCTGCTGCCTCTGTAATGATGTAATGTATATAAGAAATGCTGATTATTGTACTGATTGCTAAAATCAGTGGAAGTACCATTTATATGACATAAATGAATCTCAGATTTTCCGATGCTGTTTGCAGTAATAGCTTTCTAACATCAGGGTTTGGCTTTTTCTTTCTGAGTTTTTTCTTGGTTGGGATCTTAGGCTGCATCTCTAGTCGCAAGTCACCAGTTACATGTAACTGCCAAGTTACCAGTTACATGACTGGGAATAGGAAAAGTCTGTTGTATCCTATATTCATACCATAAGAGATTGAGGTCTAGTTTCCTCACCCATCTTTTCTTATGAAGGAATTCTCATTAGTAGAGTTTTGTACAGAAGGCAGCATATGAGGTTAATTCTATTATTTCTGAGAGGCATGTCGAAATGATGATGCCTGTCATGTTTATACGTCATGTCACCTTTCAGAAGGCAAAAATGCAGGACCACTTGCAGATGGTGGGAGAGAGATTCATGAGATTCATTATCTCATTTAAGCATGTAATGAATAGTCTCTGAACCACCTTCTGGAGATGGCTACCTCTTTCCATTGACTCTATAGGGATCTTTGAGTTGCTGCCCAGTTGGGAATGAAACTCCACCCTCTCTTCTGCGTGCACCTTTATTTACTTCATTATATAGTTAAGCCTGCTTGTCTTTGATGGTATCTTTGTACTAAAGAAGAGAGGATAGACTGTGAAACTCTTATTTTGTAGAATTTAGGCAGAATAAACATGAGTGATGTATAACATTTCTTCTGGATGAATGGAAGTCGTGCTAGAGGCCTAGAACAAGGGTCAGAGGGCTGTCCCTGTTCATCTTGAATAACATTTACTGTCTCTAAGTGATCCCACAGTAGTCAATGAAATTGGTCTACATGAACAAGATAGTATTAGAGACAGAGGGTCTAGAATCTAAGGTACTGACTAATATTTGTGTAAGAAAGCTTAACTGTCTTAGGAGATGATGTAATTCCTTTCCAGGTGACTCACAACATGGGTCAATTTACTAATTAAAAATTCCTTTAAACTTCTTCATAGACGGACTACTAATTGGCCCTCAACAAGTATATTCTTCTCGTTTGAAGATAAAAAGCTTTTGTGAGGAAAGGAAGATAAATGCTACGATGTCTCTTTAGAACAATGCATGGATCTTTGAAAAGCCATTCTTCAATAATTAAACAAAATGTGAAGTTTGCAAATTTTTGCCATGGTCAACAATGGCCCAGCATTTTTCATTATCTTCTGGTCACAGTCTCTGTGGCAGGCTGTTCTATTACAGAGCACAGAAACAAAAGGAGAAAAAAGCCCGTTGTGTGTCATTGCTGCCTTCACAAAGCCACAAATACATTAAATTCAAGATACTGTTCATTGTGCACTTGAGCCACCAGTGACAAAGGTGCTGTGAGTACCACTGACTATCAGGCAGTCATATGTCATTACATCACTGTTCAAATTGGCAGAGCAAATGACAGTAAAACAAATGAAAACATTAGCAGCTAAAGGAATGGAAAAGAATAAGAGGCTTGTCTGAAAAAAAGAATGCAAAATATGGATGTTATTTTTGCCATTAGCTATAAAGTTGATTTTTCCTTTTTTCTTTCTTTTTTTTTAATTTATTGGTAAGTTCTTGGCCACACCCATCTCATGCCCTTGAGGCCAGTTAGCTTTTATTTTCTGTGACACTAAGAGCAGTCACAGGCAGTGACAGCAGCTGGTAACAAGCCAGATGATGGCACTGGTAGTGTTAACGTAAGACATGGGCTTCAGTGTATCCTGAAAACAGAGTTCATTGTCTTGGATTTTATCAGACTGCCTTTCTTGAGTGTGGAGCTGGCAGTAAATTTGGTACTTGTAGAGGGAAAACCACAACAAATTGGAGCTGGATTCAGTATTCAGCAATATATCTAGTAATGCCTGTTTCTGGTCCTGGCAACCTCTCAGAATATTTAGAGGGGCTGCTGGTACAATCTTTTTTTTTTTTTAAATGAAAGCCATCACCCAGGGGTAGGGTCATAATGGCAGGTACAGAAGAAAGTTGTTGGCCTCAACTGCTGGAAGAGATGGTGTCTGTTCTGCGTCGTGCTAAACTGTGCCTTTTTCAGATGCGTAATAAAATTTATTTATGGACACCGATAAAGTGGTATCTGTTGTATAATATCACAGATAGGCATAAGGACAATAACAAAAGGCAGCTGGTTTAGTAAGCTCTATTTGCTGCAGAAATGTGCTGTTCTTTGCGAACTGAAATAAAAAAGGTGGGGGGAGAATGTTGTGGTTTTTTCTGGTTCCTGGCATTTGCAATCATTCTTGCTTTGCAGTGTGCTTATAAAGACAATTATGTGAGTCCCATGTCAGTATTATATTTGTCATGACTAGCGCCTTATTAGAGGACAGCTGCTCCTCTCTGCCCAGCACATACACGTAAATACCACTGACGATAATAGAAGTTATGAGTGTAACCCTCCTCTGTGTTACACTGATGGGGGGTGCTGGAGCTCTCATGGTTTCAGTTAATTAACTCGGGTGTAAAACCAGGAATGAAGCAGTGATGGATCTGGGACTATTCACATGCTTGTTCAGAGTGCAGTGCCTGTAAGGAGGCTTTGAACTTCCAGCAATTATTACTTGGCGCTTGTAACAGATGAGTAAGAAAGGCACTGTCTGAATGCACAACATCTGAGTCTCTCGGATCATGCTGAGTGCCTTCACTAGAAGGCCAGATAGTCAGGTCCCCATCAGCCTAGAGCAGCCACAAGGAAGATTGGTGTGCAGGGGATATTTCCAAGTTGTAAACGTTTTATGGTAACTCCTTAGTTTCTCTCCAATTCCATCAGGATTAAAAAAGGGGTGACCAACAGATTTCTCCAAAGCTCCTCAGATGCTGTAATGGTGCTTTGGCTGCCATCACTTCTGCTGAGAACGGGACCGATTTGGAACAAAGAGGAATATAGAAGTGGCACTGTGCCATCATAATGCCTTTAAGAGCTAATGTAAACTCAGCTGGAAAAAAACATTTGCAATGAACAACAAGGTTTGTTGGCCATGGCAAAACCCAAGAACATAGTCTCAAGAACTACCTCTTGGTATTTCAGCTCTTGTAATGAGTTGCGTTTGTACACCCTTAAGCACTTGCTTCTCTCAGCTCAGGTCTGCATAGTGGGCAGCTCAGATGGGCTTGGGGAATGTAAACCCATGCCTCTGTGTTTATGCAGGTTTCTCTTTTGTTGCTGTTTTCTGTTTGCTTTTCAAAATTTGAGTAAATTAGAAGTTCTGCAGTATTTGGGGTGACTAGCTGGATTTCTGGGTGAGCACAAGCCCTGACTTTTTTTTGGAAGGTGAAAACTATTAGTTTTAAAACTGCATTATCTATTCCAGACAGTTTCCTTACTAATTTAAGACAAGACAGTTATACAAAGCTACAGTGATGAATGGATTGAACAGTTAATATTTGTCATTTCATTTTATGATTATACCATTTAAAAATAGCTGGCTTTTGACACACTGCTAGTATGTTTTTATCTGAATTAGAAAATCTAGATTTATAGTAAGTTCCCTGTTACCTTTCGGATGGAGGTCTCTGGAGAATGACCGTACTGACGATCCTAGCTACTCTAATGTTCGGCGCAAGTATGGACACATTCAATAAAGATGGCTCGGAGAGGTGGGGGCATTCATTTGCCCTCACAGCTGGACTGGTCAGGTGATTGAGAGAGAAATGTGGAATAACATCACAGTCAGTGGTAAACTTTAAAAAAAAAAAAAGTTTTTAATTGTCTGAGTTATTTTAAATCTCTGTAAAAGTGAAAACTGGTGATACCAACAAGTGCCAGAAGAGTACTTTAAAACAGTTCTCTCTGAGGCAGTTTGGAAGGAATGTCTGTCATAACTGGTATATATGGGAGATGCAAACCTTGTATTTTAACCTCTCCAGATTTCAGGAGAACTTGAATCTCTGCACCGCAGGCCCACTGGCACAATTTAGGACAAGCTTTTGTCTGCTCTCATAGATGTGTCGTTGTGTTGGTAGTGCCCAGCTGGGGCTGGGATCTGGGGGAGACTGACAAGTGCATGCTCAGTGGCCTCCATGTAACCTGGCATCCAGGGGGCCGAACCATGCTGGCACCATTCGTACCCCAACCCAGCGATGGCCGCTGAGTTGGTCACATTCTTGCATTGTTAAATGATTTCACAGTGAATTGCATCAATTTCTCACCCACATAATCCAGCAGGAAGGTGGAGGAGAAGGTTTGTGCTCATGCAGAGACCTGAGACTCTGGCACTGGATTGTCTCTGGTCTTCTTTAACAGAGCATTGTGGCTTAGAGCTTTTATCCCATTTATTTTGAAGATGTGAAATTTGTTGAGAGGAGTGTGCTGAGGCATGCTTGCTGAGGGAAGGGATGGGTAATCTTCCAGGAGCATTTCTATGTAAAGCGTCAACTTGCATTTGGGAGGAACCTGTCTTGATGAATGATGTGGTCCCTGCCAATTCTGTCTTTGTAATTGTGCAGATCTTTCCTAGAGCGGCGCGGGTTTGTGCTGCCTCTTACGTAAAGTTCAACCTAGACCCAAATGATCAGTGTGCGATGGTGGGCAACTATGCAGTTCTACTAAAAGTATTGTGCTCTACATCATAGCCATCCTAGAACTTGTGTAAGGTCAGTATGCTAATGCAGCCACCTGAATCCCTTTAGAACATCAAATTTGATAGAGATAAAATGTGCTTAGTGAATATTTTTTAAAAGGTCAAAAAGTAAAGATTATTTATTTACTTCAATTGAAATTCAGCAGGTCTTAGGTTAAGGTGAGGGACAAAAAATAAATCTCTAAAATTATGTTATACTTGACAGAATATTGATCAATAGTTGTCTCAGCAGGAGCTGGTGGTGAGCTGAAAAGTAGTTTTACAATTTTACATAAATATTTCTGATTGGCGCTTCTTTTTGTTACATTGCTCTGCCTAGATTTTTGTTCCACACTTTGTCTCCACATTAATGTTTCAGGAATGTTAGACCATCCTCATTTTAGATTAAAAATAGGTTAGAAAATTCTGTCTTTCAGTTAATGTTCCTACAGTGTAAGAAAATAAATACTTGCTTGGACATTATCAGCTTACTATTTTCATGAAGAAGAGTGTTTTACACCGCGGTGGTTTTACTGGATACCCCACACCATGAGTAGTGCTACCATAAGAAAGTTGGCCTTGGAAAGGGAAATCACTTTCCATAGACATTTAATAATCACTTAGGGAAGACATGTGTCTATGAAGTTCTAATAAGAGTACTCGTATTTGCAAAATATCATACAGTTATTTTCTTTTATAACCCCTTTCTTCTTGTGTCTACTTTACAGTCTCCTTATGATTGCAGAAGTCATACAAGCTCTTTCATTAGCCAGCTAGCATAATCTTAAAGTAGGTATTTCTAGTGCATGTTAGTGGAGATCTGTGTCATTTTCTGTACCTCTTTCTTTATTTGCTGCCATACTTTCCCATCCATGCAAGCACCTGAGAGGAATTCCCACCAGGTACCTCAGTGCCTAGGCTGCCTATCAAGGTGATGGAGGCAGGCAGGTGCCTCTAGCAGGGGAATTCACTGCTCTTTGTTAGCATTTAGCAAACTTCACTTAGGTACGCTAAATCATGCCCTGGAAGAACCAGTATCTCTACCAACTTGATACAGAATATTGCATCCTAACTTAGGTGCCGAGAGTACACAGAATCCCTATGCTCTTTCTGCCCCCATGCACATCTGGTGTATACTTCTTTGTGCTAACTGTAGAGTAGGTTAAAATATGGACAAAACTTCTTTTTACTTTTTTTTTTCCTTTCTCTTTTCCCACCTTCTATATTTGCTTTCAATGCCTTCATCTTTGTAATCAGCTGTGCAATAGCACAGGCAAGCTCTCCTCATTAGGCAGCCCATGATTTGTCTGGACCAGCTGTAGGGCACTAGTCTCTTTTGGTGGCATGCTGACAGAGGATCTGGAGAATAAAAGACTCCTTTGCAGGGGCTGTTATCACTTATCTTGACAGATACACTGCATGATGGAGTGTGCTGCTTCTGAAGCAGGCCAGGTGTAAAGCAGAGTTGAAAGGTAGGTACTCACACAGTTCTCCCCTGCCCCCTCCACATGCACGTGCACATGCACACACTCTGCCATAACCAGATTTGTTAAATTATAGAATCTCCTTATGGATCTGCACAATACATCAAGGAAAAACAAACAAAAAAGAGACTATTTCTTCAGGCTTGCTTATGTAATAAGATGGATATAATTGTAAACAGGAAAGCTGTAAAATAGAGTTAATAAAATTCATCCTTATAAGGACTATTTACCCTCATAATGGTGACTGAATCTCTGCTTTTCAAGAGCTGACGGGCACTAATGGAGTATGCGAGAGCGGTTTTCTTTCATACCCTCTTTTTGTTACTGTTCATATCTTTTCACTACTCGAGTCCTACTTGTATTACTTCCTTGAAATGTCTTGGTAGTAAGAAAAGGTAGATAGAGCCACTACTTAGTTGATATTTGTTGTATTAGCTTGCCTTCTGCTGCTGCTATGAGGAATATTGCTTATATAGCTATAAACTAAAGTATATAAACAGCAAGAATTGTCTACTAAGTAGCTACTAATAAACATGAAATATTTCTGGATGGAATCACTCTTTCTGTGAGGCTTCATGAATCTTCTTGGTTGCAGTTAGTCACTCAGTGATCTGTTTGGTGACAAGGGAATGTCTAGCCAAACAAATCCACCTACATTTCACTGGACTATCATCTTTATTTCCATAGGTAACTGTGGTTAAAAATGCAACGGAATACCAGTTCTGTTGCAGCAAAACAGGAGAAAAAGAGGCAGAGAGGTTCCCCAAAACTACTGGGCATCTTGGGGAAATGCATCTTTAGTGAAAGAAAATCCATTGACAATAAGTGAATGGAATGACTTTAAGGCTTATTGAATTCAAGAATTGCAATTAGGAAAATAAAAACTAGTCTCTGATGTAGTAACAGAACCACCACAAGATGTGGGGATGAAGGAATGGGGAGAAGAGATGGAAGGAAGAGAAAGGAAAGAAAATACATCACAGATGGGACTGATTTTTAATTTTGGGAATTTAATTTCACAGGGATGTCTTTCCTCTAGACCAACCTCTTTTTATACTGCTCTGAAATCCAAAAGGTCGAAATGAATAACAGTTTTTCAAAGATTCATGGTTCAGATGAGATAAAGAGGTTGAAGGAAGCATGCCAGTTGGAAACATGTATTCAGTATATGTATACATATACAGGAAATGTATATGTATTTATCTAACAGGAAAAAATGGATATGTCTCAGTGATGTGTAAAGATGTCATATTTGTCATCAAGTTCATATTTAAAGCAGTGATGTGTCAAGTACTGCAGGTGTACTGCAGTGCATACATGATGACAATATATCTTAGAATTGGGGACTTGCAAAGGAAAACTCGCATACCTCTACAGCTTGAGCTGGAAAACTGGGCTTCTTGGGGAAAAGATTAGTATATGTATCTTAGGCATAGGCAGAGTCTTAAACAAAATGTTGAATAAAGAGTAGGTATAAGCAATGGATTACATATCCATTTTCAGCTCAGTGTTGCAACAAAGGAGACAGCAGCTTAAGCAAATATGCTTGAATGAAGTCATAGCTCTGAATGTGTGTGCTGTGAGTTTTTAAAATAGAATCCTGTTGAATTGAATAGAGTCATCTTCTCCTACGCTGCATGGGTGGTACTCAAGACTTTAGGAGAATGGATGATAAATCTGATACTAATGGAAGTATATTAGAAAGAGTTAGGAATTTATCTTGATGCATGTGTCACAGGTGAATTTGTCTTTAGCAGACCTACGAGCTGAGTAAATGATAAATGTTTCATATTTATGTCATTGAATTAAATAGGAAAGGTCATTCATTCTGCCACTTCCTACTATTATTATCAATGCTAGACTGCTAATTTGGGAGAAAAAGGAAGGAGAGCAGAAGAAAAGAAAAAGTAACCTGGGTAATGAGTGGAGGTGGCAAGACCCAGGACCCTGCTGGGAACACAGAAATACAGAACTCCTCTTCAGAGCTGGTATAAACTCCAGAAGCGAATACAGACAGAGAGCATCCGCTGCTGGATCTTGCTGACCAGGGATCTCATTGGTTCTGGCCATTCTTTAGAGGCATTAGGACAGTGCCCAGGGGGAACGGAGAGGTCTGTAGAGACAACAGGGATGGACAAACTGACGCATGCACACAGGGATGTCTTAGTTATGCCAGTAACCAGTATTGCTGACCATCAGAACTGATGTTTCCTTTGGTGGAGAAATACTCTGCATTTCTGTTCATTCCAATCACCCTTGGCTTGCTCACCTAAGAGAGAAATCAGTTGAGCCATTTGAGTGGTGTGGGTGGGAAAAAACCATACTTTTAGCTGATGTGCTCTAGCGGCAAGAACACGCACTTAAAGTTCATTTTGTAAAAAAATTTAAAAATATGCTTAGCTCAGTCATATAAAAGTTGTAACATAGTCTGTAGTTTACATTGAATATATTTAGAAAGTCAACTAAAATTCAAGCTTCAGCTCAGATTTTGTGATCAACATCAGCATCAATCAACATACATTGAGGACCCTGTGTAATGTCAGTAACACAAGCTTTTATTCATAAATTGTATAAACTTTGATTTTTAAAGCAAAACTCAGCCCACACTAACAAGACACATGATAGAGGAAAGAATGCATTACAATTGGGTAACCGTAGTATTTTTAAGACTACTCACAGTGAGAGACCTTTTGACTAAGACAAGGTGGTAGTTTGCAGGTTTCTCTTACTTCTGAAACCTGTTCCTGTTTGCTTTATCACTCACCTAGCTTACAAAAACATCAAATTGTTTTCCTTTTCCATTTTTCTTTTCATTTTTTGTCAAGCAGTACACACTTTGTAGTTGCTGAATGTATAAAAATTTGTGTTATTTTGATTTTGTTGGGGGTTAATTCTTGCTGATGTGAGCTTTTAACTTTGCTTTTTCCTAGCTTGATTTTAGAACTCCTTTAGAAATATCTGTGCTTGTTTCCTGGAGTTTATCAATCGCCACAAAAAATTCTGTTCAAAACTTAAGTATTTACTAAATTCCCCTGAAGCTTTACTGATACGATATTGATATGTCTAGGCTAAATTGTTTTCCCTTAGTTTGCTGTTCTGTACTTACTCGTCCAGCTTACTTTAGCTGCTAGTCAGGCCTGAAGACTACATACTTTTGCCGGTTTAGCTACTTGGTAAGCTAAGAAATAGTCAATACAGTGAAAGCTGTTGAAATTAATTCCATGGACTTGCCTTAGGTCCTAACATAGGCTAGTTGCTTGGTTTCTCTGCAGTGAACAGGGTGAGCAGGGGAGGCAGAAGTACTCCTGGGGTCATCCTGAGGGTGGGGAAGGTGTCTCATCCCCCTTCCTGGCTGGGTTTAGGTGTCCACCCACTGCCCATGTTAGGTGCCTGTGTGGTATTAGGATCCACACTTGCAATCTGTGCTGGAGTTGGACACTGAGATCGCTCTTTTGGTACCAAGGGGAGGCTCGGTCCTTTCTGTCATGATGTGTCTGGACAAGGAGTGGTGGTAGCTGTAGTGTTGCCCATTTTTCACATAGTAAGTGACTTGTTGGTTTGCGCACACAAGAAAAAAGCATCCGTTTGTCGCTCTCTTGAGCAGCCTGGGGCTGAGGCCTTCATTTCTCAGCCATCTTGAGAGAGAGTACCCTCGCTAGCAGCCCAGAAGCAATGGGAGCATCTATCTATCTCTTATTCAGTCTGGGCCAAGAATAGGACAGAGAAAGGAAAAAGAGGCCTGAGCTCTATATATGTGAAATAGAAGAGTTCCCTAAATAAATGTACCTGGACTCAGCTCCTTGGACCACTCTACTCATTTTCTATGATAGACTTATATGATGCATAAACAGTATTAAGAGCAGATCTATGTTGGGAATTTGTTTAGTATGGTATTGAGTCGGATAGAAATAGTCTCAGTCACTTGCCCAGAGTCATGACATCAATGAGTGGGAACTGGATCTGAAGCCTTAACCCTTGATGCTTTCCCTTTCAGGAGTGATCTTATTTAATTTCTTCTGTACTAAAAGTGGTTCAAAGATTAGTTACACTAATCGTCGCTGTTACCAAAAAACTGGATTCAGGCCCCAGGACAAATGCCTCTTTATGAAACAAAAGGTCTTATTAAAAACATTAACTAAACTCCTGAGAAGATTCTTTATAAAAACTACTTTTATTGCAACACCAAGTTGCTTTGTCAGGAAAAGCAGGATTAAGGTAGAAGGATCAAACACAACTTTTATTTCTTTTTTTTTCTTGCACTCTAAGATGTGGTTATTTCTATCATCATCAGTAGTTACCTCAAAAAGCCTTGCAAAGGGAAATTTCTTAAGCTTCCTTTCTTCTGCTAAGTTACTAGTCATGGTCTGATTTTATTCAGTGAGACTTTAAAGCCAGTTTCAACAATAACAAAAAATGAGTATACTTGGAGTTCTCTGTGCCTAGGAGAAATACTGAGTAAGTCTAAATCTGGGCAGCCTGATAATTGTCATAACGTTGCTCTTTTCTGTTCATTCCCTTAGCTCTGCGCCCTCACCGCAGAGGAGCGCTGTGTGTGCGTGGCCTGCCACAGGCTGAGATTGAGGGTCCCCTTCAGACGTGGGATGCCACGCGTGAGGGGTCGAGTGTAGCGCATAGAGCGCTGGCACTCTTCACCGGATTGTGGTCTTTTGCCTTTGCGTATCCCTCTGTGGCTCTTTTATTTCTCTGAATAGCTCCTTATAGCAATTTCCAGAACAGCTGAAGATACTCTTGATGTTTGAATTGAGATTATTTTTTTTGGAGTTATCTTTCCTGGGTGCTCTTTTCAATGTGCCTGGGCCATGTTTTGCACAGATTGGAGTTTTTGCTGACCATTGTTGCATGTTTTACATCCCTCGTATCCCACAGGCAGAACTGAGCTGTTCTTTTCCTAATCTGTCCTTCTCTTTGGCTGCATTGTCCTTTGAATCTGAGGAAAAAAAGGATATTGTGGTTTATTTGTTGCATATCCATCTGATTACTGTTGCTATGATCTTACTGCCATCTGCCAGACAAGAAAAAAAAAACCACCACCACCACCAAAAAACCCCCCTTGCAGTTAAAATGTATTTCTTTATGACCTACAGTCTTCGTAAGTACAGTTCTGGTACTGTCAGATGGATGGTGTGCTTTCTGGGCTTATCAACGGTCAGTGATGTTTCTTCATGTTTCCAGTGTCTTTCAGTTCAAGCAAGTGTGCTTTCAACAGACCAATTCTGAGTTTGTGAAAGCAAGACTCAAGTTTTTGAAAGCTGCCCCTGTTTTCAGTCACCCAAATCTGTTAAAATTTAAATATAAAGTGGACATCCAAATGCCTTTCTGGCAGCTTTGAAAGTCTTAGCTTATGGGACCTCTGTTGCAATTGCCAGAGTAACAGTCCATGAAACCTGTATATCAGCCAAGTGATTCAAGGAAATTATTGGTAGCCACCATTATGGTTTTGTTTTCATTGGCAAAAACATTAATGTAGTAGCTTTGCTATCTTGCCTCAGTTTTTCATCCAGACTGCCAGTAATAAAAAGTATGATTACTTCATTGGAGATTTGCTGCTTGCTATAATTCCTGGAATCTTCTCTGTTGTATTTTCTTTTCTCTGTCTTATTTTTATTTCTCTTATTATATGCATAAAAATTAATCAGATGATGATGTTTGGCATTTGTAAAACTTAGACTGGTCCTTATATTTGGCAACGCAAAGCTCAATCAGGGATCTTTTCCAGTTTTCATTAGTTTTGAACGTAATGCCTTCTAGCTTTTACCTCCCCATTACTCACCTCTATTTGCAATTGTAAATATTGTCAAAGAAGAAGGAAAAAAGTAGAAAACAGTTTCCTGACTAGTTTTTCATTTCTCCCTTTTTTCTTCCATACCATCTCCCAATAAAGTTTTAAAGCATATGTATCTAACTGACTTCCTTTTCTATAGGAAGTGATTAAATGTTATGTTAAATGTAATTTATAGAAACAGATGGGCAATTATATGCACGATATCAGATGCTATCTCAGTATCTTTAAAATATATCCTTATATGAATGTTTACTCACTTTCAAGTTATTCTCTCTTTAAGGAACACTGATAAGTAATACTAGTAGCTAGAATTTGTATGTGAGGAAAGATTAATTTAAGAAAATCTTAAAGCCTCATTTTTGTTATATTCAAAGCATAATTTCCTTCTGTTTATCTAGCACAGGCATAAGACCAATTAAACTGAGTTTGTGAATAACTGCATTTCATGTTATGACAAAAAATGTAGACAGTGATTATCACTGGGTCTGAAGAAAACAAAAATAGTTATGGTGAAAAAAGACATGGAATATCTTCAGTATTTGGGGACATCTGTCCTGTTAATTTTTATGACAGTACTGGTTAGACTGCTGCGTTCTCCTAGTCACCATATAAAAATATGAGATAACACAGATTCCTGTCTGACAAAGCTGTCAGAATGGTTATGATAGTATGCAAGTTTGGGTAAATTATCAAAGGTTACAAACTTTCCAGCATTCCGGAGGAATATAAATACAGGCTGCAAGTCGTTACCACTGGTGCCGTCTCCTTAGGTGGCCATTAAGAATCTCCTCCTTAATTCTGAAAGCTCTTCCAAGAACTGGTTGGGAAGCAAAAGGATCCGATTATTTTGCTATTTATGTTGCCTCATCTTTTGCAGCCTAGAATATGAAAGATTAATGGCAAACAATAAAGTGTGAGAGATCTGCTTTTACAAATTTGAAAATTTTCTTCAGGAGCATAGTTTGCTGCCAGATGCCTGCTGAGATGGAAGTTCAGGTGCTAGTGGTATTGAAAACAGAGTTGAGAAGGTGACTTGGCTTGAAAGTGGTGATCCTTTAAGTAAAGGTCCAGTGAACAAGTCATCATGCCTGTTCATTTTAAAAATCTGTTGAAGGGTCCCAGCTTGTTATCGCTAAACTCTAAAATGGCTTTATTTTATTACCATCTATGCAATGTTTCTACTGACTTGTAGAGTTAAACCTCTTGGGGCCAATTCAGAAAAATATAGATTTCTGTTGTTCACAAACACTCTGGCTCTTGTTATATATGTATACTCTTACAGTGCATTGCATCTTCAGACTCTTTTACAATGCTCAGCTAACTCATAGCAATATTTCAAGGACAACAGGCTCTCTGCATTTCACATGAACAGAAAAGCTGTGGTTGCAGCGTTGTCATTGATTAAGCAGTAATAAATAATTGTACTGAAGTATGGTGTCAGCTTCATATTCAGCTCAACTGATTTCAAAATGCAAAACTTTCCTCTGAGAAGTTTTTTTCTTCAATGTTAATATAACTTTATTTTCCAGACAGCTTCAGAAATAAATGTTATTAGAATGATCAAAGTGAATCACCCGTGTTTTCCATTTTCAAACAAATATTTGGAAATGCTCATCATTAAGCTATGCGTGAATTTGGTCCAGTGTATTAACTTTTGGAAAATATTTTATACAGGCATGTTTAATCAAGAACAGTGATCAAACCAGTAGCTATACTGGTAGCGAAATTCAGTCTGGGTTAACAGCTTTATTCTGGGCTGTATTCAGTCCATCTTTTTCAAGGAATCTCTTTGAGGTGTTCAGGTTTTAATTAAACATAAAATTGCAATTGGTAGAATGAATTTTATTATGTACTTTATTTTGATTCACCTAATACCATGTATGTTTGGCTTCAAATATTTTCAGTTTTTCATTTATTCCTTGACTTTGTCCTAGAAAAAGTAGCACATACTGTAAAAGTTATAATTGATTAATATTGTATTCTTTCCAATTACCACTATACTTTAAATACTACTTAGATATTCTTACCAAATGATTATATACTGTTCTTAAAATATTTACTCTTTTCAATGGTTGAAGTGGTATTCAGGAAAAATTTACATATAAATTACATCTCTGCCTTGAAAAATGGCAGAACACACAGGACAAAAAGAGGAAAAAAAGTGATTCCCCAGGTTTGCTCTTCTATCAAAGGTGGCTTTCATATTTGTCATTGGCAAGTCCCCAACTTTGCAAAAAACTTTAGACTTTGGAACTGAAAAGTGGATGTTTATTCTACAAGCTGACTTATTTTTTGAAGATAGAGTCACTGTAGAATTTTGTAAACATGGAAAATTCTGATTTTTTTTTTGACAATTGTTTTGGATAGATCCTGATTATTTATATGATGTGAAATCACTCATGCCCCAATAAATGTGTTTTTTATCCTTCTGCCTATGCTGTAGAGAATCCTAGTTCTTTATCACTAGAAAGGAGAAGTAGGATTTCAGGCCCAGTTCCTACACAGATTTACGCCCCTGGGCAAGTGTCTGGTTTAGCTCTCCTTTCTTCTTTTGTGGCTCCTTATACTGTGCAGGTCCTTGCACTTCACTACTGCATGAGTGTTGGTGAGGACTCGAGTGCTGTTGGCTTGCTGTAAAGGCTAATGCAGGGTTCCACTGTCTCAGTTTAATTCCTCTAAAGATTAAAAGTTTTTTTTTTCTTTTTCTTTTTCCCCCTAACAAGATCTGACTTGAAAAAGTAGCCTGAGCTTTTGATACATGAGGATACAAGAATAACAGACTTCTGAAGCAACAATCCAGAATTCTGTCTGATTATTTCTCCTCTTAGGTTTTTTTAAACGCAATTTTTTGCACCTACCTTTAGTCTTTATCATTTTTAAATATGCGCTGAGAGTGCTGTGTGATCATATGATTCAAGACAATATCATAATGCATATCTTAATGGTGTATCATAAGGTCAGAAGATTAAATCTGCAGAGGCTGCCTCTTGACATTTTTCTAAAATTTGCATGTGCCTTTTCTCCAAACTTTCTTATCAAAACTTTTGCAATTTTTCTTACTAAGAAGCACATGCTACACATATGCACACAAAGAAAAGACACTAAATTCCTCCATTTCAAACCCTATTAGCCGCTAGTTGAGGCTGCAGAATCACTGATAGCTACGTAGGCTGGTTGTCCTCCCTTATGTCCGTCATTAGTAGTGTCTAGTGTCTGCAGAATGCTTTGTCGATGGGTTTCACAGCTGTGTGCTGACAGCAGAGGAGCATCGAGATATGCAAGATGTACAGTTCCTTTGACTCCGGGTCATGCAGAGGTGTCCATCCAAAGCCAAAGGATGCTTCCTGCTGAACCTGGAACTTGATTCTAGAGTTATAAGTCTTTACCATTATCTGCTCTCAGCAAGCAGTTAAGAAGCCTTTTGTCAAAATGTCTCATCTCCAGAAACAGTTGCTCAAAATAGCAAGATCTTGCCATCGATTACATGCTATGTTCATTCTTCTAGCTGTCATATGATCTCCTGTTAGTAACCTCGTAACCTCTCTTATGAACCTGGGGGTTGAGTGAAAACTCGGGATGGGAAAGAAAGGTTTCATCTCCTGGGTAGGCTTTCTTATTAATTATGATTCAAATTTCCTGAGTCTTCAGCGTCTTCAGGGTCTGGAGTGATGCTCAGTGTATTGTCAACACTCTGGAGGACAGCTGAACTTCAAGACCAGCATCTTCTGTGACGTCATGAGACCTACAGTATCCAGACCATGGATCCTGCCTCGTACTGCACCAAATGTCTCCCTCCTTCATCTCTCTGTGCTGCACAGGGTGTCATTTTTCCCTTCCCACTTCTGTACTAGGTTTGTCCAAATCCCATCTGTTGTATCCTTGCAACCCACCTACTCTTTACTCACTTTCCTAATTTGGCCCTCTTAAAATAAAAAGGCAAAGAGCTCTGCTCCAGTATATGGTTCAATATTAGGAGCGATAAACTATGGTGTCTCTCTCTCCCAGCATCAGATTACTTTACCTGAACCACGTCATCTGAGCCCTCTTTCATGCCCCTATATACCTGTTCTGCTTTTCCTACTTTTCCTGTTCCCTCCCACCATGATCCTTCCCATTCCCCCAGGCCTCCTTCTTTATTTCAGTCCTCCCTCATTTTGCATCTTACAACCTGTTTCCTTCCCTGTTCCGTGTTCTGCTTTGTGGGAGTCAGGCTGTCTCTTCCTTCATTTGGTATCATTTGGCAGGACTGAAAGCAAGTAAAACCAACATTTTATTGCATTGACACAGAAAAAAGCCTGAGTGGATTGAAGTCAGGTGGTGCTCTCATCTGTCAACCTCTTCTCGATATTGCTCTTCCACCTCAGAGACATGTTTGAAGCAGTTGCTGAACTTCAGTGTTTACAGGCACATCAGGTGGGCTGTATGCTGTAAAGATCCTGGTACTGTTTCAGGTGAGGTCTGATGTCATCGCTAGGTCACCAGCTAGTGGATGGAAGTAAGAGGTGGCTAGTGGAGCAGAAACCATGTCAGGTGTCCAACTTTTCATCATACATCAACACTCTGAGAACGAAAAACGCATAATGCCTAACCTGGTAATGTTATAGCAAATGAAGAAGGTTTGATTGGTGAGAGAAATGGTGATTTGGAAGAAAGAGCATTAATTTCTGATGTGTACTTATAGTCTTTGGCATGTGATTTTCTTCGATATATGTGTTTCTTTAAAATACGAAACAAGCATGTGACCTTAAGCTGTGAAACTTTGAATTGTGTGATTAGCGTGTGGACAAAAATGTAATTGCTGGCGTGTATTTTCATCTGACTTTAAAAACTGTTAGGCAACCTTCCAGTCCCACATTTTTAAATTAAGATTCCTTTGCCACTTTCCAAATAAGTCAATTGTAAAATTGGAAAAAGCTTGTAATGTATTCTGGTAGTTCCTTTGCTGATTATCCTGACAGTGTGATTAATAAAATCACTATGTGATTTTACATCATACAGTCTTGGATAACAACTTTTGAAAGAATGCTTCATTCCTACTCAAATTGAAAATACCTCTGTGTGACATTGTACACTTTATCAGAGAACTTCACACAGCTGCTTCTGTCCATTCTTGACTGCAAAAACCACTGGTTGCACTGAAGAAACAGGAAGAACACTGGTTTTTGTAAAATACTGGCAGTCAGGCCAACAAGCTCTTTTAATGGACTGGAGTGACAGACATGGCAAGTATTTGTTATTCTCCCTGGCAGTTTCTGAGTCACAGAGATGAAAGGCTTTAATGCTGCTGAGGCCGAGGGTAGTCAGAATGGACATGTCCGTGGCGGTGGTGAGACATATTCTGTGGGGTCCCCACGTGTCTGGCTCTTCACTGATGTAGATAGGATTAAGGTTGGGTGATGAAGCAGTTACCATGCCCTGACATCGCGTGGGACACCAACCCGGCAGCTTAGTAGCCACACAACAGTACTTGAGTCTCAGTGTTGAAGTGATTGGTCTGGATTCTAGGTGAAGAACATCCTAAGTCCAAAACTTCACCAACAGGCACACTTTGTAGTCACAGTCCCCTCCGTGAGTCACACAGGGGTTTAAACAGCGATGGAATTACAGAGCAATGGCCACAGGCAATACTGCAGCTGTCACAGTGTCTGAATATCACGGATTCATTAATCACAAAGTTTGTCGTAATGTGATTGTCCCTGATCTGGGGATCTGTGGTTGCCAGCAAGATTGTCAGGATTGCACTTTGATTCCCCATGGCAATAGTCTTTATTTACTGTATAATTAATTGGTAAGTTAAATGGCTGAATAAAACAAGGCCTGGCATTAAGTTTGATGCTGGTTTTGTGGCAGCCCCTCAGGGCAGTGCTCTCCCTCTCAGTGTTCCCAGCATAATTAAATATCATTCATCCTTTGAAGGACTTCCCAGGTAGGAAGGAAAGAAAAGAGAATGGTGGGAGCAGGAGGATGTAGGGGAAATAGAGAGAGCAGAGTGAGGGACCTTAGCGTGGGGGAAAGGGGAAAGCAGGGACAGGATAAGGACAGCATTTGCAGCAGGTAGATGTGGTTAATATAGGTCCTTCACTTGGAGCTGAGAGCAGCTGACGATCTCAAGTGATTCAGAAACACAAGCAAGTCATGGTATCAGCTGAGGCGCTGTAACATATTCTGCATGTTTAAAAACACTTTTCCCTTTAGCTTTCCGGTACCTTATTTTGGTAGATATACTTGTAAGCACTAGGAAAATGTTTCAGAAGGATGGGGGACCATGTTTTCAGAAGTGACCACTGCTTTCAGATACCTCAATTTTAAACATATAACCTGAAATATACCAGGACGTGATTTCACGGGGGTTTGTAGCCACAGCTCCTGTTCACTGTACTTTGAATTTTGGATACAATATTTGTGGAATTTAAACGACAAGTTTACTTTGGATGGGATCCATGCAATTGTCATTCCCCTGCAAAAATACTGGCCCAAAGTGATTTTCCAGTCCCCCTATGATGGCATTAGGAAAAAACTACTAGATTCTGGGTGCAGTCTGTGCATTTTATTAAACTCTGAAAGAAAGTAAAAGAAATATTATACTTCAAGAAGAGCATATGATGCTAATTTACGATATCAAAAGTTTGTTCCAATGGAGTTTACAGGTTCTGATCATGGGACTGTAGTTGATAGAAGTTAAAAAGCATTTTGTAGCTTATGAAGTAAGTTAAAGAACTACAGCTTTGCAGTTTTCATCAAGAATCATTCATGATAAAGAGGGTAGAAATTTACTCTTAACTGAAGGCCTATGACTAATTCAGGCTTTTTTCTCTCTCAGCAAGGATAAAAGGGTAGGCAATGGGTGGCACAGGATGTATTGAATTAAAAAGTTAAAAATACAGAAGTGAGTGTAGAATGGGCCTTGGGGTAACAATCAGAAAGCATTCAAAGAACAAGTCTGTTGATGAGTTTCTATCTAAAAGGTAGGTACTTTGTAGACAGATAGATTAGATAAGGGATCAAATCCTGGAGCTCCTGGATTTAAACTAGCTGAGTTTCTAGCCCAGGGGGACTGCCATTCCTTTTGGGGATCTGTTTTGCTGCTGTTCTCCAAATACTACCTCTCATCAATTACACTGAATATTAATGGCAGCACATGGCAATCCTGGCAAGGATTTGGTAATAATTTTGTGGTAGCTTGCATTTTCTGCAGCTTTGCTGTTGTCAGCCTTCATATATCTGTTTAAAGTACCTGATTTTTACTGCGAGTGTAAGTGCTCAGAGCTAAATTGGGGCTGACTGCTGCCGCTGCTGAGGGCGGGAGGGCCACAGAGCAGAACGTTGCTGCTTTTGACCTGAAAACTTGCGAGCACAATCTCCACAGGGAGCCGCAGCTGAAGGTCTGCGGGGCCCCGAGCACAGCAGTGCCACAGCTCTGGTGTATGTGTCTTTGTGCCTTGCTGAACGTGATCCTGAGCTGGGGACAGGGGGGCCCTTTACCTGATCTTGCTTTTCTTACTTGGATACCTTCATTTCAGTGCTCTGACTGAGCGTCAGCTAAATGTACAATTTATTTACAATGCTGTATGTATTCATTAGTTGTGCAGAATAAAGTAGATATACAATGAGTCTGTGGAAAAAAAAAAAATGAATCAGTAGCTGGAGAAACACTGTTATTAGGCTGTCAGCTGTTCTCAGCAGAGACTTTCAGATACGTGGCACAGCAAACTTCAGCCAAGTGACCTAGAAAGGTGTATGCTTTATCTAGGTGTCAGCCCACTTCTCAGCAATAAAATATCAGAAGTTAATGGTCAGTGGCTGTGTACTGACCTCTGATGGGCCTGCCCTGCTGCAAACAGATTTCTGCTCTTGCCCCGCCTCTGCTAATGTACAGCACAAGCTCTTACAGCTCACATGCACAGGGAAGGAGTTCTTTCACTGGGACAATTTTTATTTAAGTTGGCCTCTTTCATATCTTTCCATAAAACTATCAAGGCTGTTGCTGGTTTACCGGCAGATAGGCTGAGGCTGCAGTCTGCTGAGCTGACCTGGGTTATAGCTGCCTGTTTCACTGAAGTGTCTTGACTGTCTGTACCCTTCTGCTGTCTTCCATACATACCATATGCTCTTTGGCTCATTTACTGTCATATTCTGTGTTTGCATTATGGCAAGTCCTGAGATCTGACTTGGATTTTACACACTACGAGAATACCGCTATTACTATAGTGTTCCTTCGATAGGAGCTGTTGTAATCATCTCTCTGTTTAAGGCTTCATTTCCAAAGCACACTGTAATATTTAATGCTTTGAAATTAGGCTAATTGGAATGTGGATACCACCAGCTCCTACCTCATACAATCACTAATTCTGAAGCACTGCTAGCGATAAAACTGGGGAGGAAAATATTCCAGGTATCTTTTGTAAGATATGGATTCTCCTAGCTTACCACTTCTGTTGGTTTCTAAGTACAACATCAATTCTTAGATCCTTCAGGAATTCAGACATGGTGCCAAAATCCAGCAGGAGCCCACACTTTTCACAACAGTAAGATATTACCAGTCAAAATGCCTTGATGATGTAGGAATTGGGGCTTGCTTTGTCCCCAGCCTGCTGTCTGGTGCTCTCAGGATCTCAGTGGGACCCACAGCCTTCTGAACACATGCATTTTTTTCGAGGAATATGATTATGTTCAAAGATACATGAGTGCTCTGGCATACCATTTTCTGCTGACCTGCTTTGAGTAGTAGGCATGGTTTATCTTGAGCATTCCAGAGGCCCCCTGGAAGGATTATAATGCAATTAATTAACTAAAAGGAATATCATAATGAATAAAGAACAAGATGTTGAATTTTCTTTACACGTGCATCTGCTAGCTTCATAGTGTGAGCAATCTGAGTATTCATTTAATGTAATTTTTCTGTGTATCTCATTTTCCAGATTTCTTCACCTGCCTCCAGAAAGTTCATAATTAAGAAACATAATGAGGCCCACATGTTCATCAGTACTATTGAAAACTCTCATAATTAGTAGCAGGAAAAGGGTGTTACTGTAAGTGCAGATCGACCACTAGTGGTAGATGGGGCATATGTATTGAAAGCAGGTTTTTGGAGATGCAGTATCAACAGTATAGAGCGAATTGGAATTCTCTCTGATGGTTTTCAGAGGAATACCTGGTAGCATTTGTAGCTAAGAGCACCAGCCGGTGAAACTCACTTTGCCCTGTAAAGAAAGAATGTGATCAATAGTGTAATGCATACATATAGATGTATAGATGCATAGAAACACATACATACCTGTGGACACATATGGAGCTGGGAAGTTCCAATATCAGAGGCAAACCAAAAGGCACAGAGTAAACTTTGACATGAATCCATTGCATACTTCTTTCGTTGATTAAGCAGAATCTGGCTCATGATTTCTGACCTGAGTGGTTACTAATACCTCAATGCCATATTGCCTATGTCAGGCCTTCAACCCAAGCTCTTTGATCAGCTTATGATGATATTTTCCCCCTCCCCACCCATACTTACCCTTCTGGATATCAGTGAGGCTGTAATATTTTTCTTTTAAATTTGACATTTGAATATTTTCACATTGACAGTTTGTTTTTGCGCTACAGAATAGATGTTTGTGCCCCCTTTTTCACTTTTTGGATTTTTAATTACCTCCCCTGACTAGCCTAGCCAGCTTGTTCCTAGCAGATTGGTAGGAGATTTCTACCTGCCAAGAAAGAGGCAATCAAAATTATGCAGAACTTCTCTGTACAAACTGGATTAACATTACACCAAGCTCAAGCTTTCTGTTTTATAAAAGATTTACTTCCACAGCCTTTTGATTCCTTCCCCCCCTCCCCCCGCTTCCCAATTGTTGTTTGTGGGATAGACAGGCTTGCTGGAAAAAAAAATATATAATCCTGTCCTTCATTGCCCTTTTAAATTAATTCTCTGTTGTCTGTGAATGACTGAGGCAAATAGTACTTATATTAAAATCTGTAGCCCTGTGGGTTCTGATGATTTCAGAAATCTGTTCAATGCACAGTTCTGGGAAACCATCATATGATCCTCCTGGGCATCAACCTTTTGCAGATTTGTTTACTGTTTTTCTTAGAATGGAAACTTAAACAAGGATCAGATGACTTCCTTAGAAAGTTGGTGATCTCTTTATTAATACACTTATAGCCTTTGGGCTGGCCTGTACAGTTCCATAAAAATATCTGTTCTACTCAGGTGTTTACAATTTCAGGGACATTTTGTGAAATTTATAAACTGAGAAGCAGGTACAGTCTGAGCAGTACTTGCTGGCCTGTTATTTTTTGTTTGGTTGTATTTTTGTTTGTTTGGGGTTTTTTCCTGGAAGCTTTTAGCTGTATAGAATGTCACTTGGTTTATTTTCTCCTGGCAAATTAACTGCAAAGGTTTCTGATTTTCAGCCTCCCTTACTCTTTAATACTTTCTTCCTCTGTTTCCTGATTCTTGTGTGCTAATGTTTGATTCTCATGTATTTTTCAGGCTTACATCTTCTGTGCTTGTCCTTTCAAATTATTTTAAAACTGTTCTTCCAAATTATCTTTTTCTAGATAATTACTTAAACACACTTCTCCAGTAGAAGTTCATCTTTTCTTACCTGAAGCCAGATAGCCTGGTTTGGTTTTTTTCCTCTGAGGCAAGTCTGATTGTTGGCTCTTGTGCTTTTACCACTGTTTGTGGTGATATTCCTAGCGCTGGACTAAAATAAGGGCTAAAATCAAATCTTTGAGCAGACTTACAATGGAAGCATTTTTGTTGTCCTCTGTCCTCACGTATTACAGACAAGAACAGATATTATGATTTGCTCTTTTTAGTAGTAACATGCAAAGAGACACTGGAACAAAGGATTATGTTCAGGGTAATACCAATTTCCTGGTTGTTTTGTAACAAGATTAAGGGAAAGGGTGGGTGGAGGCCAGTCTACCTACTCTCACTAATAACTCTATCATACCCACCGTTACTGGGAAAGAACATAAAATGGAGAGAGGCGGCTGAGCAGAACGGCAATTTGCAGTGACCTGTATTGTTAGGAAACTGTTCGGTTTTTGGAGATCTTCCCCATGAAGTACAGTTACCAAAGACCAAGGAATTTTCTTCTAATGTGAACCTTGTGGTTTAGGAAGTTGCTCTGCAACTCAGTGTTTCACTGATAGAGTGTTTCGCTTTTATCTTGATTGTACATCTCTTCAGTGCCATGGCACAAGAGCACATGACTCTCATGACTGGTGATTCGCAGGGGCTTGTGAGCTGCTCAGATGCTGTCCCCTGGTCCGAGCCCCTCTGTGTGACTTGGTCACCCAAAAGCATAGCTGCACAAAGAAGCTGGCTTGCCCCAAGGTGCCATTCATACCTCACAAAAGAGCAGAGATGTGGCAGGGACGATAAGGGTTATCCCCATCTTATAAACTATTTCCTTTGGCTCCCTGAGGTGTAAGGTCTGAATCTTCTGTCTTGCCTGAATAACTATTTTGGTATGAGTCTTGAAGGTAGGTGGCTTGGTCGCCCCTTCTCCAGTGTGTATCATAGCTAGCACCATGCAATCCCATCACATTCCCGTAACTGCATCTTCTGAAAAGGCATGGCTTTTCCATCAGACCAACCAGTTGCGAGAAATGGACCAGGTTAGCCCCTTTGTTATCTATCCTTAATTAAAATAACATCTCTAAACCTTGTGTGATTTGGAGCATTAAAAACAAATGAGCCAGAAAAGTTAATTACCAAGAAGGGCATGCTTAGAGTAAGATGGAAGACTGATTGTGTATGTGTTGGTTTTGGTTTTTTTTTTCTCCCTAATGGAGGTGATGAAGAGGTTAAGATGAAGTTTAGGAGCAGAAAGGATGAGAGAGGAAAAGGGGCAAGTGTGGATTTTGTTACTGACATTTTAAGATCACGGTCTAGGAGAAAGGTAACTCTGACAAGTTATGAAATGGTAGCTTCTCAATATAATGTGGTTGGTATATTAATTAAAATATATATATTTATATGTTTTGACCCCTAATAAAGTTGGCATGTGAAAATGCAAATTTTGGGGCTTTCTCAATGTTAGATTTTCCATTTGAGGCATTGTGTTTTAGAAAGCAACTGTAAAGAGTAATTATAACATCGAGTGTATTCTTATGCTAGTTTCCATACTCAATTTATTTGTACGTTCCAAAGTAAATCGCTATCATGGGGAATTCTGTATCAAACTCTTATGTTTTAAGTTTAGTGAGGCTTTTGTTATGTTTTGCTTTCAACTTTTAATTGTGGCCATTTGTAATTCATCCTTTGTATGATAATGCATGAGGATAATCCACTAAGAAGAATATTATTCTTCAATTAAACTTGGATGGATGGATGGTGTTTTCTTGCTTCTCTGTAGGATCACCTATAGGATATGCATGAAAAGGAAATGAGTTTATCTAAAATACAGCTAAACCTAATTTAAGTAATGTAGTTACTAGCTGCTCCTAACATCTGTGAAAATAATTTCACTCCAGGCTATTTTAATGTCAGCTTGCTTTTTGGGACTAATTGTGAACGTGCAATAATCACCATATATTATGTAGAATAAGAAAGCAAGGACAAGGTATACAAAGTAGGTTTGCTTGATATCCTGAAATTACTCTTCAGTTTTGCTTTGTCACTTTCTCTATTCATATATTTACAGTTTATATAAATAATCTGTGTCTGTGTTTCCTTTGGCTTGGTGTTCCAGAGAGAAAAAGGAAACATAATATTTTTATGTGAGAGGAATAATTTTCTTTTCAAGAGGAAAGCAACTCTGCTAAGGTGGATAACAGTGAAAAGCCAATTTTCTGAAAAGACCATAGTCTCTTGCAAGCAGCCCACAGGAATTCTAGTTCAATTTAGTATGAACAGCATAAACACTTGAAGCTGAACCAGCGCAATGATCTGTCTGTGGGTGTGTGCACACTTGTCAAACAGTATGTTTGAGTCTTCACTGAACTTTGGATCCAGCACGTGGTGATGAAAACAGGCTGTGCTGGCCATCTACAAGCATGATTCTTCAGCTAATGAGTGTGTAAATGTGCCCACTGTTCATTTCATGTAAATCATCTAGACATGTAATGTAACTCATGGTGGAAGAGGGTCCATAGAACTCATTGTTTAATAACATGAATTGATTAAGACCACCACCTTATTGGCAGTCAAACCACCTTCTGAAATGACTGTAATAAATCAAAGTATAAAACCTCTCCTATGTGTTACTTCTAGCCTTCCTGCGCTGGAAGTGTTGGATTTTGTGCGGTTCTGATTTGAAAAGCAATTCTCCGAAAATGACATAACGAGGCTCCATTTTATATCATCTTTTTGCCTCTTGTAAGTGCACAATTTACAAGTAAAGCAGTATTATTTTTTTATTTTTTTTTTTTTTAACCAGCTGCTAGCATACCTGGGACTGAGGACCAAGATCCTCACCATGGACTGTTAATAGTGCTAAAAGGTCTTCAGGATGAGTCATGTGTTCAGTACCTTCATATTTGCATGTTTATAACAGATCAGAATTAGTAAGCAGTTCTGTTGACTCAGGAATGAAAAGCTTCAGTTTGTGCTGTCTGTGTTAGCTCAGGAGGTTTCATAGGACTAAAGTGCAGTTTTCATTTTCATGTCAGTTGATTACATATTACTCCAGTGCATGTGAAATGTAATATGAAGCTGCACCTTAGTTCTGCAGTGGTATTTCTTTAACATTTCCCTGTGGAAAGCTGTGGCCTGCCTTGTGGCAGTTAGCTGCCAGAAACTGGGATGGGCTGGTTGCAGCTGATTCTTACCCGCAAAAGGCACCGAGTGGCATGAAGCTGCTGGTAGAATGAGTGTGCTGGAGGAGTATAATAAAGAGACTACAGAAAATGGTAGGATGATGCAAAAGACAGGGTAAAGACAGATGTCTTTCTAGGATTCATGGGGCTGAACTGTGGTGCAGAGTGCAGTTTGTTGCTAGAGAGAGCAGTCGTGATGCTTAATACTTAAACAGAATGGACCTGTTGAATAAGAACTTTCCCACAGACAATCAGAGTTTTTAAAGGTATTTAGGTGCTGACCTAATCCTGATTTCAGTAGGAGTTAAATGCTTAAATAACACATCTGACACACATCGATGTCTTTGCTGTCTTCTATGCTACTATTATCTGCATAGGCATCTAAATGGTAGGAAGTGCTGTGCAAATAAAGATACACTGAAAGAGAATATCCTCATTCATTATAAAAATGACCTTTGGAAAATACATGATGTATTAAAAAAATTGCTGTCAAGGTAATATGACCTACTACACCCATGCTAGACACCAATTTAAACAGAAATCCTGGTTAAATTGCATTTTAATGCCAATGTCACTTTATTCCTCCTTCCTCTGTGTATTTATCAAGCAGTGATGTACAACTGACAGTACTACTCAATGGCAGATAATTTTGTTGTTAAGCATCAGTGTCCTGGCTAGAATTCTACATTTTCCATCAGTCTTTGTTGTCAGGTTATTATAGATTATCCATGGTTGTTACAGTGTTTCTGTTACTTAATGGCATGTGGTAGATATGACACAATATCTGATATGACGGTAGACACAAGCATTTGTGTTGTGCTTTAAACATCACTACTGTCTGACAGTTTAGCTCTCTCAGCATCTGGCATGCAAATGTTACTGGTCAATGTCTTAAATTAATGTGAAGCTATCCTAAGTAGGTGTTCATTTGAATGTCATTACCTTAATTGGTCTGCATAGACTTACGGCAAAATTATTAAGGCTATTGTAATGTTGCAGAGAAGCAGTAGGTTGAAAACACTGCTTGTAACCTGTGACTGTAAATGTATTCCTAAGCAATTACAAAAGATATGTAGTTCTCGGAGTTTAGGCAGAAGTATACTGTGATCCCTCAAAGTACCTGAATTATTGTAATGCCAAATGACCCATAATTTGACAGTTAGTTGTTGGGAAGAAAAAAGAGGGGAAATCTTCTTTTTTTTCTTCACATGAAGATGAAACTGAATTCTTCAATAAAATGCATTCTCCCCACTCTGTGTGGTAGTACTTGCAAGTTAAAAGGACATCTTTGATCCCAAACCGGTTGTTTTTCTAGTAGCATTTCCCTGAAGTTTTCTTAGGGATTTTTCTGAGTTCCTAGAAAACATGAAGTGTTCACTTCAGCTAGTTAAACAGGCTTTCGTTGTTATTTTAAGAATATGAACAGTGATACGGTTTAATTAGAACACAAAATATGAAGAATGGAACTGAAATGGTATTTTAAATTATTCTTAACTCTGAATATTCTGTCACTTTTACAGCATGCAGTGTACAAGCATGTAGAAGAAGCATTTTGTCTGATGCAAATTCTTTGCAAATTGTTCTTTGAAGGCACGTGAGTGATGGCAATGAACTCTAAATTGATGATCTGCCCTGTATGGCTTTCACATATGAAAAATGCATGGTTGGTCACATCCTTAATGGATGCTGTTCTTTTTTTGCTTCATGTTTTACCCATAGACCACTACGTCAAGCTAATACAAATTCAGTTTCAGAGCATGTTCCATCTATATGATACAGTCTCTTAAAACTTCAGATTTAAACTTCTATGTAAGGCAGGGATTAAAGAGACTGTTTTTGCAGCCATAGTTTGTGATTGACCAGAATAGAGCAGCTGTAGCTCTGGGCACAGGAATGTACTTCACAGATAGGACAGTGAGTCCAAGACGCAGATCTCTAAGGATACAACCTTGGGGTTCCCTGTTGACTTAGCTAAAAGCATCGAGCTATTTAATTCTTTACCAAACTTGGGCCTAAAGCCTCAATATTTGACAAACACCTGAATTCTGGAATGGTATGTGCAGGTATTCATCTTACCTTTCTTGATCCCTTATGGCAGAGAATTTCAGAATGTCCCTCTTCTATCTTTTTTTAAAATTTAAATGTATTTAATTTAAAATATTAGGCTTAAATATCTAAAATATTCAGCTGACATTATTTTGTCATCACTACATATAAATACAGCCTGTAACTGTGAGCTTTTCAGCCTATATGTTCTGTAGCTGGTAGTCCTTAGTGGCTATAAAGGAGTTGTAATCATGTAAAAAATGTAATTAAGGATTTTTTTTAGAAAAATACATGTACTTTTTTTTAGATCGCCCATAATGGCTCCAGTGTGTAAACATGTAATTATGGAGTTTTCTTAAATGCTTACTATTTACTGAATAGGCCGTGAGGGCTACAGAAGGAGCTCTTTATTGCTTTGCAGATCATTGAACTTATAGACTGCATAATAGCTCCTTTGAAGCCAACATGCGCTATTTTAATGTGGGTGCTGTGTGGAGTCCACATGCCCACGTCCCATTTTAAAGAGAGAACAGTAAAATGATATTCTCCTAATAGAAAAAGCAGTTGTTCCACACTATGGGAGGCTTCAAATGTTGTTTTGAAGAACAGAAACCCTTACTGATTTAGGAAGATATGGTTTAGGTTTTCGTTTAGGTATTTTGAGACTTTTATTTTTAGGCTGTATGACCCAGATTGACATTTTTGCAGCTAAATAGTGACTAACTGAATATAGAGCTTCATAAAAGAAAATATTGACATGATTTAACATTTGGGACATGAACAAACCAATTTTAATCTTTAGGAATCTGATGCTGTTAGGCTTTGAAGTGCTGGTATGGGAAAGTTGCCAAGCTGGGGATCAGGAAGGGCAGACATGGTATCAAGAGTATATCTCCTCTGCCTGTTGTTACTGGTAGTAGTCAACAGTGTTTTCCTTCTGTTCAACTTCCCAGTTTCAGTCCTGGAGCTGATCACTGAGGTGCCTGACATGCAGACCACTGAGCCTTTGGGGCCATGCCTAAATAAGTCTCTTTCCAGGCCAGAGGTGAACAGGGAGAAGGCAGGACCAATTTTCTGCATTAATGGGGGAGAGAAATGCTGTGGAGATACGCGGAAGCAGGGCATCAGGGAGAAGCACCATGTTTGAAGCACTTGCCAGACTGGAGGGTGAATCTAGCTGGCAATCTGTGGCAGGGAAGAGAAGCATCCCACAGGTGGTATGGAGACAAGGGTGGGAGGAAAGAAACGCCTTGTTAGTTCCTTCAGAAATCATAGTATGGTTGATTCTGTGTTCTAAGAGCTGGCAGCAAATATAAGTTAGTTGAAAGAAGCTATTTTTGCAGTAGAAAGGGGAGAAAATGCACAGTATTGTGAAGACCTCAGTAGTGTTCCTGAGCAATGTGGGAACAGAAGATCAAAGCTTCCATTTTCATAATTTCATTTAGCTTCTCTGATATGTAATTAGCTACATCCAGATGCCCGAGAAATTATGTCTGAAGAGTAAAAGTGATACGAATTCTGAGTCTGACAAGACTAATGAGCTAAAAAGCAGCTCGTATTCTGATGACTGAGAAGAGGGTATTGTTCTTTTCTTCTTTCATAAGAGCTTGTGTCTACCAAGTGCCTCAAAGCAAAATCAAATTCCATCTCAAAGCAAATCTTTTTGCAAGGGAAAAGAGATGGGTCATGTCAATAAGTGTATTCTACATACCTTAATTTCATGTGCATTTTTAAATAAAAAAGTTGCTCACAAATGAGGAATGGATGAGTTTGGAGAATAACTGTGCCTAAATATGAACACTAGCATTCAAGTTAGAGAATTTAATTAAGATAAAATTTCTTAAACTGCAGCAATCTGTTAAGATATTTGAGATGAGTGTATTGTGAATGAAGCGTTTGCTGTAATGTCAACATGCATGTCAAAGTTAGATACAGCACCATGAATTAGGAATAACAACACTGTCAAATTTTATGTATGTCTTTCATTTTGTTTTTATGATGTAGTGTAATGATGTTTCGTTAGCTGACTAATTTGTTGATGTTCTACTGTATACAAAAGGGCCATTAGATGCACCAACATAAAAACATTTCCTATCTGTCATTCACACAAGAGTTTATTAAAAGGCAACATTGTGGATATTTGATTGGTTCCTAATCCAGTTTGTAGTTTGTTACTAGTGGCACTAATTGGCATTGACTTGGTAGGGATGAATAATGTTCCTCTCTTCTTAGCCCTTGAACTGGCTTTTCCAGAACCATCAAATCAGCATACAGGTTGCACTGCTTTTACCTTTTATTGAAACTGTTGCACTGATAAGACAGGCCCTTGCAGCCTAGAGCTTTTCAGAATTGCACTCTTAAAATATGTAACACAATCATATATGCAAGTAAAATATAAAGAAAAGAGATAAAAGAAAGCAGCTCCTCCTATACTCAGCTTGGTTTTTTTTTCCCCTCAAAGAAACTGAAAATTGCTAGGCTTGAAAGTGAAAGAGGTAAAAAGAATGACATTTTAGTCATCCGACTTCTAAGTCTATATCTCATAGGGACAGGTGGGTAGGCAATTTCATGTCCTTCAAGATGATGTCTGCATTCTGAAGAGCCCTGTTAAAAAGATTTTGTGGAGAGAGGACCGAGAAAAGCCAAAATATCCCTTTCCCTGGGAAGTGGCATGTGAAATGGCGCTACGTATTTAAAGATGACCCATCAAAATAAAACTACTTACAACTGCAATGGAGGAGGAAAAAGTGAGTTGTTCTCTGGAAGTGTATGTCCAGTTCAGACATCTGTCTTAGGTTGAGATGAATTGTCCACAGGATAAACCTATTTGTTTCCACTCACCACAGGCAGCATAGAGTTTCTAGTTTAGGTATAACCAAATTATTTATAGAGGTTTGAAGTCAGATGGTACACATTTCACCATGACTGTGTTACCTATCAAAGCCTTTGTGCGCCACTTTTAGCACATTGTTTATTGAATGTATTGCTCAGAAATCTCCATAACCTTGTGTCGTGGTTTAACCCCAGCCAGCAACTAAGCACCACGCAGCCGCTCGCTCACCCCCCACCGGTGGGATGGGGAAGAGGATCGGAAGGGCAAAAGGGGAAAACTCGTGGGTTGAGATAAAAACAGTTTAATAACTAAAGTAAAATAAAAAAAAAAATAGAACAGTAGTAATACAAAGCAAGCAGTACACTGTACAATTGCTCACCACCCGCCGACCGATGCCCAGCACGTCCCCCAAGCAGCGATCGAACCCCTCCCCGGCCAACTCCCCTGCTTATATACTGAGCATGACGTCACGTGGTATGGAATAGCCCCCGCCCAGTCTGAGTCAGCTGCCCCGGCTGTGCCCCCTCCCAGCCTCCCGTGCCCCTGGCAGAGCATGGGAAGCTGAAAGGTCCTTGACCAGTGTGAGCACCACTTAGCAAGTACTTAGCACTACTTAACAAGAACCAAAACATCAGTGTATCATCGACATTGTTCTCAACCTAAACCCAAAACACAGCCCCATACCGGCTACCAGGAAGAAAACCAACTCCATCCCAGCCAAAACCAGGACACCTTGCGTGCAACAACTTTTAGAAATTAATACTGTTGCCGTTGGTAAGGCAAACAAAGAAAATCATTGTGTGTTCGGTGTAAAGCCTACTGTGTCAATGTAAGCAACATTTCAAAATGCCTCTCAATAGAACACACATCAGTAGAAAGTGTATGGAAAGCCTTTCATCCTAGCAACTAACATTTTGCTAATCTGTTTTTTATTCCCACACTGATTCTTCCTTCAACTACATGGATAAAATCATACTCTGTTCCCCATCTCCCAACTCTGTTAATCCCCTTTTGTTTTGTAAGCAGCTCCAATAAAAGAGATAGAGTTGTATTTCCAATATAATTTAAATCAATCAGTGTTTAGAACTGCTGTTTGGGGATTCCCTATTAAAAAATACAGCAAAAAATAACATGTACACGAAGATCACATTCAAAGTCCTCAGACTGTGCCTAGTTTCAAAATACTCTTGTTTGTAGCATATATAAACACCAAAACCATCTCTGAATTCTTCAGCAATGAAGTTTTGTGTCATTTTACTAAGGAGTATTTTTTTGCAGAGGGAGAAAACTTCTCTTAGACATAAGATCTTTAATATCTCAACCTCCAGATGTAGGCAGGTGAAGCATCCTTTGCAGTGCACTTCATAATAAAATAGTGCCATGGGGAAAGTATAGCTGCTAGGAAACGTGGGTGGCCTGGAAAGCGCCAGGACGTTGGACACAGCACCCGAAGGAGAGCTGGGTCTGGAGCTCTCCTCGGGAGGAGTGGTCATCCCAGGCCACAGGGGACCACAGGGAAATGCTGAAGGTGTGTAGGTAGGGCTGCACATGGTGGGAGCCATTCAGTCAGACAGACTGACGTGGTGGGGAGAAAGGCTGTCATTAAGCATGCCAAATGGTCAGTGTCGTGTAAGCTGGGCACATGTATTGAGATTCCTTCTTCCTGTTCATACTCCCTCCTGCCTCCACCCTGTTTTCCTTCATTCCTTCCCCTCCTACTGGAGAGGAGTGGAGGATGGATTGGAGGAAGTAGTTGGGGAGGGTCAGTCAGGTCACAGAGAGTTGAGATTCAGCATCTCAATGCAGTCACTACATTTTATCCAGCTTCAGTCTGGAGAGATTTTCTTCTCTGGGCTATGCACAAAGATTCACTGTAGTGATTCTGTTTCCATTTCTGCCTTGTGCCCGAACTTGTGGACTTACTTATATAAAGTTATTTGTGTTTATTCTTATTTTACTTTAAGCACTACCGAGTACTACTTTATTCTTTCTCTGATTCATCTTTGCCTTTCAAGGCCTACTGATTTTGAAAATGGCAGCATGCTACTGAGCTCCAGCCATACATCAGATATGTTTCTCTGTGTTTATGACTTACAAGCCTGTGACTTGCCCAGGGTTGCCAAGAAGCTAATTATATCAAGTCATTATTTCCTTCTGGGGTATAATTCTCATCAGCGCATACTGGTATTTTTATGAACTTACTGAAAACCCAAGAAAAAAGAAATCTGAACCTGTTCATGGAATAGTGGCATTAAACCCAGTCCCCAGTAAATAACAAAAAATTGTAATCAGCCTCTTCAGGTACCTTAAGAGTCTTGAGGGAAAGGACATACCGTATGGATTGGTTAAAAAAGAGAAAGAATTGGGCTTCCAGTCACATTTGGAAAGCATTTTGGAACTGCGATTAATGGTATTAATGGATCTCATGATTAGCTGCAAAACAGTTTGCTGCATTGGGGAAAAAGTAGTGATTAAGACATTGTAGAAGGAGTTAGTCCCTTCTCTGAGTATTAGGCTAGGAATGAAAAAGAGAGAGATTTGCAAAATGGTTTTTTTATAAACCAGGCTATCTGAATGAACATCATCCAGGCTGGCAGTTATGTGTCTCCATTTATTTAAAGGTAGATTGGTTGCCAGTGGGTTCTTATGGCACCTTTGTCACTCTGAGTTTAATTTAGTGGTCCAGATCTTCTGGGACATTTTAACTCTAATGACAGAAAGGTCTGGGATACAGTATCATCCAAGCCAATTGTGAATTTCCTGCAATGTGCCCAGCAGCCCTGACTGGGCAATAAGTTGTGGTTTCAGGTGTATCAGCAATAAATCGGCACAGACATTTTCTGTCAGAATGGTTTTTCAGAAAAGAGAGTGCTTCATCAGAATTCCAGTTTGGGTGAAATTTGGAGAGTGAACCATATACAAGCACCCACACTCTCTTACCCAGATACGTCTTCCTGGGATAGCTGGTGTTGAAACACCTCCGTAACAGATGAAACTCAGGTTAGTGTCTCTGCTATGCTTAATTTAAAACTTGGTCTCCCAGGTCTCATGAAAGTGTTCAGATCTCAAGACTATTTGCTGTTCAGTATTGTTGCCTTAGTTTGTTTTAAGATTTTCTTTAGTTCCAATGCTGAATGTAGAAAGATTTTGAAACCTCGATATTTTTGTGGGAGTAAAGATCTGCTTCTTTCCCCATTCTGTATTTGCCAGCTAGTGTACAGCAGAGTGGTCCCAAAGCTGTACGTCCAACTTGCCAGTTGAATAGCCAGTACAGATTTCAGCAGGCCTTCCCTTCTACTGTGCCACCTGGAATCTGGGGACAGCACAGGATCTCTGTTGTTAATGCTCTTGAAGAGGCATACAGTTTGTTAACTTTGTTTTGAGATTGTAAGAGACTGGAAGGAGTTGTAAACACTACTGAGGGAAAGAAAATGATTAAAAAAAAAAGAAGAAACAAAAGCAATGGTGTCATCATTCAATTTGACAAGGGAACAGCAATTTGGTTTTGAGCAATGTACCTAGAATTGTTGTCACATCCTGGCTCAGGAAGGTGACAGCTCAGTTCTACCTATGGAGTATTGGGGCATGGGAACATTTGACAAGGCTGCTTAATTTATTGGTATATTTTAACAAGCTTGTCAGGCAACTCCAAAGCTTGGAGTGAGGAGGGGTTGCAGAATAGTGAACTTTTGACATAAAAACTTGTGCAATGTTGCTGAGCAGCACACGGAACCCTAGCTTCAGGTTTTGGCACCTGAGAAATTTGTAAACATTCTGATGCAGCATTGGTGGTTTTGTTGGGTTTTTTAGTTTAGTTGTTGTTTTTTTTTTAAGCTATTTGTGAAAACAGGATAGAAAAGTTAAATGTTATGGGCTTGATCTTCCACTAGCAATGCGTAGAAGTGGAACCATTACAATTAATGAGCCACATAAATTTACCACTAATGTGCATTCTGGTCTGCATTTTCTTACCAAAATTCCTGTCATTAAACTGGAATGAGTTTTGTCCTTAGGATGTTTCAAGCAGGACTTGGGTGACTTATAGGCTTTGTAGTGATTCTATGCATGACTTGATTTCACTTCCAGCAGAGCACAGAGCATAAGTTAGATAGCTAGATGACCTAAACAGGAGCATATGGAAACACTATTCTGTAAGTTTTCTGTTGGGTTCTTAGTCCTCAGGTTGGCAGAGGTGCAGATTATCATATGTGCAGGACAGGTAGGGAAGGAACTGGGTGGTTTCTATGAGAAACAGATGGTCGATCATGCCAGAATGTATTTCTTTAAGATCCTTTATTCAGTTTCGTCTCTTCTGTTTTCTTTGTCTTCACTCCAAAATATCTACAACAGAATCTATGAAGAAGTCAACAGCTTCTCCCCCCCCCCCTTTTCTTGTATTTCTGTCACATCAATCGTGAATCTCAGGAATCTAACCAAAATATAAACAAGGCATCATATGATTCCAGTGGAAGATGAAAATTTCCATTCTCTTCTTCAATTTTAAAGTTTATGTTCCTTTCACCTGTTGGATCTCTGATCCTTTCAAGTGTTTCAGAATTTGACAATAAAAACATTTACCTACAGGGAAAGGAAAATAAAACCCAAATCCCAAGACTTTAGCTCCTTACCTGACATAAAACTTAATAGAAAGGTTCAATTAACCTGACCCAGGCTCTTCTTTGATAGACCGCAGTTGATCCACCCTATCCAAAAGACATTAGTGTGCCCAGTGTCTGGAAACACCATCTTCTGCTTTTAGGAAGGTTATTGTACCAGTTGTTAGGTGTTTTCTGTTGAAAGAAAAGTATTACATTTTAAAATCTTTAGTCTAAACAAGCTGCCAGTAGTCATAGAAGGGTTTCGCCCTCTTCCTCAGCTCTCCGTCTCTGTAATTAGGACTGGGTTTGAAAACTGCATGATTGGCTTTCATATTTGTGTCAAATCACAGGAGGAATAAGGTAAAATAATTTTATCCTGCCAAGAAACATTGCCTCAAAAACAGTAGACAGCTAACAAAGTGCTGATTAGACTACTTGAACTGGGAGTTGGGTGAAATTCTTGAGCCACATAAAATCACATTTGGTGATTGCTGAGTTTAACGCTGCTGTAGGAATTATGCCACGACCCTCAGCAAGAAGGTCAGATGGGTACTACTGTGGCAGAGTGGGTCAGAAGGCGAAGGGATCTGTGAGAAAAGGATCTCTCTGGAACAAATACGGACTTCTGAAGAAAGCATAGGATTATATGTCCAAACAGCTGACAACTATTATAGAAGACACAACTGGGAGGAAGCCTGTACCTTAGCACTGATAGTGAATATCCTATAAGAAAATGCAGCTCTGTTAAAAAAGAAGTAGGAGCAAACACTTTAAACTGCTGTATTACTCAGAGCTAAAATGAGCTAATGAGATATCATATATATTACGCAAGGAGTTTAATAAAAATCTCATAACAATTTGTGTAACTTGGCAAGAGAATTTGTCCCAAATGGAAGGAAAGATTATCCTCTAGTTGTTATTGGGAAAAAAAAAATTGAAATAAATACAGGATATACCCAGGAACTGTGCAACATACCTTAATAGACTATTGCAGAGAAGAGGTTATATGGAGTATACTTAGAAAAGTTGTACCTAAGTAAACAAAGGCATGCCTTTCTAGCTCACACTCCAGAGATTTTTGTCTATTCTGGATAAACCCTAGCTAGTATTTGTGCATTACCCTATGCATGAGAGGGACTAAATGTCATTTTGGGGAAATACTACAACCAGAATGAGACATTAAATAAAAAACAGGTTACAAAGGCATTTGCAGTAGGAAAATAAGACAGTGAAACTTCTCACCTTATGAAGACAAAAAAAGTGGATTTGACAAATACAGTGAGTTGCTTCTCATTCCCAAAAAGAGTGGTCCTTCTCTTAAGAGGTAGTACCCCACTGCATTTGCAGAGTGATTTTGTACCACTAAGGGATAAAAGAATGGTCAAATCCATGATCCATACAGAGAACACTAAAACAGCAATGTTATTGATTAAGACTACATTTCCTTTTCTCTTCACATATTTGAAGTAATTGCTTGGAATAGATTTTTTTGAGAGCTCAATAAATTAAATATAATCCCCCTACACCTTAATAATGTAAAAACTATGACACAATAAAATAATAGAAATCTCATCTTTTTAATGTCTCTCATCTTATTGTTTAAACACAGTAGTGAAGTGAGAGGTAAAGTTCAGAAGTGTTAAACATGGAATGGTTCAAAGGATATTGCATGCATATGCCAAAGAACATATACTCTTCACAGTTTGTGATATATATATTTTAAGACATGCTGTTGAACCAGCTGGAAAAGTTCCAACATACCTTTACTGGATTGCAAACTTTACTGTGTGTAGACTTTTCACTGGGAATTTTGCTACATTAAAAAAAAAAAAAGGGTTTCCAGTTGGTATTTCAATAGCAGCTGACTAAACGGGCATAAAGTATTAAGCATACAACCAAAGTGTTAAAGGGCTTCTGTGTAGTCAATAACTGTGCCTGCTAAATTCCTGTCAGGAAAAAATGGTGCAGAAATGCTCGTTATTTTTTCCAGTTTTGGAGTAAAGCTTATTTTTGAAGTATCTTAGGGTTTTTGTTCCATTATTCTGTCAAAGATATTAACACAGGGTCTCAATTATGTTTCTTGGTTAATTACTGCTTCAAAATGGGCAAGTGATGAGCATAAAACATCTTTGCGCTTAATCCAGAGAGATGATTTTGCAATAAATGTAATTTTTCAGTGACAGAGCAATAGGTATCTTTTGAAAGCTACTGTGTAAATACTTTCTGTGGCCTTTCTGTAAATGTCCCTTCTTTTAATTTTTGGCAATGTTTTTCAGCAGTGATTGAAACAGAACTTTAGCTACCAAACAGAACTGGTTAAATTGAAACCTCCCAGAGCTGTCTGTGAGTTTATATTTTCTCTGCAAAATACTGTGCTTGAATCCCTACAGATTCTTTAGCTTTCATCCTACTGAAGTGAAGCAAATAGGAAACATATATTCTGGCTTCCAAGACAAATCAGCAGAGTATCTTTGTAGCTCCATGCAGACACCCAAGATCTTCTTACAGTTTTCTAATACTTACAAAAGGATATAACTACTTTTTTGGTCAGCATTACACTGAAAGTAGATAAATGCAGATTTAGAAATGGAAGCCACTCCACAGCAGTACACCATTATAAATGTGTAACAAAGCTGCATTTTTGCCATGCCCTGTTTGACTGTTTTCATAGCTGTCAGTGCCTCTTCCTTTTCTTCCCCATATATAAGTACAGTAACTTGACTTAGATTCATGCACAGAAATCAGTCTCTATTGTTAATGTTCTCTCCACATCTGCTTTCACCTGTTTGTGGATATGTGAATCTGAGAGTTTGACTTTTGTAAAATTTTGCTCATAATATGCATTAGTAATCCATTAGCCTTAATCATTTGTTTAGCCCAAAATGGGTTTCCATTAGCACCCTTGTGGAAACTAAAATGGAAAAATGATTTGCTCATGGAAGGCAGAAAAGGAGAAATACAGAGAGATGAGTGCTTTCCTGATCTGTATATCTTTCTAATCAGCCAGCTGGAAAATAAGACTAATATAAGCATGGTCATTGAAAAAATCAGGATTGCAGACTACTCATGCTGTTTTCCACAGGACTCTGTAGAGGTTTCATTCTTTGATTCTAAAATGATTTCTTACAGCACTGTAGATATTCATGACATGAAAGATGTTATTTGGTAACAAGTCAGCCACTCTAATTTAACTCTCTAGCAACATAGTTATTCTTTCACAGTCAATTGCCAAGTGAGTTATGATGGTTGAAGGTGAATAGAGAATTTCCTTTAAGACAAGGATTTACTAGTCTTTCAAAGGGTTTGGAATTTTTTCCTTTTCATTCTCAGATGTTGCTTCATTTTTTTTTTTTGTCATATTATATAAAATGCTCCAGTATCAAGGAGTTCACAGACAAGGAATGGAAAACGTCTACCCTCAGATATACTACAGCCTAATGCTTTTCTCTCCTAAGGTCTATTATATCCTGATATCTAACCTTTTACTTTGCCTAATTTCATGTTCTTATTCCTTATTAAGCATCCTTTGTCAGAACTAGTCAGCGTACTTAGCCTGTGTACTCATTTTTCTCTGCAAGGTATATTGAATGCATTTGTAATAGTGTTTAAGTTTGCATCAGAGTGTGCTTTTGAAGTGAATCTCCTGTTCATTTCCAACCTCAGGGCTATGGTTCAGAATGAGGATTTCAACTGGATCCCATTTGGATCAAACTAGACCAGGATTACCACGTGCAAGAACCTCGCGTGCTCTTGTTATGAAAGCAAACTCAGGCCTTGGGACAGGATTAGGGCTAGTTGAAAGTAAAAACCTCTCAAATGTGTGGGCATCAGGTCCTCAGCACTGTTTTGCTCAGCAAATCTGCTCCTATTAGTCTTCACTACACACTAGTGTAGATGGAGGCATTTAGTCCTGATTCCAGTCGCACTACACCTAATGATGTCTTATGCAGAAGGATTTGTTCTTAGAGATTACACCTCTGCTAGCTGTGTCTGGATTTCTGAATATCCCAAGTTAACATATATAAAATGTTCTTTTAGTTTTCTTGTCTATCTCATAAGTATTTTCAGTTTCTTCTCTGTATTCTTACTAGTTATCTTTTTCTGTGTATGTTATAACTCTCCATGGTATTATAGATGCATTATTTGTAAGGAGAAAGATTGCTGGGCTGTTTCGTGATATTGTCAAGGATCTACAGGCACTATTGCTTTCCCCTCCTTTAAGTCATTATAAACTTTTTTCTCATTTGTCTTTCATTAATATTCTTAGCATCTCTACTGTAGGCTAGAACTGAGACTCAGGAAAATTGCACTCTGGGTCCATAGGCTGTACCATGGGCCTCATGGATGCCCTTGGCCATATCATTTACTGCCGTGTATGGCTGTTTCTGAATCTCTGAGAGAAAGAAGTAAGTTCTGCCCAAATTTATTAAGTTTTGAGATGTATAAATTAAAGTGCAGGCAAAAGCTTGATGTCTTAATTACTAGTGATTTTCAGCCACCTTGCTGAATATACTATTCTCTTAAAATGTAAGAAGATGATGTTTTATAGTATCCTGAGCAAATACATAATATTAAAAAAAATCAGGAAATATAGGCAACTTACTACATTGTTGTATCTTTCTCACTCCTCTAATCTTTTTTTCCTCTTCTGTGAGGATGGATTAGAGATATTATGTAGTCAGAGAGGAGTTCTGATAAGGCTTCAAAGAATAATATCAGACATTAGTATCATACAATAAAATCGTCTGGAAGAGGATTGCTACTTTGCTGAAAGAAATAGAATTGGATGCTTCTTGGTCAGTAGGCTTTCCTTTTCTCTATCAGCTCCAAGGGAAAGAGAGAAGTATGTAAGCAGAAATGGTAGAAACATGGTAGAAACACATTGTCATCTATGTGAGTATTTCCTCTGGGTTGTTTTTGGGTGGGGTTTTTGGTGGTTTTTTTATTGTTTGTGTTTTTTTAATGCATACTTTGTGAAGTCAATGCCATAATTTAACATAAATCCTTGTCTTTATCTCTGTGGTGAAGGTGGAGCTGACTGAAAATGTTAGACAACTTAGGCAATGCTGAAATAAAGCAGCTGACACTGGCAGAAACAAAAGCAGTCTTTTTTTCCAGGCGAAATTACTGGTACTGAAATAACATTTCAACAATAAAACATAAAAGTGATACACAGTGGGAGATCATTAAAAAGTATCCTGTCACTTGAATCAGACCATGTATTGTAATGCAGATTATATTGATTTGCTGGAAGTTTCAGATTGAAACTAGAGTTTCCCCCAAGTGAGCACAGGTACTAAATCTCTTTGAATTATGGTGGCAAGCAGCAGGGTAGTTGGTACGTCTCTCTTACCAAAAACTTGAGATCAGAAGCTTATTAGCAGGAGGTTTTCAGACTTATTTCTGAAAGCTCAATAAATTATTAACCAACTGTATTCATACTATTTGCAGTAGTGCCGATGGATAGTTTTTTTAAAAAGAGCAGTGCTGTGCTGTGCCTTTATTTTCATTGTAAAGTAGAATATTATTCATGTTGTTCTTTTCAAAGATTAAGAGACATTATCTCAGGTAGAGGCAAGATACCCTTTCCCAAGATCTCAATTCAAATCTTCCACATTATGGTTTCCTGCAATTACCAAGGCTGTAAGAGCATTCCTTGTTGTTGCTTTTTGAAAATGTCCTAACTTTATCAGTTTTACCTTTGGTAGTGTCGTGGTTTAACCCCAGTTGGCAACTAAGCACCACGCAGCCGCTCGCTCACTCCCCCCCCGGTGGGATGGGGGAGAGAATCGGAAGAGTAAAAGTGAGAAAACTCATGGGTTGAGATAAAGACAGTTTAACAGGGAAAGCAAAAGCCGCGCGCACAAGCAAAGCAAAGCAAGGAATTCATTCACTACTTCCCATCGTCAGGCAGGTGTTCAGCCATCTCCAGGAAAGCAGGGCTCCATCACGCGTAACGGTTACTTGGGAAGCCAAACGCCATCATGCCGAATGTCCCCCACTTCCTTCTTCTTCCCCCGGCTTATATACTGAGCATGACGTCATATGGTATGGAATAGCCCTTTGGCCAGCCCGGGTCAGCTGTCCTAGCTCTGCTCCCCCCCAGCTTCCCGTGCACCCGGCAGAGCATGGGAAGCTGAAAAGTCCTTGACCAGTGTAAACTCTACTCAGCAAGAACCAAAACATCACTGTGTTATCGACATTATTCTCATCCTAAATCCAAAACACAGCACTCTACCAGCTACTAAGAAGAAAATTAACTCTATCCCAGCCGAAACCAGGACAGCATCCACCCCTTATTCCATACCATCTACTTCATGCTCAGGTCCCACATTATCCAATACATCCTCATTAACCACCACCCCCCACCCCTTCCCATCCTTTGATACAATACACAGGTATCATTCCCTTAGTCTATGGACCACCCCTGTGAAATGTCTGTAAAATGTCCATAAGCATCCACAAATGTCCACATAATGTCCATTGAGTTCATTTAGTCCATGACTTTGGGCTCCATCTGTGATGGTGGTCACTCAGGACAGGAGAGGTCGTGTGTTGCGTGGAGTTATTGGACACCAAGCCAGCTCAGGTCAGGTCACTGCTGCACTTGCACTGCTTCTTGTAAGGCTTGTCCTCCATCGGTTCAGATGGTTCCTGCTATGGTAATTCCTATAACATGCAACTCAGATCATGGGTTACAACAATTTAAAGGTATTTCCATTACAATCTCCCCCCCTGGCCCCTTTGGGCCAGGTTATAGGGTTTAACATCGCAATGAACTCCTCCCCTTGCTCCTAGCCTGGCTAGCAACAAGGGGTTCCTGCTATAGTAATTCCCATAACATGCAACTCAAATCCTGGGTTACAACAATTTAAAGGTATTTCCATTACAGTCTCCACCCCTGGCCCCTTTGAACCAGACCATTGGGTTTGACACTGCAGTGGAGTCCTCCCCTTGCCCCTGCCCCAGCTTGGACTTATCCACAGACTGCAGGCCCCTAGGGGTTTACCTGCTCCAAGTGGAGCCTTATCTATGAGCCACAGTCTCTCCGGGGGTATACCTGCTGCGGCATAGACTTATCCACAGCCACAGTCACTTAGAGGTGCACCTGTTCCAACATGGCCTTCTCCATGGGCCGCAATGCCTTCAGAGATATACCTGCTCCAGCGTGGCCTTGCCCACAGCCACAGTCTCTTCAGAAGTAAAATTGCTCCAGCATGGCCTTACCCATGGCCACGTGCTTTGAGGTGCTCCAGCATGACCTCATGCACAGCCACTGATGCTTCAAGGTGTCCCTGCTGCAGCACGGACTTATCCACAGCCACAGATGCTTCGAGGTGTACCTTCCCCAGCGTGGACTTATCCTTGGGCCACAATGCCTTCAAGAGGTACACCTGCTGCGGCACAGACATAACCATGGCCACAGACGCTTCGAGACATACCTGCTCTGGCAGGGGCTTATCCACATCCACAGATGCTTTGGGGTGTCCTGCTCCCACATGGACTCATCCACAGGTCACAGTCCCTTCGACTCGAGTTCACACTGGAGTTCCAGCCTGTCCAGTACAGCAGTACAGAAACAGCAGAGATGCCCTGGCCATCTGCCAGCCCAGGCGCATGGCCATTGCTGTTATCAAAATGTTCCCAGGCCCGGCAGAGTAAGATGATAAGCAGTACAGTGAGCAGCAAAAGCAAAAAGCAGCCACTAACGAGCACTAAACTCTAATACACAGTAAGGCAAGCAAGCCCCGTGGCAAACACAGAAGCCTGCCGATTAAGAGCTAAACAGCAATAACAGCTATAAATTCGATCTAGCACATTCCAATTAAATCTGTCATTATCTCGAACCCTTCGAGCCCCACGTTGGGCGCCAAAAAGGACTGTCGTGGTTTAACCCCAGTTGGCAACTAAGCACCACGCAGCCGCTCGCTCACTCCCCCCCCGGTGGGATGGGGGAGAGAATCGGAAGAGTAAAAGTGAGAAAACTCATGGGTTGAGATAAAGACAGTTTAATAGGGAAAGCAAAAGCCGCGCGCACAAGCAAAGCAAAGCAAGGAATTCATTCACTACTTCCCATCGTCAGGCAGGTGTTCAGCCATCTCCAGGAAAGCAGGGCTCCATCACGCGTAACGGTTACTTGGGAAGCCAAACGCCATCATGCCGAATGTCCCCCACTTCCTTCTTCTTCCCCCGGCTTATATACTGAGCATGACGTCATATGGTATGGAATAGCCCTTTGGCCAGCCCGGGTCAGCTGTCCTAGCTCTGCTCCCCCCCCAGCTTCCCGTGCACCCGGCAGAGCATGGGAAGCTGAAAAGTCCTTGACCAGTGTAAACTCTACTCAGCAAGAACCAAAACATCACTGTGTTATCGACATTATTCTCATCCTAAATCCAAAACACAGCACTCTACCAGCTACTAAGAAGAAAATTAACTCTATCCCAGCCGAAACCAGGACAGGTAGATACTGTATCCCACATCCTCAAAGGATGTGAGCAGGAATAGGAAAACCCATAAGAGAAAGGCATGTCAAGACTATAGATGAGGCTGCTGGAATTATCCTGTCAAATGATCCACTGTGACATTTGAAAGTATTGGATGCGATAGGTAACTTCTCAGAGTTAATCTGCGTCATGCAAAATAGAGGTTTCCTCCCATTTAGGTGCCATGATCTCTCATTCATGTCCTGCCAGCTGAAGCCCATGGCAGTACAGCCTGTCCCAGTTTCCATGACAAGTCACGAAAAGTTCTGTGGGTGCATGTACGGCGGCTAATGTCCTGCTTTGGGGAGCTGAGGGACAAATGACAGGGTAAATCTACTTCTACTGAAGGCCAGTAGCAAGAAGCCTGATTCAGTTAAATTAAGGTCTCTGTAGGTTGCCCTACTAGTATGAAGCAACCTGATGGTCACAGAAACAACCCCTGTGTGCAAGGAGTAGCCTACAGCCAGAGCAGAGGGCATAATACTGTGTGAGTCTGCTTACAGCCCCTAAAGGGTGAGATCCATCAAAGACTGAACTTAGGAAAGGGGACAGAATTAAAGAGAGAATGAATCTAGGGCTGTACTCAGCATCACTTTTGCAGCATCTGACAAGGAGAGGTTGGTTGTTGGGGAGGACCACAGGAAGCACATCTTCAGGCAGAGCAGACCGAACCCCCACCAACTTTTGCTGCTGAGGTCACGGTCTCAGTCTGTGTCAGAGCACTGGAATACAAAGTATTGGTGATTCAATGCTCATCTTGTCTTCTCAGCTCTTTCCTCTGTTGCAAAAGTTGCATATCTGAGAGCTGGGACTAGGGAGTGGAATAAGATCAGAATTGCTCAGTAGCTGGTGGTGATACCTTTGAGGATCACACCACCACTACTAAAAACTACTGTAGATTTTCATCACTTTTCAGAGAAACTGCATTCAATTTCTGCTTTGCCTTGATGTATCATATCATGTCTGTCAGATTCTGTTTCACATTAGATCTGGCTTTGAAAATATTATTTTACCATTTCTTCCCCTGAAAGACTTTCTAACTAAAGTGAAGGAGTGTGTTGTGATTTTATTTTTTAGCTTGATATAGTATTCTGGAGCAGGCTCTCTCTGTATTCATATGTTCTTGCTGTTATTGAATTTAGCTCTCGTAGAAGAATAGCCTTTCATGCTGTGTGTCCCTATTGCAGAAGAGATACGACATGAGCATCTGCTCTCCTTCCCTAGCATTACTCTGTCAGCATGTTCACCTTCCGTCTCAAGGAGCCCCCCTTAATCATGAAGAACAGTTCTTTCTCAGAGATCTGTTTGATCTTGGGCATTTTTGCTGGACCTGTTGTGATGGTACAAAGTTGTAGAGGTGGGATTTTTCTTGTGGCATTTTCTTAATTGGGTTTTGGACTGAATCTGCTATCTTGTGTCAAATAAACTAATGAATATGGAACATGGGTGCAGGCAGTTCAAATCATCCTACAACCTTAAGTAGCTAATTTCTGTCAGTTCCTGTCAAAATTACACCTTTTATAATTTTGGAAGGATTTATTATACTAAAAACGTTGCTGAGCTGTACACCTGTATTGTGCCAGAACTTTAGCCGAATGTGTGTTGCTTTGTACTAATACGGTGATTTTGCATAATTTGTGGATTTCTAAAGGGAAGGAGGGGAGATGTCTGACCAGGTGCAAGTCTGAAAGCCTTTCAACATTGTTAAATTATTAGTATTTCAGTACAGGTTACTGATCATTGATTGAAAGGAAGTTCAAAAGGATTACAGGAAGAACAAAATCTAAGTTGCGGACCTTAAGGTAATAGGTTTGTTCTTAATAGGCGTAGATTTTTGTGGCTATAATGACATCCATGAGGTTACACCTTTATAAAGCTTCTCATCTGAAAAACTTTTCCTCTTAGATTTTGCAGTTTCCTGCACACACAAAGAGAGAATTAATACTATTTGAAAATGAGCATTCGTGATTTTGACATGTCTTCTCATATGTGATATATTGTGTCCCTGTTTGTTTCACATTGTTTTTATTTTCTCTGATGTTCAAAATCTGCTAGAGAAATATTCTAGCTCTTGCCTGTTTTTCAGTAGATCAGTGTCTTTACCAAATGTTAGATTTTCAGCACACTATGGGATCATGCCAAAAGTAATCATTGCCTTTTTCAGTGTTTGGATCCCGGATTTCAATTAATTGCTGTTATGTTATTTATTACTGTCTTTTAGAAGACTTAGTAATACATTTGTACCATGCCATAGCACTTCTGGAGTAGAGCTAAATTAATGACAAATTCATGGAAGAGAGCTAACTGGCAAGAGAGCTAACTGGCAAGAGAAACCACTGAATTTATCAGTCTGAATTACAGCTTAGGAAGGATTGTTCAATGTGGAGTTCATACATAGCAGACTTAGACGTGCCAGTAGAACAAATGGCATTAGGGATTTTTGTTCAGTAATGCTTTGATGTTTAAGAAGGTCAACTTGATCTGCACAGTTACGAGATATAAATTCATTTCTGTAATCAATGTAATTTTTGTTTCAAGGTCTCATCCCTGATAGTGTGGAACTCCATTGAGAAAGAAGCTCATATTTTAGATTCAGGTTTTCCTGGAACATATTCCTGTCAGCTGGGGTCACATTTGCCTCCTTTCAGGCATCTAAACTGAGATTCTTTTCACCCAGTAAATGCTAAAAGCTAGTCTTCTCACCCTGAGTGACTCACTCACTCCTTTTACCCAATGGAGAGAAACAGTTACATCAAGCGGGAGCAAATATCTCAGATCCTTACAATGAAATGAAGCACACTTCAGAGGTGCCTATTTCTCTCCATAGATTATGGAAGATCCTAGTCTAGAGCACAGCTAGTCTTAGCTAACCCATCAGTGCCTAACAGGCAGAATGATTGTACTCTTAATCCTTACTTCCAAGTTCATAATTTGTCACTGAAGCTTCTCAGAAGAGCTGGACCATGCAACCAAATTGCAGGAATGTTTGTTAAAAAATACTAAAAGCCATTCAACCAGCAATTGAAAAGCACTTTCTTAGCTGGAGGTTAGGCATGTTCCCAATTTGAACTCTTCCTTAAAAATGTATGATTAAGCTCTGGAAGAGCTCTTTAACAAATAAAGTTCTTGAATCATAAGAGCTGCACCATATACAAGGGTGGCTTCTGTGAGAAGCTGCTAGAAGCTTCCCTTGTGTCCGATAGAGCCAATGCCAGCCGGCTCCAAGACAGACCCGCCGCTGGCCAAGACCAAGCCCATCAGCAATGGTGGTAACACTTCTGGGATAACATATTTAAGAAGGGGGAAAAAAAAACCTGCGCAACTGCAGCCAGAGAGAGGAGTGGAATATGTGAGAGGAACAACTCTGCAGACACCAAGGTCAGTGAAGAAGGAGGGGGAGGAGGTGCTCCAGGTGCCAGAGCAGAGATTCCCCTGCAGCCTGTGGTGAAGACCATGGCGAGGCAGGCTGTCCCCCTGCAGCCCATGGAGGTTCATGGTGGAGCAGATCTCCACCTGCAGCTCATGGAGGACCCCACGGCAGAGCAGATGGATGCCCGAAGGTGTCTGTGATCCTGTGGGAAGCCCCCACTGGAGCAGGCTCCTGGCAGGACCTGTGGACCCATGGAAAGAGAGGAGCCCACACTGGAGCAGGTTTGCTGGCAGGACTTGTGACCCTGCAGGGGACGCACGCTGGAGCAGTCTGTTCCTGAAGGACTGCACCCCACGGAGAGGGCCCACGCTGGAGCAGTTTGTGAAGAGCTGCAGCCTGTGGGAAGGACTCACATTGCAGAAATTCGTGGAGGACTGTCTCCCATGGGAGGGACCCCACGCTGGTGCAAGGGGAGAGTATGAGGAGTCCTCTCCCTGAGGAGGAAGGAGTGGCAGAGACAACATGTGATGAACTGATGGAAACCCCCATTCCCCATCCCCTTGCGCCGCTGCAGGGCAAGGAGGTAGAGAAAAGTGGGAGTAAAGTTAAGCTCGTGAAGAAAGGAGGGGTAGGGGGAAGATTTTTTTTTTTTTAATTTGATTTCTCATTATCCTACTCTGATTTGATTGGTAATAAATTAAATTTCCCCAAGTTGAGCCTGTTTTGCCTGTGATGGTAATTGCTGAGTGATCTCCCTGTCCTTATCTCGACCCATGAGCCTTTTGTTATGTTTTGTTTTCCCTGTCCAGCTGAGGAGGGGAGTAATAGACCAGCTTTGGTGGGCACCTGACATCCAGGCAGGGTCAACCCACCACAGAAGGGGTAAAGCAAGACCTGAAAACTTAATGTGAGTTAGCTGTTGGGTCAGTTGCTTAGATTCAAAAGAGATGTAGGGAGCCTTCGTAGGCTGGAAACCCACACAATAACAAGGAAGGACAAAAACAGTCAGTGCAGTCACAATGGCATATCTCACTTATTAATGACCCTTTAATAGAAGATTCTGGAAGAGAGTTTGTCTGTAGTTCCTTTCAGTTCTTTCAGTTTAGAGTGTTAACTGGCAAAGCTTTATGAAATGGTTTCGCACTCAACAGAAGTCTTGCTCATGTGATGACCTCCAGTTTTAAAAGGAATATTTTTAATTAATAAAGCGAAGGATACAATTTATCAGCTAAGGGTAGAGGTACTAAAGCTGCTTTCTAAAGGTGAAGTCTGTATTGAGGAAGAAATTAAGCAGCTTGATGTACACTTGTACGTATTTTTTAAAAGGTAGAGGTATGAGAAGCATGAAGGCCAGAGTACCTTTCCTTCCATAATGTATTCTGACAGTTAAAATTGCTAGACCCTAAGAAATCCAGGCTTGCTTATTTGTTCAGTGACTAAGCTTAAGATGTTCTTTTACTTGGGACTCATAAAACAATCTGCATATTGATAAATGGGTAGTGCATTTTCACAGTTGCTTTCTATAAATAAACAAGCAAAGTAGCATTAAAATATGGTAATAGCAGCACCAAAGTTTTACAATGATGTATTTTTCCACATTCCATATCTCTTTTCTTGCAGTAATTGTACACCACATTGCTTAGTTATATAGAAAATTAAATCTTTGTTTCTTCATGTTTTAAGAAGTCTTCATTGTGTTTACTATTCCACCTATACCGGAAGATTGCCCTTCTGGCATTAACCAAAAGAAGTTTTCCCACTTCTTCAGTGGTGGGAAGAGTTAGTTCTTCACCTTTTCCCATACAGAATATGCTTTTAATACTGCCACTATCACACCTCACTATCACACCCCTCAAAAACCAAAACCAAAACAAAGAAAACCCCAAAAAAACAAACCCCAAACCAATAATTGAGCAAAAACATAGACTGCCGTAGTGTTTTACAAGATTTTTGTATTTTAACTTCTGCATTGCTTGTCAAGAGACTGGCATGTTCTACAGGGGATTTCAGTAGGCAGCCACCACAACCAAGAATTTAATCGACAATCAAAGAATCAATCTTATCAACTTTGTTCGTATTTAAAATGAGTTGATATAGAAGATCTCTGTGCAAGTCTACAACTTACCTTCTTGTTTGTTATCTACTGTACAAATACTTTGTAGTTCATCTTCCCTGTCTTGCCAATGTTGTAATGTTGGTGTCAGTAGCAAGGTCAACCAGAATTGAGAGTTCAACAGAAAAATTTGGGAACAAAAACCTATAGCATAGCAAAGCAATCCAGCATAAGCATATTGGCAAGCTCTGCATGACATGGGTTGGGATGAAGCCTCATGCAATGCTGAAGTATTTCTTGTTTGGTGAGTGGAAGCAGTGTCAGTGCTGCTGTACTTTTTCATCTCAGTTACTAAGAGAGTTTTGAAGTGCAACCCTAATCATAAAAGCAATGTTAATGCTTTGTGACAAATTTGAAGTTGATTAAATGTTTATTTACTTTACAGGACACACAAAGAAGCTGTGTAAGTGGCTATCATTTATGCCACAGGGCTCAAAAGGTATAGCAATCGCAGGAAAGCAAGCAAAAGGAGAATGTTAAAGGAAAAAGGCTAAGGGCAATGTCAGCCTTCCTCCAGTATTTCCTACTCTTCCTTACAGTTCTCTATTGCTTTCTTTTTTTTAACCTCTTTTCAGCTTTCCAGTGATATCTTCGTACTCATACCTATGTAGTTTCTACCAATATTTACTTATTCCTTTGCTTTACCCCTAGATCTTTGCTTTTAATGTGCCCTGTTGCAGTACAGACAGTACAGATTGCTTAGTTTTGGGAGGACTTCAGGCATGACAACAGGTAGAATCTGAACTCTGTCTTTGAACTGCCCCTTTTATGAAATGTATCACCTATGAAAGAGCTAAAGAATATAACAATTGGTTTATTCAGAGGGGATATAACTGGTTCATAGGCACTCTTCTATGCCATTCAGAAAGCAGCTGTCAGACTAAGTAAAAACACATGATAAAACAAACTCATCTTTTTAATTGATTTTAATCTAGCTGCATCCAGCCATAAAATGCTCCCCATTGATGATATGGCAAATAGTGTGAATGCAATTAGTTAGCAATTCAATGTGCCTTCCAGCAAACAGTCTCCAGACCTTCCTGGAAATAACTTTCTTCTGTCATAATGAACAAAAGTTTTTTTTTTGAGATGTATGAAACCACCAGGTTTTAGAATCTCTTCGGATCTGTATTCTGACAATTTGTATGCTCTTTCTGAAATTGATATGAAAGCTTTGGTGGATGAAGCAGTGGATGCTGGTTTTAAAACGAAATAAATGACCGTGGCATATCCTAGCATATCGAAACTCTTCTGAAAATATTACTGAAGGGAATATTTATACACCATGTTTTTATCTTTTGCCAATCCTGGCAATTGGATGATCCTGGAGAGTGTGCTGCAGAACTGTAATAACTCATTTTGCATTATCTTAAAGGTACAGTTACCATGATTTAGAGATAGCCTTCTGTTTGTATTTCTAATTTTGTAGCATTTTGTGATCAAAAGGAACAATGTAATACAATTATTCACAAAAAAAAAAAAATTAAACCACAAGTGGTAATCTGTCCATTAGTGTACCGCATGCCATACCTAAGTGATTCTGGAGCATCCTCTGGTAAAAGGGAAAGTCTTCACTGAACTTCTCTACTTCTGATACTACCAATTATCTCAAATTGATTACACAGATTATTCTTTCGGCACTGAATCTGTTATAGGCTGCTTTTAAGCATCCTCAGCCATATGAAGTCCTTGCCCTCAGCCACTGTGCAACCCTACGGTAGTTGTTCCCTCTGAATCATCTGCAGATTATTTACTGCACATGTTGCTACATTCAGGAGGGCAAACAAGCACTTTCTAACATAGAGCAACAAAACTAAGATCAAAAGATAAAAAGCTACAAATAAGAGCACTCGGGTAAGTTGAGAGTGATTGCCTCTGGTTAGCTTCCTTCTGTTTACCCACCAATCCACTGCTTCCCTTTCTGTGGTGCAAATAGCCTTGTTATTGCTGATGACATGATAAGCAACAGCTTTTAATTTCCAAGCTGGTGCATCTGGATTTAGATTGTTGGATGACTATTATTACCCTTGTTCCTTTTTTTTTCACCTGAGTCACTTTGGCTAATGGGAGTTATATTGAAGCATGAAGGAATAAGTGTCATTCACCTGCTCTCGGTGGGAGGTAGGCTCCTCCCAAGCTCTTACTGAAGGGTTGAAGGAAATTGTTTCCTTTGGAGTTTTTCTTTTACTGTGATTGTCTCAGGTACTAGTTGCCAATGAGATGGCTCCACAAAATGACCAGAAATGAGTAAAAATCAGACACCCAGTTCTTCTCAGTGTATGTGAAGATTATGCCCATTTTTACAGCTGGTTCCCATCAGTTTCTAGCAGACCAGCACCAGGCTGCAGCTGATTCCCTTGGTAGGTAAGAGCCTAATACATTTTGGGCTTTTACAGGAGCTTGGCTTCTGGTTACCTCATTGCTTTTGTGCTGGATTGAGGTACCCACTCTGTTCAGTGTGCTTCAGGGGCAGCCTGGCCCTTGAAGTAACCCTGCTGCGTGTGTTTTGTTGCCTTGCTCTTTGGTGTACTTGAAAGTCTGCTCAGTTACTGAGTCTACCTTGGCTGCAAACCATTTCTTCCCTGCTCTCGTCAGGGGGAAATACCTCTTGATTGTTGCTTAATCTCAGTTGATTTGCACTGTGGTGTTGACTCTCTACTGCAACAAGGTTTGAAATTTTTACTGGAAAACTCTTGAGACTTTTTTCATCAATGAGCTTTCACAGCAGAGTGAATCTATTTCACTTTCCCAGCACCTGCTAAGATTTCTTGAGCCCCTGGTTTGTGATAGTTTTAAAACCTTTTACTGTTGTTGTGTTGAATAAACTAAAGACAGTTTAGTCTATGTATTTCCACATAGTTGCTGTTAATTCCAGTTGTGGTTATACATGTAAGGGTAGGTGAGACTTCTCTTAGTTCCCTAAATTTATCTTTTTGGAGGAGAAGTGAATGACCTTTATTAATGTAGTAGCATTACACATTTTTCCTTTTCAAGAAGTTTCTTTGAAAGTAGAGTTACAGGTATAATATATTACTGTGACTAGGCATAATGAAATATCACTTTAAGAAAAAATTATTTTTAGTTGTCACCTTACCTTTAGTTTAAGTATTCTCCATGGAATAACATGAGATTATTTTTGCCTGAAGGCTATTTCTATTAGATATATGAAAAATACCTGTAATTTATATAAGCTAGCTTCTCTCTTTATTAATGATTTTTGCCTATAGGACTTTCAGCATTTTACATACTTTTTAAATGTATTGATTCATTTGACATCCTCTGGAAGTTAGATATAATTAAAAAATTGAAAGTGTTTTTTACTGGAATAATTTTTTGAACTGTAGAAAGAATACAGTGCTCATAGTAGAAAAAATTCTGATTATGAGTCTGATGAGGATTATGTTGCTAAGTGCTTCTGTCTCCTAAAAAGCAAGAAATGGATAGCCACAATATGACATCTTAACACCAATGGATGAGTGTAACCGACAGCTTCGTTTCTCCGAGTTTTTAACTGTTGTTGAAAGCAATGATGCTTTCCATGTTCTGTGTAATGCAGCATCCTTGGGTGGAAAAATGAAAATATGGAAATGGAAGATATTTTGAGTTTAAAAGCATAAATTTCCACAAGGTCAGCAAAAAACTGTGGTACAAAATTGACCATAGCGACTACAAATAGAGTACATTTAAGGGCTCAAAAGAGCCAAATCTTACTGCAGTTTTGTTTTGAGATGGGAATAAAATCCCTTCACTGATTCATTTGGAGGTTTCATGGTTTTTTTTTTTGTTTTGTGTGCTCTTGGGGTTTTTGGTTGTAGGGGTTGGTTTGTTTTTTTTTTTATCCCCCACCCCGTAGCAATAAGTAATAGATTAAAAAGAGTACTAATTATTTTGTGAAGCAGAGCTCCTTCTCTGTCTTGCGTGGCACTTAGTGCCCATTTAGTGACATATTTTGTGTTACCTGTGTGGACTAAGAATGTGAGGAAAGAAGATACAATATAAGATATGATTTACATAAGAACTGTTCCTATTCTGCTAATTTTATAAGTTTACACAGATGAAAAACTTCACTTTCTGAAGACAAGTGAAAGGACTGGAATGTTGATTTTATGGGCGTAACTGTTCTAGTTGAAGACAAATGTATTTGATTTTTAGTAGATTCTAGAAGTGTGTATTTATTTTAGATTGATTTGACACATTAAAAAGCACCCATCCAGGATTGGAAATGCCTTTAACATTTATCAAAAATACAGCCTTACTCTAAGTAATTGTTGATTCTTTCCATAATTATACAGCCTAGGACTTAGCAAAGCATGTATATAACTTTAAGTACACACTTAAATGCTCTGATGGATAGGACAGCTTGGCTACTACATGGCAGTGAGGAAGAATGAAATGGAAAGGTCATGTTCTCTTCTCTGTTTGACTCAATCTGCCAGGGCAAAGAAACCACAAATTGGACAAATTTTACTATGTGGATGTGGGATCAGCAGAACCAGATTTTATTTCACTCTCTTTCAGAACAGTGCCAGAGAAATGTGAAGAGGCACGTGGCAGGAACTCGTCAGCCTGCAACACGTCCTATGGCTGTTAAAACATCTGATGAAAATAAGACCTGACATGATCTATGAGAGCGTAGGAGCTGATCCCGATCAGGGAGTTGCAAAGAATATCCTTACCCTTGCCTCAAGCAGAGCTCAAACAAATGCAGTGTTACAATATTCAAAGTTAAGAAAATGTGGATCACTTAAAGATTTTTTTTTTCTGTTTGATTCCTCAGGAAGAGACTGTGCACTCCAGTTAAATTGTTGGATACTTGAGACCAGTTTTATTGCTTCCACAGCCTCTGTTCAAGTGGTCTTACTTAGATGAATGGCCCATTTAAAAAAAAAAAAAAAAAAAGAGGTGGGAAATTCCTGGTATGATTCTCTGTAGATCTTGCATATTCTCAGTTACCTACAAATCTTTTCCCACCACTTTATGCCTTTATTATATAGATAAACACTGGGATTTAGGCCTCTTTCTGAAAAGGAAACTGCTAACAAAAGTGTAAATGTACTGCTCCTGTTATAAGTGTCTTACTGCAGCCATCTGAGGGGATAAAGTGAACTACTGGATCTCCTTAATTATAATTTCAAAGGAGAAAAACATAGGTAACACTGCTTTAAGTCACAGCCTAAAACAGTGACTCTGACCTGTGGAAAACTGGCAGCCTCATATTCACTTCATGCTTTAGATCACATGTCCGAATTCTCAGTAGTTTCCTAGTGATCACTAAATAAGAAATCTTATTTAGTGGGAAGAGAAACTGAGTAAGTTTTATTAAAAAACTCTTTGGTTGGGAAAGTAACTGACCTTCTGCTGTGCATTGAAGACAAAAAGATTGGTGTCACCAGGACTACCTATAGGGGTTTGTCATGTGAAAAGTGAGGAATCCATAGGTGAATCTCACTCCTAAAGTAATGGAGCCTTCCAGCACATGCTGTCCACAGGGGTGTTGGATCCCGAGCTCTGACCACTTTTAGTCCAGAACAGGTCAAGGCTGAAGCAGATAGGTTCTGCTGAATAACTGAGCTAAGCACATGATGTGTTGCAGTGACCCCAAAAGTACAGATAAATGTGCATCCACATGGGAGGCTGACATCTGGTTTGGTGGCTCTAATCAGTCAGTACAGAAAAATAAATAGCCTTACAATTAAAGAAGTAAAAAGAGAAACAGACTCTAGATTATGCTCTCATTTTATTGAGAAATTTTTAGGTCACAGGATCCTACAGCATAGCCATAGTCTTCCTTCACAGAAAGGAGCCACTTTCATTTAGGTACTTTTCTTGAAAGTGTGTTTTTAATACAAAGTTTTACAGGCTTTCAATAATTTATTCAGCTTTAACCCTTTCAAGAAGGAGAAAATAGCACAGGCTGTCTTTAGGCTATAACCTCTTGCAAGTAAGCTCTGACCAAAAGAAAGAAGTGTCTGCCAGAGATCCTTAATTTTTTTTTCTGTGGAGATTTCCTGACTGCAGGCTGCATTACAGTTGATTGGTTCCTATTGTATAATTCTACCTACCCAACACGTGTGCACAAACACAAAAGGATATTGAAATTCCAGCATGATACCTAGAAGTTCATTGAAACGGCAGTAACTGATACCTCTAAAATGATAGTGCTAGTAGTTCACATTGGACTGTCATGTTGCCAGGAATGTTTTCTTAGGAATGAACACAGAGACAAGAGCTCAAACAATATATAACTTGTCCAATATTATTCTGTCACATTCATACTAAGCTTCTTTAAAGCCTGTGCTGGCGTATCTACATATTGCCCTGCTCTCTAACCACATTCAAGCCTTGTGTCTAAACCCACTTTCTTTCTAGGATTATTTTGAGAATTTTCTGTGAACCTCTTTGAGGTTGATGTTCATATTCTTTTGCTTTTGTTTTTGTGTTTTTTCCCCCCCCCCCCCCCTCTTTTTTTTACCAGCAGGTGTATGCCACTATGGGCTGAAGTAATAAGTAAGGATGTGTAGTCATGACAGAAAAGAAGATCTATTACTAAGTATTGAAAACAATACAACATGAAACTAAAGGAGACTATTTTACCTTTACTGTCCTCTCAGAACAGAGGAGTTTGATAAGGGACAGCCATGGGTAATTTTGAGGGTTGGTCATGATCTACTCATCCAAAAATGTAATATGCAAAAGGATTCAGGAAATGGGGCTGGGAACCCTTCAAGAATTCTATAGTTACAGAAAGATCTGAGTGAGAAACAATAATTTGGCTTTCTATTAAACAACAGTGCATTAAAAATAATGCTGTCCCCAGTCGGGATAAAAAGTAAAAATTTTTTACTCTTGGTTCTTGGTTTGAAATAAAATGAAGTAATTCTATAACATCATTTCAGTTTTGGGTACTTTCATATTGCTACAGATAGATTAAATCCCCACCCTCCAAATGTCATTTTAAATCAAAGACTGAATTTTTCAAACTACGAAATAAGAAATAAACTTCTGGCTTTCTTTCTGGAGTTTTGAATGTCAAAAGTTGGCTTTAAAAACCTGGCCTTTTCTTTAAAAGAAAATGTTTCAGAAAAACACTATGTAGCACCCTAGCTAGATTTGCACACTTCAGTGTTCTGAGATGAATCTGTCCTACCTCCATCTTAAATGACACATTAGACTGACTTTATCAGAAAACTCTGCCTCAGGTATTGGTACAATACTTTCATTTGTTAGAAAGATTAAGAGAACAGGTAACAACTCAAGCAGAGAATCTGAGATGCAGAGGAGTAAATACTGGATACCAATAAACAAATCCAGAAAACGAATTAGAGAGATAAGAATTCTTGTACTAGAAATTTTATGTCTCTGGGCTTTTTCAGTTTAATAGACAGATATAGCTTCAATAGTATTGATATTAATAAATGGAGACAATTGTATTCCAGTATGTCAAAAGCCTGGAATTCATCCCCCTCCCCAAATAAGATATTGACAAGAAAGGAGAAAAAAATGTAGTTTTTGAAATAACTTGAAATGTTGAGGAGACTCCAGGCGCTGGACTTCCATTATTCATTTAATGAAAAAAGCTATTGCCTACACATCCATTAAAACACAAAATAGAAATAACAGCCTAATTGTTACACAGGACAAGGACTAAATAGTATAGTAGAAACTGAAACAAAATGAGAGGTTGACTTAGAAGTCTTATGCTAGTGTCAATGCTTATTGCCACATGGGGTAGATTAACACAAAACTATTTCTTAGCAGTGTGTCTGCTTGCTTTATTTTACTCTTTTCTTTCATCAGTTTGTTTTTTTCTTCCAGTGGTGTGAAGTACTCTTGTAAAGCTGTATCACTTTCCTCTTGACATTATCTGCTGTAGCTGGAAGTTCTTATGAGTAGGAAGTATACATGTTTTCATGGAGTCTCATTGTGTAGTGTTTACATGGAGAAGATGTATGCTAATCCCTCTCCTGCAAACTTAACTATCTAGATCCTTAAAATAGTCTCTATAAAACAGACAGATGTAAATACTCCAGAGAGGTGCCTATGTAGAAAAAGGAGAGTAGAATTATGCCACCCCATTATATAGATTTGGCAGTGGCTATATAGCTGCTAATAAATTTTCCACAAGTGTGTTTGTGAAAGTTGCAAAATGGGAAAGTGGGTGAGCTCAAGAAGGGGAAGAAGTTTATAATGAACAGTATGAAAGTGACACAGACATTTCCTGTATTGTCTGACAACTTAGTCTCAGTTTCTGATATATGTCTTGTGGGAGAGCAGAGACAGCCAGAGCTTTCATGGAGATCTGGCCACATCTATTCCTTCAAATGAGCAACACAAAAACACTAAAGGTGAGTAGCTCTTGAAACAGAGAAAACTCAAGATTTATTGGTCAAGACGGCTTAAAATAAAGGGTTTGACAGCAGATCTCTCTTACCTTCCCAGCCCACTGTGGTTGTTGAGTGGATCCTGTCCTGCTGTCATTGCAGCAACTTTCATCAGCTTTCTGAGCTGCAACGAATTCTGCATTGTCTCTTCTGAACCTGTACGAAAGTATCTTTTTTATCATCAGCTCTGAGGTTTGGCTTTGAGCCTGTTCCCTGCTTGTCTTGGGAGTCTCTTAATCTCTGCTTTTGCTGGAGGCTCCTAGCTTGCTGTGTTTCTCGATCATTCTGTGTGCTGCATCCTGCAAACACATCCACTCCAAGACAAGCATCCGCTCCCATCCAGGAGGCTCCACACCCATTCTCAGCAGAGCATATGTGGTATACGTGCTGCAACTGGCAAATACATAAACCAGAATGGATGCCTTTCATCAGCCTCCCATCGGCTAACTGAGCGATGGGTTAACATGGCAACACCTCAGACGACATAGCTGCGCCCTGAGTTTGAGGAGCCTGGTAGTACCAGGATTCAGGGTGCTTAGGAGGAGAAGAACTGTAAATGGAGTTATAGCCTGCTGTTGTGCCCAACATTTAGGAAGAGGTGGAGAGACAGAGATAATAACAACAAGAAATTAAGGAGACACATCTGAAGATCTGTTTCCTTTCATAACACATGAATACAGTATCAATTGTTTTGTTAAAGGGTTTTGGCTGTCATTCCCTGCAGATTTATTGAGTGTAGGAGGCCAAGCCTCCTATTCAAAGTAATGGTGAATGATGAATGACTGCTTCCAGGTAAATTCTTCCTCCCTCAGATGACAACAGAAAGGACCGGAATGATGTGTAGAGTCTGTCACTTGGTGATATGATTTTATTAAACAAACATAATAGTTCACCTATCTTTTAAAATGTAGCATGTAAGAACTGAAAAGAATAAAAATAAAATGTTTCTCAGCTTGATTGCTGATTATCTAGTTTAGTTGCATTGATAAAAGCTTGGGAGGAAAAAAAAGCCCTGAGAAAGAGTAGAGCCAACCATCACAGAATAAAGTATAGCATGACGAATAAGAAATTTTGAGAGAACAAATTTACAATTGACCAAAGCATAGCTGCCATCTGTCCTTCAAATAAATGAGAATGCAGCTGCTCAATGATATTACATTAGACTAATGTACCAAGGACTACAAGACTAAATGATGACATCTGAGTCATTTGGCATATATGAAATAGACATTGGAATAAATCACTGTCCCGGAGCAAATATCTCTTTGAAAACAAATGATCCTGGCTCAGCATTTATTCTTGATCAGTTCCTTGTCCTCACCTCTGTTCTGTAGTTGCAGTACCAATTGTGTAGCTACACACTGTAAAAAGGCATGAGTGTCTGTATGTGCCCCACGCAGGCTGTGTAGATTAAGTGGAGGCACATGATTCACTGAACAGAAAAGGGACTTAGTGACTTTGTCAAAACCAACACGAAAGTGAATGGGTCACTTTTAGCCATTTGACAGTTCTGGCTTTGTAAGTAGGTCACAGCATTGGAATATTAACGTATTACAGTGAACTTAATTACATGCAACAGCAAAATTGTAAGGAAAGGATTTTAACTGTAGCTTCTGGATCTGCATTGAGTTCTATAAGCAGAGAAAAGCAGATGATTGATTTCCTTTCTTGTTTCTTTTGTAAAGGAGCCAAAATCATTTTATCCAAAGCCCTTTTTATTTGGATGTATAGACTGCAGATATCATTTTATAAAGTTTAGTCTTAATGGTTAAGTGGAGGGTGTCTTGTTGAGTGTATGCCCGTATAGTTGGTTTTGCTGCTACATTGCTTTCTGAAAAGCAAATGGAAGTAATTTGAGAGAAAGAAGATGTCACATAGAGAACCTGACCTGGACTTCACTCAAATACACAAACCTTGTGGAGAAGATAAAATCTGTGCTTTGAAAGATCTTGCTTTAAAATGCAAAGCTTTCTCCCACATCGATGTCACCGATGAAGAGCTTATTTCACAGAGGGTTCTGCTTTTAATTGTAGGGCACTACATCAAATTCCAGAAGATAAATGAACATGGAACAAATTTGTACAGGCTCTGTCAATAACTAATCTGACATCGACGTTTTAGCTCTTGGACAAAGGGAGCTTTGAGATCCAGAGAAGGCTACAAAAGGGCCTTTTCTTTGTGTTTAATTCAAATGTTAAATTTCTATCAGCTCAAGCACTATATTATTAATTAAAAAAAAAAAAAGAAAGAAAGAAAGAAAGAAAAAAAGCTGATGTTTGTTTCTTTTCCAGAATGTGCACACATGCTGTTTTACTGAGACCTTTACAAGCTGCTGTTGGCTAGCCATTCACTCCTGAGGCTGTTTTATTATTGTTCACCCTTTCTGCAGAAAACAAAATACAGCAACTTATGCCATGACATTTTGTGACATTTCCAGATATGAACATCTGGGAAGTTTAGTGTGACAGTGACAGCAAAGCTGACAGTGATTTTCCAGTGCCATGTGCAGCTTGGGCATCTGCAGTCATCGCCTTTTCATTTAATGTTCCTCTCCCTCCCTCCCTCCTTCTTCCACCCAAATGCTTAATACAGCCCTTCTGTATTTTGGCCTTGAAGATAGAATAATATCCCACATTTATTTCAAAGCTGTGCATGGAGCATTGTACATCAAGTGCATCACAAAGCGGTTCAGAGCAAAAGGGAAGTGCATTCCAGCTAGCAAGAGGAAGCGCAGCTGCACAAGTTGGTCTAATTGCAGACATTGGGTGGATTTGATCATCAGATGTCTACTCTGCATAAAATGGAAGTTAAACAGCTAAACATTAATTACTTCTATTATTGCATTTATATATTGAGATGAAAGGGAAAAAAACCCCAACAACCCACACATCTCGGGTAGTAAGCCAAAGGGAGAGAAGGAAAAAAAAACCAACAAAAAAAAATGCCAAACAGTTGCTGCATTTAAAATGTAAAATGTCTGGTTTGTGTGATGAAAGGTGCACTGGAGGAAGGTAGTGCCTTTATAAGTGACTCAAACTGCAACACTAATGTGATTAGTTAGTTAAATAATGTAAACCAAATGACAGTACACTGAAACTTTTGAGAAATGTTATCAGGATCGTCTCGAAATAAAATGCCATTGATAAACATTGATAAGGGAGACTGTAGGGAGTTATAGATAGCAAAAGACAGGGCTGTGTATGTTCGTGTTGGATTTAAGTGCTGCATCTAACAGCCTGTGTAAAGGAGGAATTTTTGATGTGAAATTATGAAATTATGATTTGCTGTGACCTAATGGTGTGAGGCACAAACACTTAGTCAACATGTTGTTGTGTCAACTTCATTTTCAGCTTAAACTATGTATTTGCCTTTTCTGGTCTCTCAGACCTCTACAGAAATTGTGTTTTGTAAGGAACAGTCTCTCTGTTACTTAGAGAGCCAATACTGAATGGCATTAGTGAAAACAAAAATTGCATAACCTATCTATCTAGTGTGTTGTAGCATTTGTAGCCACAAGAACGTGTGAAAGCCTCAAAAAAATTGTAGCAACCAGGCCTTAAAATTACAGTGTCTTTTAAAGATAATTTCAAAGACTAATGACTCAAATAAATACCTCCCTATCTTAAAAAATACTCAAATTGAAGATTCAGTATCCACCTTAAGTTTTATGCTGTGAGAACCTCTACTTCAGCACAGGGTGACAGCAAAATAGTTTATACATAATTATTTTTTGTTTGGCTTTACTGCAGTCAAACACTGTCCTGTGTTTGGCTGTGTTTAGACAGAACACTGACCTTACATATGTTTTTCCTTCAGTGAGCAGCCTTGAAATATTCAAAGTGTTGCTTTAAAAAAAAAAGTGCTAACATGAAGAAAAACGTAAGGTACAAGAGGAAAGAAGTAATGTCTGTTAGATGAGCATTTTGTTTATATCCTCTAGGAAAATTTATATTAATTTGTTCAGAATTGCTGTATTGGCAGAATGGAAACAGCCATATCAAGTCCAGTCCACTATTCTGTCCTAGAATGGACAGTATTCGTAGAAACAGTGTCAGCTTTGCGGATGGACAATTATCTTCCTAGTCTTTATTATCAGAGGTCCCCCGAAACACAAGAGTTTCTCTTCCTTGAAAAATACTACATTTCCCCTGCTCTTCTTGTGAAAATCTCGCTAGTAAACTCATTTGTTAGAATATTCCCTGAAGGCAAATGCTAAAGGAGTGTGGTAGCAGAGTGCAAAGGCCATAACTTGTCAATTGAAAAGAGAGAATTGGCAGATTGGGCCCACAGAGCAATTCCTTACTCAGACCAGAGAAGCTCCTGGAGGACAAGCAGAGCTGGAGGATGTTTCCATGTTGCGTTCTTCTGTGTGACTGCCTGGCCACGAGGCAGCAATGACTTCTGATAGCTAGGTGATTTTCTACCTTTCCCTAGAAATATATAATGGGTCAGAGAGAATGTCTGAGTTTTTTAGACTGCCATTAGCCAGTAGTCGTTTTAGCCTGAGACAATTCTGATTGAAATAAAGTAATTTCCTTACCCAGCTGAATATATTAAAACAAAGGAGATTATAATAATCTTAACTGGAAAGTGGTGTGATGTATCAGATTCCACAAAAAGTTTCTTTTTTGCCTCTTCCCCCTTTCCATCCTCCTCCTCCCCCAGCTTTCTCTTCATTTGAAACTCTCACACATCTTCCTTTTACTTGTCAGGACCTTTGTCTTATTTTCCTTTGCCCCTTTTTATCCTGCTGAAAACCTAAGCAAATTGATAGAGCAAAGCCCAAATACAGTGCCAACAGCCTACAGAGAGGTTTCCTCAGAAGACAGCAGGCAGCAGACTTGTATTTTCTGCTTCACAGTATGGGGATGCAGCAAACATGACCAGCTGTTCCATGGAGAGTTTTGGCACAGTGAAACCATTTTGTGCAATGATGCTCTGGCCTAGCCCCAAACTTTCTTTCTCCCAAGCTCCCTTATGCAGTGTACTGGAGAGCTCAGTTGGCTGGGGGATGCAGTGTCCCCCTTCCCCTCATCCCAGCCCCTATGCATCTTCTCTACAGTTTGAGCCACCTGTGGAGAAGAAATATTCTTTCTATTGCTTTCTATTACTTTTGGCCTGTGCACATCAGTATCAGCAAACACAAGGTTCTTTGTGTCCCCTTCCCTGACTGGTGGCTGGTTCACAATGTTGCATCATCTAAAACACCTACTCTGCATTTTTGGCTTGGCTAAGTGACCCTCCGTTCACCCTGGCCTTTGCTTCCTCCTCTTGCGGCAAGAACAGCAAATTCAGTCCTGTTCACTGCAGCTCTGTTTCTTCCATTCCCAGGCATTTCTCCTGAAATTTTCACCTTTGTGAACTGGCAAGTACTTTACAACATATCTAGAGATGTTACTGCTCTTACAGTATGTCTTTTCCCATCTGTGTTCATGTCTGGAATCTGTTCTAAATTTTTAACTAATTTTTTTTTTTTTTTTTAGTTAAACCCTGAATTAGTTCTCAAATTGTTTCTCAGGTTTTTGTGTGAATGTTGCTACACAAACTTGGCTGACTTCTATGTGACTACTGTGTTGTAGTCTGACTGAGGACTAGTTTATGCATGTACATTGGTGGAAGTTTAAAAAATCCTGATAAATGATTCTTGCATCTGTTACAGTCCCTGGATACTACCATAGCAATGTGTGGGTATTATGGGTACCCATGGGTGACCAGGCTGTAATGCCACTGGCACAAGCACTGCTTGAAATCACTTTAGTTGCCATGTAAGAAGTTGCCATCCTAGGAAGAACCAGTGCAGACGATATACCAGAATTGAATCTGAAAGTGGGAAATCGAATGAAGTAGGAAATACCTCAGGCATTCTGGTGATGGGATCCCAGCTAATCTATCTTAAATGGACCATGGAAATTTATGGAGTCAATCAAAATATAAAGTGATGTTAGAGGATATTTTGGCATCTGGTGGAGCCTGAAATTGAGAAGGTTCACTTGGGTTGTGACCTTTTTGCTACACCTTCAGGATGCTGGGCACAGAATTTTACAGGACTGTAACCCTTTAGCTTGTTTCTTGTGCCCCACTTGTAAGAGAGACTCCCATAGACTTTTTGATTGACATTGGTTCTCCTCCCACCCCGCAAATAATAAAAACCACACAGAATGGTACTAAAAGTAGGAATTGTACCACATTGCTTATAAAACTACAAAGATTGCAAAGTATATATTAAGCTAGTTTTGTTAAGTAGTTTGAATGTGAGTTTTGCAAACAAATTAGCAAAATATATGATATGGAAGAACACAGGAATATTACAAAAATCAAGGAAAGTAAAAAAAAAAAAAATCGACTTTGAGGTTTTTCAGACCATAGCACAAGTGACAACTGTTAGTTTTAGTTTATGTGCTTGTTCTGTCAGTCCATCTATTAGGTGTTTGAGCTGTCTTACTGAGCCCCTGCCTAGGACTGCACACACAGTTACACTCTTTGATTTTCCCTCTGACACGACGCTAGCTTTCACCCTGAAGCTCAGTATTATTTTATGCCATGTGTTAATTTCTTGCATGAATGCCTTATTTACCTTCATTTAGAGTATGCTGCAGGTGGAAACAGAACAGTACTTACTGGCAATATTTTTGGTGGCAAAAAACTGAAGGACAGCTCAGGGTCTTGCATAGCTCCAGGGTATCACCACTGTGAAAGCAATTTGGAGGTGTGATTTGTCATTAAGGAGGTCTGGTTTCTTAAATACTGGTGCTTCATAGGACTAGCCATGAGTATGAACTTTTGCAATCTCTTCAAAGCAAGCAGATCTAACAATTTCTGGGCTCCATCCAAAAGCTGCTCAAGTCAATGGGAGTCTTTCCTGGAATTTCAGCCAGTGTTTGATCAGACTCACAGAAACATTTTTTTTCATTTCAAAGTGTCTTGTAAGAACAGCTGAACTCTTGGTGCTAAAATTACAAATTTATGTAATAACTGAGTAGGGTTCTGTTACTAAATTGTTATTAGGTATCAGTAGCTGTTCTAGCTACTTTTTTTTTTTCCTTCTTGTAAGATACAGTATTTACTGCACATTGTCCTGTTTTATAAGCATTATAGAACTTGTATCCATATGATTTATATCATTTTCCTGTAACTCAGGTGCACTGACTTTAGTAGTTGTAGTTATAGTGTGTATTCAACAAGGGTAGCTAGATATGCATATGCATTAAGACGCTTTCACCCAGTGCAACAAGCTTTGTAGAAGCTCCGTTCAGTACTGTACCATATAGAGGGATTGTTCCTTCTCAGAGTTTCTCATTGTTTTCTTTTGTTACTTGGGTAGGTTTTGATTTTCAAATAGGTCTTTAAGACACTTGCTCTGCATGTATGACTTTTCAGTCATCTTGGAGGTTTTATATCTGTTTTGCTCTGCAATCATTTGATTCTCTATTAATGATCCTCCAAACAATGGAGCTGGTATTTTCAAAGTAGTAGGGTACACATTTCTTGAGTTAGTTTTAATGGCTAAATATCTGGCTAAATTCCCTGTTTGGGCAATGTACATTTAATTTTTATATTTTTCCTTTATGTCCTTCACCATTCTCTTCAAAATAAAACTGCTTTTCAGTGTTTAAAAATGTATTCAGCAATAGAGAGGTTTTAATGCTTATGTCTGTGTGTGTTTATGTGTGTTTGTAATATTGGATGATTATCCGAAATAGATATTCACATGTGTATGAATGCATGTATACATACATGCATATATATATAAAAGCTTAAACTATAATTGTGATACAGTAGAAAAGGAATGTAGCTAGACGTAAAGTGTTTGGTTTCAAGCTTCTATGTCATGTGCTTCTCTTCTCCTTCTAGGAGTGCAGAAACATGGTTTGCATTTGCCTTGAGGATGAATGCAGGGGCTGCTTAAATTGCAGCTACAAAAAATTCTTATTACCTTTGCATTTCAAGAGCAAAAGAAGTCCAGCAGAAGTAAAACCACAAGGAAATACCTTTAAAATTAAGCATATAGAATAATAGTACACTAACACATTTGAGCAGTATAGAACTTGCTGTCATCAGGTACCATATGAGTTGAAAGTTTAGCCCAATTTCTATGAACACTCAAGCTTCAGGGCATAAACTAACTTCTAAATTGAGATTTAAGAAGCAACTTTACTTATTGAAAGGTTATTCCATGGTTGCCAATTTCATGGTTTCCTGCCATTTCCTCTGAAGCATCTGATGCTGGTCACTGTCAGAAAGAGGATATTGGATTAGATGAATTGGTCTGAATCACTATGACAATGGCTGTATTTGTTATCGTGAGGAAATGATCATTTCTGCTGGTATCTTACCAATAAGAGCACTTCTAACATGTAGGCGCTAGACTGAGAAACAATCTGTGATAACACTCTTTCTTACACATTGTGATGATTTTAGAATGCACAACTTTAAAATGCAAAATTGCAAACTGATCAGCCCATTTTTCTTGGAGAGAAATTAATTAATGCCTTGTACGTTTTTTTAAAAGAAACATGATCTAGTGTTCTGCTCAAGCTAATGAAAGTTCAGAGTTAGCAAATAATGTACAATACAGGATGGGTGATGTATTTCAGATGAGCAGCTTATGACCTTTTCAGGAAAACAAACCTCAATTTTCTCCCACATTTCAGACCTTTATTGCAGCAATTTCTGGTCTATAACTTGGGCTTCTAGATGATATGATAGTACAAATAATAAACTGTAATAACAACACTTGTAATTATGATATTTTTATCCAGTTGTTTACCCTTTTCCTAGTTTCAGTAGTAGTGGCAAAACTAATAGTCCTTTTAAAGTAATGAGTGATGCGTTAGAGAGAAGCAGATATCCTTCATGGGAAACCTTTCTGCGGTAAGTTACACAGAGGGCTTTGGCAATTTTTTTTTGTATTTTCTTCTGTAAAAACTTTCTCCACTAGGTGTCCCAAGTACAAGGAATGTAAGATTCATGTCTTTTAGTTTTAAACATTGACCTTTTTTCCCAAATCAAGCATTCCTGTTAAGATATATTCAGTGTTCATTTTGCTTACAGTTAAAGGATTTATTGTATTCCAGCCTAAGTACTTTTGTAAAGAGGATATCAAAAGCTAAAAAGGTGAGACTCAGGTTATTTTTCATAATCTTTTTCTTGATTTCTGTCTCGTATCTGTGTAAAATTGACCTCCAGGACATCACTGGGGCCTCTGTAAATACCTGGCTGCCAGACTCCACAGAGTTGAAACAAATAGCTTTGAAGAATTTTGTTAGGGCTGTCTTTAAGACTTAGGAAAAAGAAAGATTCAATCCTTGTCTTAGAGCACAAGCTGATCCTTCTGGTACCTTTGCATCAGATAATTCTTAAAGTTTCCAGAAATTTGTGAGAAAGAGAGCCAAATTGCTCCAAATTCTGCATAAAAATATTCACGGAACCTGTAAATTGTTGGACATGCTGCATACTTCTGTGCTGTGGAGAAAAACACTTCCATTAATGAGGCCTCACTGGAACCTGCAAAAATATTTGGCAAGGACCTTGAATTGTCATTGCAGATTCAAAGGCGGCAGACAAAATATACATATACTGTGTGCCATTTGTGAGGACAAAACAGACTGATGCAAACTCCTGCTGAGAGGGAGCCAAGTGATCAGATCTGCTTGGTCATAAAAGTTATTCACTGGCAAGCTTGCCGTTTAGAATGTCAAATTATTAGGTCCTTCTGGCATGTTATGATTTTCTTAATTATAATAAGTTTACAGATTTTGTTGATGAGGTCACCACAGGAGCATAGAAAAGAATTTCAATCCCTAATTGCTGAGGGACAGTTAGCAGCAAGAGCACCTTTACAAACAGCTCTAGATGCTGCAGTTACCACGTTATAGTCAATGGAAATATGCGTGGTAATGAGCTGCTCTCTTCTTGGCTCTGGAGTTCTGAGATCCCAGGAGCGGTGTAGTCATCAGAGGAGGATCTTCTGTTTGGATGATGGGAATTAGTTCTGCCTGAAAAAGGGCAATGCCCTTCACACTTTGGAGGATTCCTTTGCTGCATTTTTTTCTTTCAATGTGCATATGACTGCAGAAAAAGAAAACAGAATTTTCTGATAGCTGGTCCATATACAGGGTAGGACAACGCAGAAAAAATTCTTCTTTAAGACTCAGCTGGACATGGTGCTGGGCCATCTTGTCTAGATTGTGCTAGAAAGGTTGGACCAGATGATCCTTGAGGTCCCTTCCAACCTGGTATTCTATGATTCTGTGATTCTATGGCAGAAGACCCTAGTGCCCACTCAAGGTGTTATGAAATACTCTGTTTCTTATTGATTTTATCAAGTCACAATCCTTCTGACAAGACTGTTTTGCATTACCATTTTGCCCTGCTTATGGATTTTAGTCACTTTTCCTTGCATTGTAAATGACCTTTTCTCATTCTTGGTATTGAGGTACTCAACAACACGGACTGCAAGGTCAGAGAACATTGTAGGTTGCCTCATACCTGTCCCGAGCTGTTTTATCTTCCCCTTGGAATCCACTTTTGCCAGAACCCGTTGCCAGAGGAAGTGAATCTTCTCTGTATTTTGCAACAGGGAAAGAAGTTCCTCATGAATAAGAAGGAAGAATTTCTGTTCACACTAATGATTTTCCCCCCACAAAGGAGGGCTTGAGAGTCCTCCATACCTTCATTCCCCTGTTAACATCCAGAAAGATCTCCAACATTTCGTTACATTCTCGGATGACAGTCAGAATTTGACAACACCTACAGATCAACTTCTTGCGTTATCTTTGTCTAGCAGCACTCCTAAATGTGTCTATGCTAGATAACAACATTACCTGAAAATATCATACAGGCACAATTTGGACATATATCTAACAATTCTGTCCTTATTGACTTCTGATATAAAGATCCTGGCAAAGTAAACAAAAAGAAAAAGGTATTTTTGACTAAGACCATGATGACCTGTATGGTTTAGGAGATATAAGCCCTCATGACATATCCTCTTTATATAAGTTATATAAGAATTTACTGGCTATGTAATGATGGACCTAGACTCCAAGTAGCCTAGCATGCTGTTTCCAACACCTTCCCAGCACATATCTTGGGAATAATACAGTTACAGATCAACCAGGTAGTGCTACTTCCCCAGAATATTCTCAGCCTCCAGGAGTTAGTACTCAGAGATGGCATCTTTATAGTTAAAATACCTAAATGGATTTCTTGAACTAATGCAGTCTTTCCTGGAACTCCTGGAACTTCTGTCATTCCTGGTTTTCTTAACTGTGCCTTGAATTCTTGCTAAAAATACTATCAAGCTTCCCTATAGATCTCATTTGTCTGCATAATTTCACTGTTCATCATCTGATTATGGAGGCCTTAATCTTAGTGTTCAGATGTTCCAGTCTTTTTATGTAAAGCAAATTAAACCCTTCTAGAGTTTCCATCAGACTTTTTTGTTCCTTATCAAAAGCAAGACCTGTTTTTGTCTAAAGATTGTCTAAACAGTTTTCAGAGATTATAAAGCTATGTTATTAAGGTAACTGTACTAGAGTCTCTGGGTGATACATAGTTCCATCAAACTAGATGTAGACAGCTTTTCCTACCTCTTTGAGAAGCATCCCACTCACTGGCACATTTATTTAAAGTTGCATGGACTATTAATTAATTCCACAATATGTACTTGTTTTGTAAGAGTAGTATTTTGCAGTCTGTTTTTAGGGTAGCTCCAAATCCTCACAGTGTTTAGATCAAGTCACTGCATTTAAGTCGTTAAGCAAGCATTAGAAACTCTGAATAAGAAAGAAAAGCTATTTGCTTATACAGCACCAGAAGTTCTTAGGCATTTGTTGTCCATAACTTAGTGTATACTATTCTTCAGCTGGCTCTCCTTTTCCTATATTACAAAACATGATGAAGATTGTATTCTGCAATGGAAAAAGACCTGAATGTAGCTTCACCTCTCCTCTTCCTGACACGGAGATCACACTGCAACCTCTGCCAGCATATTCCCTAACTGACACTTTGAAGCCTGAGAATACTGCATGGAGGTACACCATCCTTGGGATGAAGAGCAGACGTGTCAAGAAACTGTATTCAGCTTTTCTATTAATCACTAAAGTCTATTTTGCTCTCAGCTCTGAGCATTTGTGTGGTGCTTCCCAGCTCGGTTACTTTTGTTTTTGTTTTGAATTTGTTTACACTTCGATTAACTTTGAGAAAAGTGTGATTTTTTTCTCAGCTCTGGGAATCATTTATAGGTTCACACAGAGAGGAGCAAGCATAACCAATGATATGTAAATTAACTGCTTGTTTTACCCCAAAGAAACCATCTTTAGATGAAATATAATTCTAAGTATTCTAATTCTGCCTAGTGCTCTGCTGCACTAGTTGGGAGAGTTAAATGGTATAATCTTCAGTACTCATCAGAAGCTCTAGGCAAGGAATCAACATTTTACAGTTTATCAATCAGTGACTGCCAAAGACCTTGCAAAGTAAAAGGAGTTTTGATTGGCTAATGTATGCATATCTGGAGAATTCTAGCCCTCTCAACATAATATATCGTACTGCCTGAACAGGTGAGCAAAATACTAGATACTACATTAGGAGAAATCTGAAATGGCACCATCTGCAGTTTTTTTTTAAAATCTTTACAGCTCTTCTTTTTAAATAGGCTATCTAGAACATCTGTATGAAGAATGGCTCTAAAGTACCCCTGTGCAAATATGTGGCTGTGTCTGGTTAGGTCCTGCTTTTAAAATGACTTTCCCATTGTTGATAGCAAAGTTTAAATGTCTCCTTAAAGCCTGTTGATCTGTGAAGCTAACTTGCCAAGCCATTTTTAGCAGCCAGTGCCACACATGTCCAGATGTTGGTGCTTTGGGGCTGGGTTCACCGAGGCTGCCTTCAGCCTCGTAGCAAAGCAGGATCTGGTTTCTTTGCATCCAAACAGAGATACCGTAACAGCTTTGCTGCTATAATTTATAACAATGAAAGTATCAAAATGGCAATATATGGAACAGCTGCACCAAGTGTTTGCACAGTGTGGCAGAGAAGGGACGCTGCTCATCCTTACAAGCACCAACATCAGCTGAGGTTAGAGCAGTCAAGTGGATTGTGCCTGTAACTGAGGGTATTGGACCTTTACTAAGAGGAGCTACTGGCTATTTCTACTCTGCTTGATGGGCAAGGCAAGTGCTACAAGTAGGAGATAGCTTTCTGCTTGTGGTTCATTTATATGAGAGAGATGCTCAACTGGTCAGATTCAGATAGTGTCCAGTATCTTCACCTCACCAAACTGACAAAAAGTAGTAAGGTTGCAAGAGATTATTTGATCCAATAGATCAAATCCAATACATCCAGTATCTGAACGTCTTAAAAAATATTTCTTAATAAAACATCTTTCTAAAGAAATGGCCATTTCAGGAATGTGTTCTTCAACAAAATGTTTTAGAAGATGAGCCTGGTGATTATAGCAGTCATTGTCAAGGTGTAAGGGATTCTAACTTATATGTCAGTATGCTAGCCAGGATTTTTAAGAAATTAAACCTTTGTATTAAATTTCAGCATAAAATACCATGTAACAAACAGAGTAGAAGCTATTACTCATTTTCAACTGATAGGTGATTTACTTTGTGCAAATTAAGTATCACAGTGAGAAACATTCAAACACTTTAAAAAAATTAATGAAAAGTTATGCCTCCATAAATCATCATGTTACTCCTTCATTTCCTCATTTTCCTGTCTTCTTCTGATGCATTTCAGAGCTTATAGGCATACCAGGAAAGGCAAACCAGAGAGGTCATTGGAGACTGAAAACTCTTCTAAGTGTGGACACAGCTAATCGGGAACTCCAGCCCCTGAGAACAGGACAGCTCATTCCAAGATTTTCCTTAGGAGGGAAGGACGGTGCAGCTCAGTAGCACATTCAGCAGCTGTTATTCTGGAACTGACTATCCAAGACAAGGATAAAATACCTGCTTCTACAGAGATGTAAAGACAAGATCATTTGGAAAAGAGTCAGAAATGTATCAGCTTTCAAGAGAGGTTCATATTTCAAAAAGAAGGGGGAAGAAGGCTGTGTGGAGGGCTGTAACCTTGTTGAAAAGCTTTTTTTGAGCAATGCAGTTGTGTTAAAGGCATGGGGCTGACGTCTTAAGAAATGTAAAGCCAGATGTATGCGCATCTCCGCTTTCACAGTTCTGTTGCCTTAGATTGCAGCTATCACTTTCAGCAATTGAAAATGCATGTTGGCAATTGTAAATCCGTATGTGACATTCTAGTAAGGAAAGACAAAGCTGTAAAAATATAGTGCCATAAATGCACTGACTTGCCTCCAGTGTCCCATTTTCAGCAACAAAAGGAAATAAGTCTTAAAACTGTACATAAAGCTCTCCTGCCTTATATTGCTATTATTCCTGACTCATTAAACACTTTCTTGCTATAATCAAACTTGTGGGAAAATGGTCATAGAATAAATGTGGAAAAATAAAAGCACAATTGCTTGTGCATTATTATTGCTATTAATCAGCACTGTGGGACTTGTACAGTAGTATGATGTTTCCATAGTATATCTTACATGTTCATAAGCAGTACTTCATCTGTGTAAAGTATTACAGACAGGATAGCAATGAGAGAAACCAGAAAAAAACCAGTTATTGTAGGTAGGCAGGTATTTCAGCTGGGCCTCAGTTTAGTGCAAAAATATGGTCAATATTTGCTGGAACAAACCCCACACTGTACAAACAAATAGGTACGCACACTTGGATGGTCACCCAGAAGATATCTGTGTTGTAGTGGGGCAAAAGACCAGAATTTTTGGTAGCCTAGCAACAACACTGTTCTGGACCAGAACCACCAGGGCATTGCCAGGCCTCTGTGATACCAAGCTTAGGAGCCCCTAAGCTAGTTACACTTGAAGCCCCGGCAGCAGAAGAAGAATAGGGAGTCTCCTAGCCCAGGAGCTGGCAGATCTCTGTAATCGTAGCTCAAACTCTTACAAAAAGCAAAGGAGTGAAGTCAAATATTTTAAGCACTTCTGCCCTACATAGCTTGAAAAGTTACACTTTGGAAACTGAAGACTGTAAGTTTGCTAAAATGACAGAAACAACTCAGGTAAATGGTACTGTTGTGTAAACACCCGTTCTGTGTGTGTTAGGGCTTTCCATACACTTCAGAAGGAGATGCGGCTGAACAACATTAATCAGGAGCAGGAACCAGAAGCAACATAGGATTGGTCAGGAGCACAAATCCTTTTTTTTTGCAGAAGTTATTTGTGCAATGGTTGCTGTGGTATCAGGAGATTAAGGGTCCAGAGAGAGACATTATTCTTTGAGTCAGTAAGTCCATAAATATAAATTGTAACCTTATGGCTCTTCACTTTGTCTGTATAGCAGGAAGGACATCTGATTACAACAGGTGAAGAAAGTAAGAAATTAAAAAGCTTTTCTCCTAATTTGATTTAGGACTAATTTTCCTTGATTAGTTTTGGTGTGTCTTCACTGCATATTAGCCTCAGTAATTTGTGGTCAAGGGTGAAGCTGTTAATTGACCTTTGTTCAGTGCCAGCAGAGGTTATAAGAGAGTTACTGTGTTACTGCTGTGTGGAGGGCTGTTGCTTGGGGTATTTTGTACAGCTATTAGCACAGGTGTTTTGAGTGTCTTCTGATAGATGATTATAGAAGAGCTAGTTTGTTCTCTTGTGCTTAGAGAAAAAAGTATTGTGGGGAGGTATTCAAAGGCTCTCAATTCTTGAATGATTTAGTTTCATCCTCATAGAAATAAGACTGGTTACCAGTCTGAATGAAAACAGGACCTAAAGGCTATACCACGCTTCCAGGTGGACATGACTAAAAGCTCTAGCAAACTCAGGTTAAGTGAGTTTTCATGTGAGAATGAGACAGGTGAGATTCTGCAGGTATGTAAGGCTCGCTTTGAAGTGGTGATAATGTCATCACCTTATAAAGGATGTCTCAGTGGCCAAAGGTTTAAAAAAGTTGCAGGTATCTATTCACCTCTGTTAAGGGTGAGTGGTTTGTATAAGTGGGTGGATTAAATTAAATTCCATTATGAGTTATTCTTTTATCCCTCTTCTGCAGCTTTCTCTCGTCATCTCAGGACTGTTACTCAGAGTGTGTGGGAAGATGGCTGGAGTAAGATTGCTTTTTCTATCTGGGTGTGGGAGGTTTACCGCTGGATGTGGTTATTTTATGAGTCTTTTCTGTGGTAGAAGGTTGATGCATGGGAACGAAGAGAAGCTTGTTCAATCTTAAAGCAAATAGAGGATTAAGGACTTCAGTAGGTGTTATTTTTCTAGTGCCATCTTCCCTATAATCTTGTAGGGCTGATTTGTCACAGGGAGATGGTGTTAAAATAAATGCTATCCTGGGGTGAGAAAACCAGGGTGTGAGTGAAGATCTTCAATAGTAACTGCCACTGAGGTTTTAGCTTGTCTTGGAAGTTGCTGTTTCATTTGTATTACTCCTTATTGACAAAGACTGCAGTTGGACTAGTACTCTTCTCTTGAGATATGGAGAAATAGTGACTCATAGCCTCCCTTGTATTGGGAAATCCTGAAATAGGTAATGTAATGGTCCTCAGAGTTTCAATTGCAAGAGCTTTTGTCCTCAGTATAGTGGTAAGAAACAGATGTATATATGGCAAGAAGTATCAATGCAGTATTATGTCCTTATGTTCACTATTAAATCTCTATGCCAGTAGACAATAAAGAAAATCATCAATAATCTATGCAAATATCCAAGACTAAAGATCTGTTCTTCTTGAAACAGTGTTTATGTATATCTCTCACTGGGTGTGTATACATAGCATAAGGGTGGTTTCTTTGCTTATATAGGCTTGAAACCTCTCTCCCCTGAAGCCAAGGGAAGAAGTTTCCCTGACTAGTAGAATTAAAACTTTGTCATATTGTACAGTCTTTGAATGTTCAAATACTTAAAGATAACCACTCTTACATGAAGGTTTCTGTGTGATTTTTTTTTTTTTTAATGTAGACCTGACATATTTTGAGGGAAAGGTTTGCTTTCAAATAATATGTTGCATATTTAAAATAACACCACACTAATGAATTAAGTAGTTGACTTGTTTTCTCAAGCAGTGTGCCTATTATGGTTAGAGTTTACTTGTCATGAGAAGTCAGACTAGGCTTTGGATAAGCATGAGCCAGATGTGTTTGGTGACCCAAACAATTTCTGCATATAGAAAAATACTTGACAAACATTTCATCTGTTTTAACATCTGCTGGTTTGGGTGTGCTTTAACAATAAGGTATGTTTTGTTGATGCTTTTACTATAAAAGCTTTCTTGCTTTCCAAGTGAATTTGTAAATATCCTTTTCATGATCTTTGTTTTCTGTAAGTGAACTGAGGAAGGGCACAAGACCTTAGTTTCATCAGAAGCAATTTTGTTCTATGTTATTATTTGGTTATGTCTTCAAGGCTGAGTGAATCATGGATCAGGTTTAATGGTAGGGAAGAGGAGAAACATATATAGTTGGACCTAAGATTTCACTTGGGAGCAAGAAGAGATCGATACAGAATTCCAGCTAGGGAATTCTAGTCTATGAAAGATATAACCATGATGTCAGTTATTTGATGTAAGGTGATAAGATTTTTCATTTTTAAGAAATTGCCCAAAGGCTATTGTAATAAAAGCTCTTCTTTTAATAAGGAATCACTGGATGAAATTCCTTGGCCAGTGTTCTGCAGTAGGTAACACTAGTTAATCACACTTAAAGCCTGTGAAGCCAAAGACATTCTTTCTTCCTTGGGTTCAAGCTAGTAAAAATATCCTTGCTGGGGATTTAGAAAATGAGCACTTGTGTAGAGATTTATGATGGGTTTTTTACATTAAGCAGAGAAATGAGAGCACTTCATTTTGCATTATTGAATTCTATTGACCTTATTATCTGCATTGCTGGTGGTCTAGAAGATCTAAAAAAGTCTTCATATGGAAAAACTAGATAGATTAAGTAAAAATTTCTGGATTTATGACAAAACTAGAAATGTCAGGGGGAAGGGGAAGAACTGCTTCTGATTAGAGTTTTCAGAACAATGGAATTTCTTTCTTTGACAGCAGAAAAGATCAATAAAAAATTGTTGATCCTGTATGCATAGTCCCAGTGTTAATGCTCTCCATCAAGAAAAGTGTGGGTTTTTTTTTTTTTTTTTCCGAAATTAGCTCATTGATAAATAAGCTCTCTGAAGTGCAAGATAGTGTTAGAAAAAAGAGCTGTCAGCCACTGAGGAGAAGCTATGGAACAAAAGAAATTTCGCAAGCATGGTTGGAAAGATGGCCTTGGTTAAGAACTTTGCTCTTTCTATCTCGCTTAGCTTTGTGAAATAAAAGCAGGTCTGCAAAACAGAAATTTACAGTGTGATCTATGGTAAAATGGAGAGTGCTGTACTTTGAAAGCTTATTTGCGTATGCTAGAACACAAAACTAAAATGCTGAAAGTCTTCAATATAAGGAGGCTCATTTGCTAATCAGTCACTCTAATGTAGCTCAGCTGAAATCAACTAGTGTAAGTCAGTCTCCTGTGTTTACTTGTCAGATTGGGAGATGACTGCTTTTTTTGGTGTTGCTTCATGTATAATTGAAATGTTACATTTTTTCGAGAATGTTCTGGTTACAGCTGTATAACATTTTGCATGGCTCTGGAGTCAGTGTTCAATTTAAAAGATGTATTACGCCTAAGAAGCATTTAAGATTAAAAGGCTATATTTTGGGGAAGTAAATGACTATAGTGCCATTTAAATCTGCAACGGTGTTTACAACATAAAAGAAAAATCTTTGGGGTTTTTTGTACTACTGGAGACCAAAGCTTCAGAAGACTTTATAGCAATACATGTTCTGAGGTAAAACTGTGTTTTTGTAGCTAAATTCCCAAAGTGGGAGATGCCTAGCTCTCCAGATTAATACTCTAGCTAAAGAACTGTAAGAGGAAGAGTAAAGTGCTTGGAAAATGAGGATGATTAACAGAGCTACACTTCTTTGTGTGTGTATAATCTTTAATCAGCCTTAGGATACATACACTTTACAGTATTATTCAGCCTGTAACCATATACATTAGTATTTATAATCTGACAATAATGAAAGATTAACTGTAACTGAGAACCGTTCATCTTAGTGGTGACTCCGTTGAAATGAAGGGAAAAGCATCTACCCTTCTGTACTGGACCAAGCTTGATAGCAGTGCGGGTGGTTTCCCTAACGCTGTGGGTGTTGTAGCTTTCTGTTTTCCATCTGCTTGCTCCTTACTCCAATTATTGTACTTTTCCATAATGGCAAAGTGATTACACACATAAAGAGGAAAACAGGTAACATTCTTACTTTTTTACCCTTTGCTTCCCAAGTAGACACAGCTGAAGGTTTAATTGTTGTCAGTGCTCTGGTACAGGCTGGGCTGATGTGCTTTCTGGTGGCTGAAATGAGAAACTCCTTGTGCTTTTTAGGGCTGATTGAAGGTGCTAGAAATACCAAAGAACTGATACTCCAATGTATTTAGGAAACCAAATCCTAGTTGATATAATTACAAATGCTTAAGCCCTTTTTGAAAATCTCATCTTTGTGATTTAAGACATGTTCTTTCTCCTCTCACAAACACTCTGTGTGTGAAGGATGGGGAGGATAAAGCATCATCCTTGAGATGGATGGGGACATTGGCAGAATGGGACTCTCTCTGATAACAACATGGTGAATTGAAGAGGCCATCCTTCAACAGATGGACGTAGCATTAGGGAGGTGGCAGCCAGCAGGAGAAGAGAGCAGGAAAGCAAAGCTGCGTGCTCTAACGCTTGATGCGAACTACATCGGCTTGAATTCTTTGCATTGTCTTGCTTCAGCTCCCTCCTCCAGTTAATTGCTGAGGGAGAGGGACCTAAAAGTGAATTTGCTCTCAGGATGAAAAACTTAGACCCGTGTAGATTGTTTAATTCAAATCAATGCAATTGCAAAACAAAACGAAAAATTCTAAAGCTTTCAGTGCTGCTGTATTTTCCAAATTATCTGAAGCTCCATCCTGATCTCTGGAGTGCCTACCTTGCCTGCCTTTTCAGAGAGAGTTGAGAAGAACAGGCAATCAAGAACATAAATCAGTATGATTAAGGTTTTGGGGAACTAGAAGTGTTTTCAGCCATAGTGTTTGCATTTGCTTGGGCCATTTCTGTTTACCAAACAATTAATTCTATGCTGTTCTTGCTTTTTCTTCTTGGAGAGATGCTTGCGGAAGAATGCCTGAATGAGATCTCTTGCAATCCAACTCTGCCAAACCCTGGCGCTTTTTATAATCAGGACAGAAATTGTCTACTGGAGGAGCCTAGATTAGGCACTGAAAGATCCAGAGGTCTGACTCGCTCATTATCTTCTTAGACTCAGATTAGCTGGACACTGTGCCAATATGTCTGGTCATCATGAGGGTAGCCAAGAGGTAGAGGGAGTTCTGAAGTGCCATAGGAAGGGTATGTAGAATAGTGCCAGTGCACCACAAAACCAGCCAGGATCTTGACCTTGATTTGAAACATGTGGTCCTGAGAGTGGTTTTTGGTTAATGTGATTCAAAAGCTTGCAGCTGTTAGGAATGTGATCCTCACTCTGAAACAACAAAACCACACCCTGCATTTGGATGCTAATTGTCAGATGGATGCTGGTAGTGAAATTATCTATTGGATGTAGGGTTTCTAGTAAATTATTTGAATAAAACCAAGAATAACCGACCATCTCCTAGTTCTGTCAACCTTGACCTAGATGATAGTACTACCACTGAGACAAAAGGAAATTCAGTAGCAGGACAGTAACTGAGAAGCCAACAAAAGATTGGTTGTGCTTTGTCTTGATCCAGCCAAGCTTATTGTATGTCTTCCAGTCTGTAAAGGTTGTCCTTGTCGTACATTGATCTCTTATGAATTTAAAGGCTCTGCAGGATCTTTAGAAAATTTTTGTCCTGGTTCCTACTTGGTAGTTAAAAACACAAAGCTCCCTTTGTGTCTTTTGCTGGTATTACACTATAGTCAGCCCATTGCCTGGCTATACAGGAATTCTCTGTCACAGTTTGGAGGCAGTTATTGCCAGTAGTGGGCACCAACTACAGCAGATAAAACATTTTGAAAGAACCATGGAAAAACTTTGAAGTTTCCTCAACAGCCCTAACATCCGCTTTAATTTCTCATATTTGCTGCCTGTAAGCCTCTTGCTGGCTGAGAAAAAGAGGGTATTGTCTCTCATCAACAGCAGGACTGTTTGCCAGTCCTTTGACTCAACAGGAGAATTTTGAGCTTTTGCAAAATTTGCAGTTGAGCAGATGGACAGCACACAGGAGGCCAAAATGACACAAAGGGAGCCCTTAGTTTGTAGAGCACAGTTTGGGTCTGTCTCTAGATATCAGCTTTGTGTCTCTGCAAACAAGGCTGGTACAGAGAAAAGAGTACAGGACTGAAACTGAGAGAAAATTATCTGTGATGAGTGAAAGCACAAAATGTGGGTCAAGACTTTTAAGCCTCCTCCCTAGTTCTTCAAGCTGGATAGAGAATGTGAAAATTGGAAGACTGATGCACAAGAAGCTTTGCTGTCCTTTCTTACTCAGCACATGCCTTACAGTTAGCAAACATGCAGAGAGTTTTTGATTTTTTTTCCACCAAAAATGTTGAGGCACATCATTGTGACCTTGCAAAAGACATAGGGTTCCTTTCTAGTACAGCTTCACTTCGGATTTTCTGAGCAGAAAGACCTTAATGCACTAGCAAAGCAGAATCTGGCTCAGACTTCACACAGTGACCCTGAAAAAGCAATTAATGCAAGAGGATAGCCTTTCCTCTCCAGAACTAGGAATAGAAAAGAAATTGAAGTCATAGGAAAGGGGGAAGGAAAAGAAGAAAAAAAAAAAAAAGGAAAAAAAAAATTAAGAACCACACTAAGGCTTAAGAACTCATCTACTCTTTTCCCTCCTCAAAGGCTTCTTCCTTTGTTGGAGGCTGAGGCATGGGCACTTGACCCACAGGACTTTAAAGAAACTCAGGACAGATTGTTCCCAAAGGATTTCTTTGATATTGTGGTCAAATAGTCATAAAAACTTCAGAGCTGCAGCTGGCAAAGGGGAAAAAAAAAGAAGCTGAAAAAGGAGAAATACTAATAGTAACAAGGAGTCTGATTCTTTCTCCTTAGGACAAGACTTGTAGATAAATTCAGAGGTCCTTGAAGGAAAACTCTGAAATGTCAACAATGTGGTATTAAAAAAAACCAACACCCAACCATCCACTGATCTTACTGAAACATTGCTCTGCTGATGTAATGTATTAAAAAGTAAATAAAAAAAATAAGGGCTTAATTGACACTATATTAGATCTCTCCCTAGCAGTAAATCCTTATTATTCTTCTGAAAATAAGACAGTAGCAGGAGCCTTGGCAGTGGAGTATTAACCCTGCCCTCAGTGGTGCAGTTCCTGTAGCTCTAGAAAGTTAAGGTCTATGGGAAAATACATCTGTCAAAGGGAAAACAAAAAGTTTAATATAACAATACAAGAATATCTAAAACATTATCTTTTCTTTCACTCATTGCATGGTTGGGCTGAAAGATTACCGATACACCAGGCAGATATTAACCACAAGGGGACAGACTGGGAAATTCAGTCTTTTTTTTTTTCCCTTTCTGTTTTACAGAGAGGTTCCCCAGGAGGAGAAACTGTCCTGCTTTAAGTCAACATGGAGTGTTGTTTGCACTCAGCAAAAGGAAAGCATCCCCAAAGTGAGATGAGATGGCCTGTATAGAAATTAATGAGCTTTCTTATAACTTAGAAGGCATGCAAAGGAGACTTCTATCAGTGAAATGAGTGCCTTCAGTGGGATCAGTGTTTTATCTCATGTCTTTCAAAACCTCAGGGCCACTTGTGTATTTCTGGAAAACTTGATTTTATTTAACTAAGAAGAAATACTAAGGCCAGGAAAACACTGATAATAAGTTTCAGGAGGCTTTCTGGGACCCAGCTGCTATTCTGGTCTCAGTCCCAACATGGATCTTAATGCAGTGTTGGCATCTCACAGTGTTCAAGAGTTTATTTGGGACCAATGCACTGGTGCAGGCAGACCCACTGTGGCAATCCATAATCGACTGACTTATCTTTTGAATGTAACAGATATGCAAACAGTTCTGACAAATATTTCTGAAATAAATATAAAGTTGAATAGTGAAAGAAGGCTGGAAAATTAAACTCTGTTCTGTAGACCTTCAACAGGGGTCAAAAAAAAGAGGTTGGTGAGAAGAGGGCTAACGGGGGGCAGTGTTTTGGAGATTGTCACCAAACTGGTGTGTATACACGTAACTGGTATTTAGTTGGTACTTGGGCCAAGTTAGGTGCATAAGCACTATCCACTTCTCCCCCCTCGTCTTCTGATCACTTCATCAGAGGTTTTAAGGGGACTTGCAGTCATTCCTTCATTTTCTCAGGAAATCTGCCCTTGCATTGGCTAATCTTGATAGTATGCACTATTAAGGACTCAAGTTCAGGCATTTTCCCTGCTGCTCAGATGCATGGTATGGAGTTTACCAGCTAATGCAAGGTGGTATGGATTTTGCATTACCAGTTACTGGCTAGTGCCTGCAGCTCAGGGGAGGATATTCTGTAAAACTGAGTTACATGGGGTGCTGGTCTTGGGTGTTTGCACTCTTCATTGTCAGGTATCAATACACACAATGTCTTCCTGCTTGCCAGACTACTCAAACAACTTTATCACTTGAAAAGACTTAGGAATAAAATTGGCCTTCTTAGGTGATTTTATTAAACAGATTTGTTAATGGAACAAAAGACTCTTGTTTTAAGGGGGGGGAAAAAAAATGCAAAATACACTATTAAGATTGTGTTCAATGATAAGATCTTCCTTAGTGGCCCCAGTGCCATGGATAGTTTAAGAAGAGGGGTTATTCATGGCTACAACTTTCCTTTGAAGACTTACTGCAACTATAGTTTTTCTGTTCATATTGTTGGAAAGAAGTATTTGGGCCACCCAGGGCAATTATTCTGAGCAGGAGTTTCCTTAACCTAAGCTAGAATAACTTCCTTTGTCTCCCTGTGTATTTGCCCCTAGTTGTTTATTGTTGAGTTGTGGTGATGTTGCACCAAGTTGTTACATGGTCATGATGATGGCAAGAGGAAATGAAGCTACTTCCTTCCTTAGCCTTCTTCAGGGCAAGCACAGATGTTCTAGTTAAGAAACTTGCCTGCTTTAATAGCAAGCTGATGTAGATGCTCAAAAGTTTGCTTTATGAGGTTTTAAATATTAAGACCTTCTACCCACTCATTTCTTTGCTGTCAGCTGAGATTTTCATGTATGCAGTCCCTTACTACTTCTGGATCCTTCTGAACTGCACAGAACCCGTTACAATTCTCAAATGAAAAAATCCACACTGTGGGGGAACACTCAATATGTAATAGGATTTTTGCAATGTTGTTCTTGCCATATCATTCAAGTTTTCATCTTCTCTACATAAGTTTTGGGGTTTTTTTTCTTGTTTTAGGAATTGCTTTCTATCGAAACCCAAAAGACCTGCTGTACTTAATATATAATATGTACTGTTCTATTCACAGAAGCTTGTAGTTTGAATCTCTTGATTATTGCCTCATACAGCTTGATAAATGCAATATATCTATCTTCCTTCAATTACAAGTTCATGAGTCTCTTGCTGATTTGCCTTTTATGATAACTGTTTGACCGTGGTGGAAGAGAAGAGAGATGAAGAATGAGAAAGACTCTGTTAGAGGAATTGAATTTGAAATTAGAATTTGGCACTGGCCTGCCCTTTTAAGTGCATGATGATTAGGCACCAGATTCAGAGGTAGTTATGCAATGACACAGCTTTATTCCTGTTGTTTTCATGTAGTGCAAACTACAGGTAAGTGATGCTAGCTTAGGGAGAAATATAGATCTACCTCACCTTGGCAAGCATAAATACGCACTGGGGAATACTCTCCTGTTATGCCTGTGTTCTTGTAGAAGCTGGAAGAATGCTTGCAGGCAGCCTTGCTTTGAGGAGTAATAATATTTATATATCTGAAGTTATAAAATGACAAATATTGTTGTTATACTTTCATCATATGCTGCTCAAGATCAGAGTTTCACATATTGGCCTGAAAAGTAGCTGTGCATTTAAAACCTTATGAAACTCTCAAGATGGAGTGGTACTGCCTTTGTATTAACTATCTAAGAGCATGGATGTCCTTGTTTTAGTTGTTGCTTCTGTTGAGAGTTCAGATGAAGATTCAGATAAAGAACAAATCATTGTGCAGTGCATCAAACCCCTGAATTATCATATGATTTCTGTGCAACTTTTGAACACGGGTAAATGCCTGTAAGTGGGATCTATAAAAGCAAGGAGCCTGCTTACTACCCGTGACCTTTTTCTCATTCTCTGTCTGAATTGGTTAGGTATGACTACACCTAAATGAAAAGCCATGCTTTTGGACTGTGGGAGACCTTAGTTATATATATTTTGGGAACTGAGTGGTAGTTCAAGACAAGCTTTATTTAGGAAACAGCTGTCAGTATTTCTATATTTACAGTAGTGTTTTAGTTTAAAAAGCACTCTGTTCATCTGAAGTTAATTTTGTGATTATATCCATTTATGTTCTTTAGTTAACACGTTGCAAACTGGTTTCCTTTTGGATGAAGCAGACCTAGACGTGCACTATCACAATAACTAACGTACCACAGCTGCTAATGGGCACCTAGCCCATGGGACCACGCTGTAGCTACTTTGAAATAAAATGTCCGTGTAACATCCTTTGTTTCAGCGCATAAGTCTGCTCTTCTTGGACTGCAGTATTTGCTAACATAGTTGTAATAATGATGCATCAGAATTCAGGACTCCAGCCCTTGGAAAACCCTGAACTGGAACAACTCGCCTAGGCTCCAAGGAGACTTTTGCTACCACTTGCTCTTATGACAGCATCTCTTGAATCAGATCTGGCAGTGAAATTTCTAGATATCACACGGGGCACCCATGTTGGTTCCCAGAGGACTCAAGTAGGATTAATCTCAACTAATTTTAGACATCTACAATATGAAGATTTGTCTGCAATAGCTGATTTATTATAAGTTTGGGCAGTGAAAATAAATTAATTCATTGGGATGCAATTTGATCTACTTTAGATGCCTACTGTATGATGAAATGAATTGTTCCCAAGTCATACCTGTTTCTCTCCCTGACTTCAAAACAAAAAGAAAAAAAAGAAACAACCCAAAACCTAGGCTAAGCAGCAACTACAATGACCTACAAAATGGGTTTCTTAAATTCATGTGTTTCTGAGATTGAAGTCAGTTATGTTCCTTACTGATGCAGAGTAAAGGATAGCTGGTCCAGAGTTTGTTTTGGGGATATAAACTTTCAATTGGAGCACTACAAGGACAGGTATTCAAGGTCCACCATGGATGGAATTCAAAATCTGTGCCCTGAATTACTTGCAATGTAAGACAGCGGTCCTATAAATGCACACCCTGCTTGGTATTTTATGTTGTCAGAATAAAATGGATGTTTTACTCTGGTCAGCAAAACATCTCTTAAGAGCTTACTTTCCCAATTTATTTGAGCTGAATCTCCATAAGTGTTATATTTCCATTTACAGAATGTACTGTTGTATTTTTCTGAGCCTGTTTCATTCTGAGAAACGTGCAGCAACAACGCTTTTGCTGGCCTCTTGATATCATGGCCACATGTTTCTCAAGCAGGTGTTTGTATGATGGAATTACTCATTTAAATTGATTATCAAATCACTTCTCCATCACAGAATATTGGGTACAAGTGTGTTACTGTAGCAGGAAATGAGTCAACATTTACAAAGATACTGAAATACTGTTTCAACGTATTGTATTAAATCCTCAGCAACAATAATGCTGTGTTACTTAGCACTTGCAGTCTTTGGGTCAGGGCCAGTACAATACATTCTACATCCCATAAGTTATAGGAAACAAAGTGGTTGTGTTGTTTATAATTCTTCCTAAAAGTATTTGTGAAAGCTTAGTAAAGTGCGACAGCAATTAAAATAGCCTTTAGGCTTACTAGTTGTAGTTAAGATTGTGTGAACTATGTTTTCATTCCAAATTTCTGGTTTGTTGCTCATAAACTTGTGTAACATTTTGCTCTTCATGCTGGCTTTTTCTAGTCATCTTTCTTGCCTGAAGGTGCTTCTGATGGTGTTTTATTGTGGACTTTTAGCAACAATAACAGTTCTGCCATTTTTAGGTGCATGAAAGCTGGGGAAAAAGCCTTTCACCTTCAATGACTCTTTGGATCTGTGTTTAAAGCACTCCACTAGCCAACAAAGCTGGAGATGGAAAGCTGAAATAGCCCCTACTGTGGAAAAGCAGATTTCACTATTCTGGTAAAAACTGGTTTTAGTTTGAGCAAATGAGGAGGAAACTGCAAAAATACACACATGCAGTTTTTCTGTATTTTAAATAACCATTTTAATGTGATTTTTATCACAAAATATGTGCAAATGACTGTGGGTATTAACCAAGGACTTTGCAATGGAAAAGCTGTCAGTTTTATATCCCAAATAGCATACTCGAATACTGAGCAATAGCTGTTTGCTTACAGTGTTTCCGTAGTTCTTATTTTATCAGTGTCAAATAGATCACTATGTTTTCAATATGTAGCTGTTCCAGCTTAACCCTGAATGCAATCAGGCAACTAAACTTTGTGCAAGAGGGAAAACTAATATGCATTACATCATATCTAATTTTCATGTGAGTTTGCATGCATGTAGCTCTTTCTGAGCTAGAAAACAAGCTTTATTTAATTTTTGTAGGCTTCAAATGCAACTTTCTGTTAGACTTTTCACTGGAAAAATATTGTAGCCTTTCATTAGTTGTACAGTACCTCTCAATCTTCCTGAATGCTATCTAAAGCTGATGGCAACGAGGTTGTAGAAATTCACTTCATGTGACTAATGTGAATTCAGTCCCTGTGGTAATGATCTTAAACTTTTAGCTCTTTAGTATCAAGGGAATTGTAGTGGAAATGTTAGTTAGTTGTTTGAACAAATACAGTGATATTAGAAGACTCAAACCAATGTTCTCAAAGCTGATGTTTCTTATTTTGTGCAGTGTATTGATAAAAGATGTATTATTTATGTACTTAAAAAATCCATGTTATGAAAAAAATTAGATATGCAAAATCAGTCTTGTACAGGCACAGTTAATGTACTGTGTCTGGGATTCCTGGTCTGTGATCACTGCTCTGTTTTGGTGTTTTTTTGAAACAGAGACATGAGTACTGAATTAGTGAAAGCAGCATTGTTTATCATCTCTGTCCTGGGGGTTCCAATTCTGTCCTGGGGTTTCTGATAGCACCTATGACAATAACATTTTTTTTTTTTAAATGCAATAGCCTTCTATGTATCACATTAATATGTGTGTTCAATTAAAAAAAAAAATCAAGTGGTGAAATACCTTTTTATGTATTAGGTGGATCTTTTGATAACAAACTCGTTTTTTTTTTTTCCAGGGGTAGGAGGTGGCACAGGGAATCGGAGTGGAACTGGCCCAAAATATTCTGTAGAAATAGATGGGTGTGTTATAAGGCAACATCCATCATTGCTGACCTACAGTTGAATACCCATTGTCTCTCATTAACTTCAAGAGGAAATTGAGACATTTCCAAATGCCACCAGAAATAAAGAATATGAATTGATTGATCCAGTATTTTGAAGAATAGAGTGCAAAGCTGTTAATGAGCTGTAGTGGCTGCCTTGTCTAAGAAAGGCAAGTTGCTTTAATCAGAAAGGTCATGCGTGTCAGATAGCATTATTGTTTCTTGTGTTAGCTTGACTCTACCTCAGTCTGGGGGAATTAAGATTTCAGTGAACATTACTAATAGTTAAGACACATGTCTGGGGATGTGGATGCTTCTGCATTCAGCTCTGCTGAAATTTCACTTTTGATTTATTGGCATTGCTGTTAAATACTGCTTAAATACAACCAGCTTATATGTGTCACTCAAGCCCCTAGAGTAATGCAAGTGTTAAATTTATAGCATAGAAAATAGCTCAGGGATCAGTGAAGCACAGTTAGTTCCAGCTTGGGTTTGAATGCTAAGAGCGCCTTCATCATCCCCAAGGTTCAAGTGATGTATTTGTATTTCTTAGATATGCTGGAAAGAAAGTGGAAGGGTTGTGGTTCAATTAGGCTGACACTCAATTCATTTGGGAATTATCTGTAGATAATTCTCTGCAGGTGGTCAGGCCCTCCTAGAGGTTTTCTACTTATTCAGTGATCTAGGGGGTTTAGAGAAGAACCTGTTTGGAGGAAGTGTCCCAAAGACAGTGTAAATACAGACTTTGCTTTTTTTTTTTTTCCCTGTTGTGTTCCACATTTTTCTGGATGTGTAAGCTGTATTATGGCTAGCAACTCTTAGTCACTGCATTAAAAAAAAAAAAAAAAAAAAACCAACAAAACCAGTGCAAATATAGGCAAGTACCTTCAAGTCTATCTTTATTTGGTATAAAACACCAGTTTCTCCAAATATATTAAGCCTTCTTGACACACTTTTGTAGTATATGATCCAACCCTGCATCAAACAAGTTTACAGTTTTCAGTGGAGTGCTGACTGAGGATTTGTTAAACACTATCTTGTGAAAAGGAAAACTTGCTTATCTGGATGAATTCCACCCTCCTGGGTGTCAGCAAATGATTCAGGTTTGTTACTCTCTTTGTTATCTGGTCAGTCTCATTTTTTGTCATCTAAGGCATGCATTAGGATTGAATTCCCCTAATCTGGGTGGTTGTTGCTCCAACCTGTGATTTCTTAGGCAACCTGAAGGGCTTTTCTGGAACAGATCATTGTTTCTGTCAGTTCTGGCATCCATCTCTATTGCATTGTTTCTTGACTCCTGAGCATGCTGACCAGCCACAGTATTCCTGAAAGTAGTATCAAGTCATTTTTGTTCTTTACAAGTCCTATCAAGGAAATGGTCAAATTTAAAAAAAATGTTTTCTAAACTGTATTTCACAATAGGATCTACTGAATAACAGAAACAGGATAATCCAAGGTAATAATACCTTTATTTTTTGTCATATTTGGGAGTTTTCTTTCCTATTATCATCATTTTATTATACACAACCCCATGCAATGCTACAGGCTTAGGGAAGAGTGGCTGGGAGAGCTGCCTGGCAGACCTGGGGGTGTTGGTTGACAGCTGCCTGAACATGAGCCAGCAGTGTGCTCAGGTGGCCAAGAGGGCCAATGGCATCCTGGCTTGTATCAGGAATAGTGTGGCCAGCAGGACCAGGGAGGTGATAGTGCCCCTCTACTCGGCACTCGTGAGGCTGCACCTCGAGTACTGTGTCCAGTTTTGCGCCCCTCACTACAAGAAGGACATTGAGGTGCTGGAGCATGTCCGGAGAAGGGCAATGAAGCTGGTGAAGGGTCTAGAGAACCAATCTTACAAGGAGCGGCTGAGGGAACTGGGGTTGTTTAGTTTGGAGAAGAAGAGGCTGAGGGGAGACCTTATTGCTCTCTACAACTACCTGAAAGGAGGTTGTAGAGAGGTGGGGGTCGGTCTCTTCGCCCCAGTAACAAGCGAGAGGAAACAGCCTCAAGTTGTGCCAGGGCATATTTAGGTTGGATATTAGGAAAAAAATTCTTCTCTGAAAGAGTAGTCAGGCACTGGACCAGGCTGCCCAGGGAAGTGGTTGAGTCCCCATCCCTGGAGGTATTTAAAAGATGTGTAGATGTGGTGCTTAGGGACATGGTTTAGTGGTGGACTTGGCAGTGGTAGGTTAACAGTTGGATTTGATGATCCTAAGGGTCTTTTCCAACCTTAATGATTCTATGATTCTGTGTGTATGCAAAAAAAAAAAAAAAATCCATTAGGAGTTGACAAAACTGGTTTTGTCCTCAAACCCAGAAATGGAGAAGAAGTGAGGTGGGGGACACCCCAACGCCCCCCTCCCCATTCATCAAACCTGAAAGTTTTTGGGGAAATGTATCCTGATGAGAGTTTCACTAGTGCTGGCCAGACTATCTTGCTGCTCTGGCTAGAGCAGTTTGCAGGAAGGAATCTGTGAGGTTCCACAGGAATCCCCACCCTAGCAGAAACAGTAGCGGTGTTGTCTCTGTGCTGTTGACCTGCAGTGATGCTGAACTGTATAGAAAGTCCTTTTTTGCAGCTTCAGTGGGAAGGAGGATAGTCATCTTGTGTCTGTTATATCTATGTACGTATAATTCACTGGGAGGAAAAAAGGGGCAGAAAAATTAGGTGAAAAAAATATTTAGCTCGTTGTTACTATAAGCCTTTTTACTGGACTGAGGTCAAGATTCTGCTTTGTGGCTACAGGAAAGGCTGATAAAGGGTAACGTATGAAATGATTGTGTTCAGAAATTGCGTGGCAAACTTGCCTTATTGATTCTTCTCATTGCCTGGGAAAGACTGTGTACTTTTTTTTTTTTTAATTCTTACATTGGTAATATCAGAATACTCTGATTCACTTGAGCGAAAACTGGAGGTTTCCTTTGATTTTTTTTTAAATTTATGTTTTTTAATTTAAGGTTTATTTTGCTCACCTAAGTCCTTTCTTCAAGTACAGTAATAGTTGGATATTTTAAACTCAACTCTTGAAACCCAGGTTATAGAATCCGGTTTGGTGGTACAGGAAATGAGATGAATGTCCAGATACCTGAAAAAAAATCAAGTTTAGAACAGTATCAGTGCAAGCGTGTAGGAGGAGTGTATGTATGCACACCAAGCGCTTATCAGAAATCATACAAATTGATATGGCCTTTACCTGTGGGAGCTATTGTGCCTAAGAGAGGTGTGCGTCTAAAAATTACTGACCTTTCATTCAGCATCTCTTTTTAAATAGAAGAGCATTGGTCAGCACTTCTTGCCATAGCTTCTGCCTGTGCAAAGGCTGTGGAGAATACTTGTCAGAGATAGGACTGTGCTCAGCAAGGTAACTGTGGGCCGGCCAGGCGTACAGCATCTTTCCCCTCAAGAACTACGATATCATACAGGAAGGCCGGTACCCTTTTCCTGGTATGATCTGTGTCTTCCACTCCCATTTAAAGGTATTCTCAAATATGTTTGGATACAGAGCCAAGATGATTTCCCTCCATTTTAAAAGTCTCTCTGTCTCTGAGCAGTTTGCAGCTCTGATGGAGATCTATATCCTCTATACAAACTTTTTCATCTCTTTTCATCTTCTCCAAGAAGGATGGGCAAGTACCTGTGCAGCCACTAATTACAGAGTGATTAAAGTAGACTTCTCAATAAAAAAGGAAGCTTAGCACTACTTTTTCAAGCCAAAACAGATAAAGAAGCTGACAATATTAGGAATTACAGGCCAACTGAGAACAGCAGCAGCAACAACAAAAAAGCAGGGCCACCACAAATTGTCATAACTTTTTGGATGGCCAAAAGGCAACACCATCTTTGAATGTGCTACTATCTCAACGCAAGGGTTGTGCGCATAGGATGTGACAGGTCTGATTACGCTGAAATGCTAACAGTGTTTTAGCATCTGTCAGCTCATTCCCGTTTGTGACGTGACAAAGCTCTTCATCAAAGGAAAGCTAGGAAATAGCTACATTAACACTGCCCAAGTCTATCCTTCCCTAACTGATTTTTGTTTCTGAAGAAGAGAACAGGAACAGCCATACCAGCAAGCATGGTTATAGGTTAACTTTTGGAAGGTGAAACTTGAAATGGCACTTTGGCAGAGTGAAAACTTGAAGCTTCCCAGTATAAATGCTCTGGATAATGAAGAAAAAAGAAGAAATCATAAACCTCTTCCTCATGATGTCTTATGCAAAAGTGGCCTGGCTTAAATGCTTAATGAAGGAGAAAATTGAAGATTAGTAATGGTAAAACCTTTCTTCTTTTTTTTTTTTTTTTTTTTTTTTTTTTTTTTTTTTACTTTTGCTTGTGCTGGTGATTAAACCAGGGCATGCTGTTCAATAGCATTTAAAACTTAGTCTGATTTTCACCTTTGCAAGGGAGGTGCCAAAATGTCACTGTTTAAATTTCTGTAGCCCTGTATTATGGTGAGACAGAGAGGAGCAAAAGCAGCATTTTACAAGTTGCCTGAGAACTTCCCTCAGGGCACCTGAGGTGCTACAAATCAGATGAGACTTGTCCCAGAAATCAAAACCCTGAACCTGATACTTGTGCTAACACCTACTCAATCTCGTACCTGTGTAACAGAAGTGATTAGGGATGCGATTAATTTAAAATGTAATTGTCCCCTCATGTCCTCTGTCTTCAGTGCAGCTATCAATAATATATAGGTGCTTATTCCAGTAGACTATGATCCCTTTTTTCAAAGCTTAAATAGTTACTTTTTCAGATTTCCTCTCACGTCTTTAATAGTCTGCGTTATACGAGTTGTACTTTATTACAGTAAAAAAGTAATAATAATTCTGTAAGCAAAAGCCCTATTAATCTATATTCCCAATCAAGCAGTGTTAAAGTATGCTAAATTACATTTGCATCCCTCTTGTTACTCCTTCTAACTCTCAGACTTGTCCAGGGCAGCCTTGGTACAAATGTGGTACCAAGGTTGGTGCTGAAGACCTGAGCATGGGGAGCTCATAGTGATTCGCTTGCCCTCTAGTGGCATTTTAATGGCTGGAGATGCCCCTTGGGTTACACTGCTGACATCCCTAATTGTCGGTGTGTTTAGTCAACGAAGATGCAAACCCAAGATTTTGTTAGAACATCTTCATTATATGTCGTGTTTGAAATTGGAATCTATAAGGTAAAGGGTATAGTACAAATGCAAAGACAAATTCTGGTCTTGCATGTGTCCAAGAAAATACTTTGGCTGCAAGGGGGAAAGCTGTTCTTCCAAATAAAGTTACTCTGTTTATGGGAATGCTCAACACATTAGAGGCAGAAAATTGTAACTGAAAGTGATATGAACATTGTCTCATTCTTGTGTTGCTAGAAGACTAATTTTATATAACTGACAGATTTTTTTTGACACTTTCACTTCAGTGATTTCTGTAGAATAATGTTAATTACAATTCATTAGCTGTTTTTAATTTAAAGACATAATGAAATTCTAATTTACTTGCATCTCAGAAAATTCCCTTAGCTTAGTCACAAAAGAAATAAATATTTGTTCATTTGCCTTAACATAGTATCATTTTTCTCTAAATTGTGTTTGGTAAGTTTGATAGCTAAAACTATCTTCTGTCGCCCACACTTAAAACTTTGTCTGCAGTGACATGGTTACATCCTGTTTTTTAGAACAATGGTCAAAATGCCAGTTCAGATTGCGATCATGCAGGTGAATATCGTTCGTTGCTCTTATGCAGGAAAGTCAGTTGCAGAATAATGCCTTCCGTTCATTGCTCTTTGGCACTAGATACCTTTTGCCACTGCTACATATACAGTTAACTATTGTTATCCCTCAATTACTTTTTTATGAGCTGTGATGTTCACTGTGCAAGTCTGAAATCTTTTCTTTTTTTTTTTGTAAAGTTCAGTTAGATTTCCCAAACTTCCCTGTAAAATCAACTGTATCAAGTTTGTCCTGCTTCCTTCTCAGCACAAATGGTGGTCTGTGCATGTGTAAGACGTACTCTTAAGGACCTTTTTTCAAATAAGTATTTCTCAAACAAAATGGTCAGTTTCAAGATGTTTTCAGTCTGTTGTCTCTCTGCAAGTTCTCGCGCTTTTACAGTTAAGCATGTGATCAGATGATTGGGGTTTTTGGAACCATTCTTGCAATAAAAATTTAGTATATTTTCTTCTTCTGATATAGACATTTTAGACATAGCAGCATTTTCAGTCTTGAGCTTTTAAGTTGATAGTATTATTAAGAACTATTTAATTCATGTTGACACTTTAAAATAATCTACATTTACCAAGCATTAGCATAAAGTAAAAAGAATTGGATGCTTTTGTACTATTTAATGACATACAAAATATAAAATCTGCAAAAACAGCCTTCAAACACTTGCATGCTGAAGTAAATTCATTAATTTAGCTTCATTAGATGCTTGCTGAAAGCACAAGTGAAGGGTAGAATCATAGAATCATAGAATTGTTAAGGTTGGAAAAGACCCTTAAGATCATCAGGTCCAACCATTAACCTACCACCGCCAAGTCCACCACTAAACCACGTCCTCAAGCACTACATATCTACCCATCCTCTAAATACCTCCAGGGATGGGGACTCAACCACTTCCCTGGGCAGCCTGGTCCAGTGCCTGACTACTCTTTCAGTGAAGAAGTTTTTCCTAATATCTAACCTAAACCTCCCCTGGCACAGCTTGAGGCCATTTCCTCTAGTCCTATAGCTCGTTACTGGGGTGAAGAGACCGACCCCCACCTCATTACAACCTCCTTTCAGGTAGTTGTAGAGGGCAATAAGGTCTCCTCTCAGCCTCCTCTTCTCCAAACTAAACAACCCCAGCTCCCTCAGCCGCTCCTCATAAGACTTGTTCTCTAGACCCTTCACCAACCTCGTTGCCCTTCTCTGGACACACTCCAGCACCTCGATGTCCTTCTTGAAGTGAGGGGCCCAAAACTGGACACAGCATTCGAGGTGCGGCCTCACCAGTGCCGAATACATGGGCACTATCACCTCCCTGGTCCTGCTGGCCACGCTATTCCTGATACAAGCCAGGATGCCATTGGCCCTCTTGGCCACCTGAGCACACTGCTGGCTCATGTTCAGCTGGCTGTCAACCATCACCCCCAGGTCCTTTTCAGCCAGGCTGCTTTCCAGCCACTCTTCCCCAACCCTGTAGCATTGCCTGGGGTTGTTGTGACCAAAGTGCGGGACCCAGCACTTGGCCTTGTTGAACCTCATACAGTTGGCCCCAGCCCAACAATCCAGCCTGTCCAGGTCCCTCTGCAGGGCCTTCCTACCCTCCAGCAGATCGACACTCCCACCCAACTTGGTGTCATCTGCAAACTTACTGAGGGTGCACTCAATCCCCTCATCCAGATCGTCGATAAAGATATTGAACAGGACCGGCCCCAACACTGAGCCCTGGGGAACACCACTCGTGACCGATCGCCAGCTGGATTTGGCTCCATTCACCACCACTCTCTGGGCTCGGCCATCCAGCCAGTTTTTAACCCAGCGCAGAGTGCACTTGTCCAAGCCGTGAGCAGCCAGCTTCTGCAGGAGAATGCTGTGGGAGATGGTGTCAAAAGCCTTACTGAAGTCCAAGTAGACAACATCCACAGCCTTCCCCTCACCCACTAAGCGGGTCATCTTGTCATAGAAGGAGACCAGGTTAGTGAAGCAGGACCTCCCTTTCATGAACCCATGCTGGCTGAGCCTGATCCTGATCCCCCGGTTGTCCCGCACATGCCGCATAATGGCACTCAGGATGATCTGTTCCATGACCTTCCCTGGCACCGAGGTCAGGCTGACAGGCCTGTAGTTCCCCGGATCCTCCTTCCGGCCCTTCTTGTAGATGGGTGTCACATTAGCCAATTTCCAGTCATCTGGGACCTCCCTGGTTGACCAGGACTGCTGATAAATGATGGAGAGTGGCTTGGCAAGCTCCTCCGCCAGTTCCCTCAGTATCCTCGGGTGGATCCCGTCTGGCCCCATAGACTTGTGGGCATCCAGGTGGAGGAGCAGATCGGTGACTGCCGCCTCTTCGACAACTGGGACTTCATTCTGTGTCCTATCTCCATCTCCCAGCTCAGGGGCATGAAAACCTTGAGGATGATCAGTCCGACTATTAAAGACTGAGGCAAAGAAGGCATTAAGTACCTCAGCCTTCTCCTCATCCTTCGTGGCCAAGTTTCCCTCCGCATCCAACAAAGGAGGGAGATTCTCCTTAGCCCTCCTTTTGTCGCTGATATACTTGTAGAAACATTTTTTGTTGTCCTTGACAGCAGTGGCCAGTTTAAGTTCTAGCTGGGCCTTCGCCTTTCTAATCTTTTCCCTGCATAACCTCACCACATCCTTATAGTCCCCCTGAGTCACCTGCCCCTTCTTCCAAAGGTGGTAGGTTCTCCTTTTCTTCCTGAGCTCCAGACAGAGCTCTCTGTTCAGCCAGGCCGGTCTTCTCCCCGACCTGCTTGACTTGCGGCACATGGGGACAGCCTGCTCCTGTGCCTTTAAGACTTCCCTCTTGAATAACATCCAGCCTTCCTGGACTTCTTTGCCCTTCAGGACTGTCTCCCAAGGGACTCTGTTAACCAAACTGCTAAACAAGCCAAAGTCTGCCCTTCTGAAGTTTAGGGTTGTGGTTTTGCTGGCCCCCCTCCTTGCTTCTCCAAGAATCGAAAACTCCACCATTTCATGGTCGCTGTGCCCAAGACAGCCTCCAACCACCACATCACCCACCAGGCCTTCTCTGTTCGTGAACAGCAGGTCCAGCGGGGCACCTCCCCTGGTTGGCTCGCTTACCAGCTGCATCAGGAAGTTATCCTCCACGCTAGAGTGTATATGTCCTCCATGGGTAGAGTGTATATATGGCAGGAAACCCATAAGCCATGAACAAGAGAGTGGAAGTGCAGGTGACTGACCCCGTGCTGTATTCAGGAGTTCATACTTATCACAGAAGACCTGTATGTTGTACTCCTGCATGGGCTTTTTCCTCTGTCTGCTGGAATTGTCTTGCTAAAACACAGTAGCGGACTGCAATGAGTCATACTAAGTCACAAATTCACCAGCATTTATGTTCCAATGATAGAAAACACTAGCTTGGTAAGAACCTGAAAGCTATACCAAGCTTGCTTGTGGCCACTGAAGTTTGGTGTGGTTTGTTTTTTTTTTTTTTGGATGGGTGCTATGATTGTGTCTATATTAAAATTAATTTCTCAGTATCTCCTTAAAATGTTTACACATTTTTTAGGTGCTCCTTTTGCCTGTAACAGCTGGCATGCTCAAGTATTATTTTTTTGTGTGTGTGCACAATTCAGGAGATGGGATGCCTGGATGAACATTCCCAATGTGCAGCTTGCATTCAGTCACCCTGTCCCAGTAGGCCTCGGTGTCCAGGAATGAGCGGCATCTTGCATTTACTGATATGGATATAGCCAATAAGAATCTAATCATATTTTCTGTAATATTAGTTAGTAGCTCATTAGTTTGAGACTGGTAATGATGGTGGTCTTGATCTTTTCTCTGTAGAGACTCAAGGAAAAAAGTGCAGCTGAGGTGTGTTTGATTCCCCTGTCTGCACTGGAGAAGGGAGCAGTATTTCCATGTCATTTCAGAAGAAATACACGTATTTTCTTCAGGAAATAATGGGGAAAGCATAGCGGAACAGAAATAGCTCTTTTGCAGCTGATGCGTTTTTATTTATGCCCTCGAAACACAAGACTTAATATCAATTCTGAAATTTTGGTTAGTGTCAGGTAGCTAGCATACTAACTAAGGGCTCCTTTTAATACCTGAATAACAAAATGTCTAATTTCTTTTTGAGTCTGCTCAAAACTTCTTGATTATTTGTAACCAGAATGAGAGGTGACAGCAGACAATCTAAGTTTACCTATCAAAGGATTGTTGCCCCTTTGTTAGTCACCAGCAACAGGCTACCTGACTCTCCTGAACCTTGAAATCTTCAGTTGCTTGTCAGCTTCTGTGTTACTATGAGGCTATAAAGCAGTAGGTCCTTCAGATAAGCTTTCTGATTGCTTTGTAAAAGTGAACTAGATAACTTTTTATAATGATGGGGATTTAATGTTTATCCTGTGTAAAGCCTGAATTGTTCCTAGTGAATATACATGTAAAGCAGTGCTCAACGCTTTCTTTTTTTGTTTTCGTCAGATCACCTCTCTTTCTGAATAGCAGGTGATGTTTACATGTGAAATCAGGTGTTCCCACAAACCCAGCTTCTGCTGTAATTTGGGAAACTAATATAGAAACTCAATGGATTTGCATTTTTTATTTTGTTTTCTAAGGCTGTTTTATACTTGATTCATAAATAAAAATTCATTTACATGCTATACTATTAAATTAGTCTTTGAAAAGAACAGAAAGATAAGCACAGAAAAGTGCTTTATGGTATTGCATATCTTGAAGCTATTTTGTCTGAACAGTATAGTACTCCCATACGTCCCCATTTTTCAGATACCCTGCCTTTTGTTGCATAAGGCATAATGCTGAGTAAGACTTCAAGCTGAGAAGGGCAAAGAGATTGGTATGTAGGAACTGAAGATCCAGCTAGAATGATTTATAATGACTTTTTGCCACTCCTATTATCATCTGAGGAATATGACAACCTTTTCCTTCAGCTTAGTTAAAGGGAGATGCATCTTGGAAATCTTTATGGCCCCTCCTTTTAACTAAGCTGAAAGAAAATTGGAGCCAAAGGTAATGGATGAACCCTATCTGTTAAAAGGAGGAGGCTCCTACTTAAACTTATGAAGGTTTATTAATAGACAGGGGACTGAGATTGCTCAGTTCTTCAGAACTAATGAGAACTCTTATTCAATTACTTGGTCGTGTATCAATCAACACTAGATCTACAGGTAGTTTTAAGTATGTGCACAGGAAGGATATACAGTTGAAAGGTAATTTCAAGGTGTTGGTTTAAAACATGTGGCTGGATGTAGCATTGATTATGTTCTCCCACATCCACTTTGTGTGCCTTCTGCTAAAGTACATCTGTGTTTCAGACTTCATAGGCATAGCTAAGATAGCAATAGCAATGCAGCAAGGTTAGGTAGGTATTACAGTCCTTACCGAAGGCCTTGATTAAACAGGCAGCCCTCTTAATTGCTGTAGCTGCACCATTGTCAGCATCTGCTTGGCTGGATAAGAGTTAGCATATCTGCATGAGCTGTAACTGCATTTCAGTTACTGTGTTTAAGTATTCTTGAACAGTCGGATTGTTGGAAAAATACCTCTTCTACTTGTTTTTAAAGCTCCCAGTACAGGGACTTCTTGGTAATAGGCAGGTTTACGGAAAAGCATATATTTACTAATAATAGAAAGTGTATAACAGAACTCCTAACCTGATTTACTAGCTTCAAGCAGATAGTTTCTATAAAATGTTGCATATAAACCTACTTTACCGTGGGCTTTGAAGTTGGCATGTGATTCATTCATATCCATGCATAACTTGTGTGGGTGTTTTATATGGTACAAATGTCAGTCTGTTAGATTCTTTCTTCTGCTTATGAGTTGACCCGTTTAATTTAAGTAGTAGATGTATGAACAGAATCATGTGATCCTAGGGTATGTACGTTTGTTTATAGCAAATCAATTCCAATCAGAAAGCAACAGAAGCTCAGATCTTAATGACAAGAGAAAGGCGAAGCTATGCTAAGTCTAACCAAAAGTCTGCCTGGAATAAATACCCCAGCCATAAAAATGCGCACAGGATTCCAGAAACTAATGATGCTCTTTCAAAGGAGAGCCTTGGAAGGAGGGGATGGGAGAGTGTGGAGAGACTGTTCAGAATCAAGCAATGGTTTATGGGGAAGGTCAAACTGTGCTTAGCTGTCAAAGCTCATCCCTTCATCCTGCCATGCAAAGTGCTAGTAGAGTTTGCACTTGCGGGGATAACAATGGCACTATTTCTTTTGAAGAAGCATAGGAAAGCGTCAGATCCAGTGAAAATGAGCCTGACGGGATGCATATGACTGTTATCCTGATTATAAATAAAATACAACTAGAAGAAGATAATCCGTTGTGATCCAAAGATCAAGTAAGATTGTGCTGGAGACTCTCAAAGGGGGGATGGTCACAAAGAGTAAGTTTAACCTATTGAGTTGAATCTCCCTAGATTGCCTATTTGACTGACCCAAATAAAGGAAAGAGAAAGTTTAGAAAGATTTGTTTCAGTAGGCCAAAGTTGGCCTTCTGTGATTAATATCTTCCTCTGTGTCCTCTGGGAAGTCTCTAACAGGTGACACTGAAACTAAGAAAGGGAGATGACTGGTAAACTTCATTAACATGCACAGCCTCCAATACTGCTACTTAAGTCATCAAAACTCATAAAGGATTTTCAGCAGAGCCTCTGGCAGACAACATGTAACAAACACCTTTCCTTCAGAAACAGGCATCATGATGCCCTGGAGCTACCTTTCTTACCTTGCTAGCGTTAATGTCATACGTTGCTACTGCAAAGCAGCAGCTTTGCAGGTAAATGGGCAAGAAGCCCAGTTAAGTCAAAAAGAAAGGAAGACCCTGTCATTGTAACACACACTGAATAGCCTGATTTGGAGGGATGGAGGTCCTGCTTGCTTCGTATCCAGTAGTCAGGGGACAGAAAGTAAATCTCCGATGTATAAAGAACGCTTGGCTATAACGAATATGAATTAATGCATATATTGATGGAGAATTTCCTGAGAAGACGACTAATTATCTAAAATAGTTCAAGCAGACCATGAAATGAAATACAGCATATGGCCAGCGCTGCGGGAATTTCTATTGACCCTTTAGGTAAAACCTAGAGCATCCGTTATTTCTGTGCCAGTTCATATAGCATGGCATCTGACTGCATTATAAGTTTAAAATAATTTAAAATATTTCTCTGAACATGTTTATTTTTATAGCTTTGTTCATAGTCTGTATTCTGAGTATGGTGAAGTAAAGACAGACAAGTAGAGAGAACTCTGTTTTCATGAGTGGTCTCCACATACTATTATTAAAAAAAATGTTTAATAGTGTTGCTTTTAATCTTTTTTGTCTTTTTTTTTTTCCCCCCTTTAATTTGGGGTTATATGTTTACACCACATCTTAAAATAAAATCTGCATAATAAGAAGGGTTTCTTGTATATGTTTTACTGCTGAGGATTGAGAGTTTAGTCACTTTTAAGACTTGAAAGCGTTTCAGTTTCTGAGATGTAAATAATGTTAGTGTTTTCAGTCCCACTATTTAAATAGGTTTAACAATGATGCCATCAAAACTGCGGCTACTATGGCATTTAATATTGAGACTTCACATAAGATGAGACTTTTATTTTTCAGTTCTCTAATAAACTAGCTTTTATCTATCATCTGATTCTGCATCTCCAGGGAAGTCTGTACAGAGTTTGGTTCCCTCAAGAAAGAAAACATGGGTTTTGAGGTTTTTTTTTAATATATGTTAAACTAGATTCTCTAGTCATCAGAGTTAGTGCAGGACCTCACAGGTCTTGGCACCTCACAGGAACTATTAACATAAACGAAAGGACACAGGTGAAGATGATGATGGGTCTTATTTCTATCTTTTTTTTTTTTTTAACATCACCCAAACCAACATTTCATTAACATGAGGCTGGAATGTTCACAGCAATTGCTAGCCATTAGTCTGAGTCATTGACAGTTAATCAGATCTAAAATCCACATCATGTAGAAATCCAGTTTGAAATACATGAAAAAATTTGGCGCAGTGACAAAGTTTGAAGGCACGCAAACCAAAACAGTAGCCTTTTCCTAATGGTAGTGTAACTCATTAGCAAAATACTACTATGTCTGCATTTCCTTTATATTTATTTAGGAAGTATCAGCTTGGTAGTTTGGGTTTTTTAATCCTTTTATTCATGGCTGGGTAGAATTTGTTTTACTTTTTTAAGCATATTGAATTACACTTCAATCATATATGGCTATACTCCTCTGCAAAATCAACAACAAAGACTTCCTAGAAAACAACAATAGAATTGATGCTGACATTTGTTTTCCTTTCCAAATGTCATGAAGTTCAATAATATACACCCTGAGAAATCAAGTAGGAATGTATATTGGGGGAAAATAGCAGAATAAACAATTTCTAAGAGGCATTAAGGACAGACCCGCAAAAAAGGCTTAATTGAGATGGGAACATAAGTGTCCTCTGAACACAATAGCTGCAACAGCTTTTGAGGGCCAGCTAGTATGTCCAAACTCTAGCAAGCCATTAGCTGAAAGGACAAACACATGCATTTTTAATGTGCCTCATTTGGATCCTTCACATTCTGGCCAGTGTTTCTGCCTCCCTGAAAATAGTTTATGAAGCTATTACGGCATTTTGTTTAAGAACATCATTTCTGCTTGGAGAGAAGCCTCTGAATAAATCAAGAACATTGTTCAGGCCTTTGTAAGAGGTTGCAGGTAATGGAAGAAGTCCAAAATGGGAACTTCAAAAAGTATGTAGATAACTCTGCATGAGTCTTGCCTTGAAAAGAAAAGTCTTTCATGACTCAGTTTGCAGCTGTGTGTGTACATTGTATTTATTTTTGCTGAATGCCTTTGTCATTGACATAATGTTATTTTAGTATACTTTGCAAGGGTGGGATGGAGGGGAAAGAAGCGCAACCCTCTTTTTACCATTTCTGAACGTCTTTAGAAATGAGAAAATAGTAATCTCCGATTATATTCATAGTAGTATGACAAAATCCTGACCCTGCTAAAGTAAATAGAAATTTATAAAGATTGCAATAGTATCAGGATTTGACTTTTAGTTGTCAGTACTTACAGTATGTTCACACAATACTCTCCCAGTATAGATTAGTAATTGCTTGCTGCCTCAAAAGTCTTTGTTCAATTATATCTAGGAGAGAAGAGTTCCCTAGAGCAGTTGATATGCAATGATCTCTTTTATAGGAGGTAAGCAGTGTTGCCAAGGATTTCACTTATGCTATCAGGTCAGATTTTTAAAAGGGATCAAAACCCAGTGTGATAATCATGTTAATATTTGGTGTTGAAATGGAGCTGAACGTATCTGAGAACCTTGGCCTGGGTTTGAGTTGCAAACTGTCTTGTGAATTCTATAGGTGAGAAAACTACCAAGTGAGATGAATGATCTTTGGAAACTAATGGAATGAACATTCAGTAAGAAGCTGAATTCAATTAAAAGTTTTGTTTTTTTTTTTTTTTTACTTAAAAGTAATCTTTTTCCAAAGGATGTTAATCTTAAGAATGCTGAAAGATTCTTCACAAGTGTCATGGTTTAACCCCAGCCAGCAACTAAGCACCACCCAGCTGTTTGCTCACTCCTCCCCCGCCCCTGCAGTGGGATGTGGGAGAGAATCAGAAGAGTAAAAGTGAGAGAACTTGAGGGTTGAGATAAAGACAGTTTAATAGGGAAAGCAAAAGCTGCGCACGCAAGCAAAGCAAATCAAGGAATTCATTTGCTACTTCCCATCAGCAGGCAGGTGTTCAGCCATCTCCAGGAAAGCAGGGCTCCGTCATGCGTAACAGTTACTTGGCAAGACAAACGACATCACTCCGAATGTCCCCCCTTCCTTCTTCTTCACCCAGCTTTATGTGCTGAGCATGACATCATATGGTACGGAATAGCCCTTTGGCCAGTCTGGGTCAGCTGTCCTGGCTCTGCCCCCTCCCAGCTTCTTGTGCACCTGGCAGAGCATGGGAAGCTGAAAAGTCCTTGACTAGTGTAAGCACTACTTAGCAACAACTAAAACATCAGTGTGTTATCGACATTATTCTCATCCTAAATCCAAACCACAGCACTATACCAGCTACCAAGAAGAAAATGAACTCTATCCCAGCTGAAACCAGGACAACAAGTGTGAACATTCTCTATGTATAGCATTTAGTTTAATAATATTTTTATAAAGGCAAGACACATGAAATCCCATCCTGAGAAAGTGAAAGGGAATCTCTTAAATGTTTTGTAGAAAACTGGTATTTTTTGCTTTAGGTCTTCAGCTTGCGCTTTTTGAAAAGCAAAGGGAGAGGAGTGTTAGGGTGTTTTTTTTTTTTAGTGCTTTTATTATTTACTAGAATGTAAAAGAGAAGAAGAAATCAAACTTGTCTGAAAGACAAAATATAAAATTGCTTTTGATCTATTCCAATAACAGCTTTCTTTTCCAGGAAATTGAATGCTGATTTTAAAAATGTGGAATCAGTGAAACCTAGACATATGTTCACCTGTATGTTCACTCAAATGACTCGAGTGGTTATTCAGGTGCTAAATGAAAAGGAGAACATAAAATATTCCAGGCTGGAAGGTTAAAATATTAATGAATCATGAGTTTCAACATCATGAGAGCTCTAAAAATATCGAGATGTTTTATTCAGGTTCTGTTAAAAGAATTTTAAGTGGAAAGTCACTTTCTTTATTGCCTTTGGTGCTCTCAAAGTAACTATGGACATATATGTAAGCATATACCATCTTCACAAAGCAACATCATACTCAGATCAGTAAAGAGTCTCTGCTTGATGTTCCTGTTCCAAATAGGGTCTTCCATTTTGGAGATGTGACTAACTGTGGAGACTTCCACGGTATAAAATGTATTGGGATACAATGAGTTGGACATCTAGTGTTGAAACTTTTGTTATTACTTTGGGTTTTGTTTTTGCAAGAAGCACAGTAGTTGTGATGGAACAGAGGAATAATGTCAAGTAGATCTGTTGGAAAGAGTTGACAGCCCCTGCAGATTTATACTGAGTATGAATTCACAAGCCCACTGCAGATGAGAAGGTGCATTCAGTTGGATTATAAATAGACTGTAGTTAGCTTTGAAATGCATCCATTTTATTCTGAGCTTCCAGCAAAGTCCTACAGATATGCAGCTCCAGTGAGAGCTCTAAAGTTGGTAATAAAGAGAAAGTGACAGGGGTTTTATTTGGAGTCTTCTGACAGCTGTGGAAGAAAAAGAAATCCATACATTGTTGTGTCTGGGTTGTTTTTTTTTTTTTCTTTCTACAAATAGTGAAGGAATAGCTAAAAAAACTTTCTGTTCTCAGGAAACAAGTCCTTGTTCCAAGAGATATGTGGTCTGTGTGACTGGAAATGTATACGGTTCTCGAACCCTTTTCTTCACTGTGTCCTTTCTTATGCTCAGATGCAGTAATCCCACATGTTCTCCAGAAGAAGCCAGGCACTGTTCTTTTCTTGCAGTCTAATGGAGATGGGATGGCAAGACCTATGCTTTTGCTTTTGCCAGCAGAGTAGAAGATATAAACCCACAAGCTGGTACTCACCTGAACACACTGTTCAGTACAGGGCTTTTCATGGTGCCAGCAGTAAAAGCAGTGCTATGTGCTGCCCAGCCTGAATTAATAAGCTTTGTCTTGTAAAGGGGTGACTAGGATGACTTGGATCCAAGGCTAGCAGGGTCCCTGTTTGATTAGAGTATTTGTAGAGTAGACTACTGCACAGTGTAGACCTGTGGTAGCTGCAACAGAAGCAGTGTGCCATCCTACAGGGTATACAATGGCAAGCATGTTGCTCTTTGCATATTAAGGAATAATTCTTTGTAGATCTCCCCTGGCTACCACCTGGGGCAGAACTACATTTCTTCAGCCTCTTTTTTTAAGAATATATTTTAGTGACTGAATGGACAGCATGTTCTTCTAACACACATCTCAAACATGTGGGAAGTTTTGTATTCAGATGGTCATTTTTAGCTTTTTAGAATGTGACTGAAACAGGCAATCTCTGTCCCATCACCAAATATGAGAAAGGGTAATATGTGTGTTTTGCTGCTAAACAAAATCAGAGCACAGTCCTGTAGATTCTCCAAGTAATTTGATGTAGCATCAGGAGACAGATGGCAATAATAAACCAGCACAGAGCTGAGAGTCTTCAGCTTGCATCAGGAGCATGTTGGTCTCTTAATAGGTTCCAAAACTGGTGACAATCTAACCATAAACTATTCCTAGAGGGGACATAAGGGTGAAAGGCAATGCAATCATTGCCTTTACATGGAGTGCAGAGGCCTTCAGCACACTGCTTTGCACAATTTATTTTCTGCACAAGAGCTACGATGGCTTTCCCGAACAGCCACATATGAATGCTTGCACACTCTGGAATTTGTCTTTGCACAGGTAAGAGACAAAATGAACACAACATACAGTTTGATATTGCAGGTACTTTGCCAACGGAACAGAGAAAGTATCAGTTTGTGCAAATCTGGTAACCAGCCTAGATCGTTCAGCTACTGCAGAGGACCTCCAGGCAGTAGGTGAGCTGGTGTATTCCTAGGTGGATACCACCTGACAAACTCTGGTTCTTGTGAGCTTTCTGCAATGCTAATGTAGTCACTTAGGCATAAAGTAAAAACAGACACATCTTTAATCTGTAAAAAGGAGAGACTAGTGCTGTTCCTCCTAAGAATTTACATACTGTGTAACTGAGGCTAGGAGAGCTATTTGCCCCTTGATAAGATCCTTTATTATCGCTTCTGTGCTGCTACCGGGTTTCCATCATAAAATAACTAGATAATCTATTTAATTTGCTGCACAAGCCTTAAATTTTACAGTTAAGTTAGTACTTTTTGATAGAGTTCTCAATCATAATGCTGCATTCATGTTAGCTTTTGGGTTTAAAGGCACTTTTATTATTCCCAATTCCTAAGAGCCCAATTAAGAGCTTATCTTGGCAGCTTTCAGTTGCAACCCTACTTGCTAAGACTCAGTTGTAGGACTGAGCCTGCCAGCCTTTGGATGGCCTGTAAGTTGGACATGTGCATCTCATTACTAGAAAGTGAACCAGGCCCTTCAAAAGCCAGTGCTGCACGTGATGGTGGTGTTACAAGTTATGAGACCTGTTAGGTCACTTAGCACTGTCCAGATTGGATAACATATTTAGGCAGAGCTAGGATTTAGCAGGGCAGAAAGACTTCTTATGTTCCCTGTTATGTGTCCCTAATCAACAACAAAGAACTATCATCATGTACATGGCTGCCACTCCAGCAGAAATGTTTAGGTTGGTCCCACAGTTTGATCTACATCCAACACATTATTTTTGGTTTTATTGTTTTTATTCATAGTAGCTTTTGTGGCAAGTGTCTGAAAGATGTTATAGTAATTAAATAAATAAAACCAGCATCATAATTGGAAAGGAATTTTTAAGTATCAGATTGCTTTTGGCACTATTATAAATTATGTGGTGTTCATAGATTCTTTTTTGTTTGTCCAAAACAAACTGCGAAATCTGCAGTTCTCTGGATCATAAAATCCCACATCAGTATATGAATCCAATTATTAGACTTGTTAGAAGCAAACTAACATGAGACATTACAAATCTAGTACTGAACAAAACCTAGCAATAATCATCTCTGTTCTTTCACCTCTCACTGTGTTCTCTGCATTTTTCTTACTGTTTCTCAAGCTTGCAGGCACCATTTTCTTCCAAGAAGGCGGATTTCCATTCTCTCTGGGTGTTTATCAGTCTCTATTCTGCTGCTTGTCTCTCTGCTTGTCTCATTCATAACAGATACCAGTGCTGTGATTTTTTTTCTTTTTTTTTTTTTAAGGCAACCACAATCATTGCATTTGATGAAATGTTTTGGGGCAATATCAACTCTTTCGTGCTAAAGCAGGAATATTGTGTTCAGTTTTCTTATCGCAAAACACTGAGAACAAAAACATACTATTGTTGTAAAATATTCTGCCAGTCTGTACACAAGGTCATATTATCTTGAGAGCATGCTTCTTGTGATTATTTTCCAGAATTAATAATCATTTTCTTTTACATACTCATTTTTCCAGTGTGACTGTTCTAATGCCATTGTGCCACTGCTGAGGGTTGTGCATGTTTACATAAGACCCTCCCTTGTTGAATTTACTTTGACGGAAGTTAGACAAAAAATATTTTTTATATGTAAATTGAGCACATTTGGTCATTGAGATACAATAAGCATAGAGCATAATGATACCACTTTTATAGCCACATTTCATAGTACAAGTACACTTCATCTTTTTGACCCCTTTGTTCTACTGCTGGAAATAGATGTTAGCTGCTGAATGAGCTTCCATAATGTCACATGCAAAGTTTTTTAATCAAGGACCTAAGACTCTTATTTCATTGAACAAAAAAATAACAATTCTGCAGGAGGACTGAAGCTTTAAGGGGTTTTTTTTTTGGCTTTTGCAATAATTAATTGCAGTGGGCATCAAAGAGTTTCTGCTTTGCATCTTGCAAGGAACTCTCAGCTGTCATTCAAAGCAAGTACTGAATCCATATAGCTACATTGCAATAGCTGACATGTAACAATGACAGATATTTTCTCTGTCAAAATATGTTTGCTTAGCTTTAGAAAACATCCCCTCCTCCTAGGAAAAAATCCTTCTGTTTTGGGGACCTTTCTTTGGTAGCATGCACAGCAAGACATTTGAAAGGAAGCAGATGTCCAGGGTGGGATGGAGAGTTAACAATTCTGGTAGTGAGACTTCTTACTAGGATCTTGGGCCTCATAATCATGAACCTTAGACACTTTCCATATCATCCAAATACTGGATGGTGCAAAATCCGATTGCTCTGAGTGCTTGTAGTATTTCTCTTCTCAGTGGGTGGCTTATGAACAATATTTTGCATTTCCCATAATTTCCTCCCCCCCGCATGCATTTCCTTTTTGCTTGTACAGGTGAAGACAATAGTTGACTCTACTCAGTCTAGCGCTGTTGTTTGCCTTTTCTAACAAACAATCTCTCATCAAATGTGTAGAGAAACTTCAGGAAGGACTCTAAGGAAAAAAAAAAAACAACAATAAAACACAAAAACAAACTGTAAGCATGGAGTAACTTGTTTTAAGATGCTACATAAGAAATAGAATTTAAGGCTGGTTTATAGGTGCTGTGACTCTACTTAGCATCTATCATATGTTATTTGTCTGGTGTGCGTGTATGTATGCATATTTCTTAGGTACGTACTATACTGAGTTTTATTTCAGTGGTGTTAATTCTCAAAATATCTCTATTTAAAACTGAAAGACATATCTTTGAAGGAGTTTTTGTTCTTTATTTTCCCGCTCTGCTCAAGAAAACTTCTGCAGCCAGTCCAGCTCCCACCGAAGTAAGTGAAATATGCAAGGCTTATATGCATTTTTTAGGTTATAGTTCCTCTTCTGTTCTGTTTTCCCTCTTTTAAAGATGGCACACTGAGATGCAGAGAAAGGTTAAGCTGTTGGTCAACAAGGAAAAATACATAGTTACACTGTGCTGAATTTTGCATCGTAATATTGCATGATTTGACTGAGTTGTTATCAATTGGGCGGTCTAGGTATCATCAACAGCCTTTGATACAAGGGCTTTAATCTGTGGGGTTTTTTTGTTTGGATGGTTGTGTGGTTTTGTTTTTTTTTTTTCTTTCTACATCTAGTCAGTGGGCCAAACCTAAACATTCCTTCCAGAATGTTGTTTATTCTTTCTTTGGCCTGGACAAAGTGTAACAGCTTCAGTGGGAAGCCGAAGCCCTCCCAAAGTACCTGATGATATCAACTCTTAAGTTTTCATATGCTTAACTACTCATGAGCATGCTTATCTTTAAAAGTGTAAGTTGCTTAAAGTGAGATTTCCTTTCAAGAAGGCTATTTCTGTAATTTGTCCATCTTGTACTGTTTCTTGTTAATTTTCATCATCTCTTCTCTGCCTTTGCCTCATAACCTGTTGTGTTTCCTATCATTATTATGAGTAGCCTAGGAAGGCATGTCTTCCCTGATTTCTTTTACATGGTTTATGTAAAGACTGAAGGAGTGAAAATACAAAGCAAGCAAGGGAAGTTATATGATGGGATTCATGTGTGAGAAAAAGCTAGGTGGTCCAATCAGTTCACTAGCTCTTGCTTGTGCTCTAGTATCAGAGGATAATTTTATTGCCCATTGTATTAATATATAATTAACCTGACTGTTAAAAAACAATTTTTATATTTTAACCTATAATGCTTGTATATTATAATTATTGAGCTATCTGAGACTATAACAGGAATGTCTGACCAAAGCATTAAGGATGTATTCAGGATTATTCTTTATATTTTTAAGTAATAGACACAAAAAGGAAAAATGAGGAACACTATCAATATCTGGAAAGTTTAATTGTAAAATTATGTAGCTAGATAATTATTCTGCACTGGTTCTTGGAAAATAAATTTGGTGGTCTAAGGAACTTGCCTGTAAAATTTATGAGCTGGATCATCTTGTTTTGTGTGGGTAGAACGTGGGACATGTTTTACTTCAAAATGACTGAAATATTCTGAAGGCCATTTGTCAATTTTAGCAAAATGGAGATTTTGGCCTAAGGGGATGGCAAGTAAGCAGCTCAATTGAGGTGTATGAAGTATTCACTACTAAACCTAAGTAATCCTGAGTAGACATGTGGCAAAAAGCCTCTTGAACAGCGTTTTGTCTGCCCTCTTGGTAGTTGCTATTGAGTCTTCATTTCCAGAAGACAGTCTGTGCTCCTGTCTCATTTGTGAAGTGGCCCACACAGCATTAATCTCCTTTGCGCTCTACCACGGACTTGAGAAATATGCCCACCTGTGGACTAATTTGGGCACAAGCACTAAATCAGGGTACTGACTGGGTTAAAGTCCAGTACTCAGGGCTCAGGTCACTCTCTCAACCTACATGTCATTGCAATTAGCCCAGAAATATGGATGCTGCTGCCAGAGAGAGCCCAGCTGGACTTCCTTACACGTCTCAGCCAGAAAAGGCTGGTAGCTAGAAGGAGGATCTGATTTATGTTGGGAACCAAATTTTGTGTGGAGTCACTAAAGAAGAGTAATGCAAAACCCTTCCCTCTCTCCACCTCCCACTGTGCTTTCTGTGAAGTTAAGAGCAATAAAACATTTTAAAGCTGTCCTCAGACACCCTCATTTGCCTCGCAAAGCTTTTATTGGTAAGTATCTGCTGGCTGATACTGTAGTTTTGCAGGCTGAGTTCAGTGTACCATAGTAGACTGAACAGCATCTTGCATGTATGATATATCACCTTGATACTAGTCAGCCTGTCTCATAAGCTAAAGTGTTTTACTGGTTGATTTCATAGTTCATTAAAAGACTTGCATTTCCCTCCAACAGCTGAGTGCCAAATGAAAATACCACTGGGTTGCAGAGACTATGCTACTAAGTAATTCTAGCCTAACTGGCCATGCCTCTAGTAAGCGGTAAAATCATTAACTGTGACAGCACCATTATTAATAACGTCTCATTCATCTCATATCCATGTTCCTTGATTTCACCTGCTTTTTCTTATGCATATTATTTAACGCTATTTTAAATTATTCCCTAAAAAAGAAAAGGGAATGGATTTAATTCACTTCCTTATAAAAAGCTGTGATGCTCTGTCTTCAAACAATTATGTCCTCAAAATTGAGACAGAAAATAAAACTGAATTATTCACTTATTTCCAAAAGGCATTCTTATGCAAGGCTTGATTTACCTTGATTAACATAGCAATTTGCCACACATTTCAAAAAGTGTTGCTAGTATTTTTAGCTCAAAATAGATTTAGATACCTTAGAATTTCCTACCGTATTCCATCAACACTCTTCAGACTTCAAATTCTATTTAATTTTTGCAGGTACAATAAAATTTAATTTTAAATAGGTTTTGATAATAACTAACTTAATCAATGAAGTCATATAGTGTTAAAGCCATGTTTATTCTTTTCATTTTTTTAATCAACATTTCCTTGGGTAACACCTTTAAAATGCATTTTCATCTAAGTAGTGTGATTCTTATGAGGTAAATATACTTTCCTTCTTTTCCCTGGAAGTGTTTAGGGGCAAACTCAAATGGCGTAGGCAAAATGTTGGCTTCATGATGTTAACTGAAAGCAGTCAATGCAAAAAACTGAAAAGACAAGTAACAATCTGAAGTAGGTCTTTAGCTTTGATTTTGAGTAAGAATAAGGGGGTTTGGTTTTATTTTTTGTTTGCTTCCTTGCAAAAAAGTCTTTTAAAATGGCTTCCAGAGATCATAAAAATAAGTGTTGCTGGTATAAAACTATGGATTTAAATAGCAGAGATTTGTTTTTTCTTGTTTTTACCAATTCCACTTCTCCATGTAGTGCTTATAAAAGACTAACTGGGAGCATGATTACAGTGTTTGCCAGGGACCATGACTGTAGTAAGTGCTGTTGCAGTGTAAGTCTACATTGCGCTAACAGTTTTGGAAATTTCTTCCACAAGCATGAACGATCTCTGTGCCCATTTTCAAGAACAAGCCTTTGACTGTCCCTGAAGGTTATGCGAGGCACGCAAGTTATAATATGGCTCTGAGGCCAGCAAGGTTGTTGGTTTTTTTGTTTTTTTTTTTTTACATGTTCGTGGGGAAGTAGTTTGTTGGTCCTAGACTTACCATCCTTTCTGAAGTTCTCCCTTTTACACTAATCAAACAAACAAAAAAGTTTGGTGAAAGCAGGTAAGCATGAACTGAAGAAAATGGTGTCAGGGAGTTAAAATATAACAACAGAAAAAGCAGCAGCAATCCTCCTGCCCCTCTCCCCTGCACTCCCCCCCAAAAAAAGGAAAAATTAAAAAAAAAAACCAAAACCAAAAGAAACCAAACAAACACAACCAACCAACAAAAACCCACTCAACAACAGACAGAAGTTAGGGCAAGTCAAATGTTTGTTATGAGGTTTAAAAAGAGTGAAAGAAAGAAGCAGACACACCTGAAGCCTTATTTCCCTGTTTGTTTTTTTTTTTTTTCGTGGCTTGTTGGTTTGGGTTGGTTTTGGGTTGGTTTTTTGTGTGTGTGGTTTTTTTTTTTTTTTGAGAGAGTATAGAAGTATATCTGTATTATAAACATACACACAAACTATCATGACTTGTCCTCTGGTCTTTCTTGGTCACTAATTTTCAGAGGTACCAGCCCTTCCAATGTGTATGTGACTGTCCTTATACAGATCAGCTACCCCACTAATGTGGCAGGCAGGTAGATTTGGTGCAATAGGGACTGGGTGGTTTTTACGACCATGTTTTAGGACCATTGTGTGAAGCAGAGCTCCTCTAAGTGTGTTAAGGCTGGATGCAGAAGTGTGCATTTGGTTCCTGTAGTGCTTGTAAGATTAAACAACTTTTTTATAAAGTGCAAGACCCAGCCTGGCAGGGATGGCAGCCGGGTGCTTGTGGCAGTAGCAAGACCATGGTGCTCTGGTGAGATCTGAAAGAGAAGCCAGCATCCAACCAGGACATCATAAGAGAAAAATAAAATAGTGAACTTCCATAACTTTTACTGCTTAGGAAAGAAAATAAGACAAATGGAGATCTTGTAGAGATGGGAATTGTTCTGTAAGTAACTGATGGACATGCATAGCTACAATGGTAATAATGGTCAAATAGTTGAAAATTATGGGTAATGCACTGTTTCTTAGACATTCTTGGACCTTTTTTTTTCTTCCTACTGTTGCATATAATGAACTTGATTTTTTTTCAGATTAGACATGAAAATATGTTTTAAAAGTATCCAGGAACAGAACTGCTACTGATTGGCATATTCAAAAATCTAGGTCAAATCAGAGCTTTTGCATTCATATTTATCTTTAAATGGTCTGTATTGAAATACATAGATTTTGTGACAGAGTATGAAACATCTTCTCATGCCACCTTTTCATAGACTAGAAGTGCCTTATGCAATTCCCATTGGCTTCAGTGTACGCTGGATCAAGCTCATTGAATAAACTTGGAAAAAGATCTATACAAGCAGTCAAATATGTCTTTGTGCTTTTTAAAAAGAAAAAAAGTGTTTTTAAAAAAAACTTTTTCTATATATTTCTGAAATAATTTTCTTGTTTAAGCCTCTCAGGTGTTTGCTGTATTTTTTTTTTTACTTAAGTATTGTGGGCTTTAGCATACGTTTATTTTAGTAAACAAACAAAGAAAACCCTCCAAGAATTGCTCCTTTGTCCTATTTCTATTATATAGTGTGCTACTCCCACTTTAATTAATCTGATTTTATTACTAAATTGAATGTTAAAAAAAAGTGGGTTTTTATGGTGCCATCCTGATTCATTAAACTGCATCTCATAGTTCACTGTCAATACAGAAAACTTAAAGCTGTTCCTGTCTTTTCATATGCTCTTAAAATAGTCTGTCTGCACTTAAGAGGTTTTCTTCTAGAGCTCAGCCTGAGCTACCTGCCTAGGAGATAAAGTACATTTCCTTAGGCTCAAAGTCAGTTTCTGATAGACCATAGCCAGACCGCATTTCTTATAATTTTTTTCAACTTAATTTTTCCTAATGTTTCTCCATATCATGATTTTTCTCATTAACTCCTCTCCTAATGGTACCACACCACCTGAGGTGCTTCGACAGTTCATTTCTACTTGGGCTGTGTATTCTGGTTCAGTGATGCGGGTTGATTCCCATTCATCACTAGCACAGTATTATGCCTTCCTGAATAAATCCCCTACTTTCCTAATGTACCAAATTACTGAAACCAATTTTGGTCGCCTCTTCACATTTCTTAGTCTGATCACTGACTCTTGAAACCTCTCCTTAGCTTTACGGAGCAGCAGACCTCGCTGCCTATCTTTTTTTATACAGGCAAACTAGATTGAAAGGGAGTAACCCAGGTGCCTGAACAGGGGCATCAGAAGAATACACAACATGATACCTAAGATCTCAGCAGAGGCTGGGCAGGTAGGATATGTGATTATGGGAGACACTTCTGGAGTAGCAGCTGGAGAACACACAGGATACTTTAAAGAATTAATACCTGGTTTTAGGCTCCCAAATCACTACCCAGAATTGTTGCTCTGAATGAAATTATTGTAGTTTAAAAAAAAAATACTCAGTCCAAAATATGTACTTGATTTTTTTTATTCACTGATTTTAACGGTCGTAGTTGCAATGCCTTTTCTAATTGCAATGTATAAAGTTGCCAAAATGTGTATCTGTACGTGATCAGGTCTTCTGAAAATCCCAAGAAATATTTGAATAAATATGGCCAAAGTGAAGAAATTAAGACACAGGGTGTCTGCAAAGAGCCCATTTGTTCTAGCAAACATGAAAGAAAAACTTTTAAAGGTAGTAATAGTTTCTGAATATGCTGTGGTCCTGCACTGGAGGGGGAAAAATGTACACGCACATACACTTTAAGCCTTCCTTTTTTTTTTTTTTCTCTTTACAATCCCTTCAGCCTGAAGAGTAAAATAGCACTGAACCCTTCATAGAGAATTTAATTTTCTGGTCTTTGTACTGCTGGACTATTTTAATTTCCTGATAGTACCAGAATATAGCCACTTTGAAATTTCAGGTTTAATTTTCTTAAAATTGTGAAAGCCTTTTTTTTGTAGAAAGTAGGCTTTTGGAGGATCTTTTTTTCCCTTACGGAAGATGCTCATCTTGAAGGAGGAGGGGTGGGGGAGTGAATATCCACTTGTATTAACGTTGGAAATAAAGTAAGGCTGAAGTATAATTTTCTTTCAGTGAAGAAATGAAAATGAGAAGGGATGCTTAAAAAGTGCTAATGAAGGACTCCGGTTATGAAGAAGCTGCAGAACTCAAAGAGCACTGAGGAAATTGCCACTTATTCATATTGTGGTGAAACACATTTGGTCCTATTGGGTAAAATTTTTTCATGAGCCAAAGACATTATTTCAGCTATTGCATAGTCTTGACTCCCACACACAGCTGCAGTGATATTTGGGTTTGGGCATGCAGGAATAAGTGTCACTGTGGCAAATATCTCCTCTTTACCCAGAATGGTTAGAAAGGGGAAGGGCAGAACCTGGTGTATCTCAGGAATACAGGGAAAATAAGTAGGAAAAGGTTCCTTGAAGAGTCTGATGCACAGTGCCTTCCTTGTTCAAGGCTTTGTTTAAGAGCACTATCTACCCGTATGTGTTGTTTCATCTTCTCTGTTCAATGGAGAGGTTACACAAAAAAAGTGAAGCTTTATGCTGCTTTTGTCAGTGAAGTGACATTCCTTTGTTGGAAAAATCCCAGTAACAATGGCAATTAGTTGATACCTCTATACTAAGTATTTTCACATCCTGGTTTGAAATAAAACAGCACTTAAAAAGGATAGAGCAACTAATGATAACGCTATGTGTATTCAAGGCATAGTCTCAATGAGAGCAGAGCTCTTGTTCTTTGTTTTTACTATGGTTCCGAGCAAAGACATCTGAAGAGATTTGGCTAATTTAACGAATGTAGCGTTACCTCACACTTGTCCCATTTAGGAAATAGATGAAGAGCTGTTTGCTGGTGGCTCTATCATTAATGACAAACACCAGCCCACAAAAGAAAGAAACATCTAAATTATTAACTGCCTGATCAGCAACTCAGTTGGGAATTTTGTTGGGTCATGAATGCTGGCAGGTTGTCAGGGAAACGGGAATAACTTAACCAACTGCTTAGGTTTGTTGAAAGCTGAAACCTTTTTACATTTTTTGGTGGCTAATAGCTGAGCTGGATTTGTAAATGGTTGCTGAAATGGAAAACACAGTAATGCTTTTGATTCAATACAGACAACTTAGACAATTTAAGTCTTAATTTAGAGTCTTGATATATGGGTTTCTGGTTTGATTCATGAGAAACTCCTTGGGTTTTCCTCATTCTTCTGCTCCCTCACCTTTTCCCTGCTCTAGCCATTCATTTACACCATGTATGGAGATTTCTTGATATCTTCACAATTTGCATGCAATTAAACAGTGCTCTGAAGCTCACTGTAGATTAGCTTCCCAAATATGATGAGCCAAAATTCCAAGTGGTTCAGGTGCCACTATTTCTGCTTAACATTTTATTTGAGGCTGGCTACTTTGCCAACCATATGCCCTTCAGGACCAGCAATGGGTACGTGCAATGGCTGAGGCAGTTTCCCTTTGTTCTGGATAATAAAACCACCACCTGGAAAGGCAAGTTGAAAATCATAGGCAGGAGAAAAAACTGTGTTCGACTGGGAGTTAAAGTAAGATTTAATCTATGATTTGGAGAGATGGGGGAGGGCTCTTCTGATTGGCAGGAGGACTTTTCTGCCTGCATTGCCTGCAGTTAGGCTGTAGTAAGTTGTGAAATGGAGTTTATGGCTCTGAAACAGCTCATCAGAATTGATTGCTAGTCCATAGGGCTTGCCTGTTCTCCTGAGCCTTCATTCATCTGGAAAGCCTCCTGCTGAGAGGGGGGAAAACAACTGTTGCAACAAGGACAGCTTTATTCCAAAACTTCACCTGCTAAAAGAATTGGTCCCTCTTCACCTGTTTGATTCCTGGTTCTTAGCATGGCTGGTAGCACTGATCAGCAAAAATAGGCAAAGGGTTTTCAGTCACTGAATCATAAGAGTAAGGGTACCTGGTTACCGTAGGTAGGATCATTCATTTGACCCCTGCTTAGACACCTAGAGAGTAGACAGTATATGACCATTGGTGACTGTAATCAGTATTCACCAAATGTTAAAGGATCTATTATTCAGCAACTGATCTCTTGAAGTTTTTGTGCTAAATAGGAGCAATCATGAGCAATCATGCCACTGAACATTTACTGAGAAGGCAGATATAATTCTCAAGTCTCAGAGCAGTCTAGATTTCCTGGGACAATCTGCAAAAATAGCAAGTGATGGGAAGCCTGGAATCAAAAGGCATGCAATAATCTTTGACCAGCAAAATATCAAAGGTGGGGCTTTAAAGTATTATCTGACTTCAGGATTTCACATTAAACCATATTACTGTTACACAGCAGTCCTATGGTATCTGAAGCTAGGTTTCCCTGAATTGTCATCATTGTGGTTAGAATAAATATCGAAGTAATTTTTCTCTTCCTCATTCTTTTATGAAATGTTGTACCAATCTGATATTCTCAGTGTAGATAGATGAAAATATGTGGGGAAAGTCTGTACATAGCGCTGATCTTTACCATTCAAATGTGCGCTACAGAAAATGATATATTACTGTTTTGACTATTCCAAGTCACTGCTGCTTTTTTTTTTTTTTTCCCCCCACCCCTGTAGAGGCTTCTATCTCTTTACAGTGCTTGAAATGGCATAGCTTGCCATCAGCATAATTCTGCTGTATTCCTAGGTCTGAATCCTGCCTTAACAATGGAGAATGACTCATTTAACTCAGCTAGTTGTCTAGACCCACTCTATACTTAGTGGAGAGAAACAAGAACTTTGAGGAAGCAGTTTGCTCCATCCAACAACATGAATACCTGCCTTTGGTGTGAGTCTGCTGACTTCATGGAAATGCACATTTCCTTCTATTGACAACAAGTGGAGTCTGAACAGTCATCTCAGATATCTGAAGTGTTTAAATCTATATCTGGGCAGATGAAATGCACCAGACTGACAAAGGGTAGGTGAAATCGTAGCTTGTATTTGGATATGAAAATAAACCATTTCTCAATCAGACTTTCTCAGATCCTAAAGCATTTCCCTGCTGGTTAGGAGGCATGAATAAAAATTATTCTCAAGGTAGCAATCTAGTGTTTTGCATGACAGAAATTACCTTTGGTAGGTATTGTGATATGTACATCACTGGATCTAGTTCCAGCTGGTTTTTTTCTTCATGCTACAAATAAAGTTATACTGTGCACATTAACAAGAGAAAATGTCACTTTCTTGCCCAGACTATCAGAATTTTCTCTTTTGGAAAAAAATGTACTTTATCTCTTGTCTTGCTTAAATGTAGGAACAACCTTCCTTTTACCTGGGCTAGCAAGATTTAAAAAAAAAAAAATTCTCCAGCTTCTCTTATTTGTATTTTTGTTTGGGTCTTTTACAAGCAAACCTTTTACAAGTGTAACAACAGTAAAATAAACTCTTTACATTGCTGTTAGTAAAACGGGGAAGCAACACTATACCCCATAGTATTCAACATCATCAAATCTATTTCTTCTCTATTTCAAAGTAGTGGGGTTTTTTAACTGCTAATGAAAGCATTATAAAGATTGGCTTCTGAAGGGGAAGAAAAGCTTTTATTTTTTTCCTTCTCATATTCTCTCCGCTATCCGGTTATGGTTCAGAAACACAACCATTTTGCTCTTCAGGACTAAATTCATTTGATGCACTATCAAAGTGCATTCAAATTATCAAAGTCTCATTCTTGCCTTAGAATGTAGTATTGAAGTGAGAACACTGATCTGCTGGCATTTCATGGATAGCTTGAAAATATTGAGCTAAGAAACTGCAGATGAAATTACTCATAGTTTCTGCTTGTAGGTGATTATCTGTTTTCCCCTCCTACCATGTATTAAAGTATTATTTCCCTGTAGGTTGATTGTTTTCCCTCTTACCATCTAGTCAAAAGCTTCAATTTGTTATTCTCTATAGCGATCACTTAAACTGGGGCCACTGAAGCTTTCACAGCTGAAGAGCTGCTTTAATATCAAATACAGGTAGAAAAAGCCACAAAAGCCTTGCATACAATACGGACTCAGAAGAATGCAAATATATTTATTAGTGAATTTTAATGAGAACTGTTATGGTAAATGAAGATCAGATTATCAAATGAGATTTTTGTAAGTTGTACTATATAGTACATACAACTCCTGCCAGCCCATAACTCTGGTGGACCTCTGCAATAAAGTCTGGATTAAAGAGAAAAGGAGCTAGACTATCTATGTATGTGAGAACAATGAGGTCATCAACTTTTGATGTTGTTCCAAAATCTTCATGATTATCTAGCACCTCAAGTTTTCCATTCTCTGCAGATGTATTCCTTGGCAACTAGTGTACTACTCCTTGCTATTGTAATAACCCCACAATATCATATGATACTTCAACTTGTCTCCAGTAGTGTCTGAATGGTAAAATGCTTTTGTTCTTTGTAAATTAATGACTTGCATGACTTCAGTGTCTTTCATATTTTGTTTCTAATGCTCAATCTCTGTTGCTAAAGGGGGCAAGTCAATAAAAAGAGCAGGTTAAGTAAAAGACAAAAATGCAGAAGTCAGTAATTAATAAGAATTAGTATTTTTCAAAAGCAGATAAACACCTACCAAGGATTGGGAACTTCAGAGATATCTAGGCAACTTAATGCCATTAATAAAGTCACTTGTAAAGCAGTCAAGTAATAGTGTTCCTGTGTCAATTACTAATGTTTCTGAGCACGTCTCTCAACCTCTGGGTGGTTTCAGTTGGTTGGCACATCAGTCCAAAACCAATATCTTTTCTACCTCTTTTTGACAAAGTGGCTTACTATGCATTGAAGGTGATTTGTATCCCTTAGCAAGAAGGTTATTGTCATGTTAAGTGATATCAGCTACTCAAGAGAAAAAAAAAATCTTTAAATAAAGAAAATCTTTAAATAATAACTTAAAAAACCTTTTTATATGCATTATTAGATCTGGCTGGATGATGCTTCTGGAAGAATTTTCACATTTCTTTCTGTCTAGACATTTGCTGCAAAAAAGAGACTATGAAGTACAAATTGATGGTTAGAGGTCTTGCAAGGTCAGCGTGAAAAGCCCGAGGTGTGATTAGCACAAGGATGCTTTGCGTGAAGCATAAAGATCAAATACTAAGTCTGAATTTTGTGTGACAAAGATCAAGACACTGCACAGATGAAGAGGGATAACAACAGAAAGGAATGTTTTCTGTTCCAGCATTTAATAAATCGTTACGAGTGCTTACAATGCACCAAACCTTCTTAGAAAGTCGTCTTTCCCTTTCTTTCCCCTGAGAAAGGGAATGGTGCTATTAGTTCACAAGTCAAAAGCTGAGTCATCAACAGCTGGAAAATTTCAAAGGAGACCAATGGCATCTGGCAAATATTTGGATTAGAGGGACCATTGGTGTCTTGATCTGTGTGTGCTCACTGCAGAAAAGTCTCCCAAGAGCTTTTCTTATGCGTGTAAAACCACTGAAAATAATTTTATTTCTATTTCATACTGCCTAGGCAAAATAGAGAAATAGGAGTTTTACCAGTTTTATGAGTTATAATTTCCATATTTATAGATTAAACTCAATAATTAGGTATTTATATCATCTACAGTAATTAATTTTGTCTGCCTAACATTGTAAAATATTCACACTTGACATATTTAACATCTTTTTCTTATGACTAATTAGCAATGCGACAATATTCACTTATTTCAGTTTTATCCAGGGAAGTGGCATTATGGTAAAATGGTCGTTTATCATTAATATGTGTAGTTGAGGAGGCTGTTTCTTCATTTTATAATCCTTTCAAATTACATATTATGTTATATTAATAACATGTTACACTGGTATTTTTGCAACTCTTTTTGTGCGGTTAGTAGGTATCCTAGTTTGCAGTCCATATTCCACTTGATCCTTGGCACTCACTGAATGGCTGCTGCTCTTATTGGAACAAATTTGGAGGGTTGAAGGGATCAGGATCTCTGCCATCATTTGTTTCATTATGTTCAAGGATAAATAAGTGAATAAAATTGTGTTCTGATGGTTTTCAATACAGACCTCTATGAAAGTGACCTTGTTCCTTGCTTCTGTCAAACTTTGGAAGTTTTTCTTTATCTTCTAGAGTTCCTTAGCTGCAATGTACATCTAGCCCAATAGTAGGAAATTTTCGGAATGTGGCCTGTAATTCAATCTGTTGGCTTTTTTGCTGCTTTAGTTGGGGTTTTTCTCACTTTCTTGTATAGAAAATACTATAGTGTATTTGTTAAAGCCTTTCGAAAGCTTTTTGACTTCCAGTGAGAAAAAGGATTTCTACTTTTGACTTAAATGACTTGTTTTCTGGTGCTTCATGTGCTTTAATTTTCTCTTTCAAGTTCTGAGAGAGCTCAGCAACCTTCAGAAACTGAGGATATATCCTACTGAGCAGTTGTATTTGCTTTTAAATTCAAACAGTTTGGGTTTAATTTCCCCCCCTCAGGGTGTGACATCCGTATTTACATTCTGCCATCTTTAGAAAAGCTTCTGTTGGCCTTCAGTTTGGCCCCAGTGCATACATCCAACCTCTTTAGCATTTGAGAGAGACAGCCTCAGGATATCCGAGACCACCTCTGTAGGATATGATATTCCTCTATATCTGCCTTTTCCTCTATAGATGCCCCTTCAGGAACCTTCTTATATCCATAATTAGCTAAATAATGACAAAGTGGAGTTAAAAAGTAACATGCTTGTTTTCTTATGCCATACAAAATGAAAATACTCTTTTAGAGCTTAGGGTCAGATTTCATGGCCACACATATTAAATGGCAAGGCACTGGCCTGTGGGCTTTCTCTGTTCAACAGAAAGCCAGGGTTGGTTCGTGATGGTCATTGGGAGCAGTGACATATGGACTCATGGGAAATATACTACAGTGCTAATGGTTTATTGCAAGCTTGTCAGAAAGATTAAATAATATTGGTAACAAAATTCGTTCTTTGGGTTGTGTCTGTTTGAACGCTTCTAAAAATGAATCAATTTCCACTTTTTCTTATCATACATGTTTGCCCTTGTCTGAACAATCGCTGCAAACCTCAGGCATAAGAGCTTAATTCTTTACTGATAGAAAACAGGGATGGTAACCTAGTAACCTTTGTCTTGTTCAGAGGCTTAAAAATGAGGCTAAGTGGTTCTTTCATGGTGGTAGTGATTATAGTGTTTCGGCTTATTCTTTTTAAATTACATTTAACTCAGTTTTAAAAAATCAGAATTGATATAATGCAGTTTTCAAGAGGACTAAACCAAGATCAGGGTTACTACAACTAAATCCTTCCCCTTTTTGCCTGCTCCCTCCCCTGCCCCCAATATGTAAGTAATATATAAAATTAACATGTTAGCATTGTCATGAAAATACAGTGTGTGCTTATGTTTTGTCTGTCCATCTCATTGCAAATGTGATGGATGACACAATCCAGCCAATGAGTGGTCTCATTTCTGTAGATATCTAGATACAGACAGAGAATGTGGAATAATATCATTGCTACTTCCTCAGATATTTAATCCTTTTACTTGTACAAGTAATTCATGGTTTTCTTGGAACTGTTTTGCGGAGCTTGGAGTCTTAGCCAAATCATTCAAGACAACAGGATGACTTTAATGGATTTCAATAGCTACACAATCTTTCATCAGTATTACATCTTGGAAGCAGCATCTAGCTTTTATTGCTAATGAAATTTTCAATACAAAAGCTTAAACTACAAATTCTGGCTGTTCCTTGTCTACCAAAAATGTGCTGCTGAAGATAGAGTCCTATAGTAAGGCAATGCTTTTATGAAACAGTTAGGAAAAAAGTGTGTCTTAATATGCTTTTCTGAGCAAACATCTGTTTCTAGGGAAAGAGATTTAAAATCTTCCAACAGTCACCTACACCTACCCATTTTGTTGTGTCATGTTGGAAGAACTGCTGAGAGACATAAAGGACAAGCATGAGAATAGAAAAACTCATTTGAATACTTGAGTTTGAGTTTTTTTCCCACTTTGCCCATTGCTTGTTAGACATCAGATTTTCTTTCTAAAGGTTAAGGTTTGTTTTTTTTTTTACACTACTAAATGATTGAGCATCATCTAGTGATGAATTAATAGTATAAATAGGATTAAAATGTTAAGGTATAGCAACTCATTATTTTTGCTTTGGAGTTGGTGCCTGTTTTATTTATGAGTGAAGACCTACAAGTAGAGATCATGAGTTACTTCCTCACAGATAAAAAGAAGAATCACTTAATAAATTTAAGAAAATTTTTTTCATTAAGGCACGTTTTGGCCACTCATGCGTTATCTATCTTATTTACAATTGCTGAAATGTTACCTCTCCTCTCCCCTCTGCCCTGATATGTTAGTTCCATTAGCAATGTTACTTTTGCAGTGTGAAAAGCACTATAAGATTAATAGATTTTCATTACAGTATAATTCTAAAAGTGATTAGAGAATTCTAAGGAAACTTTATAGCACAGTCAAAATAATAATTCTAATTTATATGCGTGCTTATAAACTTACTGGGAAAATTCTCTGCTCATAGGTAAATAACTTGCTTTTTTAGGCTTGAATGAATAATAGAAGCTGCTATGAAAGTGAATAAAATTAAACAAAGACATTCACTAACACATTGAAGATAGGGAGCAAAAGTAATTAATCTACTGTAGGTCATAAAGAGCATAACCATATGTGGAGAGCAGTAAGAATGCTGAGACCAGTAACCTGATTTTACTTGTGAGACAAGTAGTGTCATAAAACTTAGCAGAGCATAAGTGCATGGACACTAGAAGTATTCAGTTTAAAGCCATGTGACGTTTCATTTATGGAGAGTACAAACCCTTAAAAATCTACTTGCCCTTTTCTCCTGCTAGAGCAAGACTGTGAAATCTTGATAAAACAATATTTTGGTAAAATAATCCAATGCTGAACCATGGTAATGTGAATTACTACAAGATAGACCTAGTGATGTAACAGTTGCTCTACAAGATAGAGACTCAAATTTATCTTCTATATATTATACAAGGCTAGTAAATTTTCCAGTAACTTTAAATTTTACTGATCTTATCCATGTTTTGCTTGTTTGTTTGATGATAGCCCAGTCAATAGTAAAGAAAAATAGATGATAGTTATTGGGTAGCTTGTGTGTCCTTAAAAAAAACCCCAGAAACCCAAAGCCAAACAAAAACCACCACACCAAAACCACAAACAAACAAAAACCGCTCTAAAATTGTAGGTTTCATTTTTTACTAGAAATTACTATCTTGTGATTCTTCAATACAAATTAGACATCTAACTTCACTGTAGATTTAATATCATCCTGGGCATTAAAAATACTTTTGGAATGAAGTAAGACCAACTATAAAATTTGAATTAGAAGTGAAGCAGCAGTCTCACTTTCCAGGTCCCGCAGAGCTCTGAGTCCAAAACAAGTTCTGGCAAATAGCTGTGAAACTTGCACGCTTGAGGGTGTTTGGTGGGGTTGAGTTTTTTTGTTAACATATGTTTAATGATTATGTGGGTACTGAGTAAGTATTTGTGAATTTACCAATTCTTAGGAAACCGGGATAATAGCAGTGACTAATATGCTTTGTGTAATTGTAAATCTGTTTGGGTCTAGGAAAAGAGAATATAAAGTGGTTCTTTCTGGGAGGTACCTCTTCTGAGTATATGAGATTATTTTTAAGAAGGAACCATTTAAATATTTATTAATTCATCAAAAGGAGAAAATAAACAACGGAAGTTATTTCTGTCAAAGGCATTGAAGATTTTTTTTTTTCTCATGTTTGAATCATGTTCAGAAGGGATGATGCTGGTTAGATTTATGGAAGCTCTAAAACATAGAGATTTTATTTCCGCATGTATATGTAGTGGAACTACAGGTATTACTTTTTACTAATACATTGAATCTACTGGACTGAATGGAAATACAGCAATGACTTCCAGGCCATTAAGTAAAGAATACTAAATGTATAACAAATAGATGCTATTCTGTCTTCACTTTCCAAGCAGATCATTTTTGAGTGGCATCACCTCGACTGTGCTACAAGCATAGCTGCTCTCAGTCTTTGGACTCTGTACATTCGTAACATTCAGGTGACAGGGAACAACCAAACATTTTTTAATGATCTATTTTAAGTTAATTCTACACTTCAGTGGATGTGATAAAGGAGGTTTGTATGCATATATGGAACAGCTGCTGAGGTGAGCTTCTTGGGTAATAACACAGATAAACAGTTTTAAGTATGAGTAATCTAGTGAAGGTGTAGGACCCCTGACTGGGTGCAGAGGTCTACATACTGTATGAAGTGACAAGGCTGCTATGAACAGAAGTAGGAACAGGTAATTTCAGAGATTTTAAAATCTGAAATAAAGAATATTTAATTCCACTTGCAAATTCCTATAAACTGCTCTGTTTAAAGAGTCTTTGTTAAGGGGTAGATGTCAATAATAATAGCAATAGCAGCAACACAGGTTAACTCCGTGCCTGTAGGGGACTTCTCTCTGAAACAGGGAGCTAACACTTGACTGTACTTTAGTCAATGGCAATATTTCCACTGACTTCAGTGGTTTCTGAATGTAGCCCTCTACATCTGCCTTTAATTTCCAATTTTTCTAATTATTTTAACTTCCTTCATTTCAGAAAGGCAGTTCACCTTGAACCTCATGAATTAATGGTTTTGATATGGATCAAATTAACATTTCTTGTCACATAGATTGCTTGCTGAAAGAGGAAAAGATCTTTTAGAATGAATAAGATCAAGTGTCCATCTAACCTACTTTATGGGCAGAAATCACCTATCCTCAGGCACATGCAGCTCTTACAACATTTCCGAACCTTATTTCCTTTTGTGTGAGCATGGTGTATTAAAGCAAAGTGGCTTTAGTATTTCTCGGATTACAAATGTAGATGCCACGTAGAAATTTACACTTAAATATTGAAAACCTTACATAGCCTATCTTATTTGAAGTTCAACGGTGTAGTCAGCAGATCCATATGGATTCTTACAGAGAACACTGATAGTACTTCTTCATATAGAATAAGTTCAGTTTGCTGTGCATTCAGAGAGTGTATTGGGGTGAAAAGGCAGAGAGGGACTGTAAATGTAGAATAAGCCATTTGTATATGTTAGCAATTCATACAGAAACCATTTGTGGTCACTTTCTCAGACACCTTTTGTTCCCAGGGTCCCTTGGCTTATTGCATTATGTGAGGCTTGTTCCACCCCATGGTCAGGGCTGGGTGACGGTGCTGCTGACGCACTGGCAAGGCACATTTGTAGTCCCCTTGCCTTCACCTGAGGGAACCTGTCTTCTCCAGGTATTGTACTGTTACAGCTAGGATCTGTCCCTGTGTGTGTTGGGGTGAAAGAAAGATCAGAAAGATCCCTCTGCTTATGACATTTTAATCTATTAAAGACAAAATACGGAGTGCAGAGGTGGTTTTCTCCTTTTTCTTTCTGCATAGAATGTGCTATGTCTAAAGTAGGCAAATAATAACCATGTATCATTAATCATTAATAGGCTAGTAGCAAAACACAGGATCAACTTAATCCTTTTGGACATTGATGAGTGCACACTGCCACTTTAAATAATGGCATAAAAGGCATCATTGCTACCCAGTATAGATTTACCATAGTAAATGAGTTTGAGTTACTGTATATATTTTGCACTCCATACCCTGTTATCAATAACAGTCCTCAGGCCTCACAAAGGGCAACACGAGCAGGAAAAGAATAATTGCCATTCTGCATGGAGCCAGTTTATTGATGAGGTGGACAGAAGTAATATTTTTAGCCTGCTGGGTGTCCATCTGTAAGCAGTTTCCTGGAGCTGCCACTTCTCCTTTCTCTGGAAACTGTTATGGCTTTGTCTGCCCAAGGAAAATAATGAGATCCATCTATCAAACAGAGAACAAACAATAAACTCTATACCTTCCAATTAATTTGTTTTTCACCTCTGTTTACCAATGTGCATGCAGTTAACTATCCATCATATTATATGCATTTAAAGAAGTACATTTTTCAAAAGGTTGAATCTATTAACCCTTTTGCTAGCAAAATATATCTGCATGCCCTCCAGGTAAACAGGAGACTTGGAAAAAAATCAATGCTTTTGAAGTGCCAGAACCTAACAACATAGAGTGCGGTGTAAAATCCTGCTGTCCAATCTTAAGTCTGTATCGTCTGTTATGTTAATAAGTTATAGTCCATAAAAAATATTTTAATGCAAAAAAAAAGTGCATTTCAGTCTGGCCCAGTCTCCTGTACATTTTGGGATGTAGTATGTCTATATTAAACATAGAGATCCCTCAGAAAATGCATTGAGCTGGTCCTTGAACCTGGAGTGGCATCTCACCATATTACAATAATTTACTTCTTTGTCCTAGCTGTACTTCCCTCTCTTAGGTGGTTTTCCACTGTTCTTGCACTGGGATTTTCAAAGAATGTGGGAATGGCTGTACCAGATGCTGACCAAGCTATATAGTAATTTTTGCCATTGATATGGTAATGTGGGAGCTTGCAGTTTTTTATCCAGAACATTGGTCTGTTATGGGGTTTTGGTTTTTTGTCTACAGTCTTGCCATTTGCATAATTAAAAAGCACTTGAATCCAGGTATTATTCATCTACTTAAACAGGTTTGTGTGCTATTTCCATGTGTAAAACATAAGAGTTCAATTTTTCAGGACACAGATGGCGTATGAAAAAAACCTAAGAAGCCAACTAGACAGAAACATTAAAAATCTGGCACTGTACCACCACACACACACAAAAAAATCAACAACTGAGGAAACAGGCTCCTAGGAATCAACTTGTTCCTAATATTTCATTAGCTTTTAGTGCTTAAAAGGCTTGAACACTGAAGATGATTCAAAACAGTATAGTCAGCCTTCTCAGAATATGTTGGGAAATGCCTAGTGCTAGAAAAGGAGTGATGCTTTACATCTTGGGAATCTGGCTGGCTGACTATGAATAATATTGTATGAATGGCTCAAGCACTGTATCATTGCCATTAGGCCCTCTGAAATTTAGTAAAATTCCACTGGGGAAGAGCTTGCTTGCTTTTTAAAAAGGAGAGGAATCTGTTGTGAAGGAAAAGGTTAAAAGGCTTCAGAACTGGAGTGTGACAAAAGGAAAACAAGATGAGAAAGAGATAAAGCCAAGAAGAAAATATCTTCCTGTGTATTTCTCTCTAAATCAAATCAATTTCTAGCTGCCCTAAGTTAAACAATTGGTAGATGACATTTTATGCAGATGAATCAACGTGTTCCCAATTATAGTTGTATATACAATATCCAACACGCAGTCAGCATTTTAACTAGTATTTTTTAGCAAGCTGCTCTGAGCTCACCCACAAATATGTCATAGAGAGAAGTCTGTACATTCTGAGTAAGTGTGAATTAGAGAGGCAGATGTATAACCTGGGAAGACTTCCAGATTCATCTTTCTTAAAAATGGATGTGTTCAGCATTGGGTGCACTGATCAGGATTATTCTTTGTGCCACAAGCCATCATCAGCATGATGATAATTCAGAAATAAGCCCCGGCTCACTAACAGATCATGTGTTTGATTGGTCCTGGCCTCAGCCATTGGAATTGGTAAGTCTTTAAGGAAGGAATGTCTGATCTGGTGCTCTCTTGTTATTTCTGTCTCAATATTGGGCAGCCAAATACTCAGCTAGTATAAATTGGCACAGCTCCATTCAATTTAATGCTTAGCTAATGATCTACATTAAAAAACCAACACAGCACATTTATTAGTCATTAATTTCTTATTAAACATCTGAAATTATGAAAAGTTGTCCTGCACTTCCCTGCATTTTTGGCTTTTGTCCTCCCATCTGGTTGTACAATTGTGGTTTTACCTTCTATCCTTTATTTCTTATGCATTGTTTATTGCTGCTACTCTGCCTTTTTCTCTGAAGCAGCAGCAACAACAACTATGTATATAAAGCTGCTACACAGTCCTGGACCTCCAGCGTGGGTAATTTAGCCTGAATTTCAACACAGTTCCTTTAAAAGCCATTCATACAAAGTGCTTTACAGTAGGATCACACTCTGATTTCAGTAGAGCTGGAATTGTTTGATAATGTTGACATGTACATATCACTGCGATATCTTACATAGGTTGCAACGTACCACAGGGGATTTTAACATTCATTGCTATTGTTTTAGTAATATCTCCTGGATAAAGGTTGCTAATAACACAAAGTGCATGATTACTCTAGATTGGCAAAACGCTATTAAGCTCAACAAGACTGCTGTGGAAGGGTGTGTTTTCAAGCAATAGGTTTGGAGGTTCCAAGTACTCCAGTCCTAAAGTTTCAGTATCAAATGGGGAGATATAATTTACTGAATTTACTTGTATAAATTTTATTTAAAGTGTGAGTTCTCATAAAATGAAGACTAGAAAGTAAATGTTGATGAGACTCTCTTGCCCATGTAGGGGACCACAGCTGAATTAGGCCCATCTTATTGAAAATCTTGTTCAAAAGAAAAGGATTTTAAGACCTAATTGTCAGCTGAAATAACTCTGAAGAACTTCACTGAAGTCTACGGAAGATACATGAATTTATACTTTCCCAGAGTAAGGCCTACATTTTATAAAGGTTTAGAATATGACATGGTGAAATGAGAAGAATTTGGCTTAAGATATTTCTGTAAGATCAATCTGTTTCATATGGTCAGACTCCTTAAAGCCAAAGCATTTAACAGTCTGATTCTCTCACTATTTATAGTTCACTTCAGACCATAGGCCATCAAGTAATGACAAGCAGTTTTTCCTGAGTTACTCTGAACCTACTTTGGTTGCCAAAATATTAAAGTTTTTTTGGCACTTAATGAAATTTTACTCATAACATTTTATATCCACTACTCAAGACGCTGACTAAACTTGCATGCATCTACCATTGAGATGCAAGATTGATAACACTGGATATATGTTGCCACAAAGAAAAGAATATTTAGTGTAAGTGGGTTTTGGTTGGGTTTTTTTGTTTGTTTTTTTTTTTTTTTAAATTCAAGATAATTTAAAGAAATAGTGCTAAATAGGGCAGAAGTGCTGCACCACTTCCTAGAGACAGTATGTAGAAAGCACAGTATTTGTGTAAGGGTTGTCTGAGGGGAGAAATGCATTAGTCTGAGTAATGTAGGCTTGTTTCTGCAAGATTATTATGGTAAAGGCTTTGCAGTGATTTTTTTATATGCGTCACGTACTTTCCAAAAGAAGGCTTACTATGATAGACTGGAATAGCTTGGTGTCTCCGGGTACTGTAATATTATGTAGCAGGTTTTTTTCAAGTGCTTCAAATATTTTGTAATTGAATAATATGACTGATAAACTTCTGCAAGTAAATGTGTAAAAGGCAAGTTTCCAAGCAGAACACAGACCCTTCAAGCTCTGCAGGAGATAAGCCGCCTGGCCTCAGTCCACTAAAGCACTTAAGTACGTGTACGGCTTTAAACACCTCGTGGTCCCATCATCTCACGTTTTAGGTATCAAACCACTTGCATCAGTGAGACTACTTGGGTACTTAAGTTTATTAACATGCTTAAGTTGTTTGCTAGACCGGGATAGGTTTGAGGAACTAAGCCCAAAAAAGTGCTTTCTTTAGGGAGAGAGTTCTGCACTGTGGGAGGGAGATGCAACCACGTCTGGGATCACTTTGTCTCCAGAATGAAGTAGAAACTTTCTGTGGATGGTACAGCAAGAAGCCCTGTAGGAAAAACAGATCTAAAATTGAAGAATGGATGCACCTGCTGTTCTTTCTTATTTTAGTTTGATACTTGTATGATTTTAATTAGTTTTTCTAAAGGATACCTTAAAAATGTGGTATGAATGATCCTTAAGCAATATCTATTCACTGCTGCATGATTAATACATTTCTAAACTAGAAGATGAGATGTGGTGCCCAATGTGTGATAGACTGTGAGTTGTCAAGAGAGAGAGCTTTTGAATACTAAAAATATGAAAAAGAGCATAATTTGTTATGAAGAATATTAGATCTGTTTCAGATAATATCATGGTTTATTAAGAAAAAAATAGAAGTACAGCCATCTTGAGTTACTGTTTCTCTTTTCAAGTTTGTTTCTTGGAAACAGAAAATATTAATCTGTTGGAGAAACACTTTAATTGAAAAAAAAAAAAGATTGTTCTATGAAAATGGAATCTGTTTCTGATCTCCTTTTTATTGATGCTAATTGCAATGTTTCACTTAAAGTGGGGACTGTCAAGAGACTCTAGACAGCCACGGCCTGCAGCATATTGGCAGGAAACTGAGGAAACACAGCAAAGAACAAAATAATCAGATGAAAAGTTTTGGTCAATGGAGAAAAGTTTTCAGTGTTTTGTAAGAAGATGTAGATCTGGGGAAAGTATGACTGTCAGGAGATGGGAACCAGGAGTTCAGGCATCAGATAAGATGGCACAAGGCAGGCATTGCAAGATGGAAGAAAATCATCAAATATATATGAGGAAATGCCATGTCTTTGTATTCTTTTATAGTATTTTGACTTTGCATGTTAGTTGATATAAATATTTCTCGGAAATAAAATCCAAAGTAGGCAGTGCTTGTAAAGATCAAAAGTTACTTTAAGCCTGTTACCTTGGTACTGTGTATATGACTGTCATGGTTTAACCCCAGCTGGCAACTGAGCACCACACAGCTGCTTGCTCACCCTTCCCCAGCCCCAGTGGGGCGGGGGGGAGGTAGTAAAACCTATGGGTTGAGATAAAGACGGTTTAATAGGACAACAGAGGAAGAGAAAGTAGTAATAATACTGATAAAAGAATATACAAAACAAGTGATGCACAATGCAATTGCTCACCACCTGCTGACAGATGCCCATCCCATCCCTGAGCAGTGATCGCTGCCCCTCAGCCAACCGCCCCCAGCTTATATACGGGGCATGACATCATATGGTATGGAATAGTCCTTTGGCCAGTCTGGGTCAGCTGTCCTGGCTGTGCCCCCTCCGAGCTTCTTCTGCACCTGGCAGAGCATGGGAAGCTGAAAAGTCCTTGACCAGTGTAAGCACTACTTGGCAACAACTAAAACATGAGTGTGTTATCAGCACTGTTCTCATACTAAATCCAAAACACAACACTATAGGAGCTACTAGGAAGAAAATTAACTCTATTCCAGCTGAAACGAGGACAATGACTTAATTCCATTACTGACCTGATTTATTAAGTGATGTTACAAGCCTGCATAGGTATACTTATCTTCTGCTTTTATATCTTAAATCTTTTTTCAAACAAATAAATTATCATAATGAGAAAGTGTTCACAAAAGGAACTGCATAGATATGCTACAGAACCTGAAATTCACACTTTGCTAATACAACTTTGTCATGCAGACAAGCCATGGTTAACTTTATAGTAGATGCTAAAATGACACAGTGGGACAGGTTTTCTAGCTATAATTTTATCACCATTTAAGCAGGAGAGGTTATTTTCAAATCAGTCCAAACTGATACAGAACTGTTAGCTCATTCTAAGTAAAAGTCACAGGAGAAATCACGAGCTTTAGCAGATAAATGGAAAGGAAGAGGGTATACGTGAATAGCCAAAAGAACATGTATTTGTCTGTAAGGACGTTAGAAGCAGGAACGCAAGGAGAGGTGCTGGCTAACAGCTCTGCAGTGTCCTTACTTTTCTTACTTGCTCTTTATACTTTGGAGTAGCCAAATTGTTGATCTGGCTCAGTCTTTACCACAGAGGATGATGAAGAAAGACATGCCTGCTGTTTGGTGTTTCAGCTAGTAGAATTGAAGTACAAACAGACACTGAAGTCTTAAAAAGATATGTTAACCAGTTCAGTTTAAGGTTGTAGCTTACTGGTGATGATTCACCAGTGTTTCAAAGGAATTGGTCACAAGGAATGAACTAGATAAGATAAAAATCAGCCCCTGATGACATCTTCTGCCTTGCTTAAATGATCAGAAGATGCCACATGTTGCACATTTTTTTTTAAGAAAGATATTAACAGTTAATTTAGGAGTTAGACTATTTTAAACCTTACTTCAGTATTTCTGAAAGTGTTAAGAAAAAAAAAAAAAGGCCAAACAATTTTAATAGGAGGAGAGTTAAGTTCTTTACTAATGGAACTCTGATGTATAAAACTTACACTGTTCAGATTAATTTAAGGCAAGTATATTTATCCAAGCTGCACTAAGAACATGTATAAAGTAAGTATGATTAATACTTACTGCAATAATGTCGGGCAGGGAGAGGAGAAGTAAACCAGTTCTGTACTTGCAGTTACAAACACAAATGCATAACTTCCTGTGAAGGGGGATGAGGTCTAGTTTCTGCAGCTGTTGTCTGCAGATGTTAAAATAAACATTGCTTGGTTTACATGCGTAACATTTGTGTTCTTGAAAGAATTTAGAAATCAAATTTTTCCTTTGGAGGTGTTAAGCTTGCCTGCTTGGTTAACAGAAGCCAGTGTCCCAGCTATTCCCACCAGGACTTGGGCTCCTGCTATTTACTTCTTAAGGTAATTAGAGTTTCTCATGTTTACATCTGAGACCTCAGACACATAAATGAATTTATCCTTGCAACATCCCTGTTGAGATCTGGTGATCCAGACCTGAGCTTACCCCCAAATCATTGTACATGTTGATCTGCAGGAGCCCCGGGAGACTAATCCTCCCTTCCTGCGCAGAGGAACCATACTGCTTCTCTTGCCTGTCAGGTTTTATGCATGAGAAATAGGGTGAATTTTACCCATAGGGTTTGCCCTTTCACTTTTTAGAAAATAAGACAAAAACTTGTTACTGAGTGTATTTTAAAGTCATCCTTGTATCCTTTTTCTGAGGTATATTTTTCTTGTACAAAGCCAAGTGGTAATAAAAATTTCACTTTGAAAGAATGCTATAGATGTGAAATGGTGCCAATAATTTCAATGTTGTGTTACAGGGTTTTGAAAAATGAAATAAGATACTTGAAGCAATTAACCAACATCAGATTTCCATTCTAGATGCTGAATGTGATTAGAAACTGTAAATGAATAATGCTGTTCTGGGAGCAGGTTTTCATGCACCATAGCCATACTAAGCATAGCTGTACTTCTGTTTATTTGTACAGCCCATCAAAATATCATTTTGATTAATGGGCTTTACTCTGTTAGAGGATTACAGAATTATAAACTATGAGTCTTTTTATTATAATAGAGAAGACTAAATCTGTGATATATGGTAAAAGTTGTACAGATTGTGTTTGAATCAAAAAGTCTTTGGACAAAATTCATAGTAAGGTACTATTTAGTAATAACGTTCCAAGGTGCATTTTGGTTCTTTGTTTCATGGAATAGATAGTTTTTATGTGTATAGTCTGCAGTAGTAATTGCAATAGGAGCTAAAGCTTATTGCCTTCCAATTCTCCAGCATAGTGTGTTTTCACTCATTTCAAAGTTGTTCTTGGTTTTTTTATATCGGTTCCAAACCCTACTAAAGGAAAAAAAAAAAATCTTCTGGCAATTTTTTTCATGGTGAAGACTCTCTGGCTTTGCTGCCAGCACACTGAAGAAGCTGTTTTTATTAGGCAAGTGAGGAATGTAGCAGTCTTACAAAAACAAATTATGGACAAGCTCTTGGCATTGCCTGAGATAGCTCAGATTTTAGTGCTAATCTTATGGGAACACTTTTCAGTTAATCACTAGTCACACCCTAGTGATAAAGTAATTGTAATTCTTTGTGGTGTTTTCTTTCCTGTTGATTACGTGATACTCAAACTATCAAAAACTATATTCCTATTTAAAGTAGTGCTGTCAATTTGGAGTGGGAATTAAAGGTCTTCCAAAGAATTTTTCCCCATGTACTTTTTCTTCATGTTAATTGTGTAAAAAGAGCTTTTGTCTGAATGTGCTTCTAGGGCTTTAATCATTCATGTACTTGCTAGGAAGCAGCAATTCTCACTTGATCATGTATTATCCAAGTGACATTAAGTAATTTCCATATTAACTTTTCCATTTGCTTACAACAGTTTTATGAATGGCTGTTGTGTTGATTCTCCCCTACCCCCTTCTTCTCCTTCCCCTGATCCTTCCTTTCTTTATGCACGGGGTTAGCTGAGAACCTGCCTCCTAACACACTCTCTTTGTGCTGCTCCAGAAATAAAGCTAGGGCTTCCCTTGTCATCTAAGCTAAAGTTTTGTGTCATTAACTGCTTCTGCTCACTGATAGATACAGTGAGCAGAGAATTGCAAACCGCTTGGGATATTTCCATCCCTTTATGCTTTGTCCTAGGTCTTGATTCTCTGTTGCATTGTTCCCTTTGTCATCTGTTGCATCACTGCAAATGGGAAAGCTGTACCATTCCAAATGAATAAAGTTCTTTAGTTGTGTAAAGTCCTAGAAAAAGGAGAGTAAAGCTCATCTAGTCAATCATTCTGTCCCTGGAAAGCATCATATCTTCATCCATCTTATTCGCAAGATCTGAAAAGCCTCTGATGATGGAGACTATATAACATCTGCAGGCAAGCTGTTACAGTACTTCAGTGTGTTCATAAGTAGGACATGCACCTATATATATATGTGTGTGTATGATCATACATCCAGGCAACTTAAAACTCCTTCACAGCAATTAAAGGCCCCCTTGCTACTTGTCCTGTCCAGAGGGGACTCAGAGAACAATTAATCCTCTTGCTTGCAGCAGCCTTTTACATGTTTTAATCTCTTATTATATCTCCAATTGACATCTTATGAACTGGCCCGCCCCTCTTCTTTATATCATTTCATCACAAAGATAGAAGCACTGGAGTATAACAGAGTTTTAGGTTTCAAATTCTGTGAGGTTTTTTTGTTTTGTTTTTTGTCTTTTCACAAAAAAACCCCAGATCACTCCTCAGAAGACTGCTTATTTTTTTTCTCATCTCTTTTTGTCTGCGTTTTGTTTCTGTTACCAGCATTACTCTGTGGAGCTTTGGGGACTATTTTTAATTAACAACTGCTTCATCGAGGGTGAAGGCCCACATACATTGTTCTTTTGTGGACAAACATCAAAATGGAGGCTTGTGTTTTAATTTCTCTGCAATAACACAGCTTTGCTAGGAAACAAGGTGATTAGGTGTTGATTATATAATCTCAGATATGCCTTCACATTCTGAATTATTTTAGTACTGTTTCTCTAAAAGCAGTGCTACATTATAATAATTTGGTATAAAACATTGACAAGCTAATTGTAAAATTTGACTTTTAGAAGTAACAATACACAGGTTAATCTGATTCATCAAAGCTCTTGGTTTTTGGTTTTGTTTTTTTTTTTCTTAAGGGATTCTACTTGGCTTGGCTATTGTAATTATATTTGCAAAACTTAGAATTTTAGCACGGAGAATAATTATATGTTTCTTGGCATTTATTTATACATACACACATACATACAATGTGGTGTATATTGCTCATTTTCATATTGAGTTGGACATTTAGTTGGAAGTGAGTTGGAAGCATAACCTCTTTTCTCCTATCTCCAAAAATTAGTTATAATATTAAATGCAGGCACCTCATCCCTGGCAGTGTCTTCAGCTGCTGCAGCAGAAGGGGCACCAGACACTTTCCAGATAAGGGGTTTCTGAGTGCATTTGCAGCACCCTTTTTCCTTGTCAGGCCCCTGCTCCTCCTGGGCTGCACCAGTTCCTCCATGCCCGGGATCGGAGCCGACAGCCCTGGGCAGAGGGAGGGGGCATCAGTGGGGCTGGAGCCACGTCTGCAAGGTGGAGGAACAGAGCACACACACATCACTGCTGTGTGCGTACACCTCGGCACCCACCTCCCCCCAGATGACATCCTTTCACCGCATGAAGAATTATTCCTTAGAGGCTTTCCTTTCTTCTGCTAATCAACACGGCTGACGTTATATTCTTCCCTTTTTGCTTTTATCATCATCCACTTAGCTTATTTTCCTCTAGCATCAAACTCTCTAGCTTTAATTCATCTCTCACACAGATAAGTCAAAAGCTGCAATTATTTACAGTGTGTGAGGAGGAGGGAGGGAGTGCATTAATTTATAAATTATTTTAAATTTACTATTCATAAAAGGTGGCGTATGGAGAGCTCTTGCCTCCATTCACTCAGCTTAGCCAGAAAACAACAGACCTGTTTAATCAGAAGCAGTACCAACTATTCCTGTCACCTACAGCAGCCTCGTTCTGCAGGGACCGCGTGAAAGATGAGAGGTCTGCCTTTCCCTGACCCTGCACAGTTCATGGCTTTACTGCTGGAAGAGTTGGTATCCCTTCTAGTTCTAATGCTGAGACCTTTTGCCTTTTCAGAGATAATATATCATAAATGTTCATCAGTGCTGGCATATGCAGTATGCTTATATCTAGATACTTATGTGGGCTTGTGCAAAAGATCGATGACTCATATGACGCATCCAGAGAAAATGCCAGGAACCAGGTGTTGTGATAACCCGTAAAGGCCTGGGCCCTGTCTGCAGCTCTCTTACACTGAATCCCGGTCCTGGCAGGAGCTGGTGGCAGGGAGTTGTCTGCCAGCCCCACATGCCTGCATGAGCATGCGCTGTGTAGTCAGATCGCAACCTTAAAGCATGAAATGCATGACAGCAGTTCTGGCATTACTTATGCTGGTGATCACTGTGATATTCTTGCTCCTCCTTTCCACCTCTAGGGCCATGCCGAAACAAGTTTAAACTATTGTATTTGCCTTGGGGCAGTCTCTTCAATAGCACAATGCCCGAATATAGGCTGCCGATAACTACCCAGTTTTTAAAGGAGATTGTTAGTTTCTTCTTTAAATTCAGCCTTATTTTAAATGAGCCTTTTCTGTCCCAGCCTTTCACTTGGGTGATGGGTTAGGGATGGCCAGGGCCATGCTCTGTAGCAGTTAGAGCTAATGTTTAAATTACCTGCATTTGCCACATTTCACCTCTAAAGAGTCTTTGAAATTAATACAGGGACAGGTGCAGTCTTCCAAATTCAGCTTGGTTCACTGCAGACAATACTACCCAACTGCGGGTTGATGCTGAACTTTTACCACCCTTAGAGCTCTACAGTTTAAAATTAGCTGAGCTGGTTCATCTGTGTCTGCTGATGAAGTAAATGAAGTGTGCTGGGGAGATTTCTCCCTGCAGAGTTTTGAGCTATGGAAAGGACCTCTAGATAGAAGATAAAGATGCATGAATCCTTCCTCTTCAGTCCACATGGACTTATGGTCTTCCGCTCAGATGTGTCACCCTATAAGCAAGGAATTCTCCTTGTTGCATGATTGAGGGATGATATACATTTATCCCATACAGTTCTGAAACTGGTCCTTTCTGTATAAAGCAGTATAAAATGGGGATCATGAACAAACGATGCTGAGACTTACTGGTACCACTCTCACTGAATCAGTTCTACGAAAACAAATCGCCATGGGATGTTCATTACAAGAACCTCCTTTGCAGATGCACTTTAATAACTCTTCTCTCTTTCTATCAACAAGAGCAAAATTTGTAAATAACGCTCTGTAACATGGAGCAGTGGATTCTGTGAGAGTTTTAAGCCTAGATGTCTGATGCAGAAAGGGAGCTTTGCAGCTTAAACAGTGCACCACACTTTTGTAAATGAGTCCCTATAGTGTTATAGTAGGAAATGAATGACCTGCAGTGGACAGCAGGGGTTTTGCATGAGGTTTAAGTACTGCAGCCTGTAACTAGCTGTATTTTTAGAAAGCTATTAACCTCAGTGAGAGCACTTGCATGGTTTAAGTGCAGCATACTCTTAAATATTTTGCTAGAGTAAAGAGGTAGTATGCTCAGCATCTAGTAATTTCAAATATTGGATTAGTGCTAAGGTTATACAAATCCTTTTGTTTGGTTTGAGTATTTTGAGTTCCAGACTATTTCTTTGTGAGGATATGCACAGGAAGTCATTTCAGACCTGTGTTTTAGGAATTGTGCATTTGTTTTAATAATGTGAATGCTGAGGTGCAAAAGAACTCATTTGGAAATGAGTAAATAAATGATGGGGGAGTCAGAATATTTTATTTTCTTAATTAAAGTGTGAGTTTATAATGCAAAAGTGTAGTTAGAAAACAGCTAATTCTCAGCTGACAGGATGAGAATGTCCATAAGGAAATGTGCATTAGAGGATGTATTCAACTGTACTATTGCAGCATCTTATTTTTTAAATTGAACTAAATTGCTATCGCTGGTCATCTTATAAATGTTGTTAGAGAATTGGTGTAGTAGTACTATTATTACTATTTTCTTTCTGTTAGATGGTAATCTTCAAATAGAACTAAATATCAGCCATAGTCCCCATCAGAGATGGTGGAAGAGGGGGAGGTTAGTCTTTTGATGCACACAAGCGGCTTAAAAAGTTACAATACTCCTTTTTATTTGAGCTAGTTCATCTAGATCTGGAAGTCATTTATGCCAACACATAAGTGGTCTTAAAAGTATGTAGTGATGCTCACTGGCAGCAACCTCAGGAGCAAAGCTGGAATGCTCCTTTATATTGTAAAGGAATGGACTCCCTATGGTTTTATAAAATATTTCAAAATCTGAGATGATGACAAAGGTAAATATAAAGATTGTGTTTTATAACTAATTTTACTGAAAAACATCAGTTGTACAGAAGCATAATGATGGGAATCCTTAATTGTCTGTGCTAATAGAAAGCATATTATAAAATTTAAAAAGTCATGAAATTCAGAGCAAAAAGCTAATTGACAGCCAACACTGGAAGCTTCAGTTTTAAAATACTGGACAATAAATTCTGGAGAAAAATTTATATATACGGAAATCAAATTTCTTACTATAGGGAGTAATACAGTGTTGCCCATTAATGCTAGTTTCTTAGCAGTTTTAAATTCAGCTTCCACAAACTAACCATAAATAGGTGCAAATAGTAAATTTTCACCATCCAAAACTATCCAAGTTTTAAAAGAAATTATTAGAAAGAAACTGCATTTTTAAAGGCCGTATTTTTAATCAAATATGCAAGTCAAATAAGTGCATGCTCTTTAAAAGTTTTGCTAAATCAGGACTTTAACTTATTATTTTGCTTATGTGAACAGTTAAACCCAATGAATCTACTCCAGAGTGGATGTTACCCATTAAGACTGATTTAATCTAACAATTAAGAACTACTTAAAGGGTAGGTGATGTTTCTCTGTCCCATAGCCTCAGTCCTACACCTGGTGGTCCTTCCCCTTGTTTGTTCTGGAACTTATCATTGGCTTTGCTGGGTCCAGTTCAGCTCACTAACTTTGTAGAAAATTATACACTTGAGTTTTCCAGATCACTATTATTACTTTTAATTTAGCAGCATGAATCAGACTGGGACATAAAGTGGCACAGAATGAGAGATGGAAGTATAAAAATGGTATGAGCAAAAGACCACTTCCTTTCAGAAGCTCATGGTGGCTCAAAATAGGATGTGTAATGTCATCTTGAGCAGAATGGGTGCTCAAACTGCATGATATGGTCTCTAAACTCTAGATCTTTGCAATTTTATTTTTCATTTTAGAAGCTCGTTAAAGAATATATAAAACAATATATGAATAGCCTTTCCATATATAATGGGGGGCTCATAAGAAAGATGGAGAGAGACTTTTTACCAAGGTCTGTAGTGACAGGACAAGGGACAACGGTTTTAAACTGAAAGAGGGTAGATTGAGATTGGGCATAAGGAAGAAATTTTTTACAATAAGGGTGGTGAGACACTGGAACAGGTTTCATAGAGAAGTTGTGGATGCCTCATCATTGGAAGTGTTCAAGGACAGGTTGGATGGGGCTTTGAGCAACCTGATCCTAGTGGAAAGTGTCCCTGCCCATGGCGGGGGGGGGTGGATAAAGTTCTCTTCCAACCTAAATCATTCTGTGATTCTATGAAATTCTGAAATTTTAGAAGCTGGGCTTTTTGTGTTTGGGGTTTTTTTGGTGGGTTTGTTTGTTTGTTTGTTTGTTTTCCCTCCCTCTAGCATTTTTGATTCTTCTACCCTTTCTCTGCTACTACTGTATGAGTGTATAACTGTGTCGCTGTCTGTGGTACAACTCCTTGGCGTTCTGAAGCATCCCTGAATTTGAGGTACCAATCTATATTCCCTTCATAGGCTTGCTTGAGCTACTGTTGCTGTTTTGTCCCTTGAGCTGCTGTGTTTTAATCCATTGAGTATAAATAGCATTTGGAAGAGCATCTCTGAGTTTTGAGACTCATTCCTGAGGAACATAAGCTCTCCATAATACCCCTTCTCATGGAAGGGTTTCATGAGACACTGATCTGGCACTAGCTCACATGTTGCTCAGCTGACTGAATGACTGACTCCCACCAGAAGGAAGAAGTCTTTCTTCCCACTCCTGGCTGAGCTGTCCTACCCTGTGGGTTGTGCTGATCCCAAAGGGAAAGCAGCAGAAATTTACCCGAGGAAAATTGGCAAATTTTGAGGGTGGATGAATACATAGAGTTCAAGCACTTTACTAAAAAATAAGTAAAAATGAAGTCTCAGTAAACCACAAAATTTGTTGAGGTATAAGGGGGAGAGTGGCTACAAAAAGGCAGGTGGAAACCAGACACAGTGGCTTTCCATAATATAGAGCTATTAGCTCAACTGCAGGAGACGCTACAGCTGAAGAGATGGTCCATCTCCAAAGCAGCACTTCGCTAGGTAGCATGCTCACTATTCAGGAGGCAAAGAGAGGCTTAAAGATCCAAGAAAAAGCAAAAAAATCCTGCAAGTTAAATATTTCCTGCATGTTTACCCCTCTGAGGCAATCAGAATATTTTTTGTCAGTAATTGCAGATACTCAGACTCTCCAGTCTCCCTGTTCATGCCTTACTTGCCCTGTCTTTACAGTGCTATCTATTTAGATCTTGTACCTCAAGCAGTTAAAAATCATTCCCTTGGACTATTGTCTTCTCTGAATATTGCAGTAGCTACAAGGCCTTACTTTGGTGAAAGTGTGAGGAAAGAACTGGGAATATTTGTGTGCTCATTTGCCATCCCTTTTAACTCTCTTTTTTTTTTCCTCTTTTTAAAAAATGATTATGATTATCTATTGTTTTAAGCTCACTCATGCAGCCAAGTTTTGTATGGGCTCTGCTATCCCGTCGTTTTGGGGTTTTTTTATTTGAAAGATTGACCATTCTAGTGAATCATGTTCATTGTTCCATGTCGGGAGACAATGTGGGGACTGAAATATTGGCAAGAGAGGCCCTTGAATTTAAGATGATGTTCAGAAACAAAAATTGAGTTTGCAATTTTATTTTATTTATGTGTGTATATATATGTTTGTGTGTCTGCATGTACACGTGTATATACACACAAAATCTTAAAAATACACACGTGAACACCATACACACAGGGCTGCTAAATTGTAACACACCTTAATGACCTGACATGGTCAGCAGCTCTAAATATAACCTCCAAATCACTATTGCTTACTTTATGATCTTGCTCTTCAAGTAAACCAAAGAAAAGCACATTTACAATAGAAGGCTACTGTTTTCACGGAAGCTCTGGATGAGCAGCACCTCTGAAATGTAGATACTGGAATAACTTATTCTTGTCTAATGATAGATTGAATTAGTTTACTTTAGGTATTTGAATTGGAATATTTGTCTTAGTCTTCCTTTATCTTTCCAAGATATATACTTGAGCACATTTTTCAATTAAAAACAAAGACTCTTGGGCTGAGTTGCTAAATTTCAGCATAAATTTTTATTCTGAAGTTATAAGCCCCTGAAAATAGCAAGGGGGAAGATTATAACTGTCTGACACTACCTTATCTATATAGCTGAGAACAGCATCAATACAATAAAAGAAGATAGCAGTGTCTCCCATTGATTGTTGTTTGATGAATGTAAAGCAATTTACTGGAATGCAATTAGCATTCGCAATCGTGTTACCGTGGGGAATTTTTTTATGCTGGCTTTGAATTGAAAATCTATACATTTTCTGGCCATGAGTCACTTCTAAGGAAGCTTTCTTTCTTCTTTCTTTTTTTTAAGGTTTCAGAACTATAATTTGTGGAATGCTGAAAGGAAGTAAACCTAGAATTTTTATGTTTAAAATATGCTGAAGGACAAATTGTACAGTATATCTGCTGCAGTGGATGACTTGGATTTAAATTTGTAATGCTGTGCATTGCTGGGGAATTAGTTTTTCAGGGTTTTTATAGAAAGAAATACATTTCTTGAAAAACAAATGGCTTCTAGATATGGATATTTAGCAACCTTGAAATAATTTTATAAATGTATGAATTAAGAAGCTTGAAGCACACAGATTAAATAAGCAAAGCAATATGCTGAAACAACAAGATCTGTGTACAATGGCAGGGTAATAATACTGCAAGGAGTAACAATGCTACCTTTTCACAAGCATCCGGATCACCAACAAGACACGTACATGCATGCAAGTGTTTGGTTGGACGCACCATTCTGTCTGCACTTTAAATAGGTGTAAATTTAGTAATGTCCCAGTTGTGATTATTTCTGCATCACACAGAAATTATATAGAGATTTTAGAAAAAATACATAGAGACGTGTTGATTCACAATTTGAATTTTCTGTGGACATGTATGTGAATGATTGTCAGTGTTACCGGACAACTCTCAGCTGACATGCAGAGGGTATCAATGAAAAATGTGTATGCTTTAGTGGTCTATCAACATCCTCCTGATGATGACACATGAATACAATAGCAAAAGTAATCTGTATGGTGCTTTTTAATGGCTTCTGTATGTTATGGACCAAGTGCTGCTATCCTAACTCAAAGACTACCACAGAGAATTATTTCCATAGAGAGCTAGCTGTGAATGTTTGTTGTTTTCAAAATACAGTTATTTTTAACACTCTCAGTTAATGTTGTCTTGCTATAATGGTATATAGTGTACCTTAACCACTTTGGGAGAAGCTTCTCTTTTATATGTTTGACCTTAGAGGTCTTGCAAAGTCCCATTCTCTATTGCACCTTGTGTACCTTAATCTCTGTGAGGTCTAGAAAGAATTGGTACTGAATTCCTGGATACTATATTAATCTTCCCACTGGGCCGTTATCTTCTGAGCTTTCAAAGGATTTTTATATTTTTTATTTTTGTAATGAAAACCTTTAAAGAAAGCATAATGGATAGGAATAGGAACAAAGGCACTTCTATGTTTATAAATATAATATAGTGCTAGATCCTGTCATTTCTTTCTTTTCTGCTGAAAACTTCCTTCAATTTTAATGGTAACAATGGCATTGTAATGGTAACCTTTTTAACTGGGGTTTGCATTAATATTTTAGTGGAGTTAGAATTGTCTGTGTGCCCCATCGGTGCCTTGCTTAGGAAAAAGCATGCTATCCCCATTTACGCCCATTCACTGCTGCGATCAGGCTGTGCACTGGCATGTCTGCCATCTTAAGGGGAGGCTAGAGGCTTTGGGACGCATCTTGTGTTGGTAATGAGCAAAGGTAATTTAGGAAGACTCACTAGGGTAGCAATGCAGTCGCCGCTTCCTGCAGAATTAACTCTTTGCTGCATTTTCCTTTGACATCAATAATCATTTAATTACTCCATATTTTCCACACTTTCTCCTTGAGGAAAAAGGCTAGATACTTTTGCCACATTGCCACAGCCTCAGATTTTCTGTCACTTAAGTTCTGTGAAGACCTAAATCAACCAATATGAAATGCAAGATGCAAGGAACGAGGTAAAATTTTGACTGTATGAAGAGAAACCTTAATCATTTTCTAAAAATGAAAAAAATAGATTTTCTATTTCTCTGGCTGAAATACCAGAGACTTTGTATTGCTGAGTTTCAAAGCTGGATGTGTTCCAAATATAATTATTGCAAATAGTTTTCTTGAGGAGGGAGATTTGTATTCTTTATATATTAAACTTTTAAAGTTAACCTCTTTATGCATCTCCTCTTCTGTATCGCTGTCTTCCTCAGACCACAAATTTCATTGCTGTGCCTTTAGTTTCCTCACCAAACAGTCTTAAGGCTAAAAGCAGATAGTGGCTTTGTCCTGTATGGGGCAAAATACTTTCTTTAAGTCTATGCTGTCATTTTGTGTTTGAAAGGCTGATGTGGCACTTTCAAATATATTCATCCAAATTTTGTCTTAGCTGCTATTCTTCTGGAACACATGTATTTCCTGGGCTTCAACAGAGTTCAGCATTTCATCCAGAAACTGCTTAGACTAAACTGTGCGTGTAATACTTGTGATTGACTGCTGGGCAGTATCTACCCAGTATTCAGATGGGGGAAGATGCTATGCTGCTGCTTTTTCTATTCTATGAGCAGTGACATGTTGTGGCAGAGGGACAGGCTGGCTCAGGAACCATCACCTGGCACGAAGGCAAGAGTGTGCCAGGCAGCTGTTTAAGTTACTCTGCTCCTGTGTGATCAATGACTCCTGGCTCCTGATAACTTTAACTTAACAGGAACCAGGGCACAACAGGGGATAGGAGCCACTGTTTGTTGTGTAATTGATTATCTGATTAGTGTTGTCTCTGTGAAGGCAACAGCACCAGTTTCTTGAAACGACAGGACTTATGGCTTCACGCAGAGTCTTCTCACAGGGGCAAAGGCTGGTCTTCTGCCCTGTGCAAGCTCGCTGCCATTATGGGAGCGTCTGCCTGTCTTGAAGGAAGGCAGTAGCAGTAGAAGCCCAGAGACATTGCTTCATATGGAAGCAAGACTATAAAGATCACATGGGAGGGAATATGAGAGGCAATTGCTCCTGTACGTACAGGAAATAAGCAGGAAGCAGGAGCTCCTTCACGGTAGAATTTGGATGACTCCAGGAGCTCATAAAATATCTTTCCACTTCCATGTGAGGCAGGCATCATAACTTAACAACGCTTAGTGCCACTTTCCCTCCACCCACCCCATGCCCTTCAAGCATTACAGTCAAGGATCCGTTTGACTTTTTTTATTTTATCTTTTTAAGGACTTTCACCAGAGGTAAAGGGTGACAGCTGTTAAGCAGAAACTTTGTAGTGCCCTTGTAAGAAGGTTAGTCTGTGCTGAGCCTGTACAACCTCTGTGCAGTATTTTGATTTCATTTTGACCCTGGTTTTAAAATCATTGGAAATTACTCAGGGAAAAGAATGGATTTTGGAGATCTTATCTCTCTCTACCAGCTATTGTATGCTGTCCAAGCCATGGAAGGCTGTTGTACAAGTACAGCTACTGCAAGGGAGGTAGACCAGAGGTATTTCATATGGAAACCGGAGGACTTTCATTCAGGCTAAGTGATGAGTGCTCAAGACATGCCAGTGAGTCTGAGTGTTTTGAGAATAGATTGCAGCAAACACAGTTGGCTTTGAGTAAATATGCAGGCAAGCCACTTGAATAATAAACATTGGTAAAAGTTGGAAGATCAGGAATTTCTTACCTTGCTGGGGTTAAAAGACCAAATTGTGTACATTATTTTCACCAGTGTGAAGTGGAGTAGACAGGAGGAGGAGTCATAATAGGTTGGAGCTACTTAGAAATGGTAAACTGAAAACATTTAAACCTGCTTTTAATGCAGCATCTGAAACAAAAGAGGTAGCCCAGCCCCTCTAAAAACATGTCATTATCACTGTGGAAAGTGGGATTAATTTATAAAAATAAATAAATAAACAAACCAATGCACAGATTGGCATTACCCAGCAAGAGGACATGGTAAACGTTATTAGTTCAGCTCATCAAATCAAATATGGGATTTGAAAAAGGTACACTGAGGAAGAGATTATGGAAGCTTCAATCACAGCATTTTGCCCAGAATTGAGTCTTGGGAGTAACTTGGAAGAGAAAACTGAGCTCTGTCTGCCAAAAGTGATGCATATCTTGAGGTCTCATTTGCATTTTTTCCCTGATAATGAACTTTACAGGCAGCTATCAAGAACAGAACAAGAGCCAAAAGAACCACCTCAGGATTTATTAGTTAAAAGTCCTGAACGGGAACAGTAAGTGCAATTTGTTTCAGAATTATATTCTCGCCACATGTGTTCCTCTATTTCTATCAACTATGTTTTGTTTGGTGCTGTTGGGATTACAAAAATATAGTATTAATTCATAGATGAAAAAGAATTTTAGCAACTTGGTGCTAACTTAACACATTTGAAAGATACAAAGCAGAATAATAACAGAAGATGGAGAACAAAGTGGAGGCAGGAAGGTGGTGTCCTTTGAAACCACTGTGTGCTGAAGTCATATCAGTTACTGAAGCAGTGGGAGTTTTTCTCGAAGGGAAAAATGTCTCAAAATGTAATTTCTTTTGTGAATGAGATAAATGAACTAAGGGCCACAGCTGATGAAATTAGACCATAAATGCAGAAATTAAAATATTAAAGTTAATTGTCCAAATACATAAGAGGAGCACATCTGGAAGAAGAGTCTGGCCAAGGATCATGGTATATACCTTTTATGGAGATGCTTCTGAAACAGAGTGGGGGACGAAAACATGGCCATCAGGTGCTGTGGAACGAGGACCTGCTCTGAAGGGGAATGCCAATGCCTCCAGATATGAAAGTCAGGTTCAGTGCCTTGCAAAGAAAATTGCTGGGTAGAGGGACAAGACTGAGAATGTATTTAACTTATAAGGAGTAATATGTACTTGGCTGTTGAATAAGAAGTAAATTACAGATAGGCAAGGTCTCAAGTGATTGATAAATGGAAATTTCCTGAGGATATTTTGAGAATTCTTATTAGATCACATATCCTCATAAAGGATGGACTGAAGTCCTCTTTCATTTAAAAACGATGACAGTGTGACCATTTCTGTTGTCCACAGTACACGTGAAAGGAAGGTAGATGGTCAGATATTCAAAACTGCCTTAAGGAGCAGGGAAATTAGAAGTGGCCCTGTGGGAAGACTGGTCTTCTTAATCTGCTTTGTGTTCCCCAAACTCACATCTCCATTGCATTGTCTTATATGCTGTCTACAGAGCCTGCTGCAGTCTGAACAAGAGCAAAACCAACTGCTTGCTTGGTACTAGTAACTGTTACAGTCTTCCCCTATTGTGGTTTATCTTCTGTGCCTCCTCCAATAAGAAGATGATGCATTTAGGAAGGTAAACCAAGAATATCTGACTGTGTCAGAATGCTAACTGCGGCTAAAAAGTATTAACAACTTAATTTAGGAAGGCTGAAGTTTCTGCCTTTAAGTTTGGCTGTAACTGACAAATGTCACCCCTACCTCCATAATTCTTCATGCTTAATAGCCATAACAACCTGCTAACCTGTGTTTTCACTTCTGCAAGTCTGAATGTTACAGCACACTGGTGGGTAGAAGAATTACCTGACTGCAACTTTGAGAGCAAAGGGAAATCTAATACTGCGCTTTATTCATTATTCTCCTCTTGATATGAGAGAAATTATAGATGACAGAGAAATGAATAACAGATCTTTTAATGTTGCATAACATCCTTGGGCATACCATAAAGTGCCAAGATATCTTGGCTAATAGCTATTGCTACCAACCGTCAGCAGTAAAAAGCTTCTCCATGGACATTAAAGCTGCTATCAAGCCTATTACACAAGGAGATGACTGAATAATACCAAAAAGAAAATCAACGTGTTGTAAAAATGTTTCACCATAAATCAGAAATCACAATAGATAATTGTGGATACTTCTCTAGATAATCAAAACAACACGTGAGACTGGTAAAAACTTCTCATGACACAGGAATGGGAAGGACTGTGTTTGGGAAAAGATGATCTACTTTTCTGTGACATCAAGTAGTGAAATCAGCTGTTACTGACTAAAAGGTACAAATGGAGTCAAGTCCTAGAAAATAAGTTATGTGTCTAATTAAGGAGTAAGTAATCACTGTGGAACTGGTTGTGACATCTCAGCTGCAAATAAGAGACCAGAGGCTTGGACACACGCAAAGTGAAACAGTCAGCTTTACGCGGCAACCAGGAGTGGTATGTTTGCAATGTATTCGCTAGACACCTGTTTCTGTCTTACCCATTCATTAAGAACTCTTAAGAAGCTGGAAGAATGAACAAATGAATATACTTTCTAGGGAAAAATAACACTCATACAGTATTCAAGTAAAAAAAAAAAAAAAAGAAAAAGGTGGTCCTGTTTCTCTTGTTTCAGAAAAGTGGGTTATTGAAATGGAAGTATCAAGCATACTTTGCTTCAGTCTTATTTTATTTTTTTTCCTTGAAATAGAACTGTCTTCCATAGACAAAGATAAAAAAGAAAGGGGGAAAAAAAAAAAGAGACGGGGAAAAAAAAACAAACAAAAACAACCACCACAAAAGCAGGGGGAATTAGTAAGTAGAGTGATCCAGAACACAGAAGGGACTTCTGGCAACTAAAATATGTGGTAATATGAAAACCTCACATAGTACAGGAACGGTGAACTGAGAGAAAAAGTATTTCATCTGCCTCTGGAAACTGAAACTGCAACAGGTAGCTCACGGGAAGTTTGCAAAAGGGGAAGTATGGCAGGGCAAGTGGAGGTATTCTGACCGCTGAAAAAAGAACCACCAAACTTCTGATGTTTGAATATTGGGACACCTAGCTAGCAGCATTTTAGTGCTTTTGAGGACAGCAGATCACGGAATTGTATTTGTGTTTTGGCACTTTTGATATTTTGTAGTTCCTTCTTTGTATCACCATGCATCTTATTCAAGACTGATTTGGTACTGATAAATGACATGACACTGATTTGTTGTAAATTTTTTTCTAAATCAAAGGTCTGATAATTCTGAGTAATTTATCAGGATGATTTGGTCAATTTTTTTAAAAAAGTAGTTTACTCTATAACCACCAACTTTTAGAAAATATACCTGAAATGTAGTATGATTATATTATTAATATATGGGGAGATTAAACTGTTCAGGACAGATTATCCTTTTAAAAAGTAGAATTACAACTGCCATCATGCTTAATATGGACTAAAAAGAAGAAAGATGCACACATTTTCATATTGTCATTAGCAGAATTTATAAGGGCCAAAAGAGAAGGATGCATATCTGAACTGTCATCTTGTAAAGGATTGTGGAACTTGTGGAAATCTCCTAATGAATGTTAAGGTAAGTAGTAATGCTAGAACGATATTGCACCATGTGTGAGGGGGTGCCAGTGGCATAGCAGAATGCTGGGACTGTATTTAGCCTTCACACGTTAGGTGCACCCATGTCTGCAGAGGACATGGAAGGAGACTCAAGGTGTGCTCCCAGAAAATGAGGAATTTTTTAGGAAATGAGTTACAGTGAGGCTTCCTTAGATTCTTATGTTTGGACATTAAAACAATGAAAACTGAGGAGTAACCACCCCTTCTGTAAAAATACCTGCATGTTTGCTAGATTTTTATAAAGAAAAATCTGTAAACGTGGAAAGATGCACTAATATGACCATAAACAAAGGCTCTTGAAAGGAATATGGCTTCAGAAATTTTAGGAATGAGGATTGTTACGGATTAGGGATGACTGAGGTAATCTTTGATGTAGTACTGGTTTGCTCATGGTTCCCAGGGTAAAAGTTCCCAGTAAAAATAAAATAATGAACTTTTTCCTTGTCCCAGTATAATCAGTCTGTCATATTAGAACTTCAAAACACGCTTAATCCTCAGTTTGTGTTGGGTTTGGGTTTGCTTTTTTTTTTTTTAAGTATCAAAAGCTCTTCACAACTTCAAAAGTTTTAGGGCTTAATTTTGATTATTATAAGGGTTACTGCTTTTTTAATCCAATTTGAACTGTATTTCATATCTTAATGACTCAAAAAACATGTGCTTTAGTTTTTCTTGATCTGAGCAGTATGAAACATGAAAATATATGTATCATTCTCCAATATTTAGTAAGATTAATCACTGTGTAATAAAGAAAAAAAAAAAGTTACTTTAAAGTTCAGGAACTTGTGCTTCTGCAGAGCTAAAAAAAAAATCATTTCTGTCTTGATTACAAACTAGAAAATTCTGATTCCTTTGGGTTTTTATACTTCATTCAATGTAGTCTAGTTCTACAAGACCGTAAGATCACACCACTTAATTTGTGTTTGGTTTTTTGTGGGTTTGTTTTGTTTTGTTTTGTTTTGTTAATATTAAAAAAAATCTTGCTGTGTTCCCAGGAGAAAGAGTATGTGTTTTTTCTTTTGTGTACTCTCTTGAAGAAAGTGTTTAACATGTGAAAACTTTTCTGGATGCAAAAGGTGCTATGAGGCTGTTTAGTGATTTGAAATGTTAAAACATCCCTCATGGGAATGGATGAATGAGCAGTTGTTTTGATCAGGCAGGTAGGAAACAAAAATTGTACAGATGTGCTTAATTTGTTCTAAATACACCCATATCCTCAAGCATCTACTACCTAGTTTGTGTCTCTTCTTGTGAATTTGCACGATATTATGTGAGAATATCTACATATTTTACTGAAAATTCCTTCTTTTGTAAGAGTAGTATGAGCTCTAATAAGCATTCAGTCTGTCAGTATACAGGAAACAGCTCTTAAGGACTCCAATTTTATTTTCTTTTGGAAAAAAGAGTAGGAAGTGATCATATTTTTCAGCAAGCTGCTTTGTATTAAACATCAAATTCAGTAGTTCCCATGGGTGCTATTAGATGTACTATCGTAATGGCTGCTGTACCATTTGAAATAGCAGTTGGTGAAGCTACGTATTAATATGAATGTTCCTGTTTGTGTGAGCTTGTGCACATTCATACCTCTGCATGAACATTTTACAAATCTCTGTTCATTCTTTGATCATATTACTTTCATGGGTAGCTTATGAACCAGACAAGGTCATTCATAGGAGCTGGAAAGGCTTGGTCTGGAAAAAAAACAAAAGAAAAAGAAGAACCGCCCCCCCCCCCCCCAAACCAAACCAAAAACAAAAAACAAAACTAAAACAAGTAAGCATTTATCTAATGAAGTAAACAATGGTGTTTGCATGAATAAGTCATTAGTCTGTCTATTTGTTAAACTGGTTGACAGAGGAAATAAAAGTGATATGCTAGAGTTGCAGCATTCCCCCTGCCTCTCATGTCTTACAGTGCTCTCTGCCTTGCATTAGATCATGATAGCTTGCAGTGTAGTCTTTGCAAACTCTACACTCTTTGCAAAGTTGCTTGAGTTGTTGTCATGACTTAATTAGATAAATTAGGATACAGAAAGTGATAAAAAAGTGTGTAGCCCCACCTGCCTGTTTATTCGATTTAAAAAAAAAAGCCTGATGACTAGGCAAACATCTCATGATAGCCTACATTCACAGACTTTTTTTTTTTTTTAATGGAAACCTGCTTTTTGCTAATTGTCTTGGTATAAGAGCGGTCAAGCCATTGAATGGATGAACTGATGTTTTACAGTATTAACATGATCTTGTTGCCTTTTTCTATGCCATGCATATCTTCTTCAAATATATTGCCCAGTATGTTCATAGACACCATCACGAACATTCGAGTCTACTATGTGGTGCAGGGTTTCTGGAAATAGTCAGTGGTTTTGGTCTTATTTCCTATTTAATGACCGTTTAATATGCTGCCTAATTTGTCATTTTAGTTTTCCCATCTGCAGTTGAACTTGTTTACCTTGAGATGCTTTACAAACACGTCATTATCTTGTTGTAATTATTATCTGAAAAATTAATCTATAGTTGTTTTCTTCTTCAAATTATGTGAGGTTTTCATACTCATTTTTTCTAGATATAATTAATAACATGCACAACTGAAAAAGGAAATGAATGTATGTCTTAGAATAAACATGGTGCTTCTTGTCTTAAACAATCTGTACAAGCTGCAGATGAGGTATGGTATCATTTCATAATCCATCCTCTCTGTTGTGCTGATTTGGCATTATCTTGCATCATATTGGGATTGCACGAGCAGGGGCTGTATCGTGAGGCGTACGAGCAGTGGGCAAACCAAGTCTCTGTGCTGAGAACTCCAATTCTAGCATATGTATTCTGTGCTGCACATCTTAGTCTCTCTCATGTTTTATTGGTATGGCAACTGTCTGATTAGTATAATTAGTGAGTTGAATTTGAAATGATAAACATTGTATCATTTGGGGGACTTTTCGTTTTCTAGAAACAGGGTTACCTTTGAGGTGTTTCTGGTGGTTGAGATGGCTGTAACAGTCCCTGACAGCCTGCCTTGCTCAGTTCTTTCCCTGGAGCAGCAACTATGCTGCTGCTGTCATCCTCTGTGAGGGGGCAGGTTTTTGTGCTGATTGAAGGCCTGTTTTTGCAAAGAAAATGCGCTAAAAATCTGAAAGCTGTTTGTCTCTCTTCTGCACCTGGTGTTTTAGATTTCCACTGAGTAAATTGCAACCTTTTCTTGCTATGCTTTTTTTCCCCTTTTTTTCCCCAAAGGCTTAGCCTTTTGAATTTAAATAATAAAAATCATAGAACTAATTTGCCAGTGTCAGAAAAAAATTGTAGAGTCTACAAAATATCTACATTCACTATAAACCACCTGTAATTGCATAAATTAAAATGAGTGTTACTACTAGTAGTTATTCTGGCAAAACAGTCATTTTACTATAGTTAAATTACTATTCTGAATATTTGAGAGTTGTGTTGTCTTTCAAGTTAACTCTTTGGCAGACATTAATGCTTTAATATTAATCTTTATTTAAGAGTAGTATCTATAAGTAATAACTGTAGATTTATATCTGGCTTCTCTGGGTCTTAAGAGATTAGGTTGGAAGAAGGCGTTACTGTACTTTAACAAGCTTCAATGAAAAATCCACGCTCCTTACTTCTGTTTTCACAAGGAAAAAAAACAATCTAAGGAACTCCAAACCTATACTTAATCTTTACATTATCCTTGAAGATTACAGTAAAAGGCTAATTTTCAGCTGGCCTACACAATTTTTCTCAGATGTCCTACATCCTTCCTAAGTACCGCATGTCACACTCCCTGATTTCTGTGTAGAGTTGCTCCCTGCCTGTGATAATTGTACTTTGGTTTTGTTTTTTTCGTAGCATAAACCTACGATCCTAGTGAAGTAACTGAGATGCAGTGAAATCTGTGAACGACTGGTAGTTCTGAGATCCTTTGTACCTTTCAGCAGCTACTCTTACAACTAGACTACTGGTTTTGCCACTTATTTAAATTATGTTTCATGGCTTACTTTGGGGAACTTCAGTGTTTTAGTGCCGAGAAAGCTTTTGCACCTGATCCAGAGATGGCACTGCACTAATATGATTTTGTGGTGCCTCCAATTGGATAAAGAAAATGCAATCATGTAATTACAGCAACAGAATTTCAGCTGTGATGATGTTTTGAGAAAAGGGAGAAAAAGCCTCTCTCGCTCAAAGCATCCAAGTGGCCTAAAATGGTAGTATATGTAACTGCCAGAGTATGAAAAGCATGATATACTAGAGACATCAAAGAATGGACATCTGAACAGATGAGGAGAAAGAGTAAATGTCACTGAAATAGAACAGATAATGGCTTTTTGCTGCCACATAAATGCTGAGGCCACAAGGTGAAGCAGAAGACATTTCAAAACAGGCAGCACTGATCCTGTGATAATAGTCCCATTACCATGATTTTATTTCTGTGACACTGCTTGATTGATACAGATGTAATCATTTCATTTGCCAGTTGCGGGTGCAATAGAAGGGTATTTCCTTAGCATGTGCACGATACCTCTTTCCTTGCACAGTCAGAACTCTCACTCCTATCTCTGTACCAATACTAACATAGCAGGACGTAGCCTGATGATAGAATGCATCTGTATTTTGCTTCGAGGCAACCGTATGTAATTGTGTGTGGTGTTTTTGTTACATATTTTTGCGGATAATCTAGATGCTTCCTGAAGTTTCATAATCCTTAAGTTGCACTGGTAGTAAATTATGGATGTGCATCTAGCAGTATGATAAGCCATAAGTACTGAAACTGCTAACAAATATAAAGCAGTCATTTTGTCAAAGCCAAAACCAAAAAGAAATGAGGGACCAGTTTTCAAATGTAGGAAGTTAGTTAAAACTAGAAAACTCACACCAAACTATATGAATTCTACTTACTGCAGATCTAGCCCTAAAAATTTTGTGGTTGTGGGATATTTTCTTTTTATGTTTTATCTTAAGAAGTAAAAAAAAAAAAAGTATTTTCTTTCCAGGAAATGTTATTGTTAATACGGAAAGCGATAATTAAACATCGAACAAACATTTAAAAGGAAAATGTGCATTGTGTGTGTTTATGTTTTTTATGGAGTGATTAACGACTGTATAGCTGTGATTGTTTAAGGGTGTAAGTGGGGAAATGCCTGTAAGGAATATATATTTTATTAAAGAAACTGATACAGTTGGAGGAGGAAGACAGACAAGATTCCTGGCATGCAAACACTTTTTCCTGCATATGTTTGTTCTGTCATTCGGGAGTGCAGTTCAGAGACTACAAAATATGCCATACATCTCTGCTGAAGTGGTTATAGTTTATGTCTTTAAAATTAATTTATCTAACTTGTACAAACATATTTCAAGCTTTGAAGAAGTTCAAAGTAGAAAAGACTTTTTCAGTCTTACAAGAATTTATTTCATAATTTGTCTTATCCAAATGACTAGTACCACTGTTAGAAAAAAAAAAAAAATTGCAGTTGTGCAATTATTCTGGACCTCCTATTCCAGTGGTGGTATTTCTTTAATATGTTTCAGCAGATATTCTAGCTGGTACCTTCTCCTTGTCTGTTTGAACAGTAATAAAGATCAACATGCACTGGAACAGGCCCAGAAGAGACATCTCCTGGTCACTACCCAAGTGACTCCCAAGTAGCTTGATAGGGACAAAATCAGAATAAATAATGAAAGAATATGAGCCACTAACTTATAGGTGATGTAAGCGTACAGTTTGTCCACACTTCCATTATTGTAAATAAAGACATTCGGCAATTAGACCTCTATATTTTGTTTTCTTTTTTTCCTGTGCAGTGGGGAAATGCTTAACTGCTGCATCTAGGGTATTGTCAAGATTAATTAGTTAGTGTTTGCTCAGTGCTACAAAGAGTATTATTGATATTAACCAAGCATGAGATGATTGAAGTTATTTAGCGCTGCTGTTCACTAGAACATTTACAGAGGGAATTTACTGTGAACATATATGTTCACACAGGGTTAGTTCTCATTCATTCTGGACAATCAATGAGTAGAAGATTTAGCTGTTTCACGTCTCCTAGTTCAGCTAAAGATTATTATGGCTTTCTACAGTAAACATGCTACCTACAAAAAACGTGCTCCACATTCATTTTTCATTGAATCTGAATTCTCAGTGAGTTGGTGCAGTTGCAGCTTTGGAATTCAATTCAGTAATAACCTCAATACTAAGTCAATGTAGATTGTGCAATGAGAGGGAAGAATCTGAAATACTTCAGCTGAATCTACCACAACAAATCAATTAAAAAGGCATGTGGCATCCATTTTTCTCCAATTTACATCTTTTAAAAGGGGTTTATAATGTTTGATGTAGTCAAACATTAATTTAAACTCAGGTTCTTAATTTTTCTTGTGGTGGAATCCTGAATTTATCCCTCATCTAGTTCAGATATTAAATAGGTTCTGCAGCTTGTTTCCCAAGACCACCATGTCCTGAAAGGCTCTTTGCTTCATTGTTGCCATGACATTTCAGGGGCTGGCATTAAGTCTTTTTGCAGAAGTAATGAGAGCACATTTTACAAAAGGGGCTTTATACAGTTAAGAACAGTGTACTAAGTGTTGAATTGTGTATGCATTTTCAAAACCATTGTTCCTGTTTTGCAGAAATAACAACTAATATTACAGTTATTTGCAGTGTTCTCTTAGGATAATAACTGAATTCCCGGACACTGTTCTAGAGTATTCCTGTTACTATTTTCATAAAAACACAGAAACAGCCTGCCTGTTGTGTTGCGGTTTACATAAAATGTGTCTTCATTTTTAGTAATATTAATGGGGATTACATAGAGCAAACATCTAAATTATTTGGAGATCAGGCTCTAAACATAAAGCAGATTCTGCAGGCTTAGAATTAATGAAATGTGTAAATCAGTATGTTGCATCACAGACCCTGAATACGATAAAGTACTTGCTGAGGTTTCATCTAATCAATAGAAGAATTTTTGGAAGGAGGTAGAGCTTTGAACTAATATCAGGGTGTGTTCTGCATGGCCTTACCAAAGACAGCTAAAACCACATGAAGAAAAAGTTAAAACATTTCTGAGGTATACCATATCAAATGTATTTCTGTTTTAATACTTTTCAGGATATTTTCTCCTGATTTTTAAGACAGATGTTGTGTTTTAGAAGACGACAAGTAAAATAGATATTCTGCAGATCATAGTTGCCTATATAGCAAAGAATGAAAAATACGTTGCCAAGACGGCTATTGTTTGAGATAACTCTTCTATTATGAGATTTAAATTTTCCCCTGACCCTGAGCTCGTATACTGCTCAAATACATAACAAATAGAATCAAGGAAAAGTCACCAAATTCATGGTATCTCACTAGTAGAGTCGTTTCTGCTTCTAGGCCATTGTTTTACAGAGAAAAAAAAAAAAGTGGGGAAATAAGCAATAATTTTCTTATAGCTGAAGTGTTTCAGAGAACTGGTAATGCCTAATTTGTTTTGCTTGTTTATGACAAAGTCTGAGGACAAAGAGGTCACAGGCAAACCAGTAAAGCAAATCAGTCTCAAGACTGCTGTAGTGGTGAGTCTGCGCACAGATGGGTAGGGTAAAATTCATTGGAATAAAACGTATGTCTCCTCGAGCTCACTGTGTTTTGGTTTTATTTGTAGTAGTCTCTGAGAAAGATGTGTAGTGCTGTTCTATAGTTTTATTAGTGTTAATAAATAATGCAAATAATGAGCTTATTTAAGTAAAGGAGTAAATTTTTCAACAGTGCAAGAAATTTTTCCCACCAGTGATCATAATACGGTATTTAACCAGGATATATTAAATTATTTTTAATCTGAATGTGTCATATAGGACCATGTTTAGTATATGATACAGGATCCCAGTTCTGTAGATATTCTTCTTTTTATAATCTGACCTGTTGCATTGGTTAAGTGATCAAGTAGACAGGTTCCTGGTTTTGATGATACTAGGTTTTTAAGTTAGTACCTGTATGTATTGTGCTAAATGGGTGTACATGTAAATTCAAATAAGTAATGAAGCATGCATACATTCTTCTTTAGAATCTATATTTAAGATCTCCTTTACTGGATTGCTATTTATAGTGGGGTTGAAAACTTATGAATATTCATTGCATTTAATATGTTTTATATCTGATTATCCTGTAAGAAGTACAGTTCCCATAAATAAATATTCGAACAACCAAATAAACTGCAATAGAAGTATAATGTTATCCAAAGAGCAGTGTAGCAGGCACTTCTAGTGAAAGATAAACCTCTGAATAAAACAACTTTTTTTTTTATCTTATTTTCTGAATAGGAAAGGAATACATCAAATGGAGGTGAATATGACTTCTCTAATTAAAAGGTGAACATAGAAAAGTAGTCTAGATTCACATAAATAGAAAGAACACAGATATTCTATGAAAAGTTCTGAACACATTTTTTTAAAATGCATATTCACCATGACCTCTCTTATGCTTCAAGCTGTATCATCGTTTATATCATAAAGAAGAGTTGCATGAATTTTGCTTACCTTAATATGCCCTAAATGCAAATATTCAAGACTGAGTGGGAGGTGATCTCTGGAGGCATAAATTGAAAGCAGATGAATGTTTCAAAGTGTAGTCACAAATAAAATTAGAGGGAACTAAATACATGGTTCTCCCATTCTAAAGTAGTATAGAAAGTCATTTACGAACAATTTAAACAGCTAGTTTGTAGAGGATTTTTCAAAACTTAAAAAAAAATGGATCTGGAAAAGCTAAGGAAAGCAATTATGTTCTTGTGGGTGTTCTAACTGCTTAGGGTTTTGAATTTGCAGTGCACTAGCAGCTTAGATGTAGTTCCTATAAATGCTTTCAGATCAAACAAACTTGAACTATGGGAATTGCAAGTTATTTTTATAATCCTTTCAGCAATAACCATGCACACCACACTTAAAAGATAACATTTCTCTCTTAAAAGAGGTGTTTGGAAAAAACTCATGGATCGATTTTTGCTTCCAGTGAATTAAATGGAATTATATTCCTTTCTGCTATAATGACTGCAAAATGAAGCAGTTACACCACCTTTGTAGGGTTTGTGGTGGTTTTTTTGGGGGGCGGGGAACTTTTTTGCTTTGTTTCATGTCCATTATGTCTTGTGAATGAGATTAGCACCAGGGATGACCATGGCTGAATTCTCACCCTCCAAAACAGTTTACTGAGAAGGATCAACTTTATTGTTATTTGAGTTTGTACTGTAGTATACCTTAGCAATTCATTGCACCTTTCTCCTCAAGGTACTACTAACTACAAAGAGGAAATTAGAGAGGCTGGGGGCAGGTACCCACCAGACAGCCAGCTTGGCAGCTCCTGGCTGTGCTGTTCTCCAGGAGGTGCTGACAGTGGGGCAATCCCAGCTGTGGCCACTGCACCCTTCTAATATCCCTTTTACTCTGAGAAGCAAAGTGCTCCCTTCTCAACTTGGGAAGTTAGTGTGCGTGGAGGACATTCAACTAGGAGTAGTCCTCCTGTCTCTGTCTCATTTGACCCAGTGCTCTGTGAGGATCAGGCAGACAGCATTTCTGAGGCAGTCTCTCCGGTGTCCCTGGTGCAGGTTGTAACTTCAAAGCCACAATCTAGCCTGTTATGCATGTGCTAACAGCTGGATTGCTCCAGACCACAGCATTGCAAATGAAACACTACAGTTTAAACGTGCCCAAGTTATGCTATGGGTTAGAGTGCATACAGATTAATAAGACACACCAGGGACAGTGCAGTAAGACTCAGCATGGATTACTCATAATTAGGATGGGGAGAATGAGTGAACAGCATACTAATTACAGGAACCTGAAATACCAGCCTTAGTATCCCTTTGCAGTGATTGGCAACTACCATTTCAGAGGGCTCAGTGGACAGCCTGAGCAAAAGCCATAGATACTTACAAAAATAAATGCAGTGAGTTAGTTTTTGGAAACACCTTGCTACTGCTGGCCAGATCTGTTTGTGCTATTGCCGAATATGAAGTCTACTTGAATCTTCTTTTACTGTTAGCTTAACACAATTTACCTAGTATCAACTTAGACACTTTTTGCCAAGTATAATAATCAGAAAATGAGGAACTAGTACAGTGGGATCCTATTTTAAGAAAGCAATAATTTCTTCCTCTTCAAAGTAGCAAAAGGACTTGTTTGTTAATATGGGAGAGAAATGACCCTTGAGAGAGAATAATTTCCCATGCAAGTTTCAGGAAGGTTTTATGAAAAAGGATTATACAACGGAAGAAGTGATCACTGATCAGAAGATGCCAATTAAAGGATCAACTTCTTAGTTTATATCTTCTGCTGTATTGCTGCTCTCTGCATTGTATCAACTTCTTTTGCCTCTTCTGTTCAGTTAGCTCTAGTCATAATCTAGGATTATGATAGTTTACAATGCCTTTTACAGATTATCCCTGTTCTATTGTCTCTTATTTGATACTAAAATGTCAACTGACTCATCTGATTAGCCCTGTTTCCAGTGTCCACTGTTTTCTAGATGATCATCAAAGAAGTACCTCCTTTTTTTTTTTTTCTTGCAGTCCTTCATATTTGTGCAAGTCTTCTGTATTTTAATATATTTTATATTAGTTTTATGAGGGAAGGAAGACACAATACAAAATCTGGGACTAGTATGAAAAGCAATACTTTTTAGCTTTTGTACCTGGTTTTGTTAATGTTCAAGTCTTGGACCTTGGTTCCTTCAAAGTGATTCAGCAAACAGGTCTATATGGAAATACAGTCTCTGGCTTGGGTCTTGCCTGAGAACCTTCCAGACAGGATTCACTCATCTGACTTTTACCAAGTACTCCAACCTAGTCCTCTAGGCAGCAACTTACTGTCACAAAGACCAGAGCTTCCGGAGGGCAAGTCATTTCACATATTTTAGATGTCATAGAATGATAGAATACCAGGTTGGAAGGGACCTCAAGGATCATCTGGTCCAACCTTTCTAGTACAATCTAGACGAGATGGCCCAGCACCATGTCCAGCTGAGTCTTAAACTTGTTCAGCGTAGCAGAGTCAACCACTTCCCTGGGGAGATTATTCCAATGATTGACTGTTCTCATTGTGAAAAATTTACCTCTTGTGTCCAAATGGAATCTCCCTGGCAGTAACTTGCACCTGTTACCCCTTGTTCTCACCACGTGACTCCTTGTAAAAAGGGAGTCTCCATCTTCTTTGTAGCTCCCCTTTAAGTACTGGTACATGGTGATGAGAACACCTCTAAGCCTCCTTTTCTCAAGGCTGAACAAACCCAGCTCTCTCAGCCTATCCCCATATAGCAGGCTTCCCAGACCCTTGATCATCTTGGTGGCCCTTCTCTGGACCCCCTCCAGCCTGTCCACATCTTTTTTTGTATAACGGGGACCAGAACTGTATGCAGTATTCCAGGTGTGGCCTGACAAGCGCCGAGTGGAGTGGGATAATGACTTCTTTATCTCTGCTGGTGATGCCCTTTTTGATGCAACCCAGCATCCCTATTGGCCTTCTTGGCCGCAGCAGTGCACTGTTCACTCATGTTGAGCTTCCTGTCCACCAGGACCCCCAGGTCCCTTTCCACGGAGCTGCTCTCTAGCCAGTTTTTTGGATTGAATGAATGCCCCCATAGAGATCCCTATTGCTTTCTCTTGGCTACACAGGGAGCCCAGAGGTCTAGGTCAGAACAGATGCCTCTCTTGGAGAGATGAATTTAAGATCAATCTGCTATTTTTCTTCAGTATTCTCTTTCCTGATGAATCTGACTTTTTGCTTAAAGCACTGACATGGGGGTAAAGGGAGTTAATTTTTGTTAATGGAGATGTTTTTAGAAATCAGACTCCTATATTTGATCTCTCTTAATAAGGCAATTGTTTGACAAAGGTAGAAAAGTTGCATAGGGTGGCAGTGACTGGTGTCAGTGCTGGCACAGTGACCACAGGAACTTCAGGAAGAGACCTCCAGCACCCCATCCTTCCCTGTAGACTGTGTCTTTCACACTTACCTATATTTTTGTTGTTAAGAGCACACATCTAATTGTTCTTTTAGTCATGGTCCCCGAGTATCACTATTGCTATCGTATCCCTCCTGTTCCTTTTTAACATTTAGCTGTTAATGACTTGTCTCTCAACTTGCCTTTTCCATTTCTGTTTGCTTCCATCTCTTTTAAAACATCTTCACAGTGTCTCTTCTTTTCTTTGTTTTTGTTTGTTTGGGTTTTTTTAAATGCATTTGCATATAATTCCTAGTAATATTAAAGGGTCTTAAACAGGAGTGTAAAAAAAAAAAAAAGTTGGAATATCTTCCTTCTCTTGCTTAAGCTTATTTTTTTTTCCCACTTGATTCTATGGTTCTTTTAAGGTATTATTTTCTTCTTGCTTTTTAAAGCTAAATGCAGCTGTCTAATAGACTATGCTGCCTTCTCTTAGTACTTTAATTGGCATTATACCTCCTTGACCTAGAAGAACAAGGGCACTTTTTCTAAAGCAAGCAAATTATATACTTCAGGTTGTGTAGCAACATGGTGCTGATGAGCAACTCCTTTAAAGGAGTTCTGTAGAAAGCACTTTCAAATTACAATATACTGAACTAATAACATCTACATTTTTTAGTATGGTATTCTTATGCTGCTGTTAACAATGCAAATCTAATCCCATCATTAAAGCCAATGTAGTACAATTTTCTATACCTAAATTTAGATCTAAAACATTTCAAATCATTTCCAAAATATTGTAATAAGAGTAATTATTATTAATCTATTATTTTCATTAGTTAAAATCCAACTTTGGGTATATTAAGAAAGTGAGAGATAAAACAAAGTAAAAAATAGACTTAATTAAAAATAGGGACAAAGATAAGTCAAGATACAGAGTACAGTTTCTAGAAATTATCGAGCATAAGCTATCTTCTTGTGCAATTGGGAGTGGAAATACATGTAAACCTATGCTTCTTATTTAAAGTCTTCAGCTATGTGTATGGAAAAAAAGCAATGTTGGTTAATCTCAAAACTTTGATGTGGCTGAATGTCAGAATTATGCAGCAGTGTTAGAGTTCAAACCATCTCTTAAACTCCGTGGAGACTGGGGTGGTAATTAAAGTCCCCTTCCATCCCCCCAGGGTCTAACCATTAATTCCCCTTTCTTTCCAGAGAGGGCTAAGATTCTCCTTCATGCTGCTTATTGCCACAGATCAGCAGAGCTTATGGTTTCTGTAACCAGGGACTGGATGTAGGAAAACAAGGGCTCTGGCGACTGGAATAAATTGGCTGCCAGCATGGGACTGTAATTGAAGCACAAAGCTAGACAAAGCTCACCTTCCCTCTGCCCAGCAGAGAGTCATTTGCAATGCTCTGTGTCACTAGCACAGGCATGGAAGAAGATGTCAGCTTCACCTTTTTTAATTAGGTGCTGAAGGCTAAAAATGTTCTCCTTGTATGCGATAGAAAGACAAGATAAGGTACACACGCTGACTCCCACATGCTGCAAAAGTAGTAAGGTTGCATTTGCTGAATGGCAATTGAGTTAAAACCAGGAAAATGTAGCTTCAATGCAAGCTTCAGAAGGGAAAGCCGGAAAGAACCGTACATTTTACTTGCACACAGAAAACTCCACCTCCCACACACTGAGCAATAATAGCGGCAGCGTGTCCCGGTCCAAACCTGCAAACATGCACGGGGTCATACAGTTCTCTTGAGCTCTCTCCAACTGCAAACCATTGAGAGAGCTGAATAATACCACAAAGGAAAGAGAGCTACAGTTCTGCTAGCAAAGACATTCTGTCACCTTTTGAAACTGTATCTTCCTGTAGCAATTCAGAGGTGCTTTAAGCTGGGAAATGGTATATGTATTTTGGCAGGAATTAAACTTTCTAAAGAAGATGTAGAGCATTAGGCAGCTAGCAAAAAAAAAGATATTTCAGACTTAAAGAAAAAGACCAAAATAATTGGGCCATGAAAAGTCCCCTGGCAAAAAGCTGTTAGCACTTTCTATTCTTGCTGAGTTTTGTCTAGTTTAAAACCATCTCAGCTACTCTGTATTGAAAAGCACTACCACGCTTAAAGTTGAATGTTGCTTTATTTGCATTCTACTCAGAGAGGACCTAAATCAAAAGCAGTGGGCAAAATACTGGACAGAGCAAAATACTTGAAAAAACAGGCCTCCTTCTCCTCAGATGTATTGATTCCTGTGGGAGACTTAAGTAGAGTTATGAAAAATTAAATGTGTTGATGGTGATCTTTTCCCTTTCCTGACACCAGCTGTCTAGTTACATCAGTGTAGCTACTCTGTCAAAAGGGTGCTGAAGTATGTGATCTTTCAGGCCAGCTTTCCAGTAGAGAAGTGATGACATTAACTTCACAGGGTTCTTATCTTTAATATAACTTATTTTATTTGCACACAAACATCAGCGTTTGACCAAAGGTGGCCAATTAGGATGCAAGGCAATGATTTCCTCTGGTTTTCTCAGACCCATGTTATGTTACATAGTCATGGAGACTAAAGCTAAGAATAAATTCTGGTTTTGGTATACCTCTCCCATGCAGGACAGCGTATAACCCAGCCAAAAACTACCACATGCTTTCCCTGCAAGGATGAAATCACTGAGCAATCAAGCAAATCAGACTATAATTATCTTCATCTGGTGTCACCTCCCAGATCAAATGTTACAGTCCAGTATCTACAGGTTGCCTTTCTCATGGGGATGGCTGCTATCTTCAATCTCTGATTTATTTTCTACCTTTAATACTGGGAAAAGAAAAATCTCCTGAGAGGAATATGCTGTTCAAATATAGGAGGAGAAAAGTTATATTAAACTGGATTTATGCTGATGCTGTTCTGGTTTTAAAGGGTTTTTTTGGAAGAGGTGGTAGTGTCCAGAGTTGGGTGGATTGGCATAGGAAGGCCCAGTCAAAGTTTACAGCTAAGTAGGAAAAGAAAAGTAAATGTAATCAGATGTCAAAGGTTTCAGAGTAGAGGAAAATTCCTCTCTAAGGGTTCAACATTGTTTTATTCATGTGAATTGCTCTTTCTGTCTATTTTCATAAACATCTTTAGTAACCTCAAAAGAATCTCTATCTTGTTCATGTACTTAACTAAACAGATTGGTTTTTTCCTACCTCACTGCAAGTGCAATCTGTAAGGTACCTGAATCTACCTATGTTGACAAGTTCTAAAGATGTTTTAAAATCTTTTTTTCCAGTGTTGATAGTTCCATCTGCTCTTCAGAAAGGGAGCATCATCTTTTTCTTTTCTTTTTATTTTTTTTTAATTATCTTTAACAAAGCTGAATGAATTGAATATCATTCACAGATATTCAATCTTTAAGGTAGGAGATCTCCTGAATAAAAGATGGCATTTGAAAGCTCTGTATCTTTAGTTGATTTCATAAATTCAGTGATGGTCACCCATATATATGATGGTAGGATCAAGCCCTTCAAACTGCCTGTACAAGATTTTCTGATTGTTTCTAACTCCCAACATCCTTTAGAGTTATAACCAGTTGCACAGTCAACATTTTTTGCTACATCACCTACATGTCCTTGGCATGGAGTCCTTCATCCATAATAATCAAATCATTTTCTTTCTGGTAATCTAAATACTTGTTTTCCTTACACTCAGCCCTTCTTTGACTAAGTAAATTGTTTTACAGCAGTTTAAAATTTAAAGACAAATCCATAGTTAAGAGGAAAAAATAGCATTTTTCTCAAAAAAAAACCCACCATATTTTATTCAGGAGATTTCTTTCCATATAGATTAATAAAAGTACTTAAGGCTTAAAATGAGTCCTTCAAGAATCAGATAAACCTTAGTTTAAGTAATCTGAAAAGTGGAAGCAATGTTGTAGGGGTTGTAGTCAGTAAAAGGGTAAAGTGAGGATGCACAATGCCACCTCATTTATTCAACACAGAGATGCCAATGAGAAAGGTGGTGGGAGGATTCAGAGAAGCTTTCAAGATGAATGGTAGATTTTCCAGTAATTTAAGTTACATGGATGATAAACAAAAAAAGAGCAAGAGTGTTCTGGTGGAGAGGGAGAGAGTTTTATTTAGGTTGAAAGTTTGCTATATAGGCTTGGTTATTACCCAAGACAGTAAAGAATGCCCTGGCAAGTTCATCAAGGAGAGTTCAACTTTAATATAAAAATCCATTTTTTGGAGGCAGACTGCAACACCACCAGATTTTTAAAATTTTATTTTATCTTTTAAAAAGGCACTTGAATCTAGGTCTTACAGAGAAATGTTTAGAGTTGTATGGCCACTGAAGAAGTCTAATGGCTGGGTTAGTTTCGTAAGGAGAATTGTGTGACAGAAAATCTTATCGACTAGAAATCGAGTCAGCAAATTGGGATTTGTGATGAGATGAGAGAGACAATCATTCAAGGATGCCTGGATGAAGAAGAGTACAAGTGCAAATGAAGAGGAGTGAATGAAATTGATCACCTGTCACTCGGAAAGATTAGTGATAATTAAACCACTGTGGCAAGGTCTGATTTATCACAGCACCAAATCTCAGAGCAGTTATGGTTAGTGTTGAAAATAATGGTTATCAAAAGTAATGTTTATCTTTCGGAAATCATTGACATAAATTAGGTCATGTCTCTTTTGCTAGTTCATGGAGCCCTGCATACCCTGTATCCCACCATGCCAATGTCTGAGTTGTGTCTGCAGTAGTGACTGGTGTAGAATGAAGAAAGAAGGACAACGTTTTGAATTGTCATGTTCTGTTACTGTTCTAGGAGTATACATCTGTATTTTGTGTTTTCTGGCAATGAATTTGGTGCTAGTTGCTAGTCTTAGGCACACAAGATGAATCTGTATCAAACACAAGGCAAAGCAGGTTTCTGTACAGCCATCCCAGATGACTGTCCCCATTGCCAATGCTGTTACTAATAGAAATTCATGCGTATGTAGCGCGTACACTGCTGGAGGGCCTCCGAGAGGATGTATTTTCCTCCTGAGGATGGCACCCTGTGTCCATATAGCATGTGAGGCACTCTACCATGGCATATTACTTCAGACTTGGTTCTACCTGAGGAGAAAGCATTTCAAGCGCATTTCAAGGTGCGGTTGAGTTCATACCACGACTTAAATACAGATGCAGTGCAATGCATTTCTATTGCTATTTGCAAGTGAAAAGGGTGGTTCCAGTGCACTAAGTGGGTTATGTAGATACACCCTGTGCAGCATGCGTTCCTCCTGTGCTACCACTTTGTTTGTCTTTTTGCCAGTCATGCCAGATAGATAATTAGGAACCCCTCTGGTTAATTTCTGGCCTTAGAAAATGTTATAATTGCCTACAGAATGGAAGTTTTCTTATTCTTCTGGCAGGGCAACTCCTGGTTTTACATGTTTTATCTGTAATACGCTGCATTCCAGTTTTCCCACATTTTACCATAAAAGTCTATTCAGTGAAGCGTCAACACAAGATGAAGGACAGATTTATTCTTGGTACGCTAGACCAGATTGTATCTACAGAGATATGTGGATAAGGGTTGGTTCTCTTTGGCATATACAATATTTAGATCCTTATAGCTATGAATGGCAACTTGATCATATAAGCATCTTATCTATGATTGCTTCTGTCTATGGCATGACATAATTTTCCAAGAAAACAGTACAATATTAACCCAGATCTAAGTGTGAAGCTGCCCTTGTTTATTTTGTGGATGAAATCTTTTAAAGTATGTGTGTTTATGGTGTCTGTTCCACATAAACCTTTTCCAGGGTATAATTCGCATTTTGAAAGTAGCATTGGGCAGAGGGAGAATCTTATAGGCATATACATATATAATCTGGGGACCAAGTTCATTTGTATCAGGTTTATTTTTCCCCAGGGTGTCTATCCACCATCAGTGATTTGTTTAATGAATGCATTTTAGCTATTGCTTCAAATCTCACAGGATTAGAGTTCTTAAATATTTTAACGTCATTAGCTACCACTGGAAATCTCAGTGTAATTCTGAATAAGATAGTTGTACCAAGGTGTTCAGTGCTCTTTTCAGTCATGTATGAATGTAAATTTTAAAGGGAGTTCTGCTTCTCCTATGTACATGTTAGAAGATTGACGACTTTCTCCTCAACACACAGTAACCTTCCTTAAGACAAAAGATAGTAAATGCTGGTGGCAATTACTCTGTATGGATTATGTTTAATTCATGTGTCCTTCCTATCAGAGTTTTTGTTTTGTTTTGCTGTGTGGATTGTTTAGAATTTATTCTTGATCTAATCTTTTACATTTTTTTAGTGAAGCTTCTCTTTTTTGTATGTAGGCCTTTGCAATATTTTTCGTGAACAGTACAGCATAGTGCTGCCTGTGATATTTCCTGCTGCTGGTTCCTATGTTTGGCAGCACGCAGCATCACAAGATGATTCTTTTCATTGAACGATTCCAATCAGTCACTGATGAAGCCTATGTCTTTGAGGAGTCACAATTAAGTAATATCCACACCAAGGAGATGTCTCTGACAGGAAGATATACTTACACTGATATCTATGCAGGTTGATACTGTTGATCATCTTCTCGGAGTCATTATTTTCAAATTCTACCAGGTTTGAAGATGTTAGTGGTTGTTCTTCAAATAAGTAGAATAAGAGGATGAAAACAGCTGTAGTTGCAGAAGCAGGAATAATGTCTCTGTTAATAAATCTTTAACCATAGGAATAACATTCTTTATCTTTACTTGAGGGGCTGTACCTCTGCAGGGGATGATTATGTGAGTTTCACAGATGCCCTGATAAGAACTGTTGGGTTTTCTGTCTTTTTTTTTTTAATTGATTCAGCAAAGAATTTGTGGAGAACCTGGGTTTGCTTTCCTTGACCTCTAAATACCAGATAAGTTTATATGGCAAGCTGTGCTCCTTTGAGTCAAGACACGAGATATCCTAGTGGAAGTATTCTTAACATTCCTCTTTGTACTACAGTGTAAGTCCTTCAGAGCTGTAAAGACTGGAAATTCCTTTTCTAACTTAAAGCAAATGTTTAAGTTGTGGGAGGTATAATTTTCTGAGCTAGCACTGCAAAGTATTCATCTACAGATATGCAGGTGGATGTCCACCTGATTCTACCTATGACAAAGCACTTGAACTGTCTATGAGTGCTGAGTGATGTTCTAATTCAGGAAGCTTTTTTTACACCGCTGTGCAGCTGTGATTTGGACATACCTAATTAGTCTGGAATAAGTACACAATAATTCTATCTTCAGGTTCTGTCCACAAACTTCCTTTAGAATAAATTTTTTTGGTAGGGTGGTCTCTTTTCTTTTGGTATAGAGGATCATACAGCTCCTGAAAATATGGAAAACCGTGATAGGCTGAAGCAATTCATGGCAGGAAATAGAACAGGGAGAAAAAAAATCAGTATAATATAAAAAATGTTATCTACATACAAGCCTTTCAAAAGCATTGGAAGGATGCCTGTCCACACAGTACTTCACCATATTATTCTATTTTTATTTAAATATATTAATTTATCTAACTCCATTTACTACACATATAACAAAAGTAGGAGTCACTTTGTATTTTGACTTTTGTGAACATGATTGACCAGAACTGTATACAACAGTTGGGCTGAGTCCTGCCAGGGCCTTGTAGGCTGTCTTCAATACTTCCTTTACCAGAGCTAGCGCAGGGTTTAATTTCCAATTTTTGTGCCCACAGTACATTGATCACTTATACTTTACTAATCCATCTAATTTTTATCATCTTCTATTTTTAAATTTTGAATTCGTTGCAGAAATTCTATTAGTCATTAGTTGATCTTATGCTTGTTCCCCTTTCTATTACTTCTGCTTTTGTGGTCAAATAATTTTTCTCCTGTGATACTCCAGTTCTCCTCTTAATGTTATTCTTCTTGAGTAGAAGATACCACCTGTTGTAATTCTACTAAAATTGAGGTTCTGGGAGGAGGAGGACAAAATAAGAAAATAAGAGACTCCAGATACTCTTATTCCTTTCTTTTCCAAGCTGGTGTCTATATTTTACTGAAAAGGGTGTTAAGAAAGGTAACCACCTTCTTTCATCTGGAGAGTTCTTTGACAGTGCATAATCTAATACAGGGTAGATTCTTAAAGTAATAAATATTTTTATTGCCATAAGGCAAAAGCAAATTAAGAGTGCAGAGCAAATTCTGGTTTTAGCCTTCTGGATTCTAATTTTAAAATCTTAGTTGCAAACTGATATGATATTTGAAACTGATCATGTTGTTGATGATGAAAATCATTCAGCATCTGGCAAAGTCGATCCACTTGTATGCACTTAATGTTTCATTTATGGATTCATTTGTTTTATTTAATTAGCTGGGCTCTTGTACTCATTCCCCTGAAACACTGCAATGTAATGTTTATGGAAGTGCATGTGACCTTGGAGATATACTTCTAACCATTCCCTTGTCTTTTGAGAATACAAAATCCATATGGTGCTCTCCAAATCGGAAAGTGTTTATGCTGCCTTGATGCCAAATTAGTTGTCATTACATTTGAATAAAAGGTGAACAGTTTGAGGCAAAATCTAATTATCATCTATTGCTGCTTATATTCTTTGCACAAATTGAACATTTACATTTTTTAATAACAATGCAGAAGATCAAAGTACATCTTTGTCAATTTTTCTTATTATTGCCATCTATGCTGGTGTCATAAACTCTAGTACTGACAGACTAAGTGACAGAATAGCTAGAGAGCTAATTACTTGAAACAGGTTTCATGAAAGCTATTAATAAACTGTTGTCACAATTATCACATGTAAAAACATGAAGAGAGTGTTGTATTGGGGCACTTTGTTTCTGTTGAAAACTTTGTTTCTTTTGAAGAATGAACACAACTTGACTGAAACTATTTACAAACTTGTAATGAATTTTTCATTCAAAATAATTCATTAAGAAAATGGATAGCTTACATTTAATGAAGGAAAACTTTCAACTTTTCAGCTAAAAATATTGCATTTCAAAATGCACTTTTAAAAAATCATCAACATTATTCACAAAAATCTACTCCTAAATTAAATAAAGCATTTATTTCTAAGTATCCAAGTTTCATTTGGTATGAACTGGTTGCTTGAACAAGCACAACTGTTTCAAATTGACGTAAAAAAAAATCATCCTCTTTTTAAGCCTACTAATCAAACCAGTATCACTAGAATAGAATAGTATTTCAAAGGCTAAGGATGCTCTTGGAAGAAATGATGATATTTAAGAACACATTTGATCAATAATAATAAAATTAATATAAAAATTGGTAGGAACACAAGGCCATAGGAGACCATTATGTAGGTCTTTAAGTTCAGTACTCTAAAATGGCAGACAGACATCAAACAATTACACAGTTCATGATGGTCCACAAAACACCTGCCCCATACAAAACAGGCCGCAAAGCGTTTTCCAATATTTTATATATATTCCAACACTTAAAGGATTGAAGTTCAAAATAAAAAAAAAATTAGTGGGCCACAGAGAGAGAGAGAGAAGAGATCAAAGGCATTGCCAGTGTCCTAACTGCCTCCAGGTGTGCCTGCAAGAGCACTGTCCTCACCGTGCCTTTGGAAGTTGGACCTTGGAGACAGCCCCTGACATGACTGAGGCTGAAATTCCATCCTGTCCTCAAATCTGGAGGTCAAAGACCCTAATCGTATGATCTATACATTGACCAGATAACTGTGAGAGATGAAATCATGTGCCCTTTATTTTGTATATCTGGTTGACTGCCACTTTCTGGAGTGTTTGATGCAACTAGCCAATCACACAGTCTAAGGACTGATATGAAAAATTCCCAGATTATGAGGATCCTTCCTGGTGATGCTGGTACTCTTAAATATTTGGGAGAAGCAAAAGGACACAGTGAAGTTCAATGCACTTTCAGATTCAAACAAATACTTGTGGAAATATTTTCTATAGTTGACTCAGCTCTGGCCAAAAGAAAAATATTTTCATTGACATTTGAAATGATGCATTCAAAACAGTTCAGGGCCAGATTTCTAAGCTCTCAGTATCCATTTGTGGGTCACAGAGCTTGAAAAAGTTAAACTCCTATTTTCAGTTTATCAAAAGCGTGTCCCATGGTGACATTCATGACCAAATTTTTCAGAGGTCAGCAGCTGACATGCTGATTTTCCCTTGAAAATCTTCTCTTGACTGTGGAAATGGAAAATGCTGGTGACGGTGCACTCTCCACAGGACGCACCTGCTGACGCTTCCAAGCAGAATTCAGTTTGAGGGATTTTTACTTGTATAGCTTTTTAACTAGGCTGCGTCGAAATAAGATTTCTAGAGTGTGTTGTGTTCACAGATGGTTTCATCAACAGCTACATTAGTGATGAGTAGACTTGATATCCTGTTTGGGTGTGCTTTTGCATTAGGACAACATATTTCTTGCGAGGAGTACAGCTGGACCTCTCTGTTCTCAAGTAGCTAAGAGAATTTTCAAGCTGAGCATCTTTTATGTGAAAGTCAAATAGTCAGCTGCCAAGTAAATGACACTTCTGAAATTTCTCAAGCTTGTAACACATAAATAAGTTTGCAGGTAAAACCAGAATTTTCTTGGTAATATTAGATAAATATCTTGCTTGAGCTCCTGAAAGCCTCATTACTGTCTTTTGCATAAAAAATACGTGATTGGATTTATTCTTAACATCTCAAATACAACCTTGTAATTTAAATGGATTTTTTAATGTGTATTAATTTTAATGAATGACTGGGGTGTTTATGGGAGGGAGGGAGGTAAAGTAGTGTCTTTGAAGCCTCACTGGCTAATCAAATTGCTATAAATAACCTTTGATAGTCTAAGCCCCTACCCCTAGATGATTTCTCTCATCATTATCCAAGAAGTTAAAGATCTGACACCTGCAGAGGTTTGCTTTCAGCTGTTGGGAATAGTCCTGAATGTAAACCCTCCCCCCACAACAAATACCTTTCAGCAGATGTTGTAAGTAGTGTGTAGTATGCCAAATCTTTGCTCTGTGTACATTTGGCAATGAAAACTCATCGTATTTAAACTGGCATAGAGTGGCATTCATGCTCACGCTTAACTATCAGTCACGGAAGGAAGACTGAGGGGAAAAAAGTGTGCGCCCTTGCTCAGAGGCCTGATTTGTGCTTGCTCCATGCAGCAAAAAGAGAGAAACTTTCATACAACTCTCACAGAGATTTCAAAGGGAATGCAACAAAAGGTAGGATAATGCAAAAGTGAATCAGAGGTATGTGGACTGGAGACTTCTTTCTGCAACTGAATGTTGCTGAGAATGGCTATCAGTCCCTCTACATCAGCTCCAAACTCTTTTCTTCTTCTTTAAAATAGATCAATACTATAGTTTGGTTTTTCATGAAGAAACTAGATAAATGTTAATGTAAACAACTATAGTTATAGTTTCCATTTTGAAAGCCTGAGTTTGACACCAAGAAGTTGATTCAGTTGTCCGAAATAATGACAAAAAAGCCAGTGTGAAAGCTGGCCAGGAGCAAGAATCATTCGATCCTAGGTCCTAGACATATTTAAACAACCAGCTAACTAATTTCACTTCTAGTTTCTATATTCTTTATCTTGGATCATTCTGACAGACTGGAGTCTGCTCCTGCTTAGATTATGCCTTTGTTCTTACTGTATTCATGGCAGTCTGATTTACATTTACTTTTATTTATATGTGTTCATACCTTCTTGAATATGTAACTAAGCATATTAAGTATGTGTGCATGTATATATATATGTGCATGTGCGTACATTCACATTTCTGTGGAAATACAAAAAATTGGGAACTTTGGAGGGATCACAGCAGGTTGAAAGTAAGTCAAATTAGTTTAAATTTGCTGTATTAGTATGACATTATGGTATTTGGAATTTTACTAGTTTAGGCCCAGAGTCACAAAGCTCACTCTCTTTTCCTAGCTTTTTTGCTTGTAGTCTCAGCTGAGAAACTGGATATTGAGTGGGCTATGGAACTGGAGTCACCTGTGCCCACTGGAGATACCAATTTAAAATTAGAGATATTTTGTACTGGTGAACAAATGTGAGCTGATTGGCAGTAAAAGGGCTCGTAAAGGCTGGTTTGCAGCTTAGACACCATTGTGGTATAAATTGAGGGCTTAATGGTTCTAACCTAAAGTTACAAATCAGAGTCTTTGTATTCACACAGTTATATCTGTCCGAATAAGAGAGGGAAGATGTGAACCTGTTTTGCAATCGTCTGTGGCAGCCTTGGGGTTGAAACTTTGAAATGCACAGTACCCTCTGGTTAGTATGGACACTACATTTCCCAAGAAAGGTTTCAAAAGTTTTCCCTGGTGTGCCTAGTTAAATAGCTTCCTTCTCATCTTGCTTTGTTGTGCATTGGGCTGCACACCAAATTGGCTGTATTTCAGTGCCGCCGAATGTGTACAGTTTGATAAGCACATTGTAGCAAATCTTCAGGACGAAAGGCACTGTATAAACGTCAAGTTATTTACTCATTTTAAAGCATTTCATCCTCCAGAGCCATAAATCCAGCACCATTTTCTAACACAAAATGAGCTTTTTAATGCGGTAGGACCCTCCAACACTAACACATACAGTAACATCCACATCCTTGCTTCTGGGGAGGCCGAAGGTTGATTTGTCTAGAAGATGAAGCTTCAGTAATTCAAGTGCTTTATTCAAACTGGATTTAGAATCACATTAATAGGTCATACCAGGTCTCAGTTCAGCAGTTCTGTCACCCTGCCTTCTCTTAAGAGCAGCATGGACCAAATATGCTCACGTACATATAGTCACCACTCACAGAAATCAGAAGGAGCAGTAAGCATACAGGCAAGGGAAGAATAGGACTCCAAGTTTCTTACTAATAAAGTCACCATAGGGTAGCACATCGTTTCTGTCTATTACTATATTTGCTTCATAGAAGATTTATGACTTCTTTTTTAGCAATTAGTTGTGGTTGCCTGAAAACTTGAAAAAAAGGCAGAAAGCCTCCTTGTTTATTTCTAGGCTGGTGATGTATTACACATCTTGTGTGTTATCTTTGTTGGTGTTCCATCGTGAATTACTTTTTTTTGTCAGAATATTTCCTTCAGCTTTCTGTTGCCTAAATTTGTCTCACTACTCTCATGTCCTTTTCTTAGAAGAAAGAATCAATAGAAAGTGCTTTTAGCAGTGGCACAGCACAGTGGTTTACTGCAGTGTAGGTGCTGGGTGGTGTCAACACTGCTGACCTTCTATATATTGGGATTTTGGTTAAGCAGCAGATATCATGTGGTGCTCCTTTAATATGTGTCTTTATGGTGCCTGGGCATCTCTGGAGCTGGGCTTTGTTAATACATGTTTCGTTTAGATTCTGAAAGAAGACCTAAGACGGAATCTTATTTACCAGTTTTTAAATGCTTCTCAGAGAGTATTCACATATAAAGCATTTCTATTAACAATATAATACTGAGAAAAGGGAATACAAAAATATCAAGTATGAAAATACATTCTATCCTCACTGGATTTTTACTGTTATTGTCAGTGGGGCAGGGCTTTATTGCTTATTGCTCATTTTCGACCTGTAGATACACTTCATATGTTAAAAAGCTTTGGGATAAGGTCCATTTCCCATTCAAGCCGGTATGTGTGAGATTTAAACTCCTGAGACCTAAGCTCCAGAGAGAACGTAGTCAGAATTCAGAACTACCTACAAGTCATAATCAAGAAATACTTCCTTGCTTGGTAATGGCCCTAGTATTAGTACCCTCAAAGAGGAGCAGTTTGGCAAAGAAGAATGGGAGCCACAGCCACATCCTGTGAGATAATGGAGGTTTCTGTCTCAGATGGAAGACCTCAGCTCTCGTGGGCTTGAATCCATAGTGTACCCAGTTGCCTCAGCTCCCCCTGTGGCCATGCAGTTGGGGGGGGGGGGGGAGCATGGTCCAGCAGGAAGGGCAAGGAAGAGGGGAGCAACAGGGAGCCTGGCTTCTGCAGCCTGCAAAGGATCTGGCATGAATGGCATCCTAGACCAGTTCCTGAGGATAGGTGTACGCTTTGCATGGCACTTGCTTTGAATGAAGAAGCAAAGTACTGTCTCTTCTGCATCTTATTAGTTGGTTCTCCACAGCACAGTCAGGCAGATTCTTGGCTTTCTTAGATACACCCAAGAGGACTTCAGAGTTAGGAAAAAAGCCTGAACTAAGGTAACAATATAATATCGTATTTTAATCTGGTTTGTTTGATTAACTGTGATTTAGATTGTGGCTTTCATTACTTATGTCAGGAAACATTTAGGCACGTGGGCAGCAGAAGCAAGGTGCGGGCAGCCTGTCATGGCACCTGCACTGCTTACATGGGGTCTTTTCCAGGAACTATTCAGTGTTAAAACTCAAGGAGTCAGGCTGGGTTCTCCTGTTGTGGTGAGAGTCTCATCTTTCTTCTACTCAGTTCATCCTTGCTATTACACTACTTTTTTTTTTTTTTTTTCTCTTTTGTCTAGTTAGAGCAGCTAAATATCTTTTGTCTTCCTTTGGAATTGTAATGTCTGACTGAAATTAGGAGACATCAGTCTCCAGATGGTTTGAGATTTTCAGTCCTAAGTTAAGTTGCAAGAGAGAGAAATTTAAAAAAATATTGTCTTAGAAACACAAAACAGGATGTAGTGTTACTACACCAGATATAATTTTTGTTTTGCAAGGAAGATGTAGCTTGTCACAAAGCTGTGAGATAAAGCCTCACAAATTCTGGAGCCTTCATGCTCGATCTTTTTCGTTGCTGAAGTTACCTAGGATTGATGTCTGCAAAGGCAAACAGTAGAAACAAAGAACCTGAGCGGTAACTGGGGGACTTCAGGGAGGTTTCATGTTGAAAGCTATAGTCTATTTCGGGAACAAAATAAATGACGGTAATGCAAATAAAAATGACTACCTGAAGCCATCTTTTAAATACCTTTGAGAATCAGCGTAAAGTCATTTGAGAGATTTTTTTTTTTTTAAATTACTTAATATTATCTTCTTGTCTTTTTACTTCCTGCCTAATGAAGATAGCTTGGCTTCAGAAACTTTAGTAACATTCTGTACAGATACGTGGGAATGCACAAAATTGAAGGCATAAGAAAAAAGCTACACTAATGAAATGCCTAATATAGATAAACACAGGAAGTGCTGTTTTGCATTTTGCCTACTTATTTATTGTTCACAGAGACAAGTAAAGGTCATCTTTTGCTAATGGCATTATAACCTTGGCCTCCTTGGTATCAAAATGTTAAATATTGTAAAGAAATGTTTCTGAGAGAGGAGGATTTTAATTATAATAAATCTTTATGTTTTCATTTTAGCACCAGTCCATTTTCTTCCATACTGAAGTTCTCAGTAATTTATTCATGACCTTTAACTGCTTTTAAGAAATGTAGATTGGGAATTATTGCTCTCCTCACCATTGCAAGTGCCAAGGCAGGAATGCCTTGAGAAGCTTCAAGGGATTTTATTAATGAGATCCACTTCTTACATTAGAATAAAACAGTTGAAGCTACTGGTTTTGCTCATCCTGCTGTATATGTGGAGGATCAATGTTTAAAATCACATGGAGATTTTTGATCTAAGATAAACAAGTGGTCAGACCACATAAGGATATGCAATTTATGATTAATAATCTGGTTTGTTTAGGATTAATTTTCAGCCTTGTGATTCTGACTTCCCTCTCCCTAAAAATTGAGATAGTAAAAAAAAAACAGCTGAGTTCAAAGGCTGAGTAAGAAAAGAAAAAAAAATCTCCATATGTGTGAATGTATGGGTAGGAATATATAGCATATCTGCCCATGTATATGTAACATATTTTCAGAAGCACAGATGTAGAATGTATTTCTTCCCAAAATACCTTCATCACAATGAACTAACGCTGTAGACACAAACTTCAAAGAAAGATTTAGAAAGTAGGCACCTGGAAACTGTTAACATTTCTACATAGCTTTCCTTGGCACTAAGCAAAGCCTGACAACCTGGCAGACTGACAAGGGTGGAGAGCTCAGGAACCCTGTCTCCTTTTTTTTTTTTTTTTTTCTTCCTATCCCATGATCTACTCTGGGTAACTCCTCTGTCCTCTGATGGCAGTGGCTTGGAGACAAGGGGAAAAAGGGGTAGGGAGAAAGAGATTGATGCCAACTGACTGTGTGAAGATAGGGGCCATGAGAAGAGGAAGGAAGACTGAGAAGCAAGTATTCAGTTTATAGGCCAAGATTAGAAGGGCAAGCAGTCAAGTCTTCAGAAATTTGAATTTGCATATAGTAAAGTCTTCAGCATTTTCACAGGTGTTGAGAGTGCCTCCACCAAGGTCTACAACAGCTGTGCTTTCCTACAACTGCAGCTCTCACCCCACGTAGGAGTGCCAGGGCCACAGGCACTGAAACACTGGGATACATGCCCCTAAACGTTCTCTGCAAACTTCCAGACAGCGTGCATCAGGAAACAACTTCAATAAGGTATTAACGGATGTACCAGATTGGGGTTATAAACCTTCTTTGAAATAATGAATTCAGATTAGGAAGGCTAAGACTGCATCTGAGCCTGCAGGAGAGGGAATGGCAGTGGGAGCCTGACTGACTCGGAGGTGAAGGTCCCAGAGAAGGATGCTGGAACTCAAAGGGGAGAAAGAGAGCAGGAAGGGCTAAGTGAAGTACATACTATCTCGGACCCTTTAAGTTAGCAAATAATTTTGAAATATTGACAAACTGTGCATCTTTCTCAGAGAGAATGACAGAAGATGGCAATCTCTTGGTTTGCTTGGTTTCAGCAGGACATTCTGTCATGGCTCTGTACTGTCTAACCACTTTGATGACCTGTACCTCATATTGACTATTTGAGTTTGTGAACTTAATGTTTTATCTCTGGAGGTGAAAGTAATGATTTTAATTATTACCAAATCCAAGTTCAGATCTCTAGTGATTTCACATTCTAGAACTGGCAATCCTTTTTAGTATACTTAATTTAATAATTAATGCTTTTTGACATAGTCCATTCTGTGCATTCGATTTTGTATAGGCAGATGTAGTTAACCTGCCTTTTTAACTTACTTTATTTACTGTTATTCTCTACCCACTTACTACTCTGCAGTAAAATAATATGTTTCAGAAACCTCTTCTTCAACTCACTTCAAATTTTATAGAAAAATTTACTTTGGTCCCAGATACAATTTGCTGCTGAGAGAATAATGCACTTTTAAGAAGGATTAATTTAGACTGACGGTAAACTCAGTTGTAACCTTTTTTAGGGGAATGACTGTTATTGGCATGCTTTGTTAGAGGTCATGAGAAGCTCATGTCCTATTTCTTTTCTAATGACTAAGTGATATGCTCCTTGCAAGCAGTAGAAATATTTTTTCCAGTATAGTGTCTTATCGCTAAAGTAGAGTTTTATTATTTTATCAATGTAAGGTGTGATACAGTGGAACTGAAGCATAAGATTTTGATCTCAGCAGTATAAATTAATAAATGTACTATAGAAAGACATTTATTGTGTTGTGCTTTATTCCCTAAATATGTGTATGGCTTCTCTCCATTTATGAATGCTTTTCACAACAGGATTACCTGTGCATCTTTGCTATTGACAAGAAATATTTCAGCTCTTCTGAGAAAATTCTTAGTATTGTAACAAGTTCTTGAACATCTTCAGGCCCATATGATGCATCATATCACTAAATTTTACATCTAGTTGCAAAATTTGGTTTGAGCTTCCAGATTGTAATACTTGCCAGGTGTGCTCAAATTCAAACGTAAAACTGATTCATTCTTATACAATCAGTTTTTACTGTATAATATGCATGACCAGTAAGCATTTACCATTAGATGTCTGGCATTTAGCATTAGAAGACCTGATGACTAGTTATGTGGAAAACATATCCTATTTAGGTTTAAATTTTACATATTAGGGCCTCCCTAAAAGAAAATCTCATCAGAAGTTAATTGTATAAAAGTATCCACCAAGTGAATGGAGAGAGAAGACACAAGGGAGTCTGCAGATGGGAAGGAGGAAACTGGGACAAAGGGTAAAAATGCAAATGAAGAAGTGGACTAAGACATTTCTAGGAGCAAGACAGGGAGCAAACGAGGAAAGAAGGAGCATAGAGCTATCAGGGCAGGGCTAGTTCTGGCAAGGGATGAGTTTGAGTGTTTTGGATGATGAATTAGTAAGGGCAGTGACTGAAAGGTATCTGGGATCAGGAGGGAAAAATAGAGAAAATAGGGATGGGTAAAGAGGGAAGTATTCAACATGGGTCAGAGAAAATTAAGCGAGCTTAAATGAGTTAGTTTAGGTATTAAAAATAACACTTCTGTGGTAAAAGGCTTCTCAGTAGGAAAAAATACCCTCTGCAGAGCACTCAGTATGCTTTCTCTATTAAGCTGACTGCTTCAGCTCGCTCTGTTCCTCTGTATATTATGTTGTATAGATAGCCTAGAATTCAATGTCTGAAGGAGCATGCTAAGATTGGTTGAGTAAAGAAACTTGAAACTGAGTTGATAGGCTTGTATAGGTCCGGTCTAGTCAAAAAGCAGGACTGAGAAAATGAGCAAAGATGAGAAAGAAATAGAAATGGGAGAAGAACAGATTGGAAGAAGAGAGGAAAGGTCAGGCCTGTGAAGATCATGCAGAAGAGTCTGTTCCCCAGATGGTCAGTGCCTTGGGATGGCCTCCAGGGTTCCTGAACACAGCCATTCTGCTAGCTGTAAATGTTTCTAAAAACCTCCAGCAGATTCTGGACTGGTAGTTCAATTGCTGGTGGTCCAACAGTCACCTGCCCACTTTACTCTGCTACCTCGAGTAGAAAAACTATGTGGTGGATCTAAAAGCTCCCCAAATAGCTGATGTTGGAACACTGATGTGAGTAAAACATCAAATAACGGGGTTTGGTTTTTTGCTCTGCTTTTAAAATCAAACTAGACAACTAAGAAATAATTTGCAGAAATAGCTTAAAAGGACACAACTAAAGTGATGAAAGCAGGGCTTAACATTTGGAAATGACATTGCTCTGGATGCTTCTGCAACTTCAACTCCTTTCCCTTCTAACATACTTGTGAGGTTTTTTCTTGTTTACACTTCAAACGAAGAGCAGGATGGACCTACTCTGGGAATCCATCAATACTGAGTAACAAAAGTATTTTTTTATCTGACTTCTGCCTCACTTGTTGCAAAAGTTGGAAAGCGTACTCTTTAGGTAGGCAAAGGACGGCAGAGGAGAAGGGATCATTTCAGGATAGAAGTAGTTACCACTTGCTCTGAGAAATTGTATTCTAAGCCTGCCGCTGACATCAAGTTTCTATCTTATGCCTGACAGGTGATTAAAGCAGACTTTTCCAAGGCGTGATTGCATGTTCCTCATTTTTTAAGATTCCTAACCTAAGATCCAGATTTGCAGATGTGAAGCTTGTCCTCTTTCTTGGAAAATAGGCTTCAAAGTATGAATTCCTGCATGTGCTCAGAACCTTGAAAATCGGATCTTAAGTGGCTCATCCTGATCCTGAGGAAATAACGGATGCCTTGACCTTAATCTCTCTGTGCTACAGTTGTAGTAGCCAGTAGCATAAAGGCTGTTGTGAAAATAAAATAGTGAACTTTTCAGAAAATCATATGAAGTGTGGAAAGAAGCACCAGCAAAGTAGCTCTTAGAAAATTAATAACTCTGGGAAACTCTGTCTTTAGAGCAGGATGTGAATAGTATGCTGTAGGTAATGCATAGAACCACATGCTGAACAACAAAGAGAAAAGAAAATATTGAATTATTACTTAATTAAGTGGGTACTGTCCCTCAGGAGCCCTGAATAAGGTGGAGATTACGCAGGAAAAAACAGCATGCAGCCAAAGACATAATCATACTGTATATGCAAAAGAGGCTATGTAGAAGTTGCACAGTCAGCTTCTGGAATTGCCTTACATTTGAGTACTCAACCTTGCAACCATTTTAATATTCTTTGATTAGAATTTTGTTTCATAAAAACTCATGTGCACATAAATCTGTGTATATTTCTGCACAAATGTTTATTACACAGATTCTAATTGGGTGATTACATTCTGTTTCTGTAACAAACTAGATTTTTCCTATTCAAGCTTTAGTTTTAGTAGACCCTAGAGGCCTAATCCAGGCTTGGATTTTACTATTCAAGCATGATTATAACAGTCTTTTCACCACAAGTGTTAATACTGTAATAAATTATCTGGGGTTAGTGCTCAATATGTTTTGTACTAAGTTTCTTAATGAAATAAGTCGTTTTTCTTAGTGTTTTTACTGTTAAGGTCTTGTCCTGCAATTGCTGGTAACATTGTGTATACCGGGTGACCTTTCCTGGACATTTTGAAGTCTCTAGTTTATAGGTTATTATTATCCCTCCCTTCTTCCTCAACTTGTACAGATTAAAAAAATGAGCGGTGAGATGTCAAAGTAAACCTACGTTCAGTTCTATTGCCATGTTTGTATGTGGATTCTGCCAAAAAAGTGGTTCCCATGAAGTACAGGATGATTCTAAAAGGCACACTAAAAGCTCAGACAGGATTTGAATATAGATTGGCTTGCAGCAGAAGAGCAGCTGTCTTCAGTTTGAAATAGTGTCAAACAAAGGAAACGGAAAGTCATTTTTCTGTGTGTGCATCTCTGGGGTATTAGTCTGTCTTTTACTTGTCTAAGTGCAGTAGAGAGAGGAAGAGCTTGGTTTGTGCAGGTGATGCAGAAGAAAGTGTGGGCACCACTGTTACAAAAAGTAATTTAGAACTGACAAAAAGAAATATTTAAATTGCTGCTGCTGGAGGAGGACTTAGAGAAAAGGAGCATCCTGTCCTTAGTTTGAAAACATCTCAATCCCATCTTTTGCCAACTAGTCATAACTGCCAGTTATTGCACAGCCTGCCAGAAATGCATGTAGGCTTTCCATCTAAGTCAGTGAAAGGTTAGCAGTCAGTGTTTCCATACATTTTTATTCCCATTATAAGACAATTCCCAACCAGTACATCTTGTAAAAAAGTATAATAGCAGTATAGTGGTTTGATTTTTAGAAACTGATAAAATCCCTTGCAGTGATTTGTGTCCTCTTGACACAAGTTCTGAAGAACCTGGAAAGCTACTCTGTCTAAAATTGTAACAAATTGAATTTTCTATTTTGCAGAGTATTCTGCAAAGTCTAAATTGGCAAGCTTCAAAGTCAGAAAATTGAAATTAAAATTGCAATAAAAAATTAAAAAACATAATTAACATTAAAAAAAATGATATTTTGCTTTAACATAGAAATATGCTTCTGAAACTAGAAGCTCATTCTGAAATTAAATATAAGTGTTTCATTCCCAAAATGAAATTAAGTGTACGCTGCTGTAATAAGTTTCAATATTGACAACGTGCCTTTCTGTGTAGTTTTTCCAAAATCGAAGATACTTTCTGACAGAAAATTATTCTGTCAAAAATTTTCTAATCTCTTCAAGTTGTATCACCCTTTTATCTAAGCCGTAAGAATAAATGTATTTCTTTGATATGGAAATTCATTTCTAACTAAGAATAGGAAGTCTCTTTCTGAGCATATAATGCTTTCATTAAAAGTTATACGAGTTTAGCAGTTGTGCATGTTGATGTACTTGAACACAGTTTTCTCAGTCTTATCAAATTGTATGACAAGATTATAAGATAAAAATATATATGAAGTCCTGTGACAAACGTTCAATTTTCTTGTAAAATGAATGGACTGTAATGAAGTAGAAATATACCGAAAGGAATTTTTTTTTTAAGTTAGAGTTCATTCTGATTTGGAATGAAACTAAAAAAAAAAAAAAAAAAAAGGAAACAGAGAGAGAGAGACATTCTGGATGGCTGAGAGCAGAAGCACCATTCCTTGTTTCAGATTCACAAGACGGAGAATCTGAAAGTGGCGGGCTCCGCCCAGTCTTGGGTTTGTTTGAAAGCATGTACTCCGGGGCTTCTGCATTCCCCAGATCTCCTCCTTGGCTTTTTAGCTAGACTACAGGATAAGTGAGAGCTTTTGAGATGGCTCTTAGTATCTCAGCTCTTGTCTTCTTTTCTGCCTACTACCATGTAAGGCCTGGAAGCTCAAGATATTCAGATGAATAGCTGAAGCTGGCAGGTGGAGTTGGAAAACATGGGCTCACCTGTAAATTGACAGAAATTGAATAATCTCCATGAAAAACAGTTTCAATGAACCAGTATTCTCCTACAGCACAACATACATCATAGAACCTCCAGGGACATCTTCCGTGGCACAGCTGTTTTGGCAAAGCTGTCTGCTGAAGCCCTCTATTACAGTAGGAGAGCTACAACTAGCCAAATGTCTCAGTGCTCCAGCTTTATCTCCTTGGCTCTGTCAGATGTGGCTGGGTAGAAAAAATGGGACCATTTTCAGAATGCATAATACTAACAACCAATGGTGACTGGAAAAGACCTACGGAGAGGCAGGGCAGTGCCGGACGAGTGATTAGCTCAGTGATTGACATGAAAGTTAGGGCTCACTGGGAGGCGTAATTTGAGCTAACCATACACATTGCTGGGTTCTAACTGAGCAGTAAAGACCTGATGTTGTCAAGGATTGTTCAATGACTGCAGCAGGAATTGGAAAAGCAAACAGGGTGTTGGGATGTTTAAACAGACGGATAGAAAATAGTGCTATGTTACACATAGGTCAATTATAACCACTCAGCTGGAATACGACATTCAGTTCTGGTCAAAAAAGATAATTCAGAAAATAGAGTAGGCATATGAAGGGAGGCTGAGTAGAAAGACTTCCCTATAAAGACTTGACATATTATTTTAATTTAGAAAGGATTAGAGAAGAGGTGATAGAAACGTGTAAGTAGATACACGTGGGGAAGATAAAGCATGCTCTCATACTTACCTTTTTTAATGTATAAGAAAAAATGGATAAATGAAAGAAAATAAAGAACAAAAACATACTGTTGTAAAATACAAATTTTGTAAGTACAGACTATGTGTGAATCTCATTTTCACAGGCAGGATAGAATTGAGGCCAAGATCTTAATACAGTTTTTAAATGAATTTGACATTTGCATGCTTCTTTCAACTTTGTATTATATCAAATAAAGATTTTGTAAGCAATATGCCTTTCAGGCTTTACAGTTAAGAATGAACATCCCCAATAGGCATATTATCCCATAACTGTTCATTACTTTCCCCAAGGCATCTTGTCATGCTCTCTGTTTCAGACAGGCTACTGGAATAAACCAGTGTCACAACTTGTTAATAAAAGTACCCTGTCCAGTATTTTGAATTTAATATTTTTAATGACATTAGGCCTGGCTATGTTGAAGCACTTTTCAGACATTGTGACTTAAGCTTCAAGAAACGTACAGGCATTCCTATAAATTCTTGCTGTGCCTCCTATCAAAGAAAACTTTCTACTCTAGCTCATTGTCTATATATCAGTGATACAGATAACAGAATACAGACAAGAAGCAATACAGAAAACAAGAAAAAGGTTTATCAGCTAAAGGAAATATGACTCAATATACAGTACAGTGACTGGCTTGACTATATAGTCCTTCCCACTTATGAATCTTCTACAACTCAAAATTAATTTTGAACTCTTAACAAATGCTCTTAAACGTTTCCTAAACAAAAAGGTCATTTTTAAAAGGTTGTTGGTTTAGCACTTCTTTTTCTTTAAAATTAGGCTGGGAAAATAAAAATATTATTCACCTGAAACATCAAGGCAACCAAAACATTCAAAAACATCATCAAGCCTTTAAGATACTTATGATTAATTAGCCAATCTATTAATGAGAAGACTGAGGAGCAGTCCCAAATATTTGAAGTGTGCTTAATTAATAGTTTTTATGATCCCTTCATTTTTTCGCTGTTGTTTGCCATTTCAGGCTGTGAAATCAAAGATTTACAAGCTTGCTACACCTTGCACATTGAATTCTGCAGTTGCTCATGTGGACTGCTACACAAGAGCATAAACTGCTGAGGTCTGGGGCCCTTCACAGCAATAATCTCTCCTGTTACATGTCTGTACTCAGGAAAATAAGGCGTATACCTTGTTCGTGCTTCAATACTAGATATAGTAAATAAAATAGGGAATGAAATCCTGCCTTCCTGAAATCATTTGAATGACAGTTTTGTTGGTCACTTCAGTTGGGTGATCAAGATCAGAACAGAGGTACTCTAATCTATTAGACTCTTGTCTCTAATGATAGACAACTGTAAAAGGATATAAAGTCAGAATAAGCCTGTCATAACATTTCTCCAGAATATTAGCAGCCACTGAGTTTGAGGTGTTAGTTTCATATTTACTGGCTCTGATAGTTCTTTCTCCTTTAACTTGTCCGGTCTCCCCTTATATTCAACTAAATTTTTATCATCCACATACTCCTGAAGAAGTATTCCCACAACATCTCCCTTGGCTTGTGTCCTGGTTTTGGCTGGGATGGAGTTGGTTTTCTTCCTGGTAGCCGGTATGGGGCTGTGTTTTGGGTTTAGGTTGAGAACAATGTCGATGATACACTGATGTTTTGGTTCTTGTTAAGTAGTGCTAAGTACTTGCTAAGTGGTGCTCACACTGGTCAAGGACCTTTCAGCTTCCCATGCTCTGCCAGGGGCACGGGAGGCTGGGAGGGGGCACAGCCGGGGCAGCTGACTCAGACTGGGCGGGGGCTATTCCATACCACGTGACGTCATGCTCAGTATATAAGCAGGGGAGTTGGCCGGGGAGGGGTTCGATCGCTGCTTGGGGGACGTGCTGGGCATCGGTCGGCGGGTGGTGAGCAATTGTACAGTGTACCGCTTGCTTTGTATTACTACTGTTCTATTTTTTTTTTTTATTTTACTTTAGTTATTAAACTGTTTTTATCTCAACCCATGAGTTTTCCCCTTTTGCCCTTCCGATCCTCTCCCCCATCCCGCCGGTGGGGGGGTGAGCGAGTGGCTGCGTGGTGCTTAGTTGCTGGCTGGGGTTAAACCACGACAGCTTGTTACCTCCTAGGTTTCATTTGATACGCCCTAGTTCTTGTATTTCAAAAGATGGTGAATGACATAATGCTTTCCACTATAGTGCAACATAAAGCAAATTAAACATCTCACTCTCGCTTTTCTCTGATAGGAACAGACCAATGTGTAGTTCTGAAAGGAAAGATAAAAGCCCTGCTGAGTCTTAAGCTGGAATTGTCACTGCAATAGAGAATTTTGCCCTATTATTGATGATATGACAGGGCCCTGTAAATTCCTTTTATTAAAAAGGTCCTAAAGCTTCCAAAGGACTTGTTTAATTATAATGCAGAGCTTTTCTTTAGGGAGGAAGGATAAAATTGAAAGTACAGTTATTGAATTGCACTGAGCATGGGCAGGAGTTCTGCTGCACCCAGGCCCTTAGCATTTGTTACTGGTTTGCTGTGGGTAGCTCCTCTGTCAACAGACTTGTTCTTGCCGATTGCTTACCTGGAGGTCCCTAATTTTCCTTAAGTTTTCCAAAGGCCAAAGAGGCAGATAATGATCTCTCTAGCATTTCGCATGGGTGTCCAAGAGAATAAATTTAAATGTTGAAACACTTAGGATCAACACCTTTAATATCAGGGACGTCATATTCAGTTGATACCTTGCGCTAGCATAAGCAGATCGCCACCTCTGGGACCATGGCAGAAGATGGTAGGACAGTGGAGAAGGGAAAGAACAGTCTTGGGACAAAATTAAACAGCAGTGCAAGTTCTCCACTGTGTGAGAAATTGCTAAAGGTGCTATGCCATAAGATTATGGCAGACAGATATGAACTGGATACAGATATTCACCCACGCAGAATTTACAAGATGATGTGGGGTTTAGGACTTGAATGTTGTCTCTCAAAATTCAATGGGAGTCCTTCCACTGACTTTAATGAAAATTAAATTAGGCTACTCTTCAGCAAGGTGGTTAAGAACAGGCCTAGTTTTCAGGCACATGAGTAATTGACTTCAGAGGGACCTGGTACATGTGTAAGTACCTTAGTGAACTGAGACTATATTGAATGATAGGCTGTCTGTTAGGACTACCTAGGATGTGAAGACCATAAAATCTAATGGAAATGGCAATAAGAAAGTAGCAGACTTTAGTCTCATTAAATTTTTTGCTAAACATGCTGCATTTGATTTCTGCATTTCCATGCAGGAAAATCTTCCTTAAAACTCTGTCTTCTAGTGTTCAAATGTGCTGTGAAATGATTAATATTATTTTGACAGAATTAAATATGCTCTTAAAGGTCCAAAAGGAAGCAGGTTTCAAAACCAAAACATTTACAAATGATACAGAATCCAGTCCTTGCTACACCAAAAAGGTAAATGCTGGGTTTTGTGTCAGGTTAGTTTGAACTGGTAAGAAATGTCAGAAAAGATATGCTTTGTAAAAAGTTAGCTCAAGGGCGTAGGGTGTTGTTCAGTGCTTGTTTTTATGCTGTCTGCACTCATTTCTGTTGTGACTAAACAATGCAATACAGTATCTGTAATTATTCAAACAGGCACATTTGCAGTTCTAATTCATTCTTTCACATGCAAAACTATTATTTAAAAAAAGGGGAAGGGCTTTAAATTAAAAATTCTACTTAATATGATAGAGCAGTTTATAATTTTCAAAAAAATTAAAGGTTTTTCTTTTGATTTTGCTGATCTTAAGTTGATTTAAAAGTATCAGCCAACTAGTAGCAACTAAATTTATGACAGTAAGGGTGATTCTGTTATTCTGTCCTTTATTTTTTTTTTATTGGAAATACTTATATGCTAGTCGATTTAAAATGTTGGGACAAGAGGTCTTTCTCTTACCCTGTTCAACTGTTAGTGGCCAGAGCTTTTAAACATTTCATCATAGCTGGGAAGCCTTCAGCTAACAGAAGACAACAACTTCTATTCCATCTCTTTTTCTGTCTGTCAGGGCGTGCTGGTGTATTAGTTTGAATGCTCTGGTTGCGCTTGTACCTGATCCTGTATTACAGCAGCTCTGAAGCTGCTCTAAAATGCATAATATCGTAGTGTTTATTACAGAAAATCAAATGCTAGAAGCTTAATAGTTTCTAGTTTTACAACAGTGTAATTTTATGCAGTGACAGCACCATAAAACTTGAAGAACACAGCAGTGATGCAAGCCCTCCTCATAAATAAGTTTGTAAGAAATAGTTGCTGAGTAATGGGGGGTTCATCCGTCGTTTATTCAGTTTAAAGTAAAAATCTCTATTTATCTTTCATAGGCAGTTATTAACTGTAGGTGATGTCAATTTCTGAGAGTTATTTTACAAAGAGCCTGGAATTAACATGTTTATTGTTAGGTCCTGTTTAATAACAGTTTTATATTGTTTACTAACCATCTGGGCATCTGATTAGACACTATAACAATCATTTGGTATGAGCTTCTTTACTTGTGCTAACTGCGAGTTATAAAAGATAATGACTTGGAAGTGAAAATATACAGCTCACATGGGTAGCACAAGCAATTGTTTTAGCTAGCCATGCCATTCTTTGTATTCTGATGCTTCGTGTTCAGAAGAGGAATAAACCCTCAAAGTCTTGTACTCTACAAAGGACCTGATGTACGTTGTGTCAGGGTTTGCTCAGCTTTGTACGCTCTGCATGACCAAATCTGCAAGAGCAAAACAAAGATGAAAGCTTTTTTCTCCTGAGCATTTTGTGTTCATAGAGACTAATAGCCAATTAAGAAAAAAGGAAATATTTGATAGCTAAAATCCAGTAATATTATCTGTCCCAAGTCAATTTGACATTTAATATGTTTTTCCTCTTCAGCAATTTTACTACAAGGGGCAATTTAAGCATTTAAAGAGAGGGACTGAACTGTTTCCATCTTGCATAGTTGTTTTTTTCTACATAGATGGTGTTTTATCATTACAGCAGTGACATTTATTTACGTACATAGATGCTTCATAAAGAAGATTCATTTGTATAGTAAGAACTTTATTAAGACTGATAATGACCTCCTGAAGAATTATTATTATTTAAATTAATTTAAGACTATCGGATTCTTCTTTCCAGTATTATGAGTAAAACATAGAGGAAAGTAGTTACACCTAGATTAATGCAGGATTATTGAATAGCTTTGTAAATTTAATAAGAATATGTAAGCTGTCAGAACCGTATCTAAGTTGTCAGCAACAATAATGATGTAGACTCATGAACAATCAATAACTACTGAAAGTTTTGAGTTTTAGTTAAATAGTTTCTCTGAATCATTGCAAATCCTGGTGTGGCCGGTAGTCATAGTAAGTATTTTTTTGATTGACCAGTGTGCTGAAAGGGAAAAATAAATGTCAGTAATTGATGATTTTTTGTAACGGTTAAATAGTTACTTTAAAAAAAATTAACATTGCAGCAATAGTCTAAAGTGTTACATATAAATATAAGTCACTTTTCAAAGCAAGAGCAGCAAATAGTAACCATTGAGTTAGAATTAATAGCTGTAGTTGGTGACAACCAAAAACCTGCTCATTTTGAAGTCCATAAGTCTGCAGGCATTTTCACTTTATCTGGTATTACTGTTTCATTCCATCTTTTATAGCTAATGACTGGCAAAGAGAAGCCATCTTTTTACTGAGTCCCTCTCCCTTTCAACTGGTAAATACAAAACTGAGCTGAGCTATTTATCGTGTACTTTTGCCAGTTGAAACAGTGAATGTACCTATTTAAGTACCTCCATATAACATGTCAGTGGCATTTAAGGCATTCATTAGGTCGTGATAAATAACTGGGTTTATCTGTTAGGTATGGAAAATCACTGCTTTTTAAATCTTTTTTATAGCTTACCAAAAATTCGTTTGTCACATGAAGTCTTCCTTTGGTTGAGTGATAATCCAGAGAAGACCATAACATGGCTTTTTTTTGTTAGCAGATTTTTTTGTTTGTTTCAAAAAGCAATTACAACTTATCACAGTGAAAAAAATTAGAATCACTAACGGAATAAAAATACCAGCAGACACAAAATACGTAGACCCTGACCTCAAGTATTCTGGAAGCAAGGAGGGTATACGAGAGGAAGGGTTACTACACACTGCTCCTGTTCTTAGACTGTTCTCTCGCATCAGCCACAGGCCACTGTCCAAACAGGGATAACAAAATAGGCAGACCTTGGTCTAGGTATAGTATAATTGCATCTAGTTATAGTATAATTGCATCTAGTTGTGCCTTCTTTAATATGGGCCTGAAGAAAACGGCAGGGAAATTATCGGAAAGGTCACTGGGGAAAAAGAAAATGACACCTTCTCCTCTTAATGCTCTACAGAGGTCATCATAATCTTTGGCAGAAATTTGTTTTACAGGTGAGGGCCTCTAAACAGGAGACTTTCTTGAAATGCCTCCCTGAAATATCTATCATCTCCGTTAGCTTTTGTGGATTCTGCAAATATTCTTCAGCTCCTACCCCTCATTAGACTATAATTACTAAGTTAGAGATTACAAAAATTAAAAGGTATCTTTTGCCCTGTGCATAGGTTGAAATATCTCTGTTACTGTTTAGTTATGGACCTAGAATTCCTCAGTCATCTTTCTTCCATACAGACAAGGATGTGACATACCCTGTTCTAGTATTCAGCATTCTCAGTCATCACTAAAATGTTCCCTACCTTAAATTACTTTCCTAGTCCTGTCTCTCCTCAGGCTTTCTTACACAGTCAAAATGGTTTTTAATTGGTTAAAATCCTCTTGGCTTCTGTGGTTCACATTGCAAAAAACGTAGCTTATGGAGTTCCCCGGTTTAGTAGTTCAGGTCTGGTTTACAAAAGCACCTCTGCTGTTTCCCATTACAGACTGAAAAAGAAAATGTACTCAGCTAAATCTCTGTAAATATAATGATTAAGTAATTCATATATATAATCCACGAGTTGGAAATGCTGGCTTCAGTCCTGCAAATACAGATGTCTTTTCAGATGCATGCCTTTTGTTTGTTTTGCTTCAATGATTGCGTTCCTGTTGCAAAATATTTCTTCATCCTGGGACAGTGAAAAAGACTCAGTGCTTCTGTCTAATTTTCTATCCAGTATAAATGATTTTGAGCATCTTCTTTTGATTCCATCACTTGTGCTTATTAATGCCAAGTTATGAGACTAGAGCCTGGCAACAAGACATTTGCAACCTCCCTGTCTTTGCCACCCATGACAAAGGGATTTGCAGGTTCCCTTCTAAATCACTTCTTTTGATAAAGTGGGATTGACAAATATTTTGTTTCTCTTTGGATTTTGAAGGACAGATCCTCATGCATATTCAGCGTTACTTGATGGCTTTGTGAGATACAGAATGGCCATGGTACTGTTTCTTCCCATACTAAGGAAAATCCTTGCCACAGGAGCAATGGAGAGAACACATTCAGTTCTGCGCTAGAGGACTCTTGCAGGTCCTGGTTAGCATGTCTCAAGGAAAGGAAAGAGTGTTAATAGGGCCAGAGATATAACAGTTAAGTCCTCTGCAGTTTTTGAGGGCCTGCTGATAGTGAGTAGCTGTCGTGGTTTAACCCCAGCCAGCAGCTAAGCACCACGCAGCCGCTCGCTCACTCCCCCCACCCCAGTGGGATGGGGAAGAGAATTGGGAGGGTTACAGTCAGAAAACTCATGGATTGAGATAAGAACAGTTTAATAATTGAAGTAAAATGAAATAGAATAGTAGTAATAATAATAATAATATAATAATAATACAATAATAATATACAGAGCAAGGGATACACTATACAATTGGCTCACCACCCGCCGACCGATGCCTAGCACGTCCCCGAGCAGCGATCGCTGCCCCCCCCCGGCCAACTCCCCCAGTTTATATACTGAGCATGATGTCATACGGTATGGAATAGCCCTTTGGCTGATCTGGGTCAGCTGTCCTGGCTGTGCCCCCTCCCAGCTTCTTGTGCACCTGGCAGAGCATGGGAAGCTGAAAAAGTCCTTGACTAGTGTAAACTCTACTCAGCAAGAACCAAAACATCAGTGTGTTATCAACATTATTCTCATCCTAAATCCAAAACACAGCACTCTACTAGCTACTAAGAAGAAAATTAACTCTATCCCAGCTGAAACCAGGACAGTATCCACCCCTTATTCCATACCATATACATCATGCCCAGGTCTTACACTTTCCAATACATTCCAATTAATCACTACCACTTTTCCAGTCTTTTGATATAGATATATATATATATACACACACACACATACACACATGGATATAATTTCCTTAGTCTATAGGCTACCTCTCTAAAATGTTGAGTTCATTTAGTCCATGACTTTGGGTTTCATCTGTCCTAATAGTTCTTCAGGGCAGGAAAGATGGTGTGTGGTGTTGGATTGTAGCATGCTGAAGCCAGTTCTGGTTCCATCACTGCTGCACTTTGCTCGGTTTCCTCAAAGTTCATTCTTCATTAATTTGGGCAATTCTTACTGTATACTGTTGATATGGCACATAGTAATCACAGAAGTGATGACATCCAGTATTATATAGCAACTAACATTGTACAATTCAGTTCATTGGCTATTTTCACCCAGAATCAAATCCCCTTGAGGTACACATCGGACTTCCCCATCCTCTCGCATCACCCACCAAGTGCACCCAGGTCCTTGAGCAAAAGCAATCCCACGGATGCGTTTACCTCTGCCTGAGGCAGGAGTAACCCAGACTGTCTTCCCCGTTATATTTTTTAGGTGCACTACAAGGACTTTATCCCCTTCTACAGTACGTAAAAGTCTTGACTGGGCAGGGCCAGCTCGATTGGCAGATCCCCTAGTGTTGACTAACCAGGTGGCCTTTGCTAAATGTGTGTCCCAGTGTTTGAATGTCCCACCACCCATTGCTTTTAGTGTAGTCTTTAACAGTCCATTGTATCGTTCAATTTTTCCGGAGGCTGGTGCGTGATAGGGGATGTGATATACCCACTCAATGCCATGCTCTTTGGCCCAGGTGTCTACGAGGCTGTTTCGGAAATGAGTCCCATTGTCTGACTCAATTCTTTCTGGAGTACCATGTCGCCATAGGACTTGCTTTTCAAGGCCCAGGATAGTGTTCCGGGCAGTGGCGTGGGACACAGGATATGTTTCCAGCCATCCGGTAGTTGCTTCCACCATTGTAAGCACATGGCGCTTGCCTTGGCGGGTTTGTGGGAGTGTGATATAATCAATCTGCCAGGCCTCCCCATATTTATATTTCGGCCATCATCCTCCATACCAGAGAGGCTTGAACCGCTTGGCTTGCTTGATTGCAGCGCATGTTTCACATTCATGGATAACCTGTGCAATAGTGTCCATGGTCAAATCCACCCCTCGATCATGAGCCCATCTATATGTTTCATCTCTTCCTTGATGGCCTGAGGTGTCATGGGCCCACCGAGCTAGAAATAATTCACCCTTATGTTGCCAGTCCAGATCTACTTGAGCCACTTCAATCTTAGCAGCCTGATCCACCTGCTGGTTGTTTTGATGTTCTTCAGTGGCCCGACTCTTGGGTACATGAGTGTCTACGTGACGTACTTTTACAACAAGGTTCTCTATCCGGGCAGCAATATCTTGCCACAATGCGGCAGCCCAGATGGGTTTGCCTCTGCACTGCCAGTTGCTCTGCTTCCATTGCTGTAACCACCCCCACAGAGCATTTGCCACCATCCATGAGTCAGTATAGAGATAGAGCATTGGCCACTTTTCTCGTTCAGCAATATCTAAAGCCAGCTGGATGGCTTTCACCTCTGCAAACTGACTCGATTCACCTTCTCCTTCAGCAGTTTCTGCAACTTGTCGTACAGGACTCCATACAGCAGCTTTCCACCTCCGATGCTTCCCCACAAGACGACAGGACCCATCAGTGAACAGAGCATATTGCCTCTCATTTTCTGGTAGTTTATTATACAGTGGGGCCTCCTCAGCACGTGTCACCTCCTCCTCTGGTGATATTCCGAAATCTTTGCCTTCTGGCCAGTCCATGATCACTTCCAAGATTCCTGGGCGACTGGGGTTTCCTATTCGAGCCCGTTGTGTGATGAGTGCAACCCACTTACTCCATGTAGCGTCAGTTGCATCATGTGTAGAGGGGACCCTCCCTTTGAACATCCAGCCCAGCACTGGCAGTCGGGGTGCCAGGAGGAGCTGCTCTTCAGTACCAACCACTTCCGAAGCAGCTCGAACCCCTTCATATGCTGCCAATATCTCTTTCTCCGTTGGAGTATAGCCAGCCTCAGATCCTCTGTATCCTCGACTCCAAAACCCTAGGGGTCGACCTCTAGTCTCCCCCGGTGCTTTCTGCCACGGGCTCCAGGTAGGGCCATTCTCCCCGGCTGCAGTGTAAAGCACATTCTTTACATCTTGCCCTGCCCGGACTGGCCCAAGGGCAACTGCATGAACTATCTCCTGTTTAATTTGTTCAAAGGCTTGTCGTTGCTCAGGGCCCCACTTGAAATCGTTCTTCTTCCGGGTCACTTGATAGAGAGGGCTTACGATGAGACTGTAATTTGGAATATGCATTCTCCAAAAACCCACAACACCCAAGAAAGCCTGTGCTTCCTTTTTGCTAGTTGGTGGAGACATGGCTGTTATTTTGTTGATCACATCCATTGGGATCTGACGACGTCCATCTTGCCATTTTATTCCTAAAAACTGGATCTCCTGTGCAGGTCCCTTGACCTTACTTTGTTTTATAGCAAAGCCGGCTTCCAGAAGGATTTGGACTATTTTCTTCCCTTTCTCAAAAACTTCTTCTGCTGTGTTGCCCCACACGATGATGTCATCAATGTATTGCAGGTGTTCCGGAGCCCCACCCTGTTCCAGTGTAGTCTGGATCAGTCCCTGGCAAATGGTGGGGCTGTGTTTCCACCCCTGGGGCAGTCGGTTCCAGGTGTACTGCACACCCCTCCAAGTGAAAGCAAACTGTGGCCTGCACTCTGCTGCCAAAGGGACAGAGAAAAACGCATTAGCGATATCAATTGTGGCATACCACTTGGCTGCCTTTGACTCCAACTCATATTGAAGTTCTAGCATGTCCGGCACGGCAGCACTCAGCGGCGGCGTGACTTCGTTCAGGCCCCGATAGTCTACTGTTAGTCTCCACTCTCCATTAGACTTTCGCACTGGCCATATGGGACTGTTAAAAGGTGAGGGAGTCTTGCTTATCACTCCTTGGCTCTCCAGTCGACGAATCAGCTTATGGATGGGAATTAGGGCATCTCTGTTGGTGCGATATTGCCGCCGGTGCACTGTTGTGGTAGCGATTGGTACCTGTTGTTCTTTGACCCTCAGCAACCCCACAATAGAAGGGTCCTTCAAGAGACCAGGGAGGGTAGACAGCTGTTTAATTTCCTCTGTCTCCAAGGCAGCTATGCCAAAAGCCCACCGGTACCCTTTTGGGTCCTTGAAATACCCTCTCCTGAGGTAGTCTATGCCAAGGATGCACGGAGCCTCCGGGCCAGTCACAATGGGGTGTTTCTGCCACTCCTTCCCGGTTAAGCTTACTTCGGCCTCCAATACAGTCAGCTCTTGGGATCCCCCTGTCACTCCAGAAATACAGATGGGTTCTGCTCCTTCATAGCTTGATGGCATTAAGGTACACTGTGCACCGGTGTCTACTAAAGCCTTATATTCCTGTGGGTGTGATGTGCCAGGCCATCGAATCCACACAGTCCAGTACACCCGGTTGTCCCTCTCCTCCACCTGGCTGGAGGCAGGGCCCCTCTAGTCCTGGTTATAGCATTCGTTATTCACTTCTTGTACATGCGAATCAAAAATCCCTTTACTAAGATCGGAAGCAAAATCAGCCCTTCTACTTTGTCTGGGGAACTGCTCATTGGAAACTGGAGCTGCAACTTTCCTGGAAGAACCACCTTTTTTTCCTTGCAACTCACGTACTCGTGCCTCTAGGGTCGAGGTAGATTTTCCATCCCACTTCCTCATGTCCTCTCCGTGGTCACGCAGATAAAACCACAGGGTGGCCCGTGGTGTGTATCCACTATATCTTCTCTCTTGAAGAGAGGGACGCTTACTCCTAATGGCTGAGATACTGGTCTGTACAGGTGAGGAGTAGGACATGTCCTCTTTGAACCGCTGGAAATCCTGGGATAACTTCTCCACAGCCGAGATGCAGGCCCGTAGGGAGGAAGAGAGACTTTCTTCGTGTTGTCGGAGCTGGCCAGCCAATTCATCCACCGTTGGTCCCTCTTCATCTTTCCAGGTCATTATTGCCAATGAGTTTGCGTACGATGATGGTGCGCTCCGTACAAACTTCCGCCACATGGGTCGTGTGCACTGGACTTCATCTGGATCTTTGGATAACTGCTCATTGTTCAGGTCATTATGAATCACCTCCAGCACGGCTAATTCCCTCAGGTACTGGATACCTCTCTCCATGGCGGTCCACTTGCCTGGGTGACATATAACATCTTCCTTGAAGGGATACCTTTCCTTCACACCTGACAGGAGTCGCCTCCAGAGGCTGAGGGCTTTTACCCCTTTTCCAATCACTTTGTCAATGCCTCCTTCCCTAGAAAGAGATCCCAGCTGCTTGGCTTCCCTACCCTCTAATTCCAGGCTACTAGCCCCATTATCCCAGCATCGGAGCAGCCAGGTGATGATGGGCTCGCCTGGACAACAACTGAAATCTTTTCGCATATCTCGCAGCTCACTCAGGGATAGGGATCGGGTGGTTACTGTCTCGTTTATGGGTTCTGCCTCTTCCTCCTCCTGTTCTCTTGATGACACTGGCTCATCATCAGCTCTTACTAAACGAGTTGATTTTCTTGTGTATTTTTTCTTCTGTATAGGGGCAACTGATACTGGCACGGGTTGGTTCTCTGGATCAGCCGCAGTGCCTGTCGTGGGGGCTGGCGCAACCACAGTGACTGTCGCGGGGGGCTGAGGGGCTGGCGCAGGGGCTGGCACAGCCACAGCATCTGTCATTTTGTCGTCAGATCCAGAGACCTTCCCTTCCCCTTGTGGGTTCTGAATAGTGTTGAATAGGGCTCGGTAAGCATGGGCCAGGCCCCAGCACGTTGCAGTGATTTGTGTCTCTCTGGAGTTGCCAGGGTGACAACATACTTTTTCCAAATACTTTACTAGATTTTCAGGATTCTGCACTTGTTCAGGAGTGAAGTTCCAAAACATTGGAGGTGCCCACTGTCCCAGGTACTTGCCCATGCTCTCCCACACACCCTGCCACTCATAACTATCCAGCCTTGGAGCAGATATCTGGATGATATTCTTAAGGTGCTTATTAACTTTAGACAAAACTGAAACAATATTCCCAAGAACTATCAATAGATATATCTTAACTACCCAAGGATGCTCAAGATACTGAAAAGTTGTTGCAATGAAGGACAAAACATCATAGAAGAAAACAACAAAGGTGCCATTCTGTATTTCCTCCATAAAGAAGCTCTCAGAGGAAGAGGTATAATTGCCAAGTGTCTCTATGAGGTGGTACCCGAAGTACAGTAATGGCTTCACTACAGAACCCAAATACCAGATAGCGCTCAAGGTCAGTGTTTTAATAACAAATCTCCCAGGCAAAACATCACTGATCACTGCAGAGCACAGCAAACTGCAAAACCCAACACCAATTTTTAACACGTACTGCAAAAACAAGAGCATGGTGCAAATCAGGTAGACTAGTACCGCGAACAGATGAATCAATATTATGATGAGCAACTGTTAACACATACAAATTCCTTACCACGCTCTGGTTAATCTATTATCTCAAACCCTTCGAGCCCCACATTGGGCGCCAAAAAGGACTGTCGTGGTTTAACCCCAGCCAGCAGCTAAGCACCACGCAGCCGCTCGCTCACTCCCCCCACCCCAGTGGGATGGGGAAGAGAATTGGGAGGGTTACAGTCAGAAAACTCGTGGATTGAGATAAGAACAGTTTAATAATTGAAGTAAAATGAAATAGAATAGTAGTAATAATAATAATAATATAATAATAATACAATAATAATATACAGAGCAAGGGATACACTATACAATTGGCTCACCACCCGCCGACCGATGCCTAGCACGTCCCCGAGCAGCGATCGCTGCCCCCCCCGGCCAACTCCCCCAGTTTATATACTGAGCATGATGTCATACGGTATGGAATAGCCCTTTGGCTGATCTGGGTCAGCTGTCCTGGCTGTGCCCCCTCCCAGCTTCTTGTGCACCTGGCAGAGCATGGGAAGCTGAAAAAGTCCTTGACTAGTGTAAACTCTACTCAGCAAGAACCAAAACATCAGTGTGTTATCAACATTATTCTCATCCTAAATCCAAAACACAGCACTCTACTAGCTACTAAGAAGAAAATTAACTCTATCCCAGCTGAAACCAGGACAGTAGCGCAAGCCCTACCTGAAAAAAATTCCTCTCTTCTACCCAGGTTTATATACAGGTTAACCACAGCTTTATGCCAAGCCCCACGCCCTCAGAGGATGGTGATATTTTACATGCAGACTTGCTTTCGTTTCCTCTGGGGTGCTGAACATTTTGCTCTAATTAGGGAACAGAAGCTCAACTCAAAACAGCAAAAGACTTTTTATTTATATATGGTTTTATATTTGTTTTGTCAGTATTTGATCAAAACTTAAATTCTCAGTCATGCATGAGTATCCTATTGTACCAGGTAGTATATAAACACGGCATGAAAATGTTGCCCTTGCTTAAAGAGGTTATAAGACAAGAGACGGCAGGTTGCTGTAGACAGATGGGGAAGTGGGTTGAAACAATGAGACAGAGCTGCTCAGCTGAAGAGGCAGCATTACCAGCCTACCAGCAACTTAATCACTGTCAGGCAGCGGAAAGTTTCAAGGAGGGTTTTAAAGGAGGTTAAAGAGAAGTCCTGTGGATGCTTACAGGGAACTCCTATTAGACATTAGAGGCAACTTTGAAGACTTTGTATGTTTGAAAATACAGCTAGTAGCCATGCAAGTGTTATAATTTGATCAAGGACGGAAACTGTGACAAATGAAAAAAATACATAGGAAAGGAATAGTCTATATAGTGCTTTGAAAATTGAATGAAGACAAGTCAATTAAAGTTTATGCTTAAATGGGCTGCATAGTGGTGGCATGATCAATGCGGTGCCCTGGGAAAGTGATCCTTGCAAAAACAGTAAATATTTGAAGGATGCCATTGGTTTTGTTAAAGCAAGACTTCAGTGCCTTGCTGGATAGCTCTTTATTGTTGTGAAAAGGGTATCTGCTAAATCTTATGTAAAATGTAGGAAAAAATCTGCATACAATTTTTTTTTACAAGTGCAGTTCAAATAATTGTTCTTATTTCTATTTTCTTTTAAATCAAACATCAGTTATTTTCCTGTGTTACTTAAAAACATCAAATTAATGTATTTAGGTTTTTCCCTCAGATTTGTACTCCATTATGACTAAGGCTATAACAGAGACTTTCTTGTCATTCAGCTGTTCCTACAAGATCAGCATGAATCCCTTCATAGAGCTATGTTCCACATACTTTATAGGAGAAGTAGTTTTCTGGCATACCACTTTCCATTGAGGCATGACTCTCTGATTGAGGTAAACAATTTATATTGAATTTAACAAATTGTTTTGACTAAAAGGATTTGAAAAAGTGAAAAAATAAAAATAAAAACCTCTCCAGATCTCTAGGAAAAACATATTCCCTTTTCTCATCTCAAAATACTTTTTTTCTGAAGTTAGTCTTTATTTCTCAAGTATTTAACAAAAAAAGTGAGTTTCAGATTAAATGAAATGAAATATTTTCTTGACCTGAAGCACCTTTGCTATATATATATATTTTTTAATTCTAACAATTTTTTGGCCTAGTTTGTTCATCAGGTCTAATAGTGAGGCCTTTTTTTATTTTCAAAATTTGTTATAAAATAGAGTATTGATCTGTCAAACATTATAGTGTCATGGTGGCTCAAATGTACCTTGCATGCAAAATTGCTATGTATATTGTCTAGATTCCTACTGTATCAAATATCTTTGGATACTACACATTAGGGTAGATGAATATAATAGTTCTCTAATTTTCATATGCTCCTTTAGCTTAAGCTTTATGTACATACTGCATTTTGGGTGACCTAGAAGTTGTATAAAGCAATGAATATCACTTGTATATCAACTATTTATTTTTATCTCCTTGTCTGTCTGTCATGAGAACTCTCTTGCTACCCCCAACAATAAGAGTGCTTCATAGTTTTTAATCTTTAATTCACCACCACATGGGATATATATTAGCCAAAACTGTCAATGGAAAAAGTGTATATTTATTACAGGACTACCTTTGTAAGCATGAAATGTATTTAAGAAAATCTGGCAAGGATCCACAAATCTATTTTTATAGAACTAAGGGATTTTGTAAATGGTATGAAAAAATGTAAGCAGCGTAGGCTTGAGTACTATTTCTCATGTGTATTCCACACACTACTAATAACTATGCAAAAAATGTTTCACTCATGATGCAAGTCCACCTCACAGCTCTACAACAAGAAAATAAGCACTGCTCTCTTTCTTTGTTTTTAAAGCATCCACGTTAATTCCAAATTATTCTCTTGTGCCGAATACTGAATTGCTGCAAAAGCTCTTTGGAATAGCAGTGTCACCCTCTTTGCTATTTTCTGCTATCTGTGAAGATGATTCTGCGTCTTCTAAGCAGTGCATATGTGTAGAGCTGATGTAGTGGGAATAAGGAATGCCATGTCTGATTCATTAGTTGCAATTACTTATCATTATTCATTATTTATTTTGATTTATAATGGATAAAAAGAACCTACCCAGGGCCATTTTAGCATGAATGATAAATGGAGTCTCATAAAACGATTAAACTGGCAACTACTGCTTGTCTCTTAAGTGGACAATAATTAATGTAAGATTGAGAAAATTCCAACCAATGCTTGCCTCAGTCTTTTTTTTTGCAACTCTAATTACAAAATCTGGCCTATCTTCCCCAAAGCTAGGAAACCTCCAGAAAATTTTCAGCAAGTGATGAAGAAACAAATTAAGGCCTCATGTAAAATCAGGCATTTTTCTCATCACAGTCAACAAAATTTGTTCTTCAATGTCAGCACTCAATTCCGTCAAGAGTCTGCAGGGGACTAAAAACCTGTCATGGAAAGGTTTGAGTGAAAAACACTTTTGTTCTTGCTGAGGGTATCTGTCAGAAGATCTAGAACCTCTTCTACGAGCTGGAAACGGTCTTTCCTGATACTCATGTAGTACAGCTACACTTTGAATAACTAAAATTCCCCACCAAAAACAGGAAAGGACATCAGCTGTTAGGATGTCAGGACCTTGGTAAATATAATAATATTGTATACCAATTAATTAAATGTTTTCTAAAGCAGTTATATTAAAAAGTACCATATATATACATGTATATACTACTATTTTTCAACAACCTTGTAACAGAATTATACTGGAAAGGGAAAGTATGTCCATAGTTCACATACTTTCACTGATTCTATTGCTGTTGAGCATTTAGGTGGTACAGTATTTCAATTTCTATCTGCCCAGTAATGCTGTTAACTTTGCTGTCCTTTGTAAAAGGAAATCCTGGTGCCTAGGAAATCCTTGTGAATATAAACATAAGCAAACATAATTGGGCTTGTGGTCACCAAGAAAGCAATTCTAAATATCTTCAATTCAAAGATAAAAATTTTAATTTACCTATCATTATGCAAGTATTCTTTCTCTCTTAGGAGCAAGAAGACTTTCTTGAAAAGCGCTGCCTGCCTGCCCTGTAGCAAGCATATCCTTATTATATGTTTAAAGGAAATTAGCTGTCTATTGTTGGTTGCAGTGATTTGTGAGTGTAGCAGTTCTCTGTATTGTGACTCTCAGTACATATAAATGTGAAGCAGGATTTATTCTTGGCAGACAGTCTCCAATGAAGCCAGGCCTCAGTATTTTGTGAAAACTTAAGAGCTGGACGCCTTCATGTCTGTGCCTTGAAGAGAAATTAAATTTAGTGAGCAGCCACATGTGGGACTTTCTTTTAGTAAGATGAAGTCAGTATAGTTGTAGGTAACAGGAGTATGGGTATTTTTGGTCAGTAAATCTCGGACGGGACAACATATTCCCTGGTGCCTCCCTGAGTCTTTCTGTTGCCCAATGTGGTCTTTGAATGAGAACAGTACGGCACCCCTCAGCTTGTGGGAACACCACGCGTTCTCCTGTGGCAGTCACGCAACAAAAAATGGTGTCTTGTTAATCGGAATTATCTGTCAATGTATACACATCACCTATACAACAGGCCATTGAAAGGATTCTACTCAGCCATGTGGGAAGGCAGTATGTCTTAAGCATGCTAGTGAGTATATGTAAGTATAATACTAGTTGTTCTATCAGCTGTAGAGCTAATGAGAGTGCCTGGTTTCCTACAGACTTTTGTCCTTTAATCTCTCAGATCTGTCTTCCATGGCAATAACATCTGTTCCTTCCTGGATCTGTCTGTGACACCCCTACAGATAAAGCACTTTGTCATTAGTCTGCAACTAGATATGTGCAGACTGCCTGGCCCAGCTGCCTTCAGATGGGGTGTGTAACTGTTATATTCTGCCTACCTTCCTCTCAGGAAATTGTATTTCAAGATGTAGCTGTGTCGACAGTTATCTGTTAACCTCCCCTTTTTCTTGTCTCCAATTTTATAAAATCTTTTAGGGAGTCAAATTCTCTTTGAGCCTTCTACCCTTTTGCTAAATCTATCTGAAATTGGCCCACTGGCTCAAAAGTTATTTGAGGGAAGACAGGGAAAGACAAGAAGATAGCATAAGCCTTCTGTTCTGAGACATTTTAAAATTAAACCTATTTCTTAAAAGTCTAACTTTAAATATATATCTGAAATATCTTAAAAATTATACGATAAAATGTGGTAATATTTATATCTATCATCAATAAAAGGGAAATAATCTGTATTCAGTACATTCACAAATATGTGTAGGATCCACTGTATACTATTTAGTCGGCAGTCTTCACCGTATTAATCCTATCAGTAAATTTATGAAGCTCACTTTCCCCAACAGGAGTAGCACAATATTCGAATAATTTTTTTTAAGCAGCGTCTTGCTTGGGTGTTTTTATTACCATTTATTGACCAACATACAGGATTTTGATTAACGTATACAATGCCAGGATTTGCACAGAGTTTATGTAAAAGTGAGAGCAAATGTGATGACTTGTGTCCTAGAATCATTTTAGAATAGACACTCAGACCTCTGCTTTTTTATAGCTTCTTGCAATGTTTTCACACTTTCTGTATTCCAGGACTCCTCTGAGCAAAGGCTGATGTTGTAGACTTCTCAGTCACAGATTTTACTGCACACAGAGTGTAAGCTGGAAAGCTGTTAGATTTCTGTTACACACACCTAAAAGCACAGATTGTAGAGGAGGTAAAGAAAGCGCTAATGCAAATGAGAATAATTGGCTTTATTTAATATTAGGTACATTTTTTTTCCCTCTGAATTAAGAGTTAAATTATGCATAGACAGCATAACAGATTACTCCCCTCTGTGCCCTGACACTTCATCACTTAATGGATAGATAGGTGGAACTTCAGAAATAAATTATTACCATTAAAAAAAAAAATAATCAAGTGTAAGAACTTGATTACCACTGCAAGACTTGTGGTAATATTAAGTCTGCAGCATGTGCTGCATATAAATGCCTGGTTTATGTGGTAAAGGGCAAGGTGGACGGCTCTGCTACCATGAGCTTACTAATTAACCAGCATTGAAGAGATCCTTGTCATGAGAGAATACTCATTTCCAGTACAACTAGGAAGCAAATGCTTTTGCTGCTTAGACCAAAAGATGAATACAGAAGCAGGGTGGATGCCACCGGAACAAAAGGAAAACAGCTCACAGAAGACTATTAGGTGCCAAAGACACTTTTTCATTCTGTATGAAGAGTTTGGGCACTATAACATTACTAGACAGAGAGTTTTTTTGCTAGTAGCCCTAAACTGAATGGACAATGAAAAAGTGAAGCAGAAAGGAAGAGCTTAAGCAGACAGTGCTGCCAAGGTCTGTTAGTTTTATTATATATAATCAATTTTCTGCTATTCTTCCAACATCTTATTTAATGCTTCCAACACTTGCAATAACTTTTGCCTGTGCCTTCTCTTAAAAAGCGTATATTTATATGCAACTATGCAAATAAGTTAGGGAATTGTTGGAAAATGAATGCTTTATGATCAATTGTGATAATTCTGTTTTGTTCTATTTTTTTAGGACAGCCTTAGCTGAAAATCAGACAAATGTAATACTGTTTTCCCAGCCAGTCTCATTTTCCTTACTTGGGCTAACAACACATTTGTGTGTGAACACCTGTTTTTAATAAATAATTGAAGCTGCTGATCTTATGCTTTTCAGAATTGTCACACTAAGATAACTGATATTGGAAGTGTACTGTGAAGCAAGCTTTAGAATTTAAGAAGCCAGCTATTATAATAACTTTTAATAGGAATCATAGCAGTTAAAGGAAATTAGCTATCTATTGTTGGTGGCAGTAATTTGGCAGTGCTGCAGTTCTCTGTAGTATGACTCTCGGTACATATAACTGTATTTCCCACCATTTCTATCCCAGCCAGCTGATAAGGCTAAGTAATTGAAAACAAAGTAATACAATACATTTCTACTTGTGGGAAATAGAAATAATTATTCTGTTTTGAACATCACAAAGTATTAGAAAGGATAATATTTTAATCCCGTGAGGACGCAAATTGTAAAGATAATTCCTAGAAGAACTTGTTTTTCTTGTAAGGAGTACGGATCCCTCAAGCAAAGAAATGTGTATACTTTTTTTCCCTTTATTTTTTTCATGAGGGACAAAACAAGTCTTTTTAGCCCACAAATATTGTTCAGTTATTGACAGTGTAATGCCTGGGCCACCCAGTCAGAAGCTCACAGTTCCTTACAGAGCAGTTATACCACACGAAGCTCTGCTCACGTGAGGGAAGATCTCCACTGACAACAGGGATGTACTGCCAGGCAACCCTTTCCAGCCTAGTGGATTTTATTCAGTAGAATTTGTGCACGGTTTTCAATGAACGCTTAAAGAGAGTCTTTAGTAAATGTGTAATATTGTGAACTTAATAGGGAAAGGATAAATGTCCTTAGGCCCAAGATGCTGGTTGCTTTTATGTGTGTAGCAGTATGGGGAAAATTTTTGGCAGTAGGAAAATTACTCACTAATCCTGCCTACAGTGTTAAGGAGAGGCATACAGTCTTCCTAAGAACTCTTTCCCTTTGCTGTCACAATTAAATATCACAATCTTTATCATTTACAATGGATTTTAGTGCTTCTTGTATTGGTATTTACTCCTGAGCTATTCCTCTGTTTTACCCTGCCCTGGCTTTGTACAGCAGGTGTAAGAGGTTAGTAAAGCTGTGTGTCCCAGCCAAAGGGTCTACATATGTATCCTTCCTGTATCTTGACTTCCAGCCAAGGTGGGATCAACATTAGTATCAGCCATGCATTTCCAAAGACAGAAAACGTGGGTTCATGAGCCATAAATGAGCCACAATGTAGTCTATTTAGATCCCCAGTTTCTACAATTAGGAGACTGGACCAGAGCATACAGCTGCATCTTAGTCTAGATAGAGCCTTGGAGAATTTTGGCTTAACCCTGTTGTTGCTATTATTCATAACCTTTTAAAATACTTGTTCTCCTCAAAACAAATATGATAGAATGGTCATAGCAATTAATGGCAATCAGTAACAAAAATCTCCAACAATATTTACAGTGGAAGCATGATCACTCCATTATTATCTTTGACTAAAGTTTATAATTGTTATGTGATCTCTAGATAGCTAAACTATAAAATGGCAAGCACAGAAGTGTTGCAGGTGCAGGTTACATGTCGTATAAATATTAACTCCTGAGAAACAGCCAAGGGAAGAAGGGAGAAAAATAACCACGTAAGAGCCCTATGAGCTAAATGAAGAAAGGCTTCCACTCCTGAAGACAAGCTGTTCATGCAACTCAGGTTACAAGAGGAGGAAGTCCAATCCTTTTTAAGTCAGGTATCTGTCTCACCACTAGAAGTATAGAGAGACAGTAGTCAGTGTTTGGTTCACGTCTCCTTGACCTTTATTTCACGTAACCTCCTACTGTGGATGTGCACCTAAAGGGGTGTGGGTTGTACCCACACTTACTACTTTACTGCTGATAATTCTTGACCTCCTTCACTGTCTGGCAAAGAGAAGCCCCATGTACGAGGAACGGCAGCCTGGGCTCTTGGCTCTATTCATTTCAAGAAAGATTGACCTCATCATCTTATGTCCAAATCGCTATTCTGAGTGAGCATGTGCTCCTCCCTCCACGTTATACTTAGGCCACAGTGAATTAGAAGCACAGAAGTCATGATGGATAGCTCATTGGAGGGGGGCAAGTGTCTCCTTATGTCCAGGGAACTTAGAATAGGCATTCCTGGGGTTTCAGGTCAGTCCCACGAACAGGAACATATTCTACTTAGGACTGCTTTAGGCAAAGAAATAGCACCACAGCAGCAGCCAGGAGCCAGCTCAGTGCCAAACATTTTGCTAGAATTATGTTTCCTCATGCTCCTTCTGGTCCTCTGGTTCTTGACTGCTCCCTGCCTGGTTACCCACAATCTAGCTGAAAGGGGGAGGGTGGAAAACACATTCACCCTGAGTTAGAAAGCAGACTATATTGGTGTGGACCTAGATGAATTTGAGGTACTTAAACAGCAATTTAGATAGGCGGATCTGATTTGTTAAATGAGCATGGAATGATGACTTCTCTCCCACACCTGGAAATGCATCTACCTGAACGGGATTACAGCTGCTGCCCACACTCTCTCCCTTCTTTGTCAATGATAAGGAACTCTGGAGTCCTTAGCAGATGGTCTAATACGTTGATGGATTGCTGAATTAATATTTACCTGAATATTTAACCTGCTTTTCTAACTTCACCAAAGTTTTATGTAATGTCCTGTATTAGCAACAAAATAAACATATTGGCAGGTTAAGATTAGGTCAGTGTAATCTAGTATTAGTAAAAGGACTGGCTTAATAGAAAACAATCAGGAATTTATAGTAGCTGTATGACACGATAAACAGTTTTAGTGTAGGACTCTAAGGGAAAAAGAAAATAATGTTGATATTAAGGAAAATAGAAAACACAATAGTTAGGGGATTTTTTAATGCAGGGAAACATTTTACATAATTTTTAAATTATCTGTATATATGAAACAGCCTTTGTGTAATGAAACACACATAATGAATCTTGTAAATCTCACATAGACTTTCATGTATGTTCCTCCACATTAATGCATTCCAGATAACTGTGGCACAAGTTTTTGGTTCTTATTTCCTTATACAGTGGCAAGGATAGCATACTAGGAAATAAACATATGACTCCATTAGTAATACCAGTGAAGTAAAAAAACCCCAAAGAACCAGGTTTTTAAAAGTATTTGGATACTCTTTGCTTTCAGTGTGGGCCAGACACAGCCATTGGTAGCTTAAACCTGCCCAGTTTCTTTGACATCGGTAAAGTTGCATGTGACAATATTGCCAGTAGACTTCCATCATTTTGTTGAAAAAGGACAGCAAATATCAGGTTTGGCCTAGGTATTAATCTTTATTATTGCAATCATTCCAAACCATTGTTTCTAGAAATCTGAAAATTGTTTTCCCTCAGTGTGTGTCTCATGATTACAACTGAAAGGAAAATTTAGGGGAACTGAAAATTCTGTGAGTGTATTTGGGCATTGTAGGTGAAGTTTCATGCCTATTGAATGAGATTGTTTGCAAATCCATTTGTTGCGTTATTCTGTGTGATTATCTTGAAAAGAAATACATATGAACAACCTTCCCTTTAAACTGGGGGTGGGGGGTGAGGGTGGGTGTTGCAAATTGTATTAAATTCCTTTCCTTTAAGCATGTATGAGAGCTCCAGAAGATAAGCAAAATGTACAGAACAATCCCATGTAACACATAGGTCAAATTGCCTAGTACACAGCTGTAAGTGAGTAAAGGTGCTTACTAATTATGGTGAAAACGATTATAGAAGAACTATAGAGATTAGCACAAAATAGAACAGAGACACCTGACAGAAATTAACACTGTACTCAGAAATGCCAGCATGAAAAAAAGCCACTGTCTTGGGTTCTTATTCATAGGTTAGTCAGATAGTTCCAGTAAATATTTTTCATATTTGTCAAACTAAAATACTGGGGAGTTTATTTTTAGAGTATTCATGGTTTATTTAGAATTAAGACCTATAATTTCCAGCAGCTGTCATTCTCAGTATAAGGATGCCAGTGCTTGTGCCAAAGTGGCAGTCTCATTAACAAAATCTCTGCTAATTTCCATATCAGCATAAATGTACTATAAATCGTCTTTTGCTGTAGTCTAGATAACGTTTTTAAAAGACTGTTGCTATCTTGGGCGGGGAGAAAATTCTTAAAGAATGGTCTGTTGGGACCTGTAACCATGGTAACTAGAAAGCCGACTTGCTATAATTTGTTGTAATTTAAAAAATCTAATACTGATTTACTTTTTACTTCAAAAAATATAATGGCATCTCCAATAAAGAATCCATACTAAAAAGTGTTGTGCTTCTACCTAGTGTTGAAATTCACTAAAACAGTATTTTGGGAAAATAATGTGGTTTATCTGTAATATTTAAAAAAGTTTTTGTTTTCAATTGTAAGTCAAAAGATTTTATCATGATGATACTACCTATGAAGTTAAATTAAGAGTATAGAGGTCTTGGTCCCTCCTAGTGAGTATCGAGGAAATATTTGCATAAGGCACTTTTAATAACAGTCTAATGAAAATTCTAGCTGTATGTGCTTGCATGTTCTCCTTCCAGCATTGACAGTGCCCTATCCTTCCATGCCGTTCTTCAGGCAGTTGTTTTGCACCAGTACCTAAAACCTACACCCATCACAGCAAGAAAGGGTAAAAACTAAAAGCTAGCACTCAGAGTAGCCCTACCTCCCCAAGTGCTGTTCAAGCAGCTGAATGGGAGGGAGGGATTCCTGCAAATCGAGGCTCTTTTGGAAACGGAAAGAAAGGAAACAGGAATGTTAAGTCATCTCTTCCCAGATTGGAAGAAAGAGTTGCTCTCTTTAATTACATTTTAGGATTGGAGAACTTTGAAGTCAAGGATTAGCAACCTTCCTACTTTGGGATTTAAATAAAATAGCTAATTAGCCCCTAAGAGAGAAAAGGAGTCCCATGAAGTTGAGCTTTTGGCTTTGTTTTATGTTTCCATGACCTCTGAGGATTATGAAGGTTTTGTTTTGGAAGTAAAGGACCGTTTTGTGGGAAAGTGTAACTCAAGGGGATTCCTGCACGAGCTGATTAGAACCTGTGGTGTCTTTGTGCAGAGATTGACCAAGTGCAGATTTCTAAGAATTAAGGTCCAGATACTGTAAGAAAATTACTTCTGTCAAATACTCTCAGTGCTTGCTGAACAAAACATATATTCTCCATATACCTTTCCATTATAGTAATTGCCTTGTTCAAGTAAAGACATTTTTATATTTTGCTCATACTTCCAAGGCAAGGATGACATTTACTGTTAATTCTTGAGGGAAATACAAATTACAGTCTCTTCTTATGCTATCCCTTTCTCTGACATTCTTTGCAAGATCTCTCTTCTACTGCAGTTATGAAATACCAGCCTGTTTCAGTATCTGAAGTTCACATGTAGGATCAGACAGCATATACACACCCCTTAATCCTAATATTTGCAAATTTAATGGAAAAAGCTTTTGAATATGCTGAGTTAAAAAAAGCGTGAACTTCCCATCACTATTTGCCAGGTCCACATCAGTAATTGATGGCAGTTTCAGAAACCGCCATTAACTTAGAATATCACAAATGAAATGGAGAGTTTTCAATATCAATCAAAATTTCAATATAAGAATAGATTAAATAGTTTCTATGTTGAAGCCTATCCATTTGAAGAATAACCCAAAAGGCAAGCTGTCTTTTTATAGAATTTATATGCTTTGAAGCATCTTTCTTTCTATCAAGAGTGAATATATGATATAAACTCAGGAAGATCGGTTTCTATAAAATACATCTAGATTTTATGGAAGAGTCATAATGGAAGAAAACAAAGTGATGCAATTAGTGCAAATCAATCAGCCTGAAGCTAGAAGAACTAAGAATATCTTCTACCCATATTTCTACTCTTCAAAATTTAGCACTTTCTCCAACACAGTTTCATTTGGGATCTCCTTACAAATGAACTTTGAAGTGTAGTTCAATCTCGTATGTGACATTTTGTCAATAAATATCTTTGAAAATGAGCATGACTGTGAGAGAAAAAAGTCAGCAGAATTTCTCCTGCATGTATATATCTGCCATTCTGCTAAGTTCTAACTTTTCTTGGAGTTCTTCTTTGAATTCCTGTTTTATTATGTTCTTTTTAGGGAAAAGGCTTTCTTCTATGGTAATTATAATATTGAGACAGCTCACAATATTAAACTGGTTTAAAAATAACACTCCCTTAATAAAGAGAGACCTGAGTCAAAGGGTAGTATATCATTATGTAATTAAAAGATACATAAAAAATTCATATGCACAAGAGATAAGACTTCAAATGTTCAAATTTAACTTTTGAATCTCTGATTTTTATGAGGGAAAATTAATTTTGCATGAAAGTAGAATCTTACATGGAACTTAACTTAAAAAGAAAAAAAATAATCTCCATTATCCTTTTTTAAAAAATACCTGGAGTTCCAGGTTTGGGGTTTTGTTTGGGTTTATTTTTTTTAAACCGTCTTAGTCTATTTTTATGCTATTCTTATTTCTGCTTTGGGTGCGTGGTTAATTTAAAGTGAAATTGTTCTAGTTTAAAGTCAGATTGCCCTCCTTTTCTCTATCATAATAAAGCTTCTCTCTCTCATACAACCTTTCTCCAGAAGAAAGCTTTTACATTATTGTGTTTCAACAGTGAGTCTGGCTTCATACAAACACATCTTTTGAAACAACAGCAACCAAAAGCTTCATAAACTGCTGAAAGTATAGATTTTTCTACAACTAGAGAGGAAAAACATATTTTCTATAAATAATATTCAAAGAATTTATTTTTTCTGCTGCTTTTAGCTGGAATATGTCTTGGTCCTGATAGTATTGCACCTGAAACAAAATGCGCTTGGATAAGCTTCTATACTAGGTTTTACCATAATTAGTTTAATGAGTGATAATCAATTTAAAGTTCTGTGGACCAATTATCACTTTTTCTCAAAGTCTGGGAGAGAATATCCTGTTTGAAAAAGCTACTAGTATCTCCACAGGGTGCTGTCTTTGCTGCTACATGTTTGGACCAACCCGCTATTCTCCTTCTCTCCCTCCCTCCCAGTTTTCAGGTGCCAGTAACCACTCAAAATCTATGATATGTTATCAGTAAGGTAAATATCAGAAACCAATTTAGGTGAGATAAATGTGGATAGTAGGCAAGGAAGGTTTTATGGCAGCACTGTTTTTTGTAGTTCTGGACAAGGTATATGGGAAAGGAAAGGTCAGATAGGGTGGGGGAATGTGAACTCAACATGAAGAGGACTGGTGTCAGGAGCTAGAAATATAGATCAGGAGGACAGAGGAAGAAGGCATCAAGCATAAGGTAAAAAACCAATCAGCAACAACAGGAGTGACTGGATGGCATGGATGCTCAGCAAGTCTATGGATGACTACATTGGAGAGAATAGTTGAACTGATGGAGGGAAGGGCTGCCATACAGAGGGACCTCAACATATTAGAGGAATGGATTGACAAATCTCATTCAAGTTCAACAGAAACAAATGGAAAGACTTGCTTCTAAGATGGAATAACCCATGCAGCCACGCAGTCTGGGGACTGATTCGATAGAAGCAGCTCTGCAGAAAAGGATCTGGGGGTCCTGATGGACATCAAATGGACCATGGTTCAGCAGTGTGACTTTGTGGCAATTAAAGCTAACACCATATTAGTAGCCCTGTCTAATAATGGTCTATATTAGCAAGAGTGGAGCCAACAGGTTAAGGAAAGTGATTATTCTTTTCAAGAAAGGACTGATGAAACTACATCTAGAGTACTGGTTCCAGTTTTGGGACTCTCAGTACAATAAAAATACTGACAAACTTGAGAGAGTCCAGAGGAGGATCACTAAGACTGTTAGGTGACTGCAGCACAGGACACACTGAAAAGGCTGAAGAAGCTGTGCTTGTTTAGCCTGAAGAGGAGAAAAGATGGGGAATGGGAATATAACTCCACTCTTTACTCCCAAATGCAGATTACAGACAGGAACAGACTCTGTCACTGCGAAAGAAGAACAGTTGCAGGTTACACCGATGGAAATTACAATGAGTTATGAGAAAAATGGGTCTGAGAGTGGTTTGACAGTGGAGCAATTGTTCATAGAAGCTGTGGAATCTCCACCCTTGGAGATTTTCAAAACTCAGCTGGAGACTGCTCTGTGCAACCTGATCTAACTTTGAAGCTATCCCTACCTTGAGCAGGAATTTGAACTAGATGACCTTCAGAGGTCCATTACAAATTACTTTATCCTATGTTTCTATGATTCTGTCTACCTTAAATGAAAAAAAAAGGTTTTGGTTTTTATTAAAGTTTATCAATTGTGATTGCAAGCTGCAACTCCATACATATAAGAATTCCATACCTCAGTCAAGTGAGGGGTGCAGACTTTAGTCTGTGTGCCTTTGTATTTTTGACATGCTACAAAGCGGTAATTGGAAAACCTGCTTCAGAAAAGCTGAAACACCTCTGCATTTCTATGATGATACATTTTACTACTCCTTGCCTGAAGTGTTAAGCTATTGTAAGCAAATTATACTCTGCCCAGGCAAAGGAGTCCAGGAAGGCTGGACATTCTTCAGGAAGGAAATCTTAAAGGTACAGGAGCAGGCCACCCCCATGTGCCAAAAGACAAGCTGGTGAGGAAGAAGATAGGCCTGGCTGAACAGAGAGGATTGGCTGGAACTCAGGAATAAAAGGACAGTTTACGACCTTTGGAAGAAGGGGCAGGACACTCAGGAGGACTACAAGGATGTTGTGAGGTTATGCCGGGAGAGGATTAGAAGGGCAAAATCCCAGCTGGAACTTAAACTGGATATTGACATAAAAATGTTTCTATAAATACATTAGCAACAAAAGGAGAGCTAAGGAGAATCTCCATCCTTTATTGGATCTGGGGCAAAACACAGTGACGAAGGCTGAGGAAAAGGCTGAATTACTTAATGCCTTCTTTGCCTCAGTCTTTAATAGTCAGACCAGTTGTTCTCGGGGTACCCAGCCCCTTGAGCTGGAGGACAGGGATGGGGAGCAGAATTAAGCCCCCATAATCCAAGGGGAAATGGTTAGCGACCTGCTACACCACGTAGACACACACAAGTCTATGGAGCCGGATGGGATCCACCCAAGGGTACTGAGGGAGCTGGTGGAGATGCTCACCGAGCCACTTTCCATCATTTATCAGCAGTCCTGGCTAACTGGGGAAGTCGGAGTTGACTGGAGGTTAGCAAATGTGATGCCCATCTACCAGAAGGGCCGGAAGGAGGATCCAGGGAACTACAGGCCCGTCAGCCTGACCTCAGTGCTGGGGAAGGTTATGGAGCAGATCATCCTGAGTGCCATCACATGGCACGTACAGGACAACCAGGTGATCAGGCTCAGTCAGCATGGGTTTATGAAAGGCAGGTCCTGCTTGACTGTGACAAGGTCACCTGCTTAGTGGATGAGGGAAAGGCTGTGGATGTTGTCTACCTGGACTTTAGTAAAGCCTTTGACACAGTTTTCCACAGCATTCTCCTGGAGAAACTGACTGCTCACGGCTTGGACGGGCATACTCTTCACTGGGTAAAAAACTGGCTGGATGGTTGGGCCCAAAGAGTTGTGGTGAATGGAGTTAAATCCAGGTGGCAGCTGGTTGCAAGTGGTGTTCCCCAGGACTCAGTATTGGAGCCAGTTCTGTTTAATATCTTTATCAATGACCTGGACAAGGGGATCAAGTGCACCCTCAGTAAGTTTGCAGATGACACCAAGTTGGGCGGGAGTGTTGATCTGCTGGAGGGTAGGAAGGCCTTGCAGAGGAACCTGGACAGGCTGGATTGATGGGCCAAGGCCAACTGTATGAGGTTCAAGAAGTCTAAGTGCCAGGGTCACAACAACCCCATGCAACGTACAGGCTTGGGGAAGAGTGGCTGGAGAGCTGCCTGACAGAAAAGGACCTGAGGGTGTTGGTCAACAGCTGGCTGAATATGAGCCAGCAGTGTGCCCAGGTGGCCAAGAAGGCCAATGGCATCCTGGCTTGTATCAGGAATAGTGTGGCCAGCAGGACCAGGGAAGTGATCATCCCTCTGTGCTCGGCACTGGTGAGGCTGCACCTTGAATACTGTGTTCAGTTTTGGGCCCCTCAATTCAAGAAGGACAGCGAGGTGCTGGAGCATGTCCAGAGAAGGGCAACGAAGCTGGTGAAGGGTCTAGAGTACAAGTCCCATGAGGAGCAGCTGAGGGAGCTGGGGTTGTTTAGTTTGGAGAAGAGGAGGCTGAGGGGAGACCTTATGGCTCTCTACAACTGCCTGAAAGGAGGTTGTAGCAAGGTGGGGGTCAGTCTCTTCTCCCACAAGTAACAAGCGATAGGACAAGAGGAAATGGCCTCAAGTTGCACAAGGGTAAGTTTAGATTCGATACTAGGTAAAATTTCTTCACTGAAAGGGTAGTCAGGCACTGGACCAGGCTGCCCAGGGAAGTGGTTGAGTCTGTGTCCCTGGTGGTATTTAAAAGATGTGTAGATGTGGTGCTTAGGGACATGGATTAGTGGTGGACTTGGCAGTGCTAGGTGAATGGTTGGACTCGATCTTAAAGGTCTTTTCCAACCTAAATGATTCTATGATTCTATTATTCTATAACGACTGTATACATAATAAATGCTTTGCTGGCTTGCTATTTGGCTGTATTTGTCAATCTTGTATTCTGATACTGTACAGTGTCAGCTGCACAGCTAGCACTGCATTTCAGGGAGGTATATCATGGACACCTCAAATTTTTGACCTACTGGACATTTTCTTTAAAAGGTATTAACTTGCGTTTCTACTTTATAACCAACCACACAAAAATATTTCTAGAGATGAACTTTTACTAAGTAAAGTATAAAAGGGCAGCTGACTGTCAGGTTGCAATAGGATACACACATCACTGGCATTGGCAACTAGTCAAACTGACATCAGTGAGTCGGTGCACACTGTGAACTAATCTGCTGTAAAATTGTGGCTTTAATGAAAGCAAAGTAGTTCACAGCTTTTTTTTTTTTAAATACCTGCTAAATTGCTATTCATTTAGAACTATACAAGTATTTCTGACTCATTCACATCCTTAGTATGTACCACATATGTACTCTTTACCAAATGAAGCCATTATCTGACTTGGGGGGAGGTCATTAGTGGTTAGGAGTATATATTCTTCAGGGAAATGACTATGTTTCTTCCAGGGGAAAAAAAGTTTTTGTAGTATTGTAGACAAGTTTCTAGAGGACTGCTGTATAATTATAACTTAGTGCTGTGTTTTGCTTCTGGTGAAATTCTACTGCTCCAAGCTCCCTTCCTGCCCTGACTTGGTTGACAAATTTTCCCTGGTCTTCAGCAGTCTGTTGTCCTAAAATGATGCCATTCAAATGGGAGTTATCAAGGTTTTATTATTCCTGGTCTAGGAGATCCATAGCATGGCCTTGATACCATATACTCTGAGACATTTAATGATGCAGCAACTTCATACCCTCAATTAGAATTCTACTTGCATATAGAGAGATTCCCTGAATTGTCATATCCTCAAATCGCGTCTCCTCTGTGACGTAAATGAAGTGTAAAAATGGCTTACAGCTCCTGCAAGATGCACTGCTGTACAAAGAGCTGCTCATAAAATTACTGAATAGAATGAATGGATTAAGAACATTCACACTGTTGCTTTCAGTGGATTAAACCTCCGTGCTTTTTATTTCAAGTTAATCAGCACTTTGTATTGCAGGACGAAAAACCAACAACCCTGTTCACTAAGCCTCAATAACAGGAATCATTATCATGCCAAAGAACTTTCATTGCCATGAATAAACTGCTGAACTTTTAGAGATGCTAAATTGCACTTCCTAAATATGTACTATTTCTGTTCTTTTTAAAGTGAACATAGACGTTTATTAAATGGTGTATTCAAAAGTTTAGAACGGAAAAAGTTTTACAAATAATCTAAGCCATGGTATTCATTCTGTCTAAATTGTAGTACGCGCTCTGTATAATATGCCTTAATATACTCCCACACATGATATTAATTTTTGCTGAAGGTGGCTGGATGACGTAGAGTGTTTTTTTTTTCAAATTGCATGTATTAATAAAGAAAGAGATTTTGGTTTTGATTTACTGAATGCACAAAAATCCTATACTACTTTGTTTTACCCTACAACACTTAAGTAAGGAATATTTTTCATAAAGATAGAAGACGCACAAATGTGAAACTATAATAGAAGCCCTTGTGTGACATTAACTCCGACATGCTACATGAAGTGCCTCTCATAACTATTATATCTTATATATATTGTAACTTTTCAATTGTAATGTGTATTTACAAACTGTAGGCAGTCTTTCAAAAAATATGTACCTGCTAGTTCTTCCTAACAGAAGGAAGTATAACATTGACTGTGCCCTTATTAAAAAAGCATAATAAACTTCAATTATTTTCTCTAATAAAGGCTCACAGATGTGCCACATCAGTATCAAAACCTGAAGAATGATGAACAGATGATTCGAAAAAAGTATCATGTGTCTAATACCAGTCATATCAAAGTTTGCCGGATCTTTTCAGGCTATTGCTTGTTTTATCAGACTAATTTTTAAAAAAAGGGTTGAGGGCTTTTAGGAGTTTTAAGCCAAGGTGTGTTTATGGCAGCTAAAGTATTCTGGAAATACTGTGGGAGTTGACTTCATTTCTACTTCACCCATGTGCTGTATCCCCCTTTTTACCCCACTCTTCTAGAAGTAAATGTTCCCGTGTCAAATACCTTGAGACAAAATCCCTGTTTGGGCACCCAAACGGGTGATGTTTCTTCTGTCAATCTGTACCTTAAGCCACAAAAATGGAAGAGAGCAGGGAAAATCTACACCTCTTTCTCCTCACCATGTATAAGTAATTATTTCAAATTAACTTGGTTAAAGTTTTGGAGACACTCAACCATCCCAAAACTCTCATTCAGCTATTACTAGCTGCCCTCCCCAGGTGAGTCCTTTCCCCTTGCTCCCTAAAGTGAAATGTTGCTTGTAAGAATGACCAAAGTTACTGTCATAGCTTGTGTAGGGCCAAAACTAACTTTTTTTTTACAGTTTCTAAGTATATTATATTCTATTTAGAGTATTTCCTTAGCTTGAAAACTAACCTAGGCTGTAAAAAAAAAAAAAAAAAAGTCTATAAATCTAAACTATTTTATGTATAATCTGAAGAAAGCCCTATAGGGATCCATAATTTAAATACTAAAATTGCAAATGTCTGGCAGTCAAACTAAGGGCTACTGTAGTCTCATAATAATGGTGTATCTCCTAACTAGGTAAAAAGTGTTAACAAATGGTCCGACTAGAAACCCCATACACTTCATGCATTTGCTGTATGAGGCACTGCATGAGATTACTGGATGTTTGAGATCACATTCAGTGGAGCTGAGAACAGATCTCTAAATTCTCAGTTCAGATTGGGTATTAGTTTGCTCGTGTGACACAACTAGCTACTACTTATGTGGGGCCATGGTGATCATCCTTTTAACCCCAGCTTATCCTCAACAAACCTCTGCACGGAAGTATAAACAGCTGCCAGGAAAGATAAAAAGAGAAGACATTCTTCTTGCTTACAGCTCAGTGTGCTTCCCCTAGGCTACAGGGAATTTATGTCTTGGAAACATGTAGCTGAAGGATACTAATTTTGTCCTGACTAGCCAGACAACAGACAGTGGGATTTGACTGAAGACCTGATACTTCCAAATTGTGAAAGCCTTGATGTACCTTTTCCTCCTAATCATTAAGCATCTGTGTTGTATTAAGTACAATTAAGCTCTTGAGATTTTTGCCTTCATCTGTGTTTGATGTAGTATTCTGCTAAACACTTCCATTTTGGACAGGAAATAAGGATTGTAAGTTGGAGGACCTCATATCTGCTGCTTCTGTCTTCCTAGGCAGTGGCAATGCTTACTTTTTTTTCCTTTTATTTTATTTTATTCAAATTATTGTTCCTCTAATGTTCTTTCCCTAGTGCATCTCGAAGGTTACAAATGTAACAAATAGTACAGATTTACAAATATTTACAAATATTTTTATCTACATGATTTTCTCTTGTCTTTCTGAGTTTGTCATATCTCTGTACAATTGCTGTTAAAGTCGTGACAGATGGGATCCATTAAATTCCCAAATCTGTGGAAGGTCAAAATTGCCCTGGAATTCCTTATCACTCTATCACAAGTCATAGTGTCATCCTCACTGAAAGGTGTTAAGTCAAAACATCAGTTGTTTTCCCTGATTTTAGTAGCTGTATCTGGGTGCAGGGTAATTCTTGACTCTACTCCTCGCCACTTCCCAGAGGCTTGCATGCTTTTAGATCTGCCAGCATAACAACATAGATTGTTGCTCTCTAACCCATTTCTATCAAAATGAGACAGCATTAACACTAAGGCTGCATTGAACCAGGACACGCTGGCCAGTTTAAGAACAACAACTTACACACATCCACAGATCCATGCCACACTGTGTTTATGATGAAGGGCAGTGGGGCCTGTAGCCCTTTAACCCAGTTCAGCTTTAGGCAGCGTATAACATCCTATCACAGCCTGAACGATCATAGCTTTTGTAACTTTCTGTTTGTGTGTGTGCTTAAAAGGTGCCCCTAGACTTATGATATGGATTACAGTAGGTCAAGCAATGCTTAACTGTATCACTTCTGCACCAGTTCTTCAGTCACTGAATAGATCTGATGGTTCTTTATCAAAACACCTAAGCACCTATGTATTTGAGAACAAGAGCTCTAGGATATCATCCAAAAGCCATTAGAAGCAGTGGAAGGTCCTGTTTACTTCAAGCTTAAATAGGTCCCTAATAGGACATGCCATTTTGGTGCCATGGTGTTGATGAGGCAGGGGAAGAAGCTGTTGCAGATTAGTCAGGGCAGCTTATGATCATTATGCTTCAAAGCATGTATGCAGTTGCCAAGCCAACAGAAGAGGACAGTTCTTTTTTTCATTTTTTTGCTATGGGACAAGCTGCCAGAAACAAATAGCCAGTAAAATTACACTGTAAACTAAGTATGGGAAAGTTGTTACCATAAGAAGTTTCTCAAAATCTCTGTCCTTCAAAAATATTGCAAATACTTTGTGGAATAAGCTAATGTGTATCTTTCAAAAAATTTTTAATATTCTTCAAAGAATTCTTTTTTGATACTAAACGTTAAGAACAGAACTTGGTTAGTGTTTGCAGCAAATCTTTCCTTTTTAGTGCTATTAGGCTGAGTGACTATTTACTGTAATAAACATTGGATGAATAGCGGCACAAGTAACCATAAGCAGATACCATTTAAACCCCAGCCTTATTTATTGGACAGTGGCAATACTTTCTTCTTTACTCAGGACCTTTCCATACTGCTTGTAGCTGCATGGACAATTTATTTAAATTATTTGGTCAAAAATACCTCCCAGATAATAAAGAAATGCCATGAAATATATTGTCTTGAACACAATTACTTTGCTTTAAATTGTTCTTATGCATGCCACCCAATAGAATTAAGCCCCTTGCATTCATCCAGTGAACTTCCCATGCTTTGCTGTTACAGTTGCTTGCGTGGCAAGAACTGATCAACCCATGTGCTGCTTCCCCATTGCTGAACTCCGCAAATGGTCTGTGCAGAACTCCAGCAGATGGGCCTATTCTCTTCTGACAACACATGTTATCTTATGGACCATTTTATAGCTTGTGCTTGTTCCGTTTATACCTTAATAGATACACTAATAAATAGCCTATCCATGTAGTTCAGCTCTTCACTTCAGAAAGGTGAAAGGTGTCATGAAAAAGAAATAATTAAAAAGAAGATGAGGTCAAATGCCTTGATTTCAGTGAGACCATGGGACATTTATGCCTGCTGATATATACCTTTTTTTCTACAGCAACCCCAAATAAAGAATGGTATATATTCTTTTAAAGAACACTGTTTCATATACTATTAAAATACATTATTTTCATATGACTTACAGTCCTGAGCTGCAGCCAGATCTTTTTCCTGGATGTACTGAATTCCATTGTGCCAGCCCTTTTTTGGGGAATCTCTGAGATGTGGAATAAGCTCACTGTGACACAAAAATCTTGGTAATTTATAAATGCAATCAAATGTTACTTAAAAACCACTATGTGTAAGACCTATTCCGGACGGGATTTAAACTGTAGTCAGTCTGCTTGCTTCTGTGGTCAAATATAAGTGTACTTTGCAAGGAAAGGATAACAATGCTAGGGAAATTTGTACAGCAGTTATAAAACAAAGAGATTTGGAAGATAGTAGCAACTAATAAAGAATAGAACAGGAATATAAGAGAAAAACACGCAGGCATCAGCTTTAGAGAATCTCACCTCAGATATGCCAAGCAAACAACAACAAGATTATTCAAATTTGCATGCACCTCTGTCACTCAGAATATTTTAAAGTATTTAAAGCAATCTTCTCCTGTTTGAAAACAGAACAAAACAATGTGAATATGTTCCTGCACATTCCAAACACTATTGTTTGAAATAATGTCTTCGAGGATACAGCAAAAATGGATTAGGCATCTCTTAATTAAAGCAAACTTTGAGTGAAATTATGTTTTGACTCTGGGTTTTCTGATAGCAGGGCTGTGGGCCAGGACAGAGGTTTGGGGGCTTAGTAGTTCTGAGAGCTCTCTAGTAGCTACTGTAAGCTCTGATTCATTCTGCTTTGCTACTAGGGATATACTTCCATCACTTGATGTTAAAAAAATAGTCCTATAACTGGCAGCATCAATTGTCTGGGGACTGAGAGGGAGGAATTTTAAATACATCTCTTCAGGCTAAAAGGATACTCAATGTTTATTCAGTTTTAACAGAGATACGCTTATAGGAGCCTTTATTCTAATGTTGTGGAAGATTCATCTTTTTTTTATATACTTATTTCTGGGGGTTCAGAATGCATTCAAGGTATGAGCTAAAAGGCCACAGCCTTGGGTGCCTTCATGTATTCTGCTTTTGTGGCGTATGGGAAGTTACTGGGAGGCTGGGGTGACCCCTCTCCAGGTCACTGTAAGAACTCCGTCATCTTTGAATCTATACAGGTATGTCTCTCAGTTTCACAAAGGGCAATAATTTTGTTCATATTTAACCCCTAGACTCAACCAGTCTGGTGTCTTAAAGTTAGGGAGTGCAAAGACATACACAGGGAAAAGTCTTTTGGTCCTTCAGAAAAGCCCCATTGATACTGCATGGTTGAGAGAAACAGCATTTATTGTAAAACAGCTTCTTGGGTGCTCCTCGCTGTGCTGTGTGGCTGTGGCAGGAGTAGGAGAGAGGAGCTGGCATCCTTTCCCCCAACTGTCAAAATCCTCCTACATCCTTGTGTTTTCACCAGAACTTTCTACCGCATACTCACCCATCACTCGGCCTCTGCAGCATATGTCCTTCTGTGTATTACAGAGTTTTCTTGGCTTACTAAGTCTTTTCATGTTTGAAGCAGAAATACCAACTTTTCTACCTTTCTAGAACAATTTTGACAGCTGTAAAATTCTATCGACTGCAAGAATACAAAATATAATCCAACCTGAATCAGTGACAATCCCTGTGTGCATAGAGAGAAAAAAAAATATGCCTGTTTAAATACCAACATCTTTGGTAACATGATGTGAAGGGACAATTTGAAACAAAAAAGTCAAACAGTATAGAGTAAAAAGCTTTTCAACCTTTAATCCTATAACTGTATCTCTGTATTTCAGTTGACATACAGCAATGTATTGCTACATAGCGCTGTAACTCAAGAATCAGGTTATTTAGTCAGAAAAGCAATAACTGATCTTTCATTTCTTTATTTCAATGTTGTCTTTTTATGCTCCAAATTAAAATAAATAAGTGAAGAAACTTGAAGAAAAAAGTTTTAAAATCAAGAAGGTTACACATTTTATTATTAGATTTTTTTTTACTCTATGATATATATATATTTCTTCTAAACTCAGAGTTATATCTAGAAAACATTGAATGAAGTGCATCTACATATATCAGCTATGAAAAAGATTAGAAGTGATTAGGGGACTGTTCATATATTGAAGGTTTTTAAGTCCTTTTTTGACAAGTTAAAAAGCTAGGGATCCTGTTTTCTTCTTTTCCCAGAGTTTGCAACTGACTTTATATTGAAACTCTGTATTGGGTGAATAGGGAGGTAAAGATAACAAGAGAAGAAATGTCAGAAATGATGATTGTTAGATTACTAGATTCCCTTGTACACCCACGTGGACAGGGATGGTTACATTCTGCTCATCAATCCACTACATCCAGTAACCGGTAAGGAGCCCGTCTTCTTATAATAGCTTATTGACTAAGCTGCAGCATCCTCATAATGGGTAGAAATGACCCAAAGGCAGATAAGTTAACAGAATGACTCAGAAAATCTTCCCTTTGTTTCATTAGTCCTAGAAAATTACCTCTGTCCCTGAAAACCGTCAGTGTTAATTTAGGCCCATTACTTCCTCTGAATTTGAACCAAGCATAATTTGAATGGGTTATTTGGTGGTAAATACCAATCTTCCAGACCCAGTCTTGCCAGTTATTCTTCTGGGAGTTGCACAAGTATGTATGTTTTCAAGATACCCAATTTTGAACATCAGCTTCAATAAAACATTGGGTTAGCTAAATGCACCATGCAAACCTTAAGTTTTGAATTACTGCATGTTTAATGCGGTAGCTGTATAATCACTTTTCTCAACAATTTCCTAGTGAGATTTGGCCTGTAGATCTTGAATCATAGCAGTCAATGCTATGAAACTTAAAATTCATAATGTTTCATCAGGGTACAGAATTTTTCCATTGTTTCACCTCAAACTTGCACACTCTAAAGGAAAACATTGCTGTTCACAGAAATGCCATGAAAAAAACATTCTCAGTGAGAAGGTTCACATGGTGAGGGTAAAGTTTTTCTTGCTGGCAAATTATCTACAGAAGATTTTACTGTTTATCAGTTTGTGGGGGATTCCAAATTCAACTCATCTATTCTGGAGTTGTATTTTGCTGCCAATCATTCTGACACTTGTTATGTGCTACAAAATATCAGCCTGCAGATCACTTATGAGGTCTTCTCCTGTGAGAAGTGCCTCCAGTATTTGCTATTTGCAGTCTATGATTAGCATGCTAAGTCATATGGTAATTTTCTGTGATTTAAATTTATATAAAAGTGAAAGATTGGACACAGTGTCTCTTTCCTGAAAAAAATATATATCAATGCTTCTTATTGGCTTGGATAGAAATAAAATTAGGTTGATTAACTACTAGCTATATCACTGAAAAAATATAATGGCAATAAACAGATTTGGGGAAGGCTCTTCTGTGAGCTCTGCTTTTATCTGTAGTACTATAGAGGATTACTGTGCAGTTGCCTAATATTAAATCAGGATGAATGGAACTCTTAGGGTTTCTATTTTTTGGTCTAATTTTGCTGGTTTTAATCATTTATTGTTTTTAATATTTTGTAGACAACCCAGTCATGGCTTAGGACTCTCTGTGTGAATACCAAAAAAAATGATGGTCCATGCCCTTAAAGTCTGACCGCATGTCAGGAAACTGCCTCACCAGAGATGAAAGAAGAGGCAAGGCTGATGAGTATGATAGGCAGTATGTTAACAATCTAACTGTTATCGAATTTTGTGATGGATTCAGAACAAAGAAAAATTTTACGAAAGGACATGAAGGAGAAAAATAAAGTAGTTTTGCTTGTGTTTACAAGGAAATCTTCAAAAATCTGATAAGCAAAGTAGGAGAAAATAAACGGGTGTTTTTAAGTGTCGTCAATGGATGGAGGCTTGGATCATGACCTAATCCGTGGCAGAACTCAGTCTTTGCAGCTGATGAGAGAGAAATGGTCTTGATATTTGAGGCTAATATTTGAGTCAACAATGAAGGAAAGGCAACAAGTGGGATGGAATGAAATGGACGCCCCTGAGCAACTCACTCAAAACAAAGATCCTTGCAACAGTGTTATGAACAGAGCAAGATCACATGCATCCAGGTCAGAAAAAAGGCTTACAGTATGATTGAGACTTCAGATGACAGAGACCTTTATAATTTTTATATGCATGTGCAGGTGGAAAGGCAAAAAATACATAAGATGTTATGCAGTGAGAATCTGCAAGCTTAAAGTTAAGTAAGTACTTAGGTATTTGCAGGATAGTCTTGATTTAATATCTTAATTAAAGATTTCAAAGAACTAAATGACATGTTAATGAAATTCATAGATAACGAAAGTTGACAGGAAATGCAAACGTATTTAGGAGAGAGAAGGTATCCAAAGACTGGAGAACTGGTTAGTGAGAAAATATGTAAATGCAAATGTAGTAAAGCAGTATTGTTTAAAAGGTGCTGGGGTATTAGAAAAAAGGGCCTGCAATCATTAAAAATTGAATATCTTTAGGTCAAGATATGTGACAGAAGTGTGGAAAAGATTCAAAGTTCTAATTTGAGAGTTTGTTACAGATTGCCAGTGTTAGGTTATAAAAAGTTTGGTGTAATATTGTTAGTATTACAGGAATAAATGTCCTTTGGGAGATTTGAAGTTGCCTGATTAAAGAACAAGTGCTGTAAATTATAATAGGTTTTACATATTTTTACACCACATAATCAATCTACCAACAAAAGAGTACTTGATATTGTACATTGGCAAGTCATTGTATAAGAACTGTTGCTTAAAAACAACCCTGCATGTGAGTGTTCCTAAAATGGATCAATTTGGTGGATTACGTAAAGAATACATAAAATCTATACAAGGTTCTTAATTTTAGAAGAGAAAATGTGAATATTATGTAGACTGTCTAGTGAAGCTAGGTGGACTAAACAGTTCCAGAATTTAAAAATCATGAATGCAAAAGATACTTGAGTTAAGGGAAGATATTTCATAAGGAATAGTTCAAGTTCACAACAGATAAATAAATAGGATAAATAAATAGATTTTTTTAAAGGAATAGAGTGTAAGCAGATAACTTTTTTTTTAACTAGTCAATATGAAAGCCACATATTAGAATTCAGCACACACCAGGAGTGTGAGAATTGCCAAATATCAAACCAAGCTACATCATACAAAAAGTAATCAAAACAAGAAGTCTTTAAGCATGCAAAATTGAGGACAAAAAAAAAAAAAAACCAGAAGAAAAGGGCTATTTATTCTAGGAAAAGGCAGATGTTAAAAATGGCTTATTTGCGTACAATTCTAAATGAAAATCTTGTCAAAACTTTCAGTAAAGGCAATGGTATGGAATATGGAGAAAATGATGAAAATGAGGACATGGAAATGGGATTTACTGCTTCACAGGAGAAAAAAAAAGCTTAAAAATTCTACGTGATCCAGATGGGGGAGATTAGATATTCTTCATTCCAGAATTTTGTAAGAACCCTATTTGAAACCACGGGTCTATTCGATCATTTGATCCCTAGTCAACCTTTCCCAGCTGATACCACATACACAGAGAACAATGGTAAAGCCTGCATTTAAAATTTAGAGGGAGACATTAAGTGATTTGGGATAGTGGGTTCATCTGGCCTTAATAGCATGCAAAGTTTTAGAACAAATTTCAGTTGAAATTATAATGAAATGTATGAAGGCAATTAGAAATGGGACAAAACACAACATGTTTTTAACGGCAATTTTTCTTTGATAAATAATTTCCTAGGCAAATGACATGCAGTAAAGCTCATCTACTTGGACTTTAGTTAAATATTTGATACAGTGCCAAAGAGTAAATTAAAAATAGGATTACTACAAGAATTTTAATGTGCTGCAAGGAAATGACTAAAGGGGAGAAAACTATGTGAGATATTGAAACAGATAAGAAAACATGCAGGGGAAGGGGGTTATTGCAGGAGTTTTTTAGCATTGGTTTGTAAGGGTTCTCATTTAATATTTTCCGTAATGACCTTAGTCCAAAAGGCAGGAGAATGTCATTGGAATTTGTCTGTGGTACATGCTTAGCAGGATTTGTCAATTCAAAGAAAAACTGCCATAAGAAAAGGAAAGAATTAAAAAAAAATTGAAGACTAAGAACAGGAACATGGAATTAAATTCATTAGTGCAGTGGATAGTCATAGATTTAGGGACTGTTACAAATTTGTAGAATAAACTGGGAGATATTCAGTAGGTGAAGAGGAAAAAGAGTTGGGTGTATTAGACAACTGAATCATCAAAATCATTCAGATGTGAAGAAAGCAAACTCAGTTGAGGGGCTGGCTCTGAAAATGAAAAAAATGCTAATGTCATTGTGTAAGGAAGTATTAAGGCCACCTCTGAAAAGCTTTGTAAAATTGAGGTTACTAAGTGTAAGAAAAAATGAATTCGCAGTGTAACTGGTGAATGAAATCATCCCAAAAGAATCAAGCAGGGGAAAAACATAACATAGTAGAAGATACCAAGAAGCTGAAAAAAACTAAAACTGAGAGCAGATACAATTGTTTCCTATAAATCCACCACAAGGATAAATGCAGGAAGGAAGAAAATTACAAAGTAGTTATACCAAGAGAATTAATTGGATATAGACTGTCAGTTAATTATTTTAAGCTGGATATTAGAAGATTTCTAACAACGACAGCTTTGTGTTTAAAGCTTTCCATCAGAAACAGAAAAATAAGAAACTAACTGCTTTTAAGATAGTACATATTTACTTCACAAAATAAATTACATGGAGTAGCACTATATTAGTCAGTGAGCCATAAATTCTTTTTCAATCCAATATTCCTTTCATAACCAAAGGGAAACATGATACAAGTGTCTGAAAGATATTTCCTTTTTCCTTTCCATTATTGTTTTTAACATGGTACATAGTGATAACATTACTGTAAGAGTACTGGAATATAATATCAAAAAGGATAAAATTCCTCTCTTCCTTTTGGCTCTGAAATAGTTGTTTAGGAAAAGTGATGGTAGCTTCATCTCTTGGGACTTTTAAAACCAGATTCAGCACGCTACTGAAGAAAAATACTGTAGGGAACAAACTGAGAGTGAAAGGAAGAGGCTTAATAAGCAGTCTTTCCCCTCCGTGCTTCCTAGAGTGCCAGCCCTTCTGCTGTTCTTTGCTCTGGTGTGGCATCTCCAGGTCTGCGCGCAGCGCTACTGCCCTTCTGAATGCAGAGATTAGCGAAGTAGCTAGCGCAAATGTTCAGTAACTATTTTCAGATTTAAGTCATTTTCCATTTCACTTTTTTCTTTTAATTACAACAACCACTCGCCCGTAAATTGTGCATACCCTTTGATTGTTAATGGGAGATTTAATTTTCTGGTTGAATATTCTGTTGAATATTCATTCTGATTGAATATTTGACTCAAAGAAAACAGCAGTTTCTGGAAACTAATAACATATATCCAAGAACTACTGAGAAAAATATAGAACTATGGAAGTCTTGTCTTTTCTTTTTTTTCCTATGAAACCAAAAAATGGACAAACCTGTCCATGAAAAACAAGTACATTCAATTTTCTGTGAGAAACTTGACTTGCAAATAAAAGCAAAGGATCTTCTAAGACTTTTCTGAATGTAATCAGTGTTGCTTTGGGAGTAGAGCAGAAAAATCCCCAGACTGTCACATCAGAAATATCTGCTTACACTCTCACAGAGAAAACAGTATTTAAACAACAAAATATGCCATGACTGTACACTTCTGGAGTCATTGTCTTTTAGGTAAAGTTTCACAAGTGACAATGTGCAAGCAGACTATTCAACATTTACAGAGCTTGTTAGACTTAACGGTGTTTCATTGGAAGCCAAGCAGTCTATATGTACATTTGAGCTTTCAGAAACATTTATACTGTGGGTACCAATTCTGCACTGGGATGGAAAAGGAAGTAAATTGTAACCTAACAGTATTTCTTATCATCAGCCCCTTTTCCTGAATTTGTACAAAACTTTTATCCCATTGGCTCAAGATTTTACAATAGATCTCTTTTATACTCGAATAGATTAACCAAGTTAACAATTTACACTAGGACGATTGAATTCTCACTTTGAAGGTCCAGTTTTGAAAGAGAAAATAATTTTGTTGTGAACTTTTGTTAACACTGGTGGGGGGAAGAAGAAAATTTTGCTTCCTGGGTCCAGCACTAACCACTGAAGTTGCCCAGTTTAATTCTCCATCTGTCTTCGTGAATTACTAATCTGGCATAAAATGAAAGCAAAATTTAACTCTTGCTTTTACTGCACCTGTTACAAAGGCAATATTCCTTCCTATCTTGAAGAGACAGTTACAGTTTTAAGAAAGCCCTTATTCTGGCCTTGTGTTTAAAATCTATGCTTTGCTTTAGAGATGTGTAATACCACAATGCTAATTTTTATGTTCTTTACAGAGCACTGAGGAGTTCATTCAGGTCAACACGAAATAGTAGAGTTGCTATTATTTAATGCCACCATTTTCAGTAAGACCAAGCTGCTAGGCAAAGTAGCGTTAGGTGTACTATAAATCTAACAATAACATATTATTACATGTGTAAATGGCCTAGAAATATTCCATTTAATAAGTACGTCTTGTTAGTTGACACACAATTATGTTAATGCAATAGAATTGGAGAGTAATTTAAATGTAATTATCATTTTAGGGCTTAAAAGATAAATCATACAGAATATGGAACTTGTTCTCATAGAGTATGTCTGAAATACCATTTTACCTTTGACATTCTTTTTTTTTTCAAATGGAATAGAATACAAGTAATATTTAAGTCAAAATACAATCATGCTGCTCAGTGCTTCAGTTTGGTTCCAAGTTTAGACTTGCACAATTAAGACAATCAGAAAACATATCCATAACTGAGGTTCAGAATAATCATATGTGTATCATGGCTTCAGTTTTTCTGTTTTACTAATGCATAACCTAATAATAAATAATAAATAATTTATCTGCATTTGTAACCCTACATTAAATTTCTTATCAAGCTTACTTCAGTATCTCTCTGTCTATCTGTCTGTCTATCTATGTACATTCATGTCTTTCATTTTTATAGAGATAACTTCAGATTAATTTGCTGCCATCAATATTGTAATAACACAAGTTTTGGAAAAATTAAACAATAGTAATTGTGGATTAGCTCCTTATTGTTTAATGTTGGTATTTAGAAATTGGATTTTGTTATGGATTTAATTGTTATGAGATATATATTTATTTTTTACATTTCATGTCTTGTTTTGTATTTAAAACTCCCCTCTTCCTTTTTAGAATATCTTAATAGTCTTTTTTTTTTTCCACATGCATTTTCATCACATACAGTGTGGCTAAATTTTAGGTGCTGTAATCCTTAATGTTGTTATTTTTTTGATGAATGAGTGCTTAAATTTTCAACCTTAGCACATATGATTATTAGTTCTTTTATCACAGAAATAGATAATTAATTATTGTCAGTCTTCAAGGACCACTTTTATTTGCTTTGATCTTTTTGCTAATAGTTCACTAGTGAATAGTTTCACTAATCGTTGTTGAAAGTGTGCAGTGTTTTTTTCATGCTTGTTTTCCTTGAGGTATCCATTTCTTTTCCAAAGTATTCTTGTTATTGGGAATACGTTCTTTAATATTCTGCTTAAATTTTTCCTTTCATACCCACAGGCTGTTATTCCTCCTTCCTGTGTTCATACGTCCTTTTTCTTATATTGTTAGCTTGAATGTATTTATAGACTGCAATCATGATTTTTCTTTTTGTGGATTATAAATTTCAGTTTTTCACCCTTGGCTCATTTTTCTTATGCTCCTCACTCAATAACTTTTTTTTTCTGCTCCCCTTCATATTTTCTCATGTTTTTCTATGTCCTCCTTACACTGAAGAGCCAAGAATATGAGATTTATGAAGTAAGAGTGAACAAGGAAAACAGATGCAGTTATAGTTATGAAGACACACCCTCTGTCAGTGAGGACCTAAAAAATTATTCTTTTTATGGCAGTCATATGATTAGGTACTTGCTCTGTATTAGAAATAAAATCCCTTGCATGCCTGGGATACAGACACATTCTCCCCCCATTTTCTGTCTCTTGTCATCAGGTATCCCATTTCCACGATTAGTGGCTAATAATCATTAGGCTGTTATGTAATGAGGTGAGGGCTGCCACCAAATCCACAGTTAATTTATCTTTCCTGCCATGTTTTTTGCTAGAAGTGGCCGAGCTGCTGTAGTTTGTGCTGAACTCTTGGGTATTTACACCCTGAACACTCCCATAGGACCAGGCATTTCATGGGATTTAGGCACCTGGTTTGCAAGTCTGAAATGGACTGGGCCAGGAGAGAGGCATGGATTCACTCACCTCTGCAAAGAGTATTATGGCACTCAGTATATATCACAGTAGAAATTCAGGTGTCTGGGTAATTTTATTCGAGAAGGTGTAGGCACTTTCAGCCTTTCAGACTCACTTTTTTTGTACTGTGCTTTTAGACTTAGGGCAAAACCTAATCTAGTCTTAGATGCCTAATATTAACTTCCACCACACATCAAAACTTTAGGTGTCTATCCCAGGTGTCAGTATAGTCAAAAGTTGAGTAGTATCTCTGGCTGCCAGAACAACTACTTAAATTCCTTACAAAGTAGGTGGCAACAGGCCAATACCTCTGAAGACCTGCAGTGTTGGTATGGATGCTTTAGGCTGCCTAATGTGAGTGTTTTCTCTGTTTTGGTCATATGTCTGCAGAAGGCAGCACGGGTTGCTTAAGCTAATTGTCTGCCTCTTGTGCATGGTGTTTATGAACCCAGTAAGAAATGTTAGTCACCTCCTGGCTAGCCTCCCTTCATTGCCACCTTTTCTTTGCCATATAGCTTCAGCAGGAGACAGAGAGTTCCTACGTTCAGGATACCACTGAGTGGGCCTGCTCTGTGTAGCGCGCTTTTGGAGAACACCAAAGGCTTTATGCAGCTCAGAATGAATGTTTTAGAATGAATCCAGCTTTCTGTATCAGTGCTTAACCACTAAGCTGTTAAACAAGTGATAAGCTCCAAATCCAACACTTTCAATGGAATTTAAAGAGACTTCATTTCTGTCTGCCGGATTCCGGATCATAATGTAGCCTTTGGTAAGAAATATCGTCTCCCCTGCCTTTTCAGGCAATTTTGAGCATGCAGAGATGAGTAAACAGGGTCAGACAGCCTGGTTACTTTAACCACCTTCAGAATTAGTCTGCTGGAAAGCAGATTTGTTGGAACTCAGTTTGGGGACCACATTTGGGGACCACATCCTTAGAATACTAAGCAAGGTCTTCCTAATTCAGAAAAAAGAAAATTATTTACAATCGTGTGAAGCTGTACTATGACAAATGTTTCAAAAATCTAGAAACTTTGGGCAAAATCCTCAGCCTGATGTTAAGGCTACCCTGCTCTACTTTGTTTTAAAAAGTCGTTTGCAACACAACTTGTTTAGCAAATGGAGAGTTTGTCTTGTGTGTGACATTCTTGTACGCTTTTTTAAGCAGCAGGGATCTCTGGCTGTCAAGAATGGTCTATAGGCATAAGTGTTTTTCACTAAGGGCACTGGCATTATTCCAGCCATCTGTTCTAGAATAAACTCCATCCAGTATGGCTTTTTAAAATCGGTATGCTTTTTGCTGTTTTGGTTATGTTTGACTGAATATTTCAGTTGAAAAGTGTTCATCAGTAAGTATTGGCCAATCAGCACAAGCTACCATTCACCTCAGGAAAGCCTGGTCTGATTCAGGTTTCACACTGGAGTAGATGTAAAGATGAAGTTTAATAATAAACTTTTACAGAATCAGAATTGTATTCAGAATGTATTGTTATGGAGGAGGTAAGAAGAGGGAAACTGCAAGACAAGCAATCCAAAACCAATTTAATAATCCAAATGGCTTAGTACAAGCTCATTTAAATGACAGAGCATGTTTTAAGGGATATAAATTAACATTGTACAAGAAATTTTGAATTCTGTCTGAGGTACAAACCTTGTCTTCATCTGCTAAGTATAGCTTTCTGAAGCATAAAGCTGTCTCCATAAAGGGTCCTTGAAAAGTCACTCAGAAAAATTTACCACCTTAACAACGGTACATACAGAAAAAAAAAAAACTAAAAGAAAGAAAACAAAGACCTTCTCAATGGAAACTAAGGCTGATAGCGGGAAATGAGTTTGGCACAGGGATAGTTTATCTAGAGTGGCAAGGGGAGGAGGAATGAAATTGGAGTGATATAGCTTGGCAAGTGCCTGTCCCTCCAGGACTCTGAACAAGAGGTATTTGCCTCTAGATGACATGTTTAAAAGGCCTGCTGACATTCTTTAATATTTCTTAAAGCATTATTGGCCTCCCTCACACACCAGTTACAGTCTCAAAAACAGAAGAAGACTTGCACATAAGCTGCTTTCAGTATTCTGATGTAACTTTGATAAATAACTTATATGTATGCAATATAATGTGATGTATTTGATTTGGTCAATGCTACCTAAAACTCACATTTACTTCATACATGTGTTTCCTGTACTTCTTAATTGCTTACATTATTTTTCCTAATACACTATTTTCCCTAAAATAATATTGTAAGTTTTGCAAAGTGATGGCTAGGGAAAGATGAAAGGCAGGACTGAGGGCAAGTCTACAAGACTGCAAGGGAGTTTAATAGCTATCAGTTTTTCTCTGATCTCCTTGATGGCCACCGTATACATGCACCCCGTGGCGCATCTCTGACTCAGAACCACCACAGCGTAATCTCGTCTTTTCCTCAGGTTGTTGCTGGGACTCCTGGGAGAGGGAACATATGGAGTGTATGCAAAGACTGAGGGTTATCATTAGTATCTGGACATATTGCTGGACAATCAGAAGGTCATAAAGGACAGGACAAGGAGTAAAGCTATTGTGGCAGTGGTGGTTTAAGGATGGTGGGTTTGATGACCTGTGCATCCCTACAGTTGATCAGATTTAATGTCTACATATCAATCCTTTTGCTCCAGGTCGGAGAAGTCATATTGAAACGCCTGGGTTTCACTGGGGCAGCAGTGTGTCACAAAGAAACCTGGGCTGTAAGTGTCAATGCAGCAATGGGCTCAAGGCTGTATCAATTCATCTTCTGTTCTTGCTAAAGCAGTGGGTTAGGCCTGCTTTAGAAAACTCCAAGAACGGGATGTTTTGGTTACCCTTTTTCAAACCTATGCAGTAAAACAAAGTAGATCTTATGGATTAGGAGACTATTTCTGAAATGCTTGGCTGAGGGCTTACCAAAGGTTCACTGACATCAAAGCACAATTACACAATGACCTTATTTCAACAAAGATTATTAAAAAGTTGACATTTTTACTTTATGCAAAGTGTATACCACAGAAAAAAAGATAAGCCTTCCCTTTTTTTTTCCCTGAGTTCTATATCTGTTGATCACAGGAAGAATTCAGAATTGAAAACTGTTTTCATGATGTGTCATTCCAAACCATTAATCCTTTTTTTCACTGTGAGGTATTTTCTTCATCAGTGAAGGGAAAAAAAAATCTGTTCTTTTCACAAGAAGATCAAGACAAGAGGCTTTCTTCTGTTCCCTTTTCAGATGGTAGGTTAATTTTGTTGCTTCATTTTCAGGAAGAGCAGAGACAATAACATCCACAGTATGAGAATTACAATTATCCTCATTCTTGCAGTTCTGCAAGTTGTTAGAGTGATCCGTATCCAGAGAAATAAACTATAAAACCTATTCAGAAAATCTTTTTCCGAAGGAGCTATTTCAAATCCAGAAACTTCAGTCTGTAAAGAAAAGCACCACAAAATTATCTAATTGTTATGCCACAGATTTCTTTTTAGCTCAGCTCTTTCATCAGTTTGTGAGTTTGCTTTTTTGTTTTGTTTTGTAACAGTACCATTTTCAATCTCTTCTTGTCTTTTCTCCCTGAAGAGTAATACTCATCCACAGTTTGACCTTTTGCCAAACAGCTTTGTAGTCTATAAACCCTTTTCTCTCCCTCCTACTTTCTCCAGAGTGATAGCTCTCTGGGAAATGTATTGCTTCCTTCCCAGGCTATCAGGACTAATCCAGTCAGGGACCCTCACTCCTTACTAAGACATATGGAAGGTGCTGCAGGCATTTAAACTGGAATGTGCTTCACCCTATTGACAGTTTCTTGGTTTGGCATGTGGGAATGATTATTGATTTATCTCATTCAATGTTCTGCCTCTGGCAGTGGCTTATAACACAATGCCAAAAAGGAGATCATACACATGGCACCTGAACAATTGGGTTATTCTGAGTGAAGTAGGATGAATTGATTCTTTCAACTTGAATGTGAATATTTTTTTCGATTATTTTCTTAACTGGTCTATCTATGACTGCGGCACACCTGAGAGTCCCTTGGCTAGAGTTCCTTTGTCTGAAATAGAAAAGATGAAGAGCTGGCCCTATGTGGTGACATAGGGTATTCTGGAGAAAGCCAGATACGAGATACAGGGTGAGATTCAAAGAGAGCCCGTCCTCCATGAAAGGCGCAGAGTGGCGTGTCCTTGTCAGAGTCCTTTGCGATCACAGCTTTGGTATGAAAAGCACTTTTGGCCAATTAGGTTAGAAGGATCACCAGTGCCTAGTATCATGTTGAAATTCATCGCAGGTAAGAGAGATTAAAGAAAAGAAGCATCCAGATCCCTCTTTCTGTGGGATATGTTTAAAGATACAAGGCTTTATCTGTAATAAAATATCTGACCAGAACAAAAATGCTGTTAGCTGTTAGTGTGTCTGTATTTGAAAACATTTCATGATTTCATACACCTGCACTTAAAAAGATGTCCAAAACCAGACTAATAATTTGTGACCATTACACACAGTAATCACATACGGATTTTTCTGATTGCAAATTGTAGGTTGTTCTATGTTTACATACAAGTCCGATTTTGATTTTGGCTTTTTTCTGTAATTTAATCTTGTCATTTGGGGCCTTAGGAGATAACATGGCATCATGTTTCCAAATGTCAGAGCCAGAAGTATTTTTTTTAGCTGGAGGGTTTTTTTTGGGGTGTGGGGGGGAGAGATGGGCTTAGGACTTGACTAATTAAAAGTGATTTGTTTTCATGATCTGGATGAAGTGTTTTTGCCAGATGCCTAAGATACCTCTGAGATTCAGGCAGAATTTTGTTGTGTCATCCAGGAAATCCTTATCAAAACACAGCTTGGATCTCTGGCGGCACTGGGTGTATGGTTTGATAAGTGAGTCCTATTTTCTTGTCCGCACACCAGTCCTTTGTAGCGAGGACATTTATTAAGGAAACAGATGGGGAAACATCAGTTATCTTTTGTGCCTTCTGTTTTCTATAAAGGCCAGCAAGACAAGGCAAGCTCAACCAAAATAATTGAAGGTTTCATAGAATAAGCCAGGTAAGTCAGGGGAGAATAGATTCGCTACAGCTCTGGTAGCAGTATAGTTCCTGATAAAACAAAGTGTTTTTCATGTAGGTTAGTAAAACAGCTCAAATTTTAAAAAGCCATAGACCTTATTTTTCAAAGAAATTTTGATCAAGGAAATTACTTTATACTGATACAGGCTGTTGTGCTAAGTATACGTGTAACTGGTATGAACCAATTCTGAACAAAGGTTATTTAAAAATGGAGGCCCTCAGAGGTGGTGAACCACCACCTGCAGTTTTTATGGACTTCCACAGAAATGGTCAATAATTAGAAAAATCCTAAGAAAGCAATCTTTAATCAGAATCATAATCATTAAGGGCAATATTTGGTCCAATAAATAGCTTCTGTAGTAGTAACTCAGGTCTAATGTGTTTATGTTTCTCTTAGTTTTGTGGTGGGTTGACCTTGTCTGGCTGCCAGACGTTCACCCTGCTGTTTTCACTCCCCTTCCTCAACAGGACAGGGGCAGAAAATAAGATGAAAAAGCTCGTGGGTCAAGATAAAGGCAGGAGATCACTCAGCAATTACTGTCATGGACAAAACAGACGCAACTTGGGGAAAAATTAACTGAATTTATTGCCAATTAAAATGGATTTGGATGGTGAGAACCAAAAACTAAACACTTCCCCCCCACCTTTTTCCCTGGCTCACCTTCACTCCTTCATGCTCAACTCCTCTACCTCCCCACACAAGTGGTGCAGGGGGATGGGGAGTGGGGGCTTGGGGTCAAGTCCATGACAGCTCCTCTCCGCTGCTCCTTCCTCCTCATGCTATTCCCAGCCTGGCCTCTCCAGGGACTGCAGGGGAATCTCTGCTCAGGCACCCAGAGATCCTCCTCCTCTCCTCCTTCTGGCCTCATCCTGGGGCTCACAGAGCTGTTTCTCACACTTTTCCCTCCCCTCACTCATTGCTCCTGGGCAGTGTTTTGCCCTTCCTCATACCTGCATTCCCTGAGGTGCCGCCATCTTGGCTGCGGGGCTCAGCTGTGCCCCTCGGTGGGAGCCGGCTGGAACCGGCTGTGTCTGGCACGGGGCAGCCCCAGTCGCTCCTCACAGAGGCCGCCCTGCAGCCCTCTGCTGCCAGCGCCTGGGCACCTGCACCCAGAGCAGGTTTACAAGTAAAATGTGAGTTAATTAACAATACTAGAATGGAAACGCTATGACTTAGAGACGATTTCTTTCATCTGAGCTTCGTTCATGGCCGGCCTTCATAATTCTAATAACCATGAGGTTTTTACTTTTGTTCACTACTCAGAAATTTCTTAATTTATAGTGTTGAATTAAATAACTAAAAAGGTAATCACCAAAATCTGAGGTGATTTTTCATAAAAATCCTCCAGAGAAGAATGTCAAGGAAAATGAATAGTACAGGTTAATATGACTTCTATCTATTTTTTGAGACAGTCTCCGCTATATACATGCATGGAATTACAATAGTTTAATTGGATTTAGTAATCAAATGCTGCCCTAGCAGATATTGTGCAATCTCACAAACTTGTGTTCAGCCATAGCCCATAAAACAGGCTCTGGAAGGAGAACATGGGGTTCCTCAGCTCACTGCCACCAGAGAAGGACAGAGTGAGGAGCGCAGTGACATAGAGAAACAGCACAAGTTAAGAAACACAATGAGAATGAAAAATATCATGTTAATATACACAATAACACCATAACTCTTTCTCTTTCTTTTTAACAATTTCTTAACACTGTCTCACGTGTCTGTGCAAAAAATTTAATGATATTTTTCCACAGTGTGTGTATATCGGTTCGTATTATTTTGACTGTGTTGAAATATCTGATGATGTTATCCCTCAGACAATATTACTAGGTTGCCCGCTGCAGTAGTCATAATATCTAGATACAAGTAGAATTATTTTTCTTGTTGCCTATATTAATGACCCAAAGCCACAGAGATAAGAAGCTCAGATTTGTAAGTCCATATTAGACATGTACATAAGTAACCTTTTTTGCAAGTACTAATTGTCCACCTAATTCAGCTTAGATCCATGTTTGCTGGCTTTAAATAACAGAAAAAGAAGGTTGATTCCCTACCTTATTACTTTCTGTGTCCAGATCTCTGTCTTTTTTAATCATTACATGTTTGCCATGGGTATCACTGTTGCTTTCCAAGGCAATGAAATCATAGGTACAATAATACAGTTTATCTATAGACTGCTGATACCAACTAGCTGCGTACTGCTTGCATTTTCTGTTATCTCTAGTCATTTCCCTTTGTGGATTCCAACAAGAAGAAAGTGCTGTAATCATGGTTTAGAGGTCTCTTAAAAATAATTTTTTATTTTTCTTTTTTCTTCTAAGAAGATATGTCTAATGTAGCATAATGTAATTGTAGCGGGTCAAGGAGCCTAGAACTCATAGCTAGCTGCATCTCAAGGAAACTGCAAAGTCCTAGCTAGATGATACAGGGAGGAAACTCCCTTATCCAGCCTGTTTGCCACCATCATTGGCATAAAAAGAAATGGCTCATTCATGTTCTGCAGCCCACAGCAAATAGATTGCTAGTTTAGGTATGGAAAGCTTCAAGGTGGAGATTAGGTGTACAGGAAGACTTATAAGGCTAGTTAGCAACAAAGTCCTGTGTGCCTTGCCCACCACTCATTATTTCAGTTACCTCTGCTCTTTTCAAAGCAGAACTTGAATCTCTTATGCTTAGCATCGTTACCCAAAATTGCTACACTTTACCACTAGTGCCAACTTCACCTTCCATTTTATAACTTACTGAGGTGTAGCTTTTTTACTGGCCACCATTCAGTGGTTGGCAGGTGGCTGATGAAGCACTCACCATCTGCTGTTCCATTCTTCCTATCCAGGCTTCGTAGAGCAGGTATTTTCTCCTCAAATATTACACTTCAGGCTTGCAAAAGACTTTTTCTGTCTTGTGCTCCAGCTTGCATGATGTTGCACTAATCTGCCATATCTCAGTGATATTTTTTAATTTGAAAATACACTTAGTGATTTCTTCTTATTGCAGTGACAGTTTTGAGTGGGGTGTATCCTGTAGCAGTTACCAGATGTGTCACCTCTTGGTGCCATGCCACCTAGTGTTCATCCCATCAAAGGGCTGCTTAAAATAAGGAAGTGTTCATATTTTGGATGTTTTTAAAGCATCAGGAACGCCATCACCTTATTATTAATGTACCTCACAGTCTTACATTTTTTCATGGCATTCATTATTAGAGCCAGGTAATAATACAGTTAACAGATGTTTATTAGAAACGGATAGATGTCTCCTCTGGTTCTTGATAATGAAAGGAAAGTGCCACCTAACTGTTGTCTTCAGTGCAAGCAAAGGCTATGTACTTCACCGGTTAGGGATCTCAGCAAGACTGAGGATATGTCAGCTATTCCCCGTGCTGGAGTATTCAGCTGTTATTTGGGTGAATTTTGGTAGGTCTCTATCCTTCTCATTCTTCAGGTCCTTATTTTTAAAATGAAGATAGTGGTGTTTCATGTCCTTTTGCAAGAGTTTTTGGATAAAAGGCACAGTAACAGACTTCTGGAAATATTTATTTATTTATTTATTTAGGCTTGCTAATGACCACAGAGGAGCAGAACAATTGAAGAGGAATAGCTGAGTAGGATCAGCACAGCAATACCTATCTCGAGATAGACAAAAGTTACCCACCCCAAAGGGTGGATAAATCCAAACTGTGCCCAGGGTTTCTTGTAGTCTCATTTTATCCACAAATACTTGACTTGTGCCTCAGCTTTGCCCACCCTCTTTGCCTGCCTGTATCTTGACATGTAAGTGGAGCCTTTTACAGTATTTTTCAAAATTTTTGAACTAGTGTTGTTCAACATCAAGGTTATGTAACATATGCAAAGAGGTTAAAATGGAAACAAATGGATAAGGAGTTGTAAATAAGGGAAGTGATTTAATTTTATATTCTCCTAATTCTTGGTCTTTCCCACTAGCCACTAGAGAGCAGCTTTTTACAGCACCTGAGAAGAGATTACTGTCCTGCAGTGTTACTGAAAAGTAAAGGGGGGATGTCTCTGAAATGATCATGTTTAAAAGTAATTTTATAAATAAGTTTAGGCAATATGATTTTAGATCATATTGGTTTTGTTCCTGACCCAATTTAAATCTTAAGACTTTCAAAAGTCTGAAGGCATAATGTTCACTTAAGCATAAGTAGATGTATTCTTGTATGCTGTCAATGGGCATAATTTTAATATGATTTGTGATTTTGCAGTAATTTCATTGCAATTTAAATTGAAAAAAAAGCTGTAAGCTGCTTCAAATGGAAGATAAAAAAGCCGTACTAGGTGAGAACAAAAGACCACCTAAGCACAGAAACTTGCCTCAAGCGGCAGCCAGTAGCAGTTGCCTAGTGAACAGTGCAAGACCCTGTACAGCATGGCCATTCCTTCAATTTACCCTCTCAGGTTTCAGCAATCAGTAATTATGAGACTTCTTAAACCAAAGGCTGTGGCCAGACCATCATTTTTAACTGCTATTAATGGACTAATTTTCCATAAGATTCTCTAATCTTTTTCTGTCTAAAACACAAAAGCCTGTGGCAATATTTTTCCCAGTTTCATTATTCACCCTGTGAAAAAAGATTTCCTTTTTCTTTTGTATTCAGCTTTTCTCACATCATTGCAGCTGGCCACCTCTATGGCTAGTACTAGGAGAAATAATAAAACTTGTTCCCTACTTATTTACTTTATATCATCCTTGATTTTAAAGACTTTTTCATATCCCCCTACAGCTCTCTCTTTACTGACTTCAAGAGTCCTAATTGGTTTAGTCTGTCCTCAGTAGAAATCCTCCACTGTTCTGATCATCCCTGTTATATTTCTTTGTACTTTTCCAGCTTTACTGTGTCTACTACTGCAAGTGTGGTACTCTCTCTGATAGTGCAGTTCTCTGTTTCATTGCCCACTCTTTCCTAATGATTTCTAAAATTGGGGTTTTGTTTATTATCAGGCTGACATTTTATGCTAACTATCTGGAATAATTTTATAATTTTCTGAGTAGTAATAGTTAATTTAGAACCATTCACTGTGTATGTTAAATATTCTTTCCGAGGGAGGTGCATAATTTTGCATTTATCAGGAATTTATTTCATCTGCCATTTTGATGCCTAGTCATTCAGTGTTGTGATATCCTTTGCAACAATTTCCTGTCAATTTTCATATTGTCTACCTTGCAGATTTTGAATAATCACAAAACTTCAGCACTTCCATACATAACTTCTTCTTACAGCATGTTTTCTTCAAGTGTTCAGTATTGCTGAAGCTTTATGAAAGAACAGGTATACTGGGAAGGTTCGGTCACTGATTCTTAACATCATTCAGCAAAAGTAGTGTTGATTCTCCCACAGCAAATTATATTAATCAAAATGTTTTCTCAATCTAACCTAATTGTAGTCTGCAATATAGGAAGAGAAGAAACTGGTTGAATAGCATTTGACCAAATTTATACTCCATCACACTGACTACTGATAGGACATTAGCTGGTGTCACCTCTGGTTCCTGATCTCCTTTTACAAGGGTGGAAGAGAAAGTCCAGTGTATAATAAAGCTGAAAACGAATATTTCCTTTAAAGACTTTTCACCTTACAGATTAAATTGATACACAAAATAAAATATTCAGAAACATTTAAATAAGATAAGAACTTAATAATTAGAGAAAGTCAATGAAATCTACAGTTCCATGTGACTTCGCCTTCAAATCAGGATTTAAATACTGCCTAGGTGTGATACCCTGAGATTAAAACATTTCATCTGAATTCCATGGGGAATCTGTGGCAGTCCCTGGAACAGCATACAGCCTGACAGTTTATTCGTGGACTGTATCAATTAATTTAGTAATAATTATAACTTTTTTAGATGAAATGGATGGATCAGATTGAGTTTGTCTCACTTGGGTACCTGCACTTAGTCAGACCAGCTGTCCCTCTGGCGGCCTTCAGAAACACATTCTTTCATTGAGTATAGCAGAAATTTGTCTACCTAAAATGTAGACATTTAGGGTCCTAAATTAGTTAGATTGGACCTCGTCTCTGCTTTCTAAATAGAAGTTATGACTATGATGGGCCAGTGTCTTCTTTCCTAGGAAAGTAGTGCCATTACACGGGGAAGGTTTATTTCCTCAGATGTAAGAGTTTTACATCCACATTTGTGGTGAAACCTACTTCTGGGCAGGGGATGAAGGAAGAGACTTGATCGCAGTTTAGCAACGTTCACCACAGCAGGGAAGGCAGTTCCACCTAGGGGAGGGCAGCTATGCAGGAAGCATTCGTTCCTACCTGAGCTTCTCACAAAGCAAGAACATGAACATCACTTCAAAAATATCATAGACACTGACAACCATTGGGAGCTCTGGGCAGAAATCTGCTGGCACTTTGGTTAGTTGCCCACAATACATAGCTGTCTTTACCCTGTAGTTTTGCTTTTTGGCATGATTTTCTTTGTGTAGTGAGATAAATTAAGGGACAATTTGATGACTCCTGTTTTTTCTTCATATTTTCCCAGAATTTCACAAGTTTTATCTCTTCCTTTCTTCTCTCCAATGTAGAACTACTTGTCAATAGCAAGGCATTTCGAATGGGCATTGATCCTTTCTTTCCTTGGCTGCAGTAACAGAGCAGCAGGGGTGAAAGAGGTTGACTCTGCTTCGGGTATTTTTTTTCTGCTTAGAAAGAAGGCAGTTCTCATTAATGTAAGTTCCTTTTCCACCTAACTATACTATTTGCCAGGGAGGTCAGCTGCCTGCATCTTCATTGTAAATGGAGTTCTAATCAGTATGTCATCGGGCTAGAAATAAACCACAGGGTAAACCATGACCCCAGTCAAAACAGTGCCATGCAATGCAAAGCAGGAACCAGCAGGTGCAGCATTCATTGCATAAAGGTATGCTCTTGCTTTGGCAGAGAAACAGCACACACAATATTATCAGGTTATCTTTTCTTCAGTTAAAAATACTCTCTCTAGAGAGGTCACCTATACCACTAAGAAATGCATGGGCATTTGGTGTTATGTAAAAGTTTTTTTTTTCTATTGTTTCATTAATAATAGGAGTCCACTTTGAAAAAGACATTGTAGTTACCCTCAAATAATTGTATTAAAAGCTACTGTCTAGCAAGGGTTAGAAAGTCAGTAGACATGCATCATTTAAAACACTGACTAATATGATTATAGGAAAGAAGCTCTACTGTTTGATTTTTTACAATCTTGTGTAAGATAGCATAAGTTATGAAATTAAATTGAACACTGTTAGCGTTCCTCTCCTAGTCTAATCCACACTAAATTGGTCAAAAACAATTATAAACACCTTTTTTTTTTTTGACAGGTCATGATTGGATAGGTGATTGTTTTTGTATAACTCGAGGAGGTCATTTGCTAACAAGTCAGAGCATTTAAAATGGCTAGATTTAAGCAGCTAACCTAAAATTGTCAGCTCTTTTTTCTTTCTCTCTCTCTCTCTTTTTTTTTTTTTTTTTTTTTTTTGCTAGGCACTGTAGAAGAGTCTGGCTCAGGCAATTTAATTTGCCTTTCATAGTCTATCACAAGGCTCATGATTATTTCTTACAACAAAATATTCAGTGCAACAAATTAGTAGATTCTGCTATGTTGGTTGGGCTGCATTCCAATTCCTGCCTTAGTGATGCTGGCTGCCTTCAGCACTGCCAGCACAATTATTGCCGAGTTTTCTAGACCTCATCAAACCAGCAAGGTGATCACCCCCTTGGAACCGCTGGGGATATGAGGTATGGAAAAGTGGAAAGAAATTGCTGTAACTCTGTGCTATCATGCCAGCAAGTGCCACTTGAATGATGGCAGCTATTGGCAGGCGTAGGGCTCTGCTGGAGGAGAGCTTGCAGCAGTTCTAGATTATAGCTTTTGCTGCTTCCAAGGAGAATTGCTGTGGGCACTGAATTAAAGAAAGCAAATTGGAAAGTAGGGAAAACGAAGATTTGAAGGCAAATGCAGAAGGGGAGATGATGATTTGCGACAATTAAACAATTTTGTTTTGCTATATGTGATTGGCTCTTTTATGAAGCAAAAGTCTTCTACAAACACCATGATGTCAGCTATGCAGGTTTGTTAGGCAGCCCTCTCCAGCCTTCATCACATAATTAAGGTACTAACTGGTGTCAGCAAACTGGTGTCATTCTTGTTCCAATACAGAGAAGTATACTACTATTTATCAGTATTTTACCATATGAATTACAGAAGCAAAGTAAAAAAAAAAAATCTTATTTTAGATATTTAACAATATCGTCATCATCAAAGTACCTGCTGAGAGACTACTACTGTGCTTGAGTGCATATTTTGCATAAACAAATGGGTTTAATCCAGGACACTCAACACTAACCTTTACACAAAATAAGCACCCAGTAAAAGTCAGAGTTTAGCCTCAAATTAGTTGATGTAAATTATCTCTATGTAAATCAGAGAAACATTATTGACTGCAGTAAACATTTATGCAAAAAGAAGGCCTATTATATCCCTCTTTAGTGTCTCTGTTTCCTGTTTCTCCCCTTTGTTTGAGTATTTTAATTTTGATCCAACTACATTTTATTTTCTGGACAGTCTACTCCCATGGAAGTGTAATATTTTGACTCCATTCTCATCACTGGGATACAGTGGCTCCTATTAGCAGTTCACTATGGAATATAGCAAGCATTCATCATGTGTGTTTAGTCTTTTGTCAGAGCTTTGCATCTATCCTTTTCCTTGTCCCTCGCATTTTTAACTTTTTGATCTTAACATACTGGGAGTAGAGCTTTGTGATTCACTATCTCTTAAGCCGGAACTTTATTATAGTACTCCATTTTTCACTATTTGTTACCTTGTAGGTTGATAAGACTTGCCTCAAACAGATAATATTTCAGAAACAATATAGTTAAGAGAAGGAGATATTTGTATGCATACATGAATTGGCATACTAAAAAGAGGTCAACATACAGTATTAGTACATTAGTCATTACGGACTAGCTTTTTATTCGTTACATTTGTCATCAGGGCTAGGGAAAAGGAATGGTCAGTCTGCCTTTTAATTTTGTTATAGCTTTAATGTTGGAAGAGGCAAGAGAATGAGACTGTAATCTGTACTGCTTACTTATATTACAGAGGCTGTGCTTACCAGGGGCAGGTGATGGGTTTTGTATTTCTTTAAAACAGAAAGCTTAGGGTCCCACTCATGTAAACATATTGTTTCATAAAACCAGAAAAAACTTTGTGTTTTCCTAGAAATGTTTAATGGGATCTTTTTGAGGGCAGTGTCTGACTGACTCACTCTAGGTGTCCACAGAGCTTGGAATGGGGACCCCTACCCGAATTGCCCAATGACCTAAGGTTTTCCTGTAATGACTGTGACAGCATAGAGTATTTCATATGCTGCCTTTTTTTCTTATAATCGTGTTCCAAAGCAGATTGAATACAAATGGTGAAATATTGAAAACTGCTGCAAATCGGCTGGCTCTAATCAACAATTCTTGAGCTGAATCATTCAGTCTTGATCTAGCCTATGACAATACTCCATTTTCTCTACAAAAAAAAAAGCTTCACCCTTAGGAGAGAAATTTCTGTTTGTGGAACTGGGTTGTAGACAACAATTGGTGTTCCCCAGCTGTGGTTGAATTTAAAGGTGCTGGACCTGGGATCAGAGACCTTGTGCTTGTCCCTGGTTCTCTGGTGCAGACACCAGATGACAAGTCTGACTCTTAAGGTAGCCGTGTTGCAGAGAAGATACTTCAGCACTACTTGGAGTTCCCTAAGGACTAATGGCTTTATACACAGGTAACAGGCAAAGTTTAGCAGCTACAAACTTTTCTGACTATAACTCATGTCAATTATCTCTCTTCCATAAAGTGGTCTGCATAGTTTAAATGTCAGTTTTCAGGTTATGCCAAGGCACGCAAATGTAGCAGGTGCTTCACATATTCTATATAAGAATAATGAATATTCCAGCAGGAGCATCTTAAGAGAGAGATTTCTGTAAGGTCAGACAAAGTCAGCATACTGCTTATCCAGGTTTAGTTGTGGAATGAGTGACCACATAGCAAGGAACCCTCTGTCCCTTACAGTTCTGACATGAATTAGTTGTCATTCTCTCTCTTGCTTTGTGGACACTCTTATATGTTCGAATACAAGTAAAACCACCGTAGTGACTCTAGATTGGCTATTTTCGCTTGATATATTCCTCTGATACCAAATGCCTTATTTTCACAAGACTCAGTCCTGATGAGATAGTGAGTGATCCCTGCCAATACTACTCAAAATTATTTGGCTAATGAGGTTTCTTACACGTGTGCCTTTCCTGCTGAGGAGTAGAGACTAAGTTTTTATTGTTGTTAGAAGGTTTGGGGTTTTTTTTTCAAGTATTAGGCAACATTCTATTTTTGGCTGAAGAAACATACACAGAAGATGATAGTTTCACTGCCTCAAGTTAAGATACCCTAGATACATCCTCTTGTTAACTCCAAAACAGCATTATCACATCTTCATTGAGTTTACAAATGTAATATGCTATAATTTGAATCCCTGTGTAGAAACTAGTTGTATCTTTGTGAATGAAAGCAAGACCTGTTTTATTGTCAAATATTTCCATAAAGACAGAAACAATTTGAAAGTATTAGATAAGGCTAATCTTTCTGAATGCTTTCTGAATGCTTGATTTTGGCTTCAGGCTTTACTGAAGGCAAATTCAGATTGTGCAATTATAAAATATTATTAAAACTTAATTCAGAAGTATTTTTATGCTCAGAACTGGCTCAGGACTTCTCAGTAGTGTCAGTAAAATTGAATTTTGCCACCTTAAAGTTGAGCTGTGGGAGCCAGGGCTTCGATGCTCTTGCCAGCAGAAGGCTGCGAAGCAGAGGGAGAGAGGGAGAGGGAGAGGGAGAGGAATAGGGCTAGGGCAGAGAGGTGGAAGGGAACCCCTGAGAGATCAGTCTTGATCTTCCCGTTGTCAGTGGCAGAACGGGAGAAGATGGGGTTGAGCATGTTGGCAGTGTTTCAATCTATTCCCACCAGTGGTCACTGACCCATCTATCATGATCCCTTCTTTGGCCACAGTCACTGCTAGCCTGTCTCTGCAAACCTTTGACAGAAGCAAAATAAGCATCAAGCCCAAGACCATGCTCATGACCTACCTGACTTTGTACCAGGTAGTCATATGAAGCTAACAATGCAGAGCACTGCCTTCAGTAAATGCTAGGTTCCCATTATGTTTAAGTGGTTTTGTTAATCCTTGATTCTATCTTACGCTTGCACCAGTAAACTGGCACAGCTTTTGTAGCAGGGTCCTGTAGCTGGGGCAGGCACTATGTTGCTATACTGCTTCCAGGCCTGAGCTGGCACGCAAAGAGACGTCAGCCGTGTCTGCCCTGCACTCTCCAGTTTCAGAAGCACTGTGGGAAGAGGCAGCCCTCACATCTCTGCCCCTGTGATACAGGCCCGCACTCACCAATTCTGTAAATCTGGCCTTCTAAAAGTAAAAATCACATCTAAGCAAGTATATTAAAAGGTTCTTATATATTCTGTCCTTGTTAATAAGGTGTTGGGTTTGGTTTTTTTTTGCGCGTGCGGCTCATCTGATTTTGAATGTTCCTAAAAAACACACGGGCAGGTTTTACTAAGTGCTTATTGTGCTCATAGCTGGGACCTGACAGCTGATTATTTTGTGTTATGACATTATCTTGGTTTTAAGGTAAAAATGAACCTCATGACTTGACCCAATATATCAGTTTGTGTCTGAACCACTTTTGTGCACATTCAATCCTTACCTTCCTGGTTTTGGTGGAGTGCAAATGTCTTATTAAAATAACACACAAATTTTTGTTACAAATGCTCATGAACAGGAAACAAAATACTTTATAGGGATTAAAACTCTTAGCACCTCTAAGTTGTTATTACTTAAGTTCATCCTGAGGCTAAAATACTAACTTCATGATATTTAGCCTCATGGGTAGAACAGTTTACATGAGACAATTGATTTTTCAAATTTTTTTTCAGGCATGCAAAAGGATGTGGTTCTGATATGCATCTAAATCTTGTTACTCTTGGCCAGCCAGAAATAAGAAACTCTGTAGTCTTAAAACATATACAGATGCACACACACCCACAAAATTTGCTGTAACGTGATGTTAAGATTTGTGATCTAAATTGTAGCATGAGCTGAAGACCCCAACCCATTGAATCTAGTCATTGGGATCAAGTGTTCAGTTGTATATAAACTTTTGCTCTGAAGACAAATGAATGAACTGAAATACTTTTCTGGTTTCAAGAGTATTGAAATCTACTATACGCCACAAATTCTGAATTTTTGTTCTTGTTTTAAGTTATTAGCAAAGGTGAATTTGGTCTTGTACAGTAAAAAAACCTAGAGACCTCTGAGACACAATTATCTCTACAGCTCTGTGTAGCTATATAAAATGTTGCCATGAATTCAAGTATTTGCTCCAGGTTTCAAATTTTACATGTCTTAAGTGCAACACTTATTTAATTAGTTTTTTATCATAATTCTTGCAATATGTTTCCTATAAGGTTATTCTAAATAATAAAATTCTAATAACTTTGGGAAGCAGTATTAAAAATACCAAATGATTCAGTGTCAAATTAGGGGCTTCCCCAATTTTATTCCATCATTTATCTCTTTCGTGGTCATTAGTGTTTCATAACTTGTGTGGAGAAAGTATTTTGCAAGAATAGAACTTGTTGATCAAGCATTTTGCCAGCAATTTCCTCTTTTTTTCTGCCTGCTCACACAGGAGGTGATTCAGGGAAGTACTTGAAGACAGGGTTTTGATTTTGTTATTGTTTGACTCACTGGGTCTCCATGTATGTATGGTGGAGTCTAAATGTTTATAAATCGTGAATATAATACCCTGAAGATATGTTCAGTGCACAGTAAATCATTTTTATTTAAACCAACTGTCAGCTTCACCAGCTCAGCTTTAGCTAGTATCTTTCTTATTTTATGTCATGAGTAATAATAACTGAAGTGTTATTTAGATAACAGTTCTGCTTCTCATTACTACATAACAGAAAACCTGCTGTAGAAAGCTTGTATTTACCAGTTTTTTATTATTACTGTGTTCAGTTAGAGAGGGCAGCAGCTGAGATTTAGAATACACTGTGTACCTGTGGAGAGCCCTGTTGTCCTCAGTAGGTCACAGCAGAAATCCACTTGTACACAATACGATGCAGGGATGTGGTCCTACACAGGATTTTTAAAAACTATGATTACCTTCTTATCAAGTGCAGTGAAGGCCTATTCCTTCTCTCAGCAGCATCAAACGGATTAAGGACAGGGGCTTAGTATTATATATGTGATTCCTTTAAGGATCCAATGGACAAGTGGAAACTAATTCCTTCTTGATTTTAACTTGAATTACCTGTGCTTGTGATGGCTTTTATTAGATGTGCTGAGAACACCATTGTGTCCACAGCTCTTCACAGAACTTCATTTTAGTTTTGCCTTTCTTCTTACAAAAAAAATTAAAATCTTTTTTTCTTTCCCTGCTTTCTTGCAGTAAAGGACTTGACTCATGCACAGGCACACTTGCGGAGGTGTAGGTGTATTTTGTATGGATTTGACTTTCAAAATATTATTCTGTTTTTCTGCTGGGTAACTGTGGAGAATTCATTAAGTAGCTTGGCCCTGTATCTCAGGATACTATCTGAAATTTTGATGAAAAATTAAATGAACCTTTCTAAGGAATGGCACAAATATATGCATTCTGCCTCAAAACGGTGAAAGTGCTGGGGATGTTGTATGTGAAGCAGGTAGGCTTTAACATTAGAATTCTTTCATAAGCCACAGGCCCCAAATACTTGTATTTATTGGGCTTTTTTACTTTCCTGTGCTGTAGAACCAATGATTGAAAGTCATTAAAAGACTCCATGTCTAACTTAAAAACACAAGCAAATGATTAGAAGCTGTGGGCATCTGATGCGACACAGTTGAGCTGAGGGGACTTAATGAGTTACTGATTAGAGCTTAATTTCTGTAGCTCATTCTTAGCCTGCACCAGTCATGATATAAACCACGGTTGCTTAATTCCCCTTCACTGCAATTTAAGTTAATGCTCTCTTCTTCCTTTGGAGTGAACTGAGAGCCTGTTACCGTGACTCAGCTGGTGAGTCCATCAGTTGAGTGTGACCCGTCCCAGGCCCCAGCGTACTGGGTGCTTCTGTGCTGTGTGTGCTGTCCAGCGCCCTGGCTGGAGGGGGCTGTACATACTCGCTTGTATGTGTGTGCCTGTGTGCACTTTAATTTGTATCAATGCAAAGTTTTGATTCTGTATCATTGTGAAGTAGTCATGGTTGAGTTTCTTCTCAAGGAGCTTTCAGAGGGAAGGCACTTTGTCATTTTCCATTTTGGAGTTTGTGTTATAAATCATCTTTTGACTGGTTTCTCCTTTGTGGTTCCTGTCTGAAATTTTAGTCCAATCATATACTTTAAGAATCATCTCAAAATGGTTTTCTTTATCCTCTGGAAATCCAATTCTTAGATCCCTCAAGGTCAGTAACACTGTTAACCTATTAACAACCAGCCTCTGACAAGAATCTGGAAACAGTTTGAGCTATTCCAACTTGACAGTATACAGGCTGATTTTATTTTGTATTTATTTTTAAAATGGTTAGCAGAAGTCTGGAAAAAATAATGCATTAGTAAAAATGGTTCACTGTAATTACACTTAACTCTTCTATAATTTTATTAGTGATTACATAAAATAATCTGTCTATAATATTTTATTTATTTGGAAGGCTAAGAAGATGATGTGGTGGATGTTTATTTTCTAACATTAGGAACTGATTCTCCATATCCCTACATTTTGGGTTCACTGCATTATTAAAATGGAGTTGAATTAAAACATATTTTTCTTTTCTTACCATAGTGTACTTTTTCATCCAAAGCATCCATTTTTCCTCTTTCCTGTTCTCGTTTTAAACTCGTTTCCAGAAGAAGAAAATAGACATTTCTTTATCTATTTCTAGACTTTAAAGATGAATATTTCTTTGTCAAACCTTTTCTTTTCTCTCCGTAATGTCATTGAAACATCATTAAACATTTGAAGCTGGTGGATATGATTCAGAGAAAGAAGTGCACTTGTTTAAGCAAAAATTTTAAGTTTTTAAAGTAAAGGAAAAGAAAATCTTTCAAAATCAGGTCTATATTTTCTCTTGCTATGTAAGGAAATCCCTTATGATTCTGGCATCTGTGGAAGAGGAGGAAGCTACATAATACTGGTTTTAATAGATTTTGTCAGTACTTTGTCCTACTTTTCACTTGTCCCCTTTTAGAAACACAGACCCAGTGAGATTTTTTTTGAGTAACTGCATGTAGTAAGCCCATATTGTTTTTCTGTTTGTTTGTGCATTCTTTTTATTTTCTCTCCACCTTCATGTCTTCAGGAAGTGGGAATAAAGATCTAGTTCTGTCCTATATTTTCCATTTGATATATCTGTGATGCACCTTGCTGCAGTAGTCCAGTCTTCTAAGGAACAGCCACTGCATTTCCGCAGCATTTTATCTCTGCACAGCCTACCAGAATGCTGCCATTTTTTTAACTCAGGGCAATTATCTTGGGTATGGGAAGGGGAAATGCCCTAATAGATGTTTTGTGGTCTGTTCTAATCTATTTGTCCTTTTGCTTTTTAATCATAGGTTTCTGTGCTCGAGAGGCAGATATTTGACTTCCTTGGTTATCAGTGGGCACCCATCCTGGCAAATTTTATACACATTATTATAGTCATACTTGGCTTATTTGGAACCATCCAGTATAGACCTCGTTACATAACAGGAGTGAGTATTTCATTTTATTTACTTATTTTGATGTGCACGTTAAAAAAAAAGAAAATGTTCCAAACTCTGTTGCTTATAAATAGAAATCTTATCTTGGTTTAACTTTCTTCTGTAATATCTTACATTTACTTATTATGCTCTTGAGACACCTGCAATAATTAAGTGGTAACAACCTACACATTTGAAAGTCAATATGATCACGAACTACATGATAATATGAACTTTCAAGAAGTGAAGTCAGTTTAAAGAATTACAGCATCCTCAGAATTACAAGGATTTAGAGCTAGAATAAATGCTAGCCATAACTTTCCTAGATATACTGGACGTCCCCAACAGATCCATGATTTATTATAGTTACTCATTATTGTTATTAACCATCGTTGCTGCAGTGCCTATCTGTTATGTATATACCTCCTAGAAATTATAGTCCAAGTTAAAAATGAAGTATGAGAATACGGTAAGAAATGCAGGTTTGATGGTTACGGACTGAGGGCTCCAAAATAAAAGTAAGGATTTGGACCCTTATATTTTTAATCCATTTCTTTTCCTTATTCAGCTACCCCTCATACACAGACTAAGCATGGCTGTACTCTTTGGTACAATACAGTATTAATGAAATCCTCATTTCATACTCCAGGTTTGTTTTTTGCCCCATTTACACGTCTATAAAGACAGAATAACAAATCTGAAAGCCATCGTTCGGAATACCTTTTGTTAGAAATAGATTTGCATAACAATATTTGTATGAAAATTGACTGCTAATTCAGTTAAAACTTGTATACTTTTCAGAGACAAACAGCAGTCAGAAAGATTCACCCATGCACAACCATATTTTCATGTCAAATGAAAATAACTCCACTCAATCTGTACCCACTTCTGCAAAGCCTCTTTCCTCTTACACTGTTCCCACATATACCAGTAATCATTCAGGAGACAGAAGTTTTGCTTGTAGCCTTGTGCTACCATCCATATAACAGTAGTGTGATGCTAACAGTAATAAATTACATTTATGTCTACGTTTCTATCTCTGTGATTTCCTATATGCGGAAAATGTGTGTCCACATGTATATTGTCTTTATTCATGCACACAATTTAATATATTCCAAAACATATAATATCAACATTGAAAAATATATTGCAAGCCTTCTATATTTAATCACAACTCTGGGAGTCATGTGAATGTGAACTGGAGTTTTCTTCTTCCATTTCTAGTGTTTTGACAAGTACAAAAGGCTTGAAAATGAAAAATAAAAATTGAAGCAAGTGTCAGTTAAATAAAAAGATTAGAAAGTTCCATCCCAAGACTATTCTAAGGCATAAAACCGAGCATGAGCATAAAATGCTTAGCTGAGCTAAACAAAAAAGCTAGATTTAAATGGCCTTTTCAACAGGAGTACAGAAAATTACCTGCTACAATCATGAGTGTATTGTGAATGGGGAGGAATACCAGCCTTATAAATAGGTACCATTCACATGAGTTTCTGGATGATACTGTTTGTGCCACACCATCCTACTAATTTTCACACATATCTTTTCTTAGAGCTCCCCATCACTGTGTAGCCCATCTGGCTTTGTGAGTTTGCCTCCCTGCATGCTCTCATTGAACTGGATAGAACCAATCTAAGATCAAATTGTTTGTCTTGCTCATATTTTATAATAGACACCTGAATCTGCTATCTATCACAGACTGCTTAGATAAGGAAACAATGATGAAACTTTTATCCTTCATTTAGTTGGATCAACAGAGGAGTGCTGTGATTTTTTTCATTTCTACTGCTGCTCTCTGGAGAGTATCTAAAGTCAGGATGAGGGAAATGCTACTGGTCACTGGAGGGAGAGATAAGGGAACTGCATCCTTTTCTTCAGTTCTACTGGGCCCAGAATAGGCACCTTGTTGAAGCTGGGCAAAACTCAGTGGTGTCATCTGACATCAGGAGTAAAGTTATGAGTTCAAAAGCAAGAAGAAAGACAACAACCTATAAGCCTGCAAGAGTGTAGCTATGAGGCTTTCAGGTGAGTGGATGTAAATACTCAGACTTCAATAGATTCTGCAAGGGTCAATCTGTCTTGAGTGGACCCTATAGGACCCTTAATCCACAGTCACATTAGTACCTCAAGTATAGCTTGCTTCAACAAGACTACAATAAATTTCCTTTTTACTGTACATGCTTCATAAAGGATATCACAAAAAAGTTTTCCAGAGGTTGTGAATCATAGGTTAAAGAGAGCAGGGAGGTTTTAAGGTGAGATTTAAAGAAATGATTCAGTGGCTTAGGGAGAAGAGGAAATAAGCTTAAGACAGATGGGACACCACAAATGAAAGTGTATCCTTGAACTCACAAGAGTCACAGGAAAGTTTAGAAGTGGATGAGGAAAATAGGTGACTGTGTGGTTTCAGGCCTTGGAAAATAGTTCAAATTACATGGAATGCAGGAGTTCTGCTGGACAAAGAGGACAGGAAATTGAAATTTAATATCATCAGAGGGGTTAATCTTAATATAGATTCGGCAAGAACACATTCATTTTTGCTTGTAAACCTAAACCGTTAACCAATAAATGAGCAATTGATGCAGGAGGTGAAACATCTGTTCTGAAGGTGGGAATGAGTGTCTTTTCAAAGGTGTCTTTGCAAAAGATAATAATTAAGCCATTTTTTTGTGAAAACAATAATGATAAAAGGACTGCTTAACAGCACTATGCTAAAACAGAGAATAAGGATTTCAGTAGGTACAAAGGTTAGCCAGCGTAATGACTGAGATGTAAATGTGTTTTTTAGCAGTGCTATCATAGGATCCATCAATGCAAATGCCTGAGAGGTAATGCCAATGCAAATTATTAAGGGTTCTGGAAAGAAGCAATGTTCTTCACCTCGGTAGGGCTCTGCCTGGAGACTCAGTTTCTCCCCATTCCTTCTATAGACGGATTCCAGCTGTGCTGATATGCTCGGCGCATATTCCTCACTCTACTATGGAATATTAGTCACCTGACTAGTCTAGTGACCTTCTACAATGGAGTAACTGCATCAGTAGACAAGGGAAGAGCTATGGATGTAATCCATCTAGACTTCTGTAAGGCCTTTGATATGGTCCCCCACAATATTCTGGCTGCTAAACTGGAGAGATATGGGTTTGGCAGATGGACTGTTAGATGGATAAGGAAGAAGCTGGATGGCCACATCCAGATAGTTATACTCAATGTCTCAATGTCCAAGTGGAAACCAGTAATGAGTGATGTCCCTCAAGGGTCTGTACTGAGGCCAATAGTAGTTAATATCTTCATCAATGACATCAACAGTGGGATCGAGTGCACCCTCAGCAAGTTTTCAGATGACACCAAGCTGAGTGGTGTGGTTGACACGCCTGAAGGACGGGATGCCATCCAGAGGGACCTGGACAACCTTGAGGAGTGGGCCCGTGTGAATCTCAGGAGGTTCAACAAGGCCAAATGCAAGGTCCTGCAGCTGGGTCAGGGCAACTCCCAGTATCAATATAGGGTGGGGGATGAAGGGATTGAGAGCAGCCCTGAGGAGAAGAACTTGGGAGTACTCTTGGGAAAAAAATTGGACGTGAGCCAGCAATGTCCGCTTGCAGCCCAGCAAGCCAATTGTATCCTGGGCTGCATAAAAAGAAGTGTGACCAGCAGGTGGAGGGAGGTGATTCTGCCCCTCTACTCCACTCTGGTGAGACCCCACCTGAAGTACTGTGTCCAGCTCTGGGGCTCACAGTACAAGAAAGACATGGAGCTGTTAAAGCGGGTCCAGAGGAGGGCCACAAAAATGATCAGAGGGCTGGAACACCTCTCCTATGAAGAAAGGCTGAGAGAGTTGGGGTTGTTCACCCCAGAGAAGAGAAGGCTCTGGGAAGACCTTATTGCAGCCTTTCGACATATATAGGGGGCTTATAAAAAAGATGGAGACAGACTTTTTACCAGGGCCTGTAGTGACAGGACAAGGGGCAATAGGTTTAAACTGAAAGAGGGTAGGTTTAGATTGAACATAAGGAAGAAAATTTGTACAATAAGGATGGCAAGACACTGGAACAGGTTGCCCAGAGAAGTTGTGAATGCCCCATCCTTAGAAGTATTCAAGGTCAGGTTGGATGGGGCTTTCAGAAACCTGACCTAGTGAAAGATATCCCTGCCCATGGCAGGAGGGGTGGATTAGATGATCTTTAAAGGTCCCTTTTGACCAAACCATTCTGTTATTCTATTATTCTATGAAAGAAAAAGAGTAAGGAAATGCCACTGAATGAACTGATGTTTTCTGGTTCCTGCATTATGGAAAACTTTAGCAATCTTATTCTACTGTTCTCTTAACATTTCTAGAAAGCATTCTCAGAATATATAAGAAGGACAAAAAGTCCCATTTGTACTGAATGTCATTCTCTTCTCCAAACAGAGGAATCCACCTGACAGGTGAATCCCACCTTATAGTTCTCTAGTGCTACAGAGGTAGCACAGTACAGAGGCACTGCAAAATTAAGCACTTTGTTTCTTCACTGCCATGGGAAGAAGATAAAGAAATGTCTAGCGGAGCTTGACAGTGATGTAAACATATAGAGAAAAACTCTGAAGTGAATTATGAAATGTAAGAATTTGAGTACAATCATGTCTGGGAGGTAGATTCCACTGTAATTTGCACTGCTTATTTGCACCTTCTAGACCTGTTATATTTACTTCTTCTAGAATTAGTTCCATCAAAGAGAGAATTTTTGTACAATTCTGTAGGTTTTATTGAGCAGTGTTATAGACAGAGTGATAAGAAAGTGAAAAAGCTTTTGCACTAAAGAATAAATTCTCCTGCCTTGAGCATAAAGTGAAGATCCAATACCAATAAGAGAGAAAACTTTTAATCCAGAAGGAATTACCTGTTTCAAACCTGTGGTAGTAGGAGATTGTACAAATTGTTTTCTCATAATGACCTATTCATTGCACAGTTCAAGTGGACTTTGGTTGTGTGTAAAGCAAAATTATGCAGTGGACAACAGTGTTACTAACATTTTCCCAAGGATTAATTTATTCTTTTCTAGTATTTTCTCCTCTTAGACATAATAGTAACACTCCCTAATAATAGTGAACATAATAGGGACTCATACAGACCACAATATACTAGCAGAAGAGAACAAGGATCTCAGTTTGACCCAAAGCAAATTTGCAACCTTTAAGAGCAAAAAGAATCTTATACAGGAAAATACCTGGTCACATTAAGTCTGGGAGAAAAGGATAGATTATTACTGGTACATTACTTAACGTGTAATTGCTGATATATATTAAAAAAGAGAAAGAGGCAATTACCTTATGTCTGAGCTTCCTGCAGCATCATCAGTCTGCCAAACCATTAGGCCCCAGAGAGTATAACTGAGTTAATCTATGTCTTTTTAAAGACTAGACATTGTCAATGGCTTCAAAACCCCTAGCGGGATCTACTTAATGCCTTATATCACAAGTAGCCCTGAGTCTACCTGATCTGTTTTGGAGTATTTCAGTTGTATCTTGCAATTTAGTATCTTCCATGTTTTTTAAATGTTTAAAGTAGTACATGAAGGTATATAGCAGTTCATCTATCGTATGTACATACCAGGATACTATCAAACAACATAAACCATGCCATAATAAACTGTAAAGCCAAGAACATCAGGGAATCTGCAGTTCTAGAGCCATGCTCTTTGAGCTACTTTTTTTGAATTTTAAAGACAGGCTCCATATAGTTAACGATTTGGCCAGAATTTTTGGTGAGAAAACATTTCAGGAGACCGTTTTGCTAAATCTTGTAAGAGAACCAGTTTTCAGTTCTTTTTCCTGATGAAACAGTTATTTACAGTAAAACAAAAGGATTCTTATGCTTAAAATTTTTAATAACTGAGTTCTTCTGTGATTAGTTTACCCTGTTAATCTAATCCAATTTATTTTCCAGATACTTGTTTTATTTAAAATAAGAAAGTACATATACTCAAGCTCACTACAGGAATTATTAAAAAATATATTTTACTTCAGCTTTCTTTATAGCTGTTGGGAAATATATATATATAAAAACCCAGTTAATAAAGAGGAGGATGACATGAAATAGAATGTTCGTTGTACATTCTGGTCAGCCTGCAAAGCACAAAGCTCTTGAAGTCTATGAAGTCAGACTCCTACCTGAGACTGCTTTCTGTAAAGGGGTTTCTCAGGAAGTACTTTTGTCTCCATTCTGAGATAAATCATTCAGTGTTTCACCTTAACTGTACTTATGTGATGATTTACTGTGTTGCAAATAAAATGTAGGCATTTATTCATAGAAGGAGGCACATAGTTATACAAATGACTTCTTTGCTCTACACACCTTTTCTGAGCAAATGATAATTTGGGGACATAAGCAGTAATCTTCTGCGTAATCATTTTGAGATAATGCCCAATAATACTATAAGTACAATTAAGTAAATAAAGACCTTGAACATTTTAGTAGCAGCTTTGTCTCTTGGCTGTCACAGGAGACTGTGAATCAGGATACTGATTCTGTTTCAAAATGTGCCATTGGCAAGATGTTTTGTTTGCTAACATGTCGTTCAAGCACACATAATGATATTCCTCAGTTTGTTCCTTGATGCAGTAGTTTGCTATGGATAATAATGAATGTGAATGTTTATTCTGTGGTTTATATCTATGCTCTTTCAATGTATTCAGTTACTGAATACAACATTACTAATGCTCAACATAGATATCTGGTAATTTTAATTGCAAACTAAGCAACAGAATAGTTAGCTATATAAATAAATAGATATTGTATCTACTTATCTTTTGAAGAACACCAGCCTCTTAAACTTGCAATTGTGGCACAAGTGTGTTTGAAAAAACAGAATTTCTTTTCTGCAAATATCACTAATACCTGCAACAGAATGATTATTTTTTTAGGATATTCTGTCACTATGTTTACTAAAATCTTTGCTGAATGTGAAGTGGAAAGCAAGCTGAACAAGACTGAAGTAAATCCACTTAAAATTGGAAATGGTACTTGTAGGAAACATTTTTCATTATCCACGCTGTTCTCAGTGTAAAATTTCCAGGATTTATTGGTTTCAGTCAAGTTGAAAATATTGTGATGCAAGCTGATTTGTATTTTAGTACTTACAGCCCAGATCAAAACCAGGGAGAGTGTGACCACAGAGGTTGTGTTTCCATGTTAGTAGAAAAATCTGTGTCAGTAAAAACTTAAGTAATGGCTAAAAAGTCAAAGGTAGTGCAAATGTATATATACTCACTGGAAAAGTTAAGACAGAACAGAAAAGAGAGATGTCTAAATGACAAGCAATAAAAAAGGATGTTGACAGAATAGTAATTTCCCCAAATAGTAGAATTCCAGAAATTAAGCACTATGTAGTGAGCATGTGCCTTAAACAGGGTGGACAGAATAGCTCTTTTATTTGGGAAGTGCATGTGTATAAAGAAGTTCTTACACTTGGGAAAGAAATAAGTGGAGATACTCATCCAGTAATTTCAAGTCACAGTAATAGAAGCACACTACTATTACATTTTCAATCAGAAAGATCAAAAAGATTCAGAAAATACAAACTATACAAGATCAAGGAGATGACAGCATCCCACAAAGTGGTCATTATGGAAAGCTCTGTCTGCATCTAAATAGAACAAATGCTCAGTCAGGCCAAACTTTAACAAAATAGTTCCTCAGTGCTTACTCATTTTATTCTTGGGAGTGTTGATTAAAAATTAGTCACACAGAAAGTTTTCCTTCAGTGAAAAGTAAATCAGATGAGTTTGTTAAAAAATAATTATATCTGACTCATCAAATAATAGTGAGTACAATATTAGTGGTCATTGTGCCTCAGGAAATATCAAGAAGCAAACACTTATTACTAATCCTCATCTTGGTGAAAAATGGGGAATAAAATCTTGATCATAGTTTAGGATCCCCAGAGACTCCCAAATTAAAAAGGAGACAAAGCAAAGGAGAACAGCACACTCACATGGCTACTTAGTAGAAACGGTTAACTAAAATAAGCATCTCTGTGAGAGTTTGTGTCTGATGAAGTAAATTAAAGAAAATTACTAAAATTATAATACAGCATAGGATTGTACAGAACTAAGATAAAGCTTTGAAGAGCAAATTGCATGACCAAGAGTATGAGGGCAAGCAAAAAAGTACAGAATGAAAATAGAAAACTTAAAACAGCACTAGTAAACCTTCAAAATTTGTATTGCAGAGCCATTTTTGGGACACTCAGGTAAAGCTCCAAATCATAACATGAATTAAGACTATTACAGTGCTGGAGAATCCACCTCGACCCTGAATTAACCCCAAGTTTCATTCATGGTTTCATTTTCATTATGCCAGATAAATCTATGCTAAATGAAACAATGGTATTTTATGGTATAGTAATTACTGCATAGGGGCACTTTCATGAAATGCTTTCCGTGCCATGAATAGCAACGTGAATTCTCCTTAGCACTTTCCGTGATAAGTATTCAATATCATTAACATTCTTTTCATTACAGAATTTTTACTAAATAGTTTGGTTGAGGGATGCTTGCTGTTTGTCAAAGCTCACCTTTGTCCTGATCCTTTGTCCTGATCACCATTTCAGTAATCTGTCAGATCTTGTCAGTGTTTTCTGAAATATCTCCATGTTCAGAAATACCTGGAGCAGGAGCATGTTATTACAACTTTTCCTCTTAAAAATTCTTATAAAAGATTACTGATAACAATTGGGATGTCACAGAAGAGTAGAGATTGGGATTCTTTTTATATTCTGTCCTTTCACTGCTGGATGCTACCTCCATAAGAATGACCTTTGTAAACTTTGCTAACTGCTATTTTATTGGAGAGTTTTGCTCGCTTCTGGCAGATGCTGTGAAAAATCGGTAGGGATGTAAGTAGAAGACTGCCCTTTGGACTTTAAACAACATTTGCTGAAAGGGATTTCAATTCACAGGGAGGTATGGTGTTTAATAGAGTGCTTTCGCTGCTGTTGTGTTAAAAGATTAGATTTTAGTATGTTGTGGATTTAAATGTGCTTTCATTTATATTTAAAAGGACAGGCTCAGCAGTTTACTTTTGAAACTGAATCTAGCCTACTTTATGGTAGGGGTAGGAATGTGAAGGGAGTAGAAGTTAGTGAATAGCTTGCTGGCCAGTGTCATAGCTGTAGGGGTTTGACTAATCCAAATTTTGAGTCTAACACCTAGCACACATACAGAACTTGAGCAAAGAAAAGCTTAAGTATTCCAGTGGTCAAAAAGTCATTCTTTCTTTATGCTTATTGGTTAGTTTATTGATGGAGTATTAAATATCAGTTTAAAACAGATGGTCTGCTTTTTTACCTGATAATCAGTCCAGAAAGTTAGTCTAGGCTTCAATTACACTGCACTTTTTAGTTTGACTTCTCCTTTTAGAAATATTTTGATAATTTGCAAGACATCTCAACAGATCTCAAATTTTTCAGCCCTTGAGATTCAGCTGAGCCTTGGGCAAATATGTCAGAGAATCACTTCCAGTATAGTATTATGCAGAGTGCATCTGTCTTGACTGCATGGAAGTAGATGAAAGAAGGTAGCCTACAGTAAATTTCTCTGGCTTTTTCTGCCTTTTTTGGCTCTTGACTTTAAAATTTTCATACCATTTAGAATAAAGTCCACACAAAGTATTTTTTTTTTTTCATAGAAATTGTCTGAGTAAAGTTTGACTACTTTCATCTGCTCTCTTCACTGGAACATATTTAGGTGTGAGGCATTGAGGTACAAAAGGATTAATCTAAAGGAAATTATGAAAAGGAAATTTCTTCTGTGTTCAGAAAACCTGACCCAACTTCTTCTTAAGAAAGTGTAAAATATTCTTTCAAGATTAAAGAGTACACAGACAGTTAGTCCGCCAGCACTAGGGAAGCACAATGGAAAAAAAAAAAACCTGTTGATCAGAGAACTAGTCAAGACATAAAAAGGAAACAATCCCAGTTAAGAGATCCTAAGTCTCTGATTCCTATAAGTTTTGTATAGGACATTACTTTTTCAGAAGTCCCCTACTGTCAGAAAACAGAGTTCTAAAGAGAAAAAGTATATCAGCCCTCTGGAGTTTCATTGTAGATAATTGAGTGAGAAGCTGTCAGACTGAAAGAGGCCTTTTAAATAGTAAACATCTTGAAAATACAATAAACTCTTCTCACTTATTTGAGCATGAAATCTATTATGTTCTTAGAGCCACTGAATCTTAAAAATTAATTTGGTATGTTTTCAAAAAATATGGTGAAAGACACCCTGGACAAGACTGCAGGACAGAGTTTACTTCAACAACAGTTCTGCTTGGAGTTTTCTTTTCTTTTAGATTGAGATGGATTTTCATTAATTTTCAGAATGTTTTTTAAGTTTTCCATCATAACAAATCCTTTTAAAGATACTTACCTAATACTGTTTTTTAAAGTGATATATATGTTGAGCATTAAAAGATGGAAAATGATAATTTGCATTGTATAATGAAGTACAGCATTGATTTCCAGGAATTTTATGGAGAACCTACTCAGTACATGAAGCTGTCTGATATTTTCAATTTAAATCCTTAATTATTAGTTTCATAGCAGGTTTAACTGGTGTAGAATTCAGCTACATTCATCCTTTCCTAATGCTTTTATCCCCTTTCAATGAATGATATTCACATTTAAAAAATAGCCATTCAAAACATCTCTCCCTTATCCATTCCACAGAAAAGGAAGATGGTTTTCCAGGGAAAAAAAACACTGAGTCCCATGTAGAACTGCTAATAACATATAATGTATTTTCTTTTCATTCAAACCAGAGAGCTCACTAACAGAATCCCTGGAAAGGTGCCAAAACATGAAGTTCCTCTACTTTTCATTCTCTCTTTCTTTAGAATAGATCCTCTGGTTTGTCACTATAACGACAAGTGGGTTTTATCCTACAGGTTTTTTGTGGTTGGTTTGGGGTTTTTTTTGGTTGGTTGGTTGGTTGGTTGGGTTTTTTAAGAACAAGCAACCCTTTCTGTTAAAACAGTATCTAATTGACTCTTTGTAGTTGAAATGCTGTAAAAAGCATGGAGAATAAACGACTTAGCTGATGATATCTTTAACAGATATTCAGAGGAAGAGATTAGAAAGAAAATCCATGAGTTTTGCTACTGCTACCTGAACTGCAGTTGAAAGCATTAAAGTTCTCTCAAATACTCAATAGCTCTGGCCAGCTAGTGATAATTAAAAATCAAGCAAGGATAAGGTAACGTTTCTACTGCTCTGAGATGACCTCTGTAGTTCAGTGCCAAATATTTCTCTTTATCTAGAGTAATCAGATTTCCTTTTATTTCCCATAGTTGCTCCTATACCTGTCACGATGGATTTCCACATTGTTTATTTAGTATTTCTTTTAGCGGGCATATATCCATTACTGCTGACATTTGCTTGTCTAAGGGGTTATAGCTCTATCTTTTTATCTTGTATGTGCTTATAGCATGCATTTATGGAGTATCTGTCCACCTCAGAGCTTTTAATGTCTCTGTCCTTGTGTCACACTACTGAAGTAGGGAAGTACTCCCCCCCCACTGCTTTACAAAGTGGGAACTGAAACACTAAAAGACTGAGACATTTTCTCAGTACCAGAGGAAATGCTGTGGGAGATCAACATGTGAACCCATTTTTCTCAAGTTACAAGCCAGTGTTTTATCCCCTCCAGCCTGCAAACATAGAGATGCCCCAAACTCTCCATAAAGTCTAGGAATAAAGATTGGGATCACAGCTACTAAACAGTGTGGAATACTTCTGTAAGAAAAAAGAATAATAAAACAGCCTTTGGACACTATCTCTCTCACCAAGGAAAAAGTCTGCTGATGCCTCATGCTGTCTTTGTGATAACTCTTTTGTCAGACTCAGTGGCTGTTACGATGGCGGCTGGGACCTGTAGTTGCCCTCCTTCCAGGAAGAGATTAATATATTTTAATTAACAGCTTATACTACAATGAGATAAGCATTAGAAAAGAACAGGATACATTGCCTCTGGTCCAAACCACCTATCCGAGTCTCACATTCCTCTGCTCTGCTGCATCTCCTTGCAACAGGCTGCAGGTTCAAAGCTTGTTCTGGAGTATAATCACATAACAACAGCTCTGCTGCCGCTCCTCTTTCTATTCCAGCTCCTTCTGTATTCCTGTCTATGTCTTCCTCTGTTCTCTTCACTTTGATTCAGCCACTCTACACTTATATTTAAAATGGCATTATACTGCACGTAGCTAAAACAAAGCTGTCCGTTTTAAATTAAATGAAGTCTGAATAACAGTACTTACCATTACGTTGCACTGAAACCCAGTTCTTGTTTTGGCCAATTGATTAAGATTTAGGCAACGATGTCAGTCATTCAAGTGAAGCCAACTTTAGTCATAGTTGTTTTATATCTCTGCACAGGATGACCTGCCAGTACCTGGAGTCGATCCTTATCTTTTTTTCCAAGAGTTTTTTCTAGGCAACGTGACTGGTTTTCTTCTCTTGTGAGTTTCATTGTCACGCTGAGGATATGCTTCAGGAACGGTGCATTGAGAATCATAGAGCTATGCAATCCTATTCATTTACAAATCACCGTTTCCAATTTTGAGAGAAGATGGAGATGATTTTCTTCAGTCATATTCCAAATGTGACTTTTTTTTTTTTTTGCCTTCCAAACAAGAGTCTACATAAAAATCTTTCTGTAAATCTCCTTGTCACAAATCTCCATTTCAGAACTTCAGAGATGTTTCTCACTTCCTGTCTGTACTTCTCTTTTTCAATTTGTAATGCTTTCATTATGATTTTCAACTCCTGAAGCTCTGCAAGAAAAGGGACACACTACTTTTTTCAAGCTTTGCCTGTTGCTATGAGTACCATTACCAATGAAGATACATTTTCTGAATGACACTGAAAGGCAAGATAAACAATGAGTAGAGCTGTAAAACGCACTATTAAACATGTTCCAAAAGTTCCATTGCTCCCTATTTCTGTAATTTAGCTGTCAAGGGCACTATTTATTTGCAGTTTGTTTTTATGGGTTATTGTGTATATTTCGGCATAGATGTTAATGCCACATACATTTGTGTTGGATAAACTTAAGTATAAATAATAAATAAATTTAAAATAATAGAGATCATAGTGAATCAGTATTTTATGTGCTGTGAACTCAGCAGGTATGATTGAATTATAAATGCCTCTAAGGACAGAATTTTGCATATCAATATAAATTTTACTTCTAAACAAGTCTAGTACAGTAACATTGTAGTTTTACAAGTAAACACTATGATTCCCTCTATACCAGTTTGAGCTACCAATGGTGCTGCTGCTCAGTTTGGTTCCTGTCTACGGTTTCTTCACTATTTCCAATCATACTGTTCATCAGAGTATTTATTTATTTATTTATTTATTTATTTAATGAAGCTCTACAGCTGTTTTCATTGACTTCAATATCAATTTTGGGTGACTGCAGACATAACCAATTCTGGTTTTTATGCTGCTTTATTCAGCCAATATACCACTTAAAGTTTCTGTGGTGCTTCTGCTTCGAGAGCGATGAGTGTTTTGATTGCTTTTCTTTACTTTATGGGTAAAAAAAAATAACAGTTAGCTGTGGTGGGTTGACTGTCCAACCAGAAAAATACAGCACTTATTAGAAATAGCTACAGAGGTTTCCAAGTTAATTAAATCACTAGCTTTGAGAAGAGCCTAGGCGTTGGTCCTCGGATAAAAATTTTTGTTAAAGGATAGCTTTCTCTGAATAATACATAAACAAGCACAGTTATTGCAGCCATGTTCCCTTTCTTAAATGTTTTGAATCAGTGATAAATCTGAAAATATAATCATGAATTTTAAGGTGACATAATTTATTTTAACTGTTTGCTTTAAGTAGTTTGGCATTTCTAAGGTAATCATCTTTAAAACTTTTCTATCATTTGTAAAAACCAAAAAGTTACTCATAGCCTGTGGCACTGGACACTCTGCATATTTCACCTTAATTATACATCTGCCTGAAGAGCAAGTTCCTATTTGAAATGTAATGTTGAAACAAGTGTGTCTCTGGTTTTACTTATGAGTTTGGTTTTACATACTTACTACTTCTCCTTTCTGTGAAACAAGAAGCAATCTTCTGTCTTTAGTCATGTTGAAATACCTATTCATAGATTTGAAATGTTTTTGTTGATACAAAGGGTACAAAGTTTCTGGGTTCTACACCACTTACTGTACTAGTTAAGCCAATTTTGGATTTCATCCCGATGTGCTGTATTCTGTAAAAAATTTAGACCTAATTTCTGCCTTGAGAGACTTACACTTGTAATAAATTTAATTACTAGCAATATTAGTGGTTTTGCCTGCATGTCTTAGATTGATTGACAGTGCTTTGCCCTCATAAAGATGTCGTTCTTAAATTCACATTAAGTATAGACACAGTGTGAATAAGCAGCCTTTTGTGATGCGTGTCTGTTTCTAAGATACATCGCTATTTCTGTGTCAGAAGTCTCTTTGAGATGACTTTATTGACACTGACTTTTTACCATTCAATAATTGAATTCTAGCATAACTGATTCTAAAAGATGTGCAGTTTAATTTATGGCCTCAAAAAGTCTGAAAATGGGCATTCGTCAACAGTCTACATTTTAGCTCAGGTACAGATAAGACCACAAATAAACAAAACTGTATATATTTTTCAGAGACCAAAACTGATATTCAGGTTTATTCAAGGTACTGCACAGGAGTTAGATTTACCACAGAAATTCAGGAATCAATATTTTAGTTTAGTAGGTGCAATCTCTAATCAAAGTGCAAAAATGTATAATGCCAAGCAAAATGCAAAATGGAAACAAAATCCAGTCCACTCTGAATTTACAGAAAGTCATGGGATAAAAGAATCCACATATTGTTGACTAAAAAGCCTCAAAAGGACTGACCTAAGAAATGGCATACACTGTACACAACTGTAAATAAACAATTCCATTCTGGAGAATTTACCCATAAAAATGCAGTAGCCATGCTACTGGTTAAGAAAAATTGTAGATATATGAACATTAAATACATATATTTAATTTTTGTGTCTTAAGCCTGATGTGAAAAGTAATAATTAATGTAAGCTGGAAGTTTTAATAAGTTAAATAATATGACTGCAATGCCTGAAGCACAGCCACTGAAATCCTTTTTGGATGTGAAGATAAAGTCTGTATGTTAGATGACATAAAAACAAGCAAAATGGTCATGAAATGAGGTAAAGAAGTCTTAATCCTTATATGCTGTTATTTGGACTCCATTGCATTAAAAAAGATGTGACTGCAGATTAGGAGGATTCCTGTACAAACCATATCACTGAGACTCTGTAGGAGCTACAGAGGTCTAATTAAGTCAGAGTCGTATTGCATATGTTCATGAATGACAATGACTAGAGATTTTAAATACAATGTTGCCTTCCCCATAAGACTAGTCTTCATGCTACTAGTGGGAGAGAAGACAGAACACTCAGATTTATCCCTTTCTGCCATCTGGGAAACAGAGGCGCCACGTAAGTGCTGGCAACATTGAAATCAATGAAGATTTTTTTATTGTCTTCAGAGGAGTTGGGTTTTTCTCTCTGTGTGTCACCAGAGTGATCCCGAGCTCCAGCTGGCACTAACACCCATACTCTGCTGGTGCCAGGTAGCCACATTCTCCTGGCCATCGCTCAGGGACTGCACAGGCCTCCTGGCAATCCAGGCCCTGCTCTGCACACTCAGACATGGGTACCCAGAATCTCACCTTTCAAAAGAAGAAAAATCCCTTTGTAAAGCACATAGGCTTTCAGGCAAGAAGCACACTTAAAAACAACACAAACTTGCTATGGAGTTACTCAAGGAGAACCTGGGCTTTTCTTAAAATTTGCAGTTGTACTAGCATGCCTTGTGAAAACATCATATGGACAGAATATTATTTCAATTCTTTGAACTGTTGAATGAACTTGTATAGATAAGTTGACCAACATGACAAGGGTAGTTTAAAAAACTAGAAAAGTCCTGTCTTCAAAATTATTCATTTTCAAAAGCTACCCATTTGAAATATATTTATCTACGCGTTTTAAAAATTCATTCTTATCCTACTTAATTTGTTTATACTGAGTAGTTGTGGCTCTCTTCAAAGAGATCAGTTAGTTAAAATACTCAGTGTCATGGGTTTTTCCACTATTCCTGCTTCATCTGAATACAAAGAGAGGGCTATTCCGTACCTGATTTTATGGTCTATAAAAAGGGACAGGCAAAACATTGCAGTAATGTGAAGCACAAACCAACCAACTGAAAAAATGGTTGTGAAGACAATAATTGTGGGATCAGTAAACAGTTCGTAAGTTCTTAAAAAGTACTCAAATGGTCTTTCAGAAAAAGAAGCTAAACTCATATAAGATGTTTACACTGTAGGCAAATTAAAATGCTAAAAAAAATTAGTAGGGCTAACATAGATTTTGCAGCAGGTTTTATATTTAAGCAGTACCTTGTCAAGTAGGATAGAAAAGTATAAAATCATAAAGAGCAAATTAAAAAAATCTTGGTAGAGATGAAGAAGTACAAGCTCAGCAACTTGTATATGTTTTTACTGTAAAGTATATGAATATTTTCCTAAATTATTTAATGTTATCAGAAGTTATTTCTTTCTCTGTAGGAAGTCTATCCATACTTGTGCCTCATCATTTGAAAATAGGAACTATTCCTAAAAGAAAAATAAACTTACAGAAATGTTAAAGTAAAATTTTCTTGTCTTCAAAGCAAATAAAATAGAATATCAACTTAATCACACTGTATTATTCTTGGCCTTGCTTCTCTATAGAAAATCTTCCTTTAGTAGTTACAAACCTTGGTGAACTGTCTCTCCTCACCATTCATATAACTTAGGTCCCTACATTAGATCTTGTGTTCCTTAACGTATGCTATGTCTGGGCGATAATTAAATACTCTGTCATCTCTGGGCTCCTGGGGTTACCTGTGGTGCAAATTCTCTGCTCAGTTCCCCTTCTCAAAAATGGAGTCTGTAGAGTTCTGCTGCTTATGGCCTCATGCTAGCATACCTGTAAAAACTATCCCTCCAAGGTTCAACTCTTTGAGAGCTTTTTGTGTCTTTTCAGTTTTTCTAAGTTCCTTTTAATGCTCTTATTAGTGTTCATATCTCTGTCTGTCTTTCTTACTGGATCTATAAGGCAAAACCAGTCCCTAGGTTAAAGGAAAGCAGTTTTTCAACATCTTTCCCCATCTTCTTGTGTTATATTTTGGAAATTCAAGTTTTTATTCCTATCTCTACAAACAAAATAGGATAGCCAATATATTTTTTTATTTTTGTTTTGGCTTGGCTGTCTCCTTGGCATAATTACTACTTCCTAAGGCTAAGTTATTCCCTACTAATTTGCTTCGAGCCCTGTTTAGACAGGGTGGTGTGCATGTTGAATTTGACTGATTCCAGTTCCATATCTGAATATAGTCTTATATATATACCAGACAAATCACCAGACTCCTTAAGTTTCACATATATGTATTCCTCAGACCATTAAAACTATGCTGATGAGATGAGCTGCAAAATATTGGCTTAGTGATGAGTGATCTGGAGTGCTCCAGTCACAGACTCCCAGATTGTTAAGGGTGCATTAAAGAACAGTATGTTGGACTGACACTATTTTTGAATGAAATGCCTAATAGTACATAAGTATTTTCCCAGTATTTGAATGACAAAATATTTCAGTATGTTTCTGTGCTTCCACAACAGTAACTCAGATGTTCAATATCAACTTTAGCATCTAGCAACTATCCAGGTTTAGCCCAATTTCACAATTTACTTTCACTACCAGTAATGTACATTTTCACAGAAACTGGCATTTATTAACATTAGTGATTAGCATTTGTTTACATTAGCCTCTCTGTCAAATCCAAGTAGAGATAGGAATGTTTCAAGCTGTGGTTGACTTTACCAAGTCAACCATGGGTTTACCTCATGATAAAAACAACGTAGCTCACATTCACTAGCATTTTTCAATTGGTTTATTGTTATTGCTAGAAGCTTAATTTTATTACAATTTAAATTTGACATGGAAATATATTTGTTTTGACAATTAATTACTTTCTACCAAGATATTTCAAATCTAGCTATGTGTGGAGGGTGGTAGGTGAAAGTAGAATAACTCGATACATTAGTGACTGCTAATCTGAGATATGAGGGAATAAGATTTATGGTTCTGTATGCTCTGAATTGCTCCTACCCATCCTGGGCTGGTGCTGTATTATAAGGCCATTGTCTGTTCTTGATGACTGCTGTTTAGTTGTTAACTTTTAAAGTGTTTTTCGCCAATACGCTTTGAAAACAAATCTGAAATGTCAAATCTCATTTTGCATAATAGGGAAGTTTTTTTCTGGGCAGCTTTGTTAAGTATCCTGTGGGGTATTTTTTGCTGTCTTGGGTTTGGGTTTTTTCAGTGAGGTCTTAGACTAGGTAACTATAACATTTGAGGCTTCCCATCTCATTTAAATCTATCAAAGTAGTCACAGTCAGACCGTGCTATTACTTGAATGGGAGGACAGTTTGCATTTCATTACAGTGTAACCTTTATCATGAGGGAGTACAAAAATCAGAGAAATGTAAGCCCTCTCCCTGTAGGGGTTGACTCTCAATGAATAATCTGTCATCTGTCTCTCCATCTATTTTATGTAATCTGTTTGAAGCTCCATGGTGAGTGGTGAGTGCTGAATGTCTATGACAGCTGTGTTAAGCCAGCCAGGAATATTCATGAATATGCTCGTGCGTAGTTTTCTGTTTCATTTCTCTGATATTTGGAACTACTTCTACTCACGTATTAGGAAACATTTACACTTACGAATGTTTACTTGGGAAGTTAAATATGAAAAGCAAAGGGATTTTCAAGAATTAGTGCTTTAGTAGAATACTATTTGTTTATGTCAGTCTTCAAAGGTCCAGTGCCCATTAGGACTAGTTAGGTTATCAGTCTAGCATAGACAAGGCATGCTATTTTCTTAGCCTACAGCACGTAAAGTAGTAATGGAATACTATCATTGTATCTTTGTTTTAATTTCTCTGGGCTAAATGAGCAAATGTTTCCTTAAAATTGGGTGAACTCAGAAGGTCCCTCAATGCAACTTAGGAGTGAGGCAAGGTTTCACCCCTTTTTTTAATTAGCAGAATGCCTTTAATTGCTGTATTGTTTTGGCTCAAGGCCCAATAAAATTTTGAAAACAGACAAAATGAAAAGGTACATTTCATGCTTAATACCAATATAGCAGGTGGGTGCCACTTTAAACAGTTACAGAATTAGTTCACAGTGAACACTTCCTTAGAACCTCCAAATTCTTCTAGGAGAGTCATTTGGAGGTTCCCTACAGCTCAACAGATGTGTGTTAAAAGCTTTTATTTTATTGGGGAGAAAGAGATGAGAGAAGACTGTGACCACTTTCTGTAGAAAACATCCACAACAGAAAACAGCCTGTAGAAGGAAATAGGAACATGGGCATATGAACTGCAACATATAGATAGCATCACAATGCCATAATAAGGCCAGTATAGTACAGAATTATACAGACATTGTGGTTGGAAGGGACCTCAGGAGGTCTCTAATCCAACCTCAAGCTCAAAGCACAGTCAACAGTGAGTTTGTATCAGGTTGCTCCAGTTGGGTCTTGAAAAGCTCCAAGGATTCACAATACTTGGCTTTGATCTTCTGTAGCAAAAGTAAAAACCCTTTTCAAACTATTCTAAGTGGTTGAGATTTGCACCAACTCTTGTGAAAAGAGGGTTATTCCCATAGCCTTAAGGACAGGATTGTAGCAGGATGGGTAAAGATCTGGATAATACGGCCATGTTGAAGCTATCTTAATAGGCCTCCCTTTGAAGCTAGACTGCACTGCTTTCAGTTATATTTCTAAGTACATGTACCAAGAACAAGAAGACCATAAGAAGGGGCATTTAGAAAGTCAAGGCATATAATGACTGTGCTATACTGCAGTGAAAACTGATTTCCACCCTTGTAAGGCTTCCCTGCTGTAAAACTCCTGGGAGGAGTAGCATGGTAGGAGAATGGAGAATTATATTGTTAACAGTTTAACTATTTGAAGTTTTCCTGAGCTATAGATTAAATATTTATATCTACCAGAGAGAGAAATGCTATTAATCCATTCCTCATGAAAGCCTTCTAGTCAATAGTTGTGTGCATGCTGTGGTTGTCACCAGTGAAAATGGAAAGCTTTTAATACACATAACGGATATCAGTTATAATGGAAATTCTTTCTTTCCTTTCGCTAATCCAGGGAATAAACTGTATCTTCACCAATAAATAGCTGCATTTTGGCTAGTATTTTAAAATACTTCTCCAGTTGTAAGTTTTCTCTTTCCATTTATGTAATTCTATATGTCCTTCCACAATAAACACTTATCCAAAAATTTGCCTCAGCTTTTACCAAATGAGAAGAGTTTTGCTGTAACTAAATTATATATGACCTCAATTTGATTCTAATAAAAATTGCAGCCCACAAAATGCAGAACATAACTGAATATTCATTGCTAACTCTTTCTTTAGAAGTTTAAGGACCCTTTTGAAAGCAAAAAAGAGTACAGAATATCACTGTTTCATTACTTTGTACAGTCTTTAGCAAGTATCACAAATATTGTGAAAAGGTACTAAGAATGTTAAGGGTAAAAAGAGTTAATGTTCGTGCTAACACAAGATCTAATTAGAAGTTTTTCATTTCACTCATTCATTAAAGTAGTTGAACTACCTGTTCTTTGATTTTCTGTGAATAGACAGCTATGTGGAATCATGAGAGGCTTCCTGAAGTGAAGAAAGGTATTCAGACAACTAAGGAACCAGCCCTACATACACCTATGTGCATGTTTTAACTTTTTACATATCTGTAAGACACTGAACTCAGCAGGACTACTTAGGCATAGCGATAAGTACGAACATGTTTGGGGAATTGTGGCTATAAATTCTGATCCACAATATGATTGACTGAAAAGAGGATTTCCACTGGAATTTGATACAGACCTAAAACAGGATAGCAAAAACAACTTCTCTTTTTAAATTGAATCAAATCTAAATGCAAATCTACAATGTGAAAGGATTTTTGCCTACTGAGCTTTCTACCCCTCATAAACAGAATGATGACTTTGCATTTGACGTCTATGAAGGATATGCACTTGCAACAGGAATTTTGAAGACATCTTACCAAATAAATATGTCTGGTCAACCTTGCAAAAACACTTTGGAGAATATTTATACAACATATCAAATGAATTTACATTGCTCCCCATGTCTTCTCTTCCTGGCAGTATTCTCATAAATGACCTTCAGAAGCATGAAACTTCAAGGCTGAGAGACAAAAACCCCCATGATTATAATCATGTACATTTGAATATTTGTTGAAGTTGAATGCAAATCCTACATTCATGCATAATATTCTTAGTTCACTGTATTGATTTTTCAGGTAAGTAAAGCAGCCATGCACTCATATAATTTCATATGATTTATGAAACAGCCTAAACAACAGAAGTATGTACTATCTTCACCAAAACTAAACAGAAGATCAAAGTATTACTGTTAAGTTTGGTATCTAGTAACCAACACATCAAAAAGTTGTCTTGTATGATGTTGGAGTCAAACTTTTGAGTAATAATGTATTTACATAAGTATCCTTTGATTAATTGTGAAGTAAAAAGGTCCAGTTTACAAAATTTTATTTCTATGCATTTGCAATTTTGAAAATGCATTTATGAGCATTATCACCTGCTTATGCAAGTAATAAATTGTATGTTCTCTGGAAAATTGCAGACTAATTTCACACCTTTTAGTTTAACTAAGCTTTCTTGGCAGAATGCTGGGATTTGAATTATCACCCAGTAAAATGCATGGTCTGAAAGGCTGCTGCTGTTAATATCATTATTAATCACTTTTGTTACAGTAATTTCTAAGAGCCAACCAAGAATGCACTCTATTGTGCTAAACAGTGTACAAACACAGCAATAGAGGGATAAGATAGATAGTAACTTGGAGAGAAAAGTTAAAAAGGAAGGAGAGAAGAACATAGCAATCACAGTGACAAAGGCAAGAGTAAAGCTGAACTGAGGAGACACTTCTTGTGTTTTATGGCAAGGACATGCAGTGGCCATACACCAGGCTCCCATTTTGAAAGGGATCCCCCATTTAGATCCTAGCTCCTAATGACCATGCACGAAGTCAGACTGGACTGCTGTTATGGTTTCCTGGGGGTGTCAGTGGTCACCTGGGTGTTGTTTTGGTGTTGTTATGGTCACCTGGGGGTGTCGTTATGGTTTGCTTGGAGCAGCTGGGAATGGGAGCATCACCCTATGCACACCCTCAGCATGCTGAAAGACACTGCTGGAACAGAAGAGAAAAGCATGACCATGTGGAGGCTCAGCACAGGGAAGTCCAGTCATAACCGCAGAAAGGTCTCAGAGGCTGATGCTCCCTGTCTGGCTTCTTTCTGTGACTGTTAAGGCAGGACAGTCCCTCTGAAGTTTTGCCTCATTTGCCTGGGGAACAGAGAGGGATCACCTGTGGCTCTGTTTGTCCAGTGTCTGCTGTTTCAATGCTGCCAGGATACCACTATTATGGAAGAGTTTATTGATTATCTTAAAATAAGAGCTTGCAGATAAGTGTCTTTTCAGCTTTGTCTCCTTTTCTAACAAGATGACACATTAGATGCCATACAAGCTATTAAATGTCTAGCCGGTATCAGATACAGGATGTCACAAAAAATCACACAGTTATCACAGGCCAGCAGACGTGAGGATTTAAAATCCTTGTCTGGATTATAGCCCTGGTGTAAATACATGGGAAGCTGTTGCTTTCAGTGGAATTTCACTGAAAGTACCAGCTAAGAATTGGGTGTTAGGGGCTGAAAGTAGCACTGATAGGATGCTTTTTTCCCCATGGTAAATGAAAAGAAATAACAACAACAAATCAGCAGCATAACTGTAATAGTAATTGTATTAGAGCCTGAAAAGAATCAGTATCTATTTCATCAACACCTTCCTCCCTTTCAAAAATCTCATGATATTGGAGATGCAGAACTTAGTTGAGGTCTTGCTTTTTGTTTTTATTATATGAATTGAATTCTTCTGGAAGGAAGCAACTTGATAGCATTAGAAAATTAAGTCATGTTTTTTATCCACTGAACAGACACAAGCATACTGTTGTCAACATCTGTGTTAGCATCCACATTATAACCTGCCACGTACCTCGTCCTAGGCCAATAGGTGAAAGAGTTGTTTAGTTCCAATATTAATGTATGTAAATTTTCCGTGACCAAATATTTCAATCTTTGGCCTGTCTACCACATATAATCTAATAAAAATAGGTATTTTTACTGCACTCACTACTGTAGTTTCCGAGTGCCTTACAAATATTTTACATTATTAGCATTTTAAAACTGAGAAAATTAGGTTATATTTCTATAAAGAAATATATAGAGATAAAGATAATATCTTTCTTCCAGCATAATCTGCTGCTTTAGGAAGTTTTTTTTAACCTCTTTATTTAATCTTTTTCTTTTTTTTTTCTTTTTCTTCTTCTATTGTTTTTATAGAGGAGATTTCATAACATCATTGCAAGCACTGGTAAGGGAATTCAATTTTGATGGGTACTGTCTATTAGGTACCCACTACATTTAATAAAACCAAAACCCAAAGTTCATTCTTCAATAGGGTTACATTTAACAGTGCATTTTGTTCAGCCAGGTATCTCATGCTTAGCAGGTACTTAAGTTCCATTGACTCCAATGGATTTTGCTTGAAGCTAATCATATATGTTTACATGTATTTTCAAATGAGGATTAAATTAATCATGCTAGATTAGAGCATTGGATCTCAAAAGAACTGTAGAAGGTTTATGCCCATGCAATAGATATTACCTGATGACAATCCCAGGATTCCTTCATTTATTGCTGTTAACTAAAGTTAAGCTGATTGATCCTGTCACAGAAGATAAATGGTTAAGAAATCTTTGATTTGTCCTTCTGAAATCTTCATAGGTTTGGACCTGGATTTAGAATCCAGTGTGAAATTCCTGAGTGTGCTGGGCAAATGCTTTCAGCACCAGCTTAATATTTTTCCACTTTACTTATCACATAGCAAATGTACTGTCAAATTTTGCACTGTGTGGAGCTTGCTAAAGGGGAAACACAAATGGACATGCAGGAGTAACGTATGGCATGCACACAGAGAGAGTGTAAACATTAGTAAACAGGTTCTGCAGCAACTCCAGTATAGGTCATTAAGAAATGAGAACTTTGCAGGCAAGTCATGCTAAATTGTAGCATTGTGTCTCTAATTTTTAGCCCTTGAAACCAGTGAACTGTGAGTCAGGTTTAATTATTAACACATTTGGGTGGCAAAGGGGAAAATACTGAGGGATAAGAAATTAAACAAAACAAGTGACTGCTTGTGTGGGTGGTGAGAAACAGCAATGTTTCTGTTATGAAGGTAGAAACAGTCGTCATAGATACAGAAAGAGCTGGTTCCGGAGCCAGTTAAAATGTCCATGGAAAGTCAGCCAATATGTGACAATATTGCTAAAACTGAAAGGAAAAGGATAAATGTGTGGGAAAAAAACCAACATGGTGGAATTCACAGCCTACTGCTATCCAGTTTTACTTTCAAGGGTAAATACAGCAGAATTATTGCATCTGTCAAGAATTCATGAACTCATGCTTTTGCTTAGAGCTGTATAGTCTAGGAACAGAACAGACACCATGAACTGAAGTTCTTGGGTCTTGAGCTAACACTAGAGCAACAAGTGTTGCTGATGAAATTACTGCAAACTTTAATGCTCTTCAAAAATTCTTTCAGATCAATAACCTTTGCTGGCTTTAGAAAAGGTTTTAAAAATTTCTGCCAGGAAGTATGATAAGATGATGCTGAGGTTGTTGTTTGTTTTGAGGTCTTTTTTTTTTTTTAATTTGTGAAATCTGTTGGAAAATATGGCAACAATTTTTCTTATTCTTGTGCTTGCAAATGAGTCGATAAAGCCATCGAAGCTTCTCAGACACTTGGCCACAAAGCAACAGGAGTTTAAAGATAAGACTATAGATTTTTTAGTAAGGAAATTGCAAGAAGAAAATAAGCAGATATCCTTTATGAAAACAAAAAAAAGAAAAAAAAAGTAGTTACTATGCCAGGGAAAACATTGAAGACTGCTTACCTGATCTTTCTTAAGACAGCAGCACAAGGGAGGAAATCTGATACTACTGGGAAATCTCTAAATATGCCAGAAGCAACTGACAAGTGTAAAGCTATTCGTGGAGTACAGCAAAGCTACAAACAAGCTAAAAAAAATATTTCAACAGTATGTCTGACAACAGAATCAAAAAATTAAAGACATGAGTTCAGTTGTAAAGTCAGCCTTGGAGAGGAATGGTGTTAGACTGATATTTGAATTTTACTGCCTGCTCAGGTGATGTTTGGATTACTTGCTGAGTATATTTGCACGGTTTTCATTACATCATTCAAAATGAATCTGATCTAAACCAAAAATATCCTTATAAATAACATTAGAATAGGAACTTCATAGTGGTATCTATAATTCTTTTTTTTTTTTTAATCACATTAACTGGAAATGAGGATACCATAGTAATGAAGTAACATTTATAGTGATGATCTAACAGCAATCATGTAAATGTAGTTAGATATATTTTTCCCTTCCAGGTCTCAAGCATTTCCATTAAGAACAAAAATGAACCCTTATTTGAACAGTGGAGCTATAATCCTTCTTCGTTATTATTAGAAAGACAGAACTCTGCTTTTCTCCTTTTATTCTTGCAGTGCCACATGCACATTTAGAGTTTATCAACATTTTGAAGTTTGTTCTTCTGGCTAGAAAACGCTGATCACAGCTTAAAATATCATCATAGGAGGGCTTTTTGAGTAAACCAGCATCCTTGTTTCTCTGGAGGCATCTAAATCAGTTGTGCAGCTCCCCCACTTGAGGATAATATGTCACAAGCAGGAATAAAAATGTACTTTTTTACACTGGGATCAAATCTCCAACATGTTCTTTTGTGTTATTCATTATTTTTTTATCTGCAATATATTTTTTTCCTTGTTTTACCTTAGACTTTTAGGCCCTGATTTGAAGTCTTCAGAGTTACAGGGACTACTACATAAGACTCTTGTTCATCTATAAATTGCCTTCCTTAGCATTTATCCTGGAATAAGAATGATCTTATCCAGATAGAGAGTAGTTAACCTTAAATAAGTGTGTTTTAAACACTTGGGCAACTGATCTTTTTACATACATCATTCACAACTGATCTCCAGTTCAAGAATCAGAAAGAAGTGCTATTTATATCACACAATAGGATCCGGTTAGGTATCTATTACTGAAAGGGTTAGAGCAGGTCTACTCTTCATTGTTTGGGAAAGTTATCCCTCTCCCTGAACAATCTTCTTCTTGATAAATTACCATTCAGAAGTACAATGGATGTCATAGGTATTTCCAAATCGAGACTGTTTTTCATAGAACTGTTCTTTAATAAATGTTTGTCTGTAGAGGCACCACAACCCTTGTGCTATATCTTTAAAAAATATACCTCTGTGGATAATAGTCTTGATATCTTCCAGTTGTGAAATTAAATGAACCCAAGCCTTCTTTTCTGCTTTCTAATTTCTAAAAATTAATAAAAAATGAGAAAATTTGCCATAATGCCAACTCTTACAGCATTCTGTTAATTACATCTCTGTGTCCCAGACATGGTATACTTTATGTATCCTGTTTAGGGTCCATTTCTTACTTGCTTTCTAACATGTAGAGAGCAAAGGAAGCAAACTAATCATACAAAAGGTTATGAACTTGCCGGACAGCATATTGTTTCTTCCCCTTGACTTCCTGTGATTTCTTTTTTGCTATGCCAAATCCACAAGGTTTGGAATAGGTTGGGTATCAAAAGGCATATGGGAAGGAGCTGCAGACTTGCCACACCAAACAGATATTCTCACCCAATCTGTCATAGCAGTAATTTATACATGCTGGCTACAGATCATTTTCAGGAAGGATTCTGAACAGTGCAATTCATGCCAGAATCAAGAATTTAGGGGACTAACATGTTTCTTAAGACAAAGATTCAGGACTTTCCTGTAGTTAGGCAGATGTTCCCTTATCTTTCTTTCATCAATAAAAAAGTTGCACTGTAAGGCTTTTTAAGGCTTGGTTTCTGTGGGTTTATATATAGTGGTCTTTCCATTTCCACAACAAAATAAGGTATTAAGACAGAAATCCCTACGGCATCAAAACAATTGTACAGACCAGCCTCTGGCTTCTTTCCAGTGAGAGTTAGGGGATCACATCTGCAATCTGCACTTGAGACCTTCTATAAGACTTGCCATTTATTAGTTTGAATGTTCTGCAAGAATATCCCATGGGATAACTAAAAAAATCTCCACTTCGTTGCTTCCTAATACACCTTCAGCAGGCAAAAGCATTAGCACACTTAGAACAGCAGCTCTGGGGTAAATAGGGAATGTGAGTTAGATATCCCAACTACACAGCAGCTTCTTATGATGCTTCATCTGTTTTCTGCAGTGTTTTGTTCCAAAATGAGCGCCACGAGAATGTCACCATGACAATAGGTTCTCAAACTGGGAGCAGACAAGGTTGCCACAGACCTAATTCGGCCAAAGACACTGCAAATGTTGGAGCTAGGCAGAGGACCAGGGTACACTATCCTTTTCTCCCTATCCATTCACCCCCAGGCAAATGTGGTTTCAAGTTGGGTGAGACAAGCGAGTGTTCAGTAATGGGAAAGGACAGAGATTTCTAAGGATTCCCCTCTTCCTAGGTCTGCCTTCTGCTACTCAGCCCAATTAACAGAGAGCATTTGCATAAGCCCTGAGATGAATCCATGTGGATACTGCTAAGCCAAGACTTTTGGATTCCTTTGGACCAATTCTGTCTGGTGGGGGAGAGCTGGTTTTCTAATTTTATAGCTAGATCTATGTGACAAGTCTATGGGTGTTCTAGATTTCTATCTTTTCATTTTAAGGCCAAGCTTCTTTGCAATTACTTCCATTGCTTTTCTATGGGAGCGTGGTCCTGCAGCTAATAGATTGCAAACATAAGCTAATTGTTCTTTTACCTTTCTTGCCATTTCATTAGTGTTCTGGGACAGAATCCAACTGCCATGGAAATTTTCTTAATCGTCCAACTCTAATTTCTTGCTGACCATTACTGACCTGATAATGATACTCTGACATTTTTCTTTTTTTTTTTTTTCTCCCTTGTAGTGTTATACTTATCTTTCTGGCTTTTGTTCCCAAGTGATTATGTGAGGCACAGATCCTGTCTACGTTTTAGAATTATCTTTTTCTTCTGTCAGTGAAATTACCCTTTTTATGCCTTAAAGATGTGACCATATTCTCCAATGACCTCTTGTGGCTTACGTGTTTGAACATTATCTTATTTACTTAACCTTTCACTCACTCCTTTCTGTTTTGAGACTTTTTCTCTAAGTCTCTTTGCAGTATTGATATTCCTGTCTTCCTTACCCTCCTTGCTTTGGAAATTCTCCTGTTTGTTCTCTGTATTACTACTGCTGTGGCATGTCTGTAATGAAGGAATGAGGGCAAGAGAATGTGTAACAATGAGGAGAGATGACCAGCAAAAAGCAGTAAGATTTGGGGAATCCACTGAAATTTCTTGTAGACGAAAGGACAGCAGAGCTCTTCTAAGCAACTCTGTTTCTTTTGAAATATCATCAAAGAATGGGGACATATCTGCTGAATATTACTGAAGTCCCAGCAGTACGTTTACTCAATGTCTGAAGTTCTAAAGGAGGATGGGGAAAAAGAAATGACTGGATCTATTTAATGATTTACATAATGACAGTCAGGTTTGGCAGTAAGTGTTTACACATAAAGTTGTCTAGTATTTTCCATTACAGGACCTTGATATTTAACCACTTTTATGAGTGGGCTACAGTTAAGCCCTTCAAACTAAAGTTTTGCCTAAGTCTATTTATTATTTTACAGTTAAAGCAACTCAGCCTTTCCGATCATCTAGATCGATGGAATTAAAAACAAAATAATCAATGGATTTTTTTTTTAATAGCCATTACACTAATGAGTTCTAATAATTCTTTTTTGTAACGTCAATGTGACATTTGTCATGGAAAGAAAGAGGGAAGAGATGCCACAAGGCATCATTTCAGGCTGTCATTTGTCCCCATTGCAAATTCATCTAGCTTTGTTTGAATGGGCAGTGATTTCAAATTAGGGTATGGCAACAATCTCTAGGCAAGAGAGCCAGCGTGCAGCCGTCCATCCCGCAACCGAGCCACGGTGCTGAGGGAGCAGGCTCTGCTCCTGCTGAACAGATGGACAAACCCTGGGGGCTGCACAGGCCCTGACTTTGCCTGTGCCTCTCCTGGCTCTGGCAACTGGCACCTGCGTGAGATGGAGAACAAAAGAGACCATCCTTTCTTTGCACCAGCCATGTGGAGAAGAGGAAGGAAACCATTGTTCACTGCAGGGAAAGGGAGGAGGGCAGAGCGCAGAAGCCTCTAGCCCATATAATTGGGGCTGGTGGGGCGTTGCCTCCTGTGATTTTGTTGCCTTGATTGGCACAGGTCTGTTCTGAGAGGCTGAGGGTCTCTAATGGCTCATGTGTAGATCAACATCTCTCTGTAATAGTGTTTTAGGGTTTCTTTTTGTTTTCAATGTTTCCTTTAAACAATATAAAAGTATCTATACCTACGTATTAACAGAAGACTTATCTGGGAGCTAAAAGAGCATTATCCTTCTGCTCTCATCAGCTCATGTGGAAGACACTGCTCATCACATGTTATTAACTGTGGCTACCTGACTGCATAACACCCACTATCCACATTATAAGCGCAGTTGTGAAAATACCTGCACACACTCTTTTACATGCACTGGAACAAGAGTCTATTAAAGCTGCAAATGCAGCACTCAAGACTGAGAAAGTTCCAGAATGGAAGCTGCCTCTGCGACCTTTATTTAGCCACCTGTGTTTTTGAATTATGCTACAGTCTTTAATTGCGTGATCAAAGTGAGCATCTCCTTATTAGTGCACAACATGGGTTTCTCTCACTGGTAATGAATAATGTGGTTGCCTTCAGCACCCCAGACTCATTTGCAGCAGAAATTTCTCATCTCCAACACAGGACTAATAACGATTATCCTGCCCAGCCAGGGTCTTAGGAATGTAATCCATGCCTAAGATGTACTCAGAAGCTGCAGTAGGTCAGCTAGCCTAAGAAAATCCAACAAACAACTGAATGTGGATGATATTCAGTAAATAAAGCACAAAGCTGGACTGGGTGATGAAGGTAAAAAGAAATATTGAACAGCAGCATCCAGTGAACCTCTGCTGTGATACATGAAAAAGAATCGGACGTTGTTGTAAATTAACACAAGTAACTTCTCATTCTCACTTTTCTTAATTTTCCAGTATTTTACTTGAGTTTCCTTTGGATGCTTGGAAGCATCTTTTTTTTCTTTGCATGAAATACATTATTGTGCTTGACCAGGAAACTATTTTTGAAACATCCAAGCAGTCAGGCCAGCAGCATATTCTAATTTAATTCAAGCATGAAATATAAGCATGAACTTTAGCTTGCATAGTTACAAATTTTTTCAATGGTCACAAAGTTATCCCGTTGATCTTAAGGCAACAGCAATTAAAAAAATTACAGTATTTTCCTACTGGGTGTTTCAATACTTATTTCCACATACCAGGAGGAGTATGCACTTGATCTGGCACTCTGAAATGGAATTAGAGAGAGGGAGAAACCTGTTCAATTTTCATTATACCTTACATAATTTGGAATAATTCAGCCTGGTCTCTTCAAAAACCCATTGCTTTTCCAAGCAAAGTTATCAGTCTGTCATGCTGTTGCCTCCTGTCATAAAACTGTCATCACAGTCTCTCTGATGTGGCAATGCTGGGGGCACTGGCGAAGGTTCTTGGCTCAGTGGTGCTCAGATTTTGCATGGCAAGCTACATTGCTGCAATGAAAGTCACATGGCTCTTCTGCCACAATGTGGGAGCTACCGTGCCTTTCATTACTAATGTCATCAAATACCATCCTGACATCTGGATATATTCCCACCTCATTTGAAGTATCAGCTGTTTATTCCCTCACTGTTGACCTTTCTTACCTCCTTATAATTTTTTGAGCTATCATCCTTTCAACAACCTGCTATTTTTTTTTTTTTTCTGAAAAGTGCTGGGAAAGGGTCTGTGTAACACTGTTTATCAAAATAATGGGTACGCTTTTCCATCTGAGCTGCGCATAGGGTCATAATGCCAAGAAAGATCTGTAAGAATCAAAGAATTGTAGGAAAAGCTGGGTTGGGAGGAAGCCCTGAAAGTCATCTCACCCAACACCCCTCTCAAAGCAAAACAAAGCAAAGTTGTGTAATCTTATATTTCAAGGCAGCTTTTGGATCCTATAGTCATACTATTCGGTTTCTTGACTGTATTTTCTATATCTCCTAATGTTATTATATCAGAAATTATACTGTAATTTATTGTGTTAATGATATATGACAAATTCATATGTGTCTTGTACCTTGCAAGTCAGTTTAATTCCCTCATCATGTAATTCTCAAGAATTTTTTTAAAGACTTGTTTAATTTAAAGGTTAAATAATCTTCTTGCATTCCAATTTGCTGAGTTAGGACTGCTATAAAAAGAATATGTGGTTTAGCCTTAGCTTGAAATAACATCTACACTAAGCAATGGTTGTTTTCAGGTGATACATCCAAACAAAACTGTAGCTATATTTTAATTTGATTTTCTACACTATCCATATATTTTAATGATGGATTTACAAGAACTCTAGAACACTATACTCCAGAGAGGGTTTTTTTTTCCTAAATCTTTTCCAACAAGTCCCCAGCCTTTGGATCTTTCATTAATCACCAGTTTGTTGTAGAAAATAATCTTCTGAAATTGTAAACATTTTTTGCCAGAACTGTTTTAACTAGCTGCTTTCACCTGGTAATCAGTACTTTGTACAATTTTATTTTTGTTTCATCACAGGCAATAAGTAATGATTCCATGAACCATTTTCCATTAAATTCCTCTTGGGAATGTGAAAATTAGAGTCTTTTTTTATGCCTAAAGAAATAATGTGATGTTTTTACTAGGGACTACTCTGTGATTAAAAGTTTACACTCCAAGTAGCTGCAACTTCTTCTTTTACCTTTATATGTAGATCCAGTTTTATTCTATTCTAGTTGTTAGTTCTGATGCAGTTATGGTCTCCATGGAAGTTTGTGACCCTGGCTCATGCAATGAGGGGAAAAACATTTTTAAAGTAAAATGTTTCTTAATAAAAAGATTGACTAAACTACTGATAAAAACTGGAAAAAAAAAGTCCATTAAATTTCTGTGGGAATGGTGTGTCATCTCTGTAGGACAAACTAGGGCTATTTAGAATATCTCAGCTATATGTTGCCATACAATAATCTGTGTGAATCCCTCTCCGTATGATCCAGTTCCTGCATTTGCAAAGCTTTCCTTGTTTCAAAATGTGTAAAATGAGGTAAGGTTGTATTTTTGCATGTTTTTTTGTCCGTCAAATTAGTGGCATATAGTGCACAATACTTAAACTATACTCCTGATCTGCCATACTCTCTGAATTTTATTCTAAAATGGACTTTTTGTCCTTTATTTTATGTTGTGATTCATCTCATAATGGCTTTGTTCATCAGTGTCTTATCTGTAGATACTGCTTGCTTTCCCTTTGACTACCAGTACCATATCTTTCTTTGTAAAAGAGATGTAAAAATGGTTTTGGCAAAACCCATTTTCAGTGAGTGCAAAAAAATGCACAAAGACACGGTCTATTAGTATCTCAGTACTAGCATTTCTTTCTACAAAAGAAATGGCACTTTCAGGGTTATAGAGGCTACCCATGTAAAACCTTTATTTGGCACCTCTGCATACTGAAACTGTCCAACTAGCTGATAAGCAGGCACCATGCCACTGAAGCAGATGGGCATAGCTGTAGAGAGCCAAAAGACAATGTATGTGCATCAAGTGTGGATGTTGGTGGCAGGCTTCCCAGTCAGTGATGTCTTAACGATTAAATGTCCCGAGTTTTTTGCATCTGTAGTTACAGCGATGCCAGCCTTACTCCTGCATGGTCTTTGAAAATCTCTCCTGTTTTATTTTTACTTTTTACTCAAAAAGAACTTTTTGAGAGTGCTTGATCCAGAAGGTACTTGAGATGAGAAGGCTAACAGTAAAGGAAGTAGTAAAGATAACCTTTCCCAGTCCAAAAAGGCACATGTTCTCACCCAAAACTGAGATGCAAACTGGAGTTCCAGAGGAAGGAGAGCAAAAGCTTTATTTGGGATATTTGAGATATGCAGTGGAGAGAAGGAACAGGTACCTTCAGAGGAAGAAAATCAGATACAATCAGAGAAATGCAATTACCGTAATTTTACCAAAAAGAAGGATTTGAAGGTTAATTCATGAATGAAAGAGACTCAAAGCCATGAATAAGGAACATTATGCTATTCTTTGATTGTATCACATTTAGGGAATTTGGCCAGTCTATGTATATTAAGAGGGATGGACCACAAAATTTCCTGATTACATCACCAGTTTATTCTCAGAACTGGAAGAACCTATTGCATGCAATATTTTTAGCTAATGTTTTTTGATGCAAGTTGAATGTGAAAGAAAAGACAGTTTCCCTAAGATACGCTAAGAGAAGGTTTTTCTTTGTTTCCTGAATAGTACAGAACCAAACATGCACACAGAGTCAGGTATAAACCTTCCTGAGGAAGGCCATAATTCATCCAATACACAAACAAAGTGTAATGTGTTCTGGTGATTTCAGTAAAGTCTAATATTGATTGATCGATAAATGAGGAAGATATTTTTAGAATAGTACTTCCTTTGAATATATGCAGTCTGGTTTCAGTGTGAAATGAATGTTTTTTAGACACACATAGTCTTAAATTTCCCTGAAAAAATTAGAAAATGAAGTCCATTTTGGATTTTATGCTCTTTTAGAAAGAGTGATGTTTGAACATCTAGTTTTATTTTATTGTTATGGCTTCAGATTTCTTTTTTATCTCATTGAATACATTCAAGATTTGAAAAGACTGAAAAAAGCTATGTTGTATTAAAACATACTCAACTTGCCAAATCAGGCAGTCTCACCAATTAGATGTACCAGAAGGGAATAAAGGAAGGGGAAGTGTGTTCTTTGTCCTCCTCCCTCCCCTCCCTCTGGCTCATGAACATCACTCAGTGAATCCGTCACACTCATGGGCATGGTGACAATCTCACAGGTAGGCATCCCCTACACAAAGAAGTTGCATCTAACCCTGTGCTCACCATACAGTTTCATGAAGCTAGTTTTTGTGCCTCTAGAATTTGGCTCCATCCACTCCAGCTGTCTTAGCCTCCTAAACAAAATTCAGTCTGGCTCCATAGTATAGTTGGCTCTAAACACCTATGCTAGTCCCTCTAAAGGCGAACACTCTGCAGATCCAACTTACGTATGTTATCTCCAAAGAATGGGAAGTGACATTTGCAGTTGACTGGTACTTTCAAAGCAGCCACCAACCTCCCAAAACAGAGCTGCCAGCCAGTGACTTTGAAAGTGTGTGTGCTCTGTTCTCCAACCCTGAAGCACCAACTCTCCTAGGTCTTGGGAATTTTTGAAAATTTGTGCTTTAGAAAGCAGTTGAGAGAGAGGTAAGAAAGCACCTGATGGTCCTCACTTATTTTTCCTATGGCAAATATATCTTTAGCTTCAATTAAATCTCCTTTGGAATATGAACACCAAGGACCAAACTCAAAGCCCTGTGAACTCAATAGTCAGGCTCCTCATGGCTTTGAATGTTAAGGTGTTAAGTAAGTCAAAGAAAATGGAAGGAAGAAAACAATATCTGGGAAGCTGAATACAAACCTCTCAATTTATCAAAAAGATCTTATTGTAAATTGCTTAGTTTTAGCAAGAATTTTGATGTATTCACTGAGGGAGATGGATTCCCTTTATAAATAGTTGCAGTTGGCACTCAAATACTGAGGCGTCAATAAAAGAATCTAGATAACTGTCAGTAGAGTTCTGTTCCTAGCAACAGTATCTATTGATTTTATTTTTTGCATTCTGTTAAAAATGAACACTGAAAGAATTCTGAGTGTCCTGATTTGTATTTTTAATAGGGAATTTAAATAGGCACAGCTGCTAAAAACTCCATTAAAATAAACTTTTCAGTGACTGAATTATAATCAAGATTTTTCTTTTTGGTTATTTCTGAAAAGGCCAGAGACACCAAGGAAACAGTCAATACATGTGTAGCTCCACCAATATGCTGATATCTGAAGCAAATTATGGCTTCCCACCTTTCCAGTGAGAAGCCCTTCTCATTAGATTACATCAAGAATATATTTCTTATGTTTATTTTATCTGGACAAAAATACCATGCCTTCCTGGTTGCACATTGTCCAGTTCAAGCAGGAGGGAGAGACAATGTTCCCACCTAGGTCTGGTCGCTCAGCAGAATAGGTAAGCTCCTCTTAGGGCTGACTGAGGCTGAAAAGGACCTGGAGAATTGGTCCTCAGCTGGTTGGCTGGTTTACCCTGGGTGAAATGCAAGTGTATGGCAGGGTGAGCACAGCACAGAGTCCACATGGAGAAGCACTGCTACCCTGCAGAGGGGTTGGGCAGTCAGTGAGGCTTGTTGGACCGCTCTCAAGAGCTGGTACCGTCAGCGGAGCCTCTCGGTACGGTGGTGGTCCCCAAACTGGGCAACGGCAGGGAGGGAGCAATGCCACTTCTTGCTAAGGGGCTATTTGCCTATTCTGCAGAAAAAAAATTACACGATCTATTCTTGATCATTTTTCCAAATATTTCTTAACAATTGAGGCAGACTTGTACATACAAAACCATTCTTCCACCTATCACTTTTGTGCTAAATGTGTGAGACTTTTCTGCAGTGGGTTCATTCTATAGTAAGAGTCACTCTCAAGTGAAGCCTTGGATAAAGCAGTAGCAGTTTATAGTAGCCAGTGATCTTGTTCATGTTTCTTTTTCATTGGTAATACATTGGTAAAATGTTCTGTGGTGCTACAAGTTAGTGAAATTTTACAGCAACAATTCCTGCAGTTTTCCCCTAAGATTTAATAAAAAAAATGCATAGAAGACAGCTTGAATTCTTGTGAATCCAATTTCTACAGGGATCTCTATGTATGAACTCTGAGGAAATCCAGGGTTTGAAATGCTTAGTGTCTCAATGGTCTAGAAGGCAGGGTTTGGAAAAATTCTTTCAAAATATTTCTAGCCCTTACATTGAAGAACCAAATGACCTCCAAAATGACATCATTTTGATTTCTATCCTTCTATTTTTCTATGTCAACTATAATATGAATTTAACAGCTGATAAGAACTGCTCAAAAAATAGTGCCATTTCAAAGCCATGATTTCAAGTTTTGAGATCTTAGATTTCTAGTGCTAGTAGCTCTTGAAATAGATCCTGGTGGATGCATGTTGGAATTGAAGCAGAAGGGTAGAAGAGGATCTAAACAGCACTATTTTAAGGTTCCCTATTGCCTGACCAGCTCAAGTTATGTCTTGAAAAATAGAAATATTACTAGAATTCCAATATAAGGAAAGCATTTTGCTCTCTATTTGACAGTTATCTGTATATCATTTTCCTATTACGTATATTTAATTTGTCATTTCTATTTTGAGAGACTTTGTAATCTCTTTCACATACAAAAGAAAGACTGCTGAAAGAACTAGGAAAGTAACATAAAAGGAAAAATATCAATCCATCTGTGAACATATGCATGTATATGTATGTGTCTGCAGCTGGGTGGATATGTACTGTGTTGCAGTAAATTGAGTATTCAGATATTTGAAGTTGCTTCCTGCTGGTAAATGTTTCACAACAAAGATGTGATCAAAAGAAATATAGGAATTGAATGATGAGTGAAGCCAAACCAATTAAATCTCTACTGCTAAATCAAAAAGATAAAATAAATGTCCTGTTATAATTTCTGCCTTACCTTACTGTCTTTAGTACATAAAATGCACTTTTGTTAAAAAGGTCATGAGCTTTAACATATGGATGCAGAAGAAAGCTAAAAAAAAACCACCAAAAAAAAACCAAGAAGAAAAGAATTAGAGATGACAAGAAGAAAATTTCTCTGCTCCCCATTTGTAAGAAGAATAGCAGAAATATTGTATTTTTAAAGAAAACTCTTTTTAAAGTAACTCCTTAGTTACAGAATACTTTCATTTGGGGATCTAGAATATTTTTAACACCCTAGTGTAACATAGTAGATTGACTGAACAATGCTAAAATGTAAGTTATGTATTTCTGCGTGCTTACTTTTACATTTTGGCCATTCACCCTTATAGCATCATATGAAAAGAAATCATTATTTATTAAGAATAGAGTGACTACACTGAGAAAATGTTGTGTACCTTTCTTACGAAGGTACGATATGTCTCCGGAGTTGTTTATGGGTTCTTGGAGTGGAGGTTTGTCATTTGGTGTTTAGGGTAATATTTTAAGCTGGTACAGTAGGACACTGAAACAGAAGCTGAAAAACAAATGAAAGTGATGCAGTACCCAAAAGCAGCTGCCATGTTAGCACTTCTCCCAGTCTTTTCCACTAAAACCTAAAGAGCTGTGAGTCCAAGAAACGGAAAATGAACAAATGAATGATTCAAGCTTAAGCATTAATGGACCATCAGTGTGCACAGGATACAAGAGACAATAGTTCTCAGATGTCTCTTCAGGAGTCCTTTGGGGATATTTTACACTGGTGATGTTTAAATTACTATGTTCTTTTTGTTTATGTGGAAAAAAGGGAGTGCATATCTGCATAGTGCAGTGTTACAATCTCATTTTTGATGTCACCAGTACGAGATTTTTAATGGGCTCTGTGACATTGGGAATTTTGCCTTGGAAGAGTTTAGCTTTCCAAACAGCAAGGGTGGAATGATCTGTGTCAGACACTGAGAAATGAACCGAGCCCTGGAAGTGCCTTTTCCTCTCGATTGACTGTAATGGGAATCTAGATACTGCTCAGAGGAGGACATCTGCATTGCAGACGTCTAAATGTGGGCAGATGGATACCACTCCAGCAGTAATGTGCTCTATAGAAATCCAGTTTCTCTTATGCAGAAGGAGATGGAGCTATGTCTTCAGAAAAAAAATAAATCTCTGCTGTGCATTCTGGGCCCAGCATAATTCTGGCACATAAGAAAATGGAAACAAAACAGAAGAAGCCAAAAGAAAAAAGGAGCCCAATGAGTCCCACCCAAGCTATAACTCCCGATTCCTCTTTGGAGTCAGGCTGTATTTTCTGATCCTGCTCTGCACTGGAGGCTTCCGGCTGAGGTGTGGCTCCTGCTGGCTTCTAGAGCTGGACTCTCCACCATGCTGTGCTGCCCACACCCTCATCAGCTCTCAGGGGAGAGCCTCAGGCAATGGGAATGGGAAGGAAACAGCAAAACGTGCAGGGCAGATTAAATTAGAGAATGGTGCCTACTAAGTGGCCACATGAAGTCACCCTGTAGACTTCATTGCCACTTCAGATGGACTTCTCCCAGGGGAGTCTAGGTGAGGTCTTTTACTAGTTCCAGGAAAGTAGAAACAAGAGAGGCAGAACTTTTGCTGTTTGGTGCTGAAGAGGTTTGAACAGGCAACACCACAGAAAGTTATGACAACTAAACCATGGGCTTCACTGTTCAGGAACAGCTGACTTCACCAAATAGTTGTTTCTATTTCAGAGGGCTTTTCAAAGGTAAGCAGAGCTGTAGGCACCTCAAAGATTAGCTGAATGTTTTCAGTAAGTTTAGATAGTATGTTGGTTCCAAGTATTCAGAATTCCACTTGTTATCAGATTTGATGGGGAAAAGATACGTTTGACAATTGTATTTCTAAGTGATGTATCTTCATAGACAGAGGAAATTAGGGGAAAATAACTTTAGAAGCAAAGCTAATGATAATTGTGGACAGTTGTTACTGTGTTATTTGAAAGAGGTGCTCCTTTCAAGACATGCTGGGCTCAAGGTAATCTTTGAACAACTCAAGTACTGTTGCCCAGGTAGCATAAACAATCACATTTGTAATTACTATGGCAAATGTAGTAATTATCATTTTAGAAATGCATTTAGTTTCTTTTTCCTGAGTGGAGCATGGAAGGGTCTTGAGGCATAGTATTTTCAGATTTTGGAAGAATCTAAAACTAAAATTGTGTGCTTTTCTAAAAAGAAAATAAGTAGCAAATCACTAATCACAACAACAATTCAATGGCTTTGAATTGTACAAGGTAATATCTTGCAGGTCTGGAGCCCTTGTATCCCACAGTCAAATGTGATTGAAATTGACTCACATATCCAAAAAGAATCTGGGAGCAAGAGAAATGCCATGTAAAGATCTGTGAAAAAATGCTTAAATGTAAAATGCTCATAGCTATCAGAGTTGCTCGCTATTTATACTTGAAAGGTATGTGACATATTTCTCCTTCAGGCAAAGTGACAAGAGTATTAGATGTGAGTTCTGGTGACCAGCTTTATATCAAAGGCAGTAGTGAGCTACCTGGACCTTTGGTTCTTGTGCCTTTGTGATCATTTTTCTATTGAGCTGTGGAATAAAGTCTAGTCATTTAATTTCTTTGACCTTCAGTTTCCCTGTTAGTAAAAAGGAGACAATGTGACTTAGTCAACTTTGAGAGAAGTGTGAAGAGGGATGTATGGACTCGTCGTACTTTTACAAGTATTTTAATATTTCAGTTTCCCATTCCCCAAGAAAAAAGAAATCCTATATTAATTTGTGATGATTCATAGCAAATTTTCAAACCTGTAACAACACAATGTCAATAAATCATAAAGTAGGTAATTCTTCTCATAATTCTTTGCAGAGGGTTATAAGTTCATGTTTACTTGAAGAATGGGAAGTGTATTCTACCATATAAGAGCGGTATTGATATAATTTATTTTACAAAAAAAAGTAACTTTCACTGACTGGCTACAACTTTGCAAAGTAGAAAGTATTTAAATCTTCAGTCTTAGCCTTCCAGTTATACCTCTTTCCAGTGTGGATTTCCATAAAAATAATAAGCTGTGTTGTCATTGCTATGCCTCCTGTTTGGTCAAGTGTGTGTTCATCAAGGTTCTTGTCTTGTTGATATGTGACTGCTGTAGCATTGTGGTGGCTTCTGTCACACAATGCAGCTGTCTTGAACTCCCACATATGAGAAAAAAATACAGCTATGGCCCTTTGAAGAACTCTTATAAAATGTTTTTCTAATTAGATACATATAATAGAGAGCACCAGAAGGATTTGTTCATTGTCACAGACCTTCAGAGCTGAATTTCCGCAACAATTTGCTGAAGCACATAGACAACAAGAGGCATTTATGACTGCATGTGATCCAGAGATAAGAGATGTGCTAGATCTGAAGCATCTGAAATAAGAAGCAGTGGGAAGCAGAAGCATCCTTGTATTTCAAGATAATTATACTCAGTGTTTATCCGCAGAATTCAGGCAGCAAACACTTAATATAACATTTCAAAAGGAAGCAGTTTAAAACATACATTTAAAAGACATTTTTAAGCCTTATCTGTAGTCCAATAACAGCAGATGCTTTTTAAAAGAGTGTATCTAAAAGTCAGATAAATTTGTCGGTTTTTTGGTGATAGACTAGACAGTGGAAAAGAGAAGTTTCACTTCTTCATGTAAACATAAGGCGCTCTTCTGGGACAAGCAGCTCCAAAGTGCCTTGGAGTGTTCTGCTGGATGTGCTGTGCACAGGGAGCTTTTTAATCAGCTGTTGCTTACATGCAATGTGACAAGCTGTGCAATGAACAGCCAATCTAATGAAACCTAGTTTCCAGTGGCTCTCTCCCACATTTTTTCCCCTTCGTGTGGACTGATAAAAGATTATCTTGTAAGTCTTTCTCTGTATGAGGACTTAATAGAGTATCTCTTCCCATTCATATGCCTATTTTCCTGAAACTTTTGTGAAAAAATATCTTTGAATCTTCTAGGATTTTGTCCAGTTTGCTTAAAATTGTTCAAGAGCACAGAAGTTATTTCAAGGGAACAGACATCGCATGGATGTTACTGCTTAAATCTCATTTCTTTGGGAAACCAGTCTAAATGCAGTTTTTAGAATTTTCACTATAAGAAATCCAATTATCTTTGTGTGTCAGAAGGAATACTTGTATTAACTCCGTCAGAATATATGTATACTTGTATATAACCTTAAAATATTAAAAGAATTGGCAAAAATGGCAAGTTAAAATGCTGCAAAGTTAGAAAAAAATGCCAAATTAAGGTTATTGAATCTAAATTAATGTTTCCTTCTCTTGTTCTGGTAGTTATAATGCTCCATGTTACATGTGAAGCCAGGTATACTATAAGCAAGCTACAGGAAAATGAAATACTCAGTATACTTAATGTCTCAGAGTTGGTTTTTTTAAAAAAATATGAGTGTCTTAAGACCGTGCATCTGAATTAAGTTCCTATGTTCCAAAGTTTTATGAGCAGCCTACACTCAAAGAGTAGATGTACATTAGTGAGGCCATGAAAACTCCATCCCTGGAGATATTCAGACCTCAGCTGGACAAATCCCTGCACGATTTGATCTATGCTGGTCGTGCTTTGAGCAGAGACCAGGCCAGGTGACCTCCAGAGGGTCCCTCCTGACTTAAATAAATCTATGAGCTGTGATCAGATTGATGGACCAGAAAAAACTGTCCTATAAAGTATATGTAATCTGTATCCTTTAAATTACTTAAAATTACTTCTCTGTAAAGCAATTCAAACGTTTAAAACTGTTTTAGCTTCCATTAGATCAAAACAATATTTATCATAATTCTTTAAAATCTATATATGATCTACCTAATAGCTAGGCTGGTTGGCCATTATTTGGTTATCTATAAAAACAAGAAATCAGAACAGGCCTAAATTTTACTCATGTTGGATATAGTCTCACTTTAGATCTCCTGAGAAAGGACAGAATTGTATTATCTTCACAGTATCTAGAAGATTAAGTAGAAAATGGCAGGTCAAATGGTAGACAATCTGATGCAAAACAGCACTTCCAAGAGAAATGCAAGAAGAATCCTACATAGGTTGTTACTGAATTTAGAGAATGAGATTGTCATTCATGACAAACAATGGTTTGTCATATATTTTTTTATAAGGGATGGATAGTGTACTGTCTAAAATACTGTCTGCTTATTCAGAAGGTGATATAATACAGAGGTGTGCAGAAAACAGTTTCCTGATTTGGAAAAGTAGTTTAACAAAATATAATCAGTACAGTTTGGAAAAAAGACAACAAAACAAAAGTCTGTAAATACTTGAGAGAAATGGATTGGTGATATAAAAGGAGGAAATAGCCCTCAGCTATAATAGGTAGGGAACAGTGTTGTGTCTCTGTCATATTTCACACGTGTGCGGTGCCATGGGTCTGTGGAATGAAATTAGCAAACATGCAGAATTGAATTGTGAACAGCTAGAGGATAGCTACAACAGCCATTAGAAAAACAGTTGTAGATCCTGAGGTTTATTAGATGATGGAATAATTTGTCAAGGGAAGTTCTCAAGCACAAGCATTAGATAAGAGCAGCAACAGCAGGTCAAACTTTATTATACAAGATCCTCCAGCATTATGGCAGGGAAATGTAGTTTCCGGTCCTAGCACATAAGGTCTTATGAATACAAAAAAGAAGCAAAGTAGTGGGCAGAAGGAGAGAAAACATGTACTCCATTACTCACATCACATATGCAAAGAAGTTTGGCAACCACCAATGAACAGATATTGCTTAAGCATGAATACTTCTCCTATACACTGTAAAACCAAACTAAACCAAAAAAAAAGAAACCCAAAGAAATTGGCCATTTAAAATACAGTCTGCCCCTGAGGGTGTTGAATAATTATGAGCCATACTTTGGAATGTCACAAAATATATTGATAGAGGCAGCTCTCACGACCAAATCCGTCCATATTTTGTAGAAATACTGCAAAATAACCTATATATACAGGTTTCGTTTCTTGAGGTTAGATATATAGGTTTAGCTTCTTGACACTAAATCTGCAGTGTTGCAGAATCCAGTGCCTACTTCAGTTAGACTTTGTTATTTAGTAAGTTATATTTGAATAACCATTTGAATAAACAGCTCTGCACTTCTCACATATAATTGATATTACATGCCTCTTTTGATATTGCAGTATTCCCCATTTGAACAATAATAAGAGATCCAGATTACTCTCAAATTCAAATGTCAGCTCAGCTCTATCACCTGTTTTATCAGATGCAGATTTTCTGTTGCGTATTCACTAGGTCACTCTACATTGTGTCTGTGAAAGGGAAGAATTTGTTCTTGATTCTCTTTTATATGTAACATTTTTATTCGTATGCACCATATTTATAGTCTGGTTTTGTCTTGGATTGAACTAATGGTCTAATGAACTAAGTTTAACTCAGTTGATAGTGAAATTATTAATGCACTGTTTCTTTCTTCCTCCCTGCAGTATGCTGTCTGGCTGGTCCTTTGGGTTACATGGAATGTGTTTGTTATCTGCTTCTATTTGGAGGCTGGGGACCTTTCAAAGGTAATTTACCATTGGATACATTTACACCATCAGCACTGTGTTAACATGCCTCAGTCAAAAGGCTGTGCTCTCTTTTACTCATCCTCAGTGTTATTAGAACAAGGGTAGTATGATGGAAATATGGAGTATTCTGGGTATGTTAGAAAGTTTTAATCTAAACAGTAATGAGCATACACCTTCTGATGCCCACAACACTAATGGTATATATGTTTTAAAGGAAAATTACCTCTTTTTGCCCAGTCAGTAATTCTGCAATGCAAATTTCACCTCTATGAAGGACATTAATTAGATTTCATGAATACAAAAGATTACCATCTCAAGGGTAAACAAATATTTTTTGTACCATTTAGCTGTTACTTAGCTGGATTCCTTTCAGGGATCTTATACCACAGCATAATAATTGTAAAACAAGGTGTCTTTCATTAAATAAGATGTAAACTGAGGTGCCAGAATAGATTGCCATTTGGCTATAGCAGTGGTTTTTAACTTTGTACTTCTGGTAGGAATGTTATGATTGAAGACACAGTCAAAATTCATAGGAAAAATATATTTTCCTAAGAATGACATATTTATAGGGTTTTATTGACACTGTAAGTGATAACACGTAAAGTGGCAGTTGGTAATGGGCTCAAACCAACATCTCAAACCAAAACTCCTACTTTCTGAGGCGTTTGCAGAAGGCTGGCAATTTGTGGGATAAAAGATTAGCAGTGGTAACAAATTATTTTGTTAAAGTAATAAGCTTCAACTAAGTCTAGATATTGCTGTCCATGCTGAGTTATGCTCACAGTGGTGTGAACTGACCCTCAAGGAGAATCCCACGTGTGAAAGAGATCATATTCTCTTCTTGACTCAGATATTTAATTGCCGTTCCTGATTAAAGGGAGTTTAGCCCTGACCCTTTGTGAGTTACTGATGTGTTATGATGCAGAGAGTTAAACACAATTATAGGAAGAATAAATGAGGCAAAGATACTTCGTTACCTCTATTTTCTTTCAAATCACCCCCAAAGCACAAAAAATATTAGAGACTGGGATATTTCATCCCCATGTATTCTGTTTCTTCAAAAGATGCAGACTTCAAAAGGATCAGAATTTCATTTCCTGAGGGTGTAAAGTAATTTTCTGCAGGTAAAACATTACACTTTCTGGGTTTTATACCTTCAGACATGCCCAATCTCATTAAAAGCTTGGCAAAAACACAGTAAATAAAATAACTTGCATATATTATCTTTTATTTGGTTAAAATGCTTTCTGTATTGCTAAGTGAACTAATGTATAGAACAAACCCAGCCCCTGTGGTACAGTTATACTCAACCCAATCCACCCTCTTTCCACCTGTTTGTTTCAGCCACCTGCATTCCTAAACTTGTAAATGTTGGGATGCTTATCATGTCTGGGGAAGTGAAAGGGGGTGGGAAAAAAGGGAGAAAGGAGAAGCAGCTGTTTGAGCACTGTGTTTTAATGGGTATAAAAACAGCTTAAGAACACTAACGAGTGCTACTTGGAATAAAGATGGGCCAAAACCAGAACCTAAACCTGGAACTGATTTTTTCTGAAGTCTAGGGCTGTGTCATCTAGAGTGTTTCCCAACCAACCATATGGTTCAGGCTTCAGCTGCAGTTAAAATTTTTCTTTGGTCTTTAGAGGTATTATTTGTTACAGTAATATGATCTGCCTTGAAATACCCAGTAGAGTATATTCCTTCCACTCCATTTGGTTTTCAGACCAACAGCGTTGGTAAAGAGAGGGAGAAAAGGAAAATTTCCTAGCAAATGGATTGAAGAAATAGTTACAGATTGACTCATTGTCTACAAAAGGTCTACTTCACACAAGGGACATCCCTCTCCTCTCCTGTCCCTTTCAGCTGTGCATGGTACATCAAAACTTCCCCACATGATCACATCTTCTGCAAGATCTAGGGCCTAGAAATATATGTCTAATGGAAAGATACCCAACTGTTTGGATGGATAAAATTTATCCTCCTGTTCTAGATCCTTTAGAGGCTCCAACTGTTTTACAGATGTAGGTATCTTACAAAATGGATCATTTTAAGTTTTATGTCTCTCAGTCACATCCATACATCTTGCACTGATTCTTCTTTATTATTTATATTTTCACCTGGGAATAACTGCAACTTCAAATCTGTAATGATACTCCTATGTATTTTTTTGTGTTTGGAATGGCACGTAGAACCTTGAAAAAAGCTCTGGGTCTGAATTGGTTCTAAATAGAGAATAAAAAATAACCTTTAGGTAAGTACCAGAGGGATGCCTCTGGGGTTGTAAACCATGAGAGAGGATCCTGCACAGCATGGCTTTAGGAATTGATAGGTTAAAATTACAGCGTAATAATAGTTCAGCTGGGTATAGTTTATTTTTATATGTATAATTTACAGCTTTCTACCAAATAAAATAAAAGAAAGGCTTTTTTTTAAAGTTTTGAGAACAGCTTTTATTCTGTGTGTATGTACATCAATTTTTCCATCACCACTTGCTGATACAATGGAGAGGACATATATCAATTGTTAATATACCTTATTACAAAAGGTTTGCTTCCTTCATCCTTTTTTATTTTAGTTGTGGGGGCGGAAGTCATGACATTTTTACAGCTTTTCCTTATTACACTGAAAAAGGCCTGCAAAGACTCAGAAATTTTTAGAACAATGAGGTAATCGTCTCTGAAGAGACTGAGGAGGCTCAAGGATTATTAGTGAGCAGCCATGCAAATCTGTTTGCATTATACACCATTACAATCGTATATATCTTCTTGAAAATGACATCACACTATGTATTTTCTGTCCCTGAGGCACGGTTGTCTTTGCTGAAACTCTTTCACAGCAAGCTGGAATATTTATGGCTTAGAAGGTTTGTAACAAAGAGGAAGTGCCATCACTTGTTCTTAACTTTGTTATGTGGATCTGTGAATACATGCCTAGAAAATCCACTACTCAGACTTACTTTTCAGTATTACTCTTCAATAATATTTAATTAGTCTGTGTGGTGTTTTGCTTGCTGGTGAGTGCCATACTCAGTATAAGTAGGACCGTAAGGTTTCAGGAGTGGTAATATTTATTTTGGCCTGTGATTAGCCAAATGTAGCATATGAAAAGCATAACCTCTTGTCTTGAATGAGGCACATCTGAAGTACACTAGTGAAACAAAAAGGAAAACATAATAGAAAGCATCTCTAAGAAAATGTAATATTTCAATGATTTGTTTAAATATATCAAGAAAGGACACAAGGAACTAGATTCAGCTATCTTGGGGCAAAAAAAAAAAGCCCCAAAAACCCAAAAAAGTTAACAGTCTGTTGAGCATTTTTTACTTTTCTGCAGACAAAACTCCCATTTACTTCTATGGGATTCAGCTGCAGCCTCTGAATAAAGACCCTCAGTAGCAAGAGTGCTGCAAATACTCATGTAACGAAGAAACAGCACTCCTGCTTCAACACATTTAAAAGCTTCCCCTAACGATGTCTAAGGATCCCACAAGCAGAATAAAAGCAGAATAAGAACTATCGAACTCTCATTTTTAGTTTAAAAATGAGTAGACAATTTTTCACTGCAAAAAATGCTTGGCTGAGGTTGTACTGGTCCCATCACAAGTGTGGGAGTGTAGAGATGCTGCTGCTGTCAGTTACTGGGAGTGAAGATGGAGGTTGGACTTGGGGTGCTGGATGAGGGGGACCAGCTGGGGTTCAGGGTCCAAAGCAGCCCTTGCTGCACATGGTCCCAGGCTTGTGCCAGTACTTTTGGTTCCCCTGCATGCACCCCTACTTGTGTGACCAGACACAAGAGCTCTCTCCTCTCACTGCCACCTGGCTGAGCTCCAGTATCGCTTTGCTGTAGCCCTACAGTACTATGTGAATGTGACCAAGAATATACTTTTTAAAAACTTGTTTTAACTGTCAAAATTGACTTAGTTTCTATTTGTGTGCCATTCTTGACATCTTCCTTATTTACATCTAATAACATACAAAGGTAACATTTAACATATTAAATCATAAAGTTGTACTTATATGTCTTTTAATACAAAAATTAGGTGTTTGAAAGTCAAATGCTCCAGTACCAAGAAATGCCAGAATTAAGTTTGCTTGTATAAGCATAATTTAGCTCTCTCTGTACATTCATTTTTATATAGCTTTTAATTATGCAGTCACAACTGTATTTCTTTCTTTTTCACAATCCTTTCCTAAATCTCTGTACAGCAGGGCCTATTTTAGATGAATCAGGCTTGGGAATTGAGTGAGGCTGCCATACTGGATCTTACTCCAGTATTGTAGCAGTCAGAAAAAGCTTAATAAAGGGGCAGGAAAAAAAAAAACAACAAAATTGTGCTTTTCTTACCATGTGGGGCCATTACATATTTTGTTTCCTCCTCACTGGCCATTATGTAATTAATTTCCATACTTTATACAAGTAAATCCTGTACTTCAACTCGCTCTGAAAACATGTAGAATAATACTATGAAAGCTTATGTACAGAACCATGGCAGCTAGGAATCCTAAGCACGGTGGCGATAGTATGTATGTAGCTCACCATGTGTAGTTAAAGTGCAGTTCCTCATGATTTTAGCACTCATTCTACAGATATGAGTTGCAAGCTACTGTTATTTAAAAAAATGTTGCTATTTGCATTCAGATGAGGTTACTTCCTTTCCTGTATTCTCCTGAGCTGCAAAAAGGGAACACGAAAGAATAGGAAAGATTAAAAAAATACACTTATTAACATTGGAATTATTAAATGTGATACAAAGAATTGAATGTATCGTAACGATTAAAATGTAAACTAAAGAAAAATATGTAATCAGATTGTTCTCTGCCAGAAGTTTTAAGGGAAATCAAATGTTTCTGAACACATATTCTCCTACCTACGCCAAGTATCTGCAAATATAAGATAACTTAGACCCACAAAATCACAGTCTAATTCATGTTGGAAGAGACCTCTCAAGGTCACTTAATCCAGTCTCCTGATCAGAGCAGCACCAACTTCAAAGTTAGATCAGGTTGCTCAGAGTTTTAGCCAGTCAAGTTTTAAAAGTCTCCAAGGATGGAAATTTCACAACCTCTCTAGTTCTTAACTATTCTCATTGTCAAAAATTTTCTCCTGATATGCAGTTGAAATTTCCATTGCTGAAATCTGTGACATTGCCTCTTGTCCTTTCGCTGTGTACCTCTGAGAAGAGTCATGCTTCATCTTTTCTAACACCCCCTTTAGGCTTTTAACTGAAGTTGAGTACTTCAGCTTTCTTTTTGTCCTTTCTGTAGTTGAATTCCTATTTCCAACCACACACAGCTTGTTGCATCTCACAAGAAAAAATCTAATTATCATGTAATAATTAGTCAGTTCACTTCTCACAATTTTACATGCTTTACTATGGAAGAAAAATGAAGGGTCTTCACATATATGTAAAGCTATATAGTATCTTAAGTATTATGCAGAAAGATGAAGGTTATCCTTGCTAACTGGAAGAAGTAATAACACATTCAAAAATAATTAGAATCCTTTAGTTCAAAGACAATTCAATTTATATCAACATTTAAGTTGCCTGATGTTGTATTTAGGGAAATACTGAAAACATCGCATATAAACCTTGCAGTCAAATAAAATACTGAAAATAGGTAACTATTCCCCTTTCCTGCTGAGGTAGCTATGAATCAGGAGGGTTAACCAGAACTTGGTGAAGGCCCCCCAGTAACTGATAGGGAGCAGGAGGAAGGCAATATAATGGCATTGCTGGGGAGTACCCTGCGGAGAGAGACAGCTCTGGGAGTGCAGAGGAACTACTGGAGAAATGAAGGTTTAGGGAGAGAGTTTGCTGCTTTTTTATTATCTGCAAGTATTGCCCACTCTGTAGCTAAACTGCAAGTTTGTTTTCCACATCGTGAAAGCAGAATAATAATGACAAATGTAAGAAATCATGTAAGTGGGATTCCCCAACTGCCAATGTACACTGTGAGTAAAATCAGTGTTTTCATTCTCATAGACATGGTTCATAGTAAAGTAAGGCCAGAAGGGACTTCGGGATATGGCTAGTCCATCCTCCTGCCTCCAGCCAGGCTCAGCAACCAACCTGGACTATGGGAGAGCATCTGATGCAAAAGATCTTCAGGAGGAAATGAGCAGTTTAGAAATCCACCCACAGCTGACGTTCATGCATTGGCAACTTTTCACCACTGATAAGTCCATCTTTCCCTTGTTCACCTGAGATGTTAGTCCAGGATTAGCCAGATATGGCTGACTTTTAGTAGCTGTAGTGCAGTCCGTCCCTTCTCTTTTCCTTTTCCATTGGATGTCACTAACGGGAAGAGGAAGAGGCAGCCATGGTCGTAGCACTTCCTGCCAACAGGCAAATTAGCATCAGCCCTGCATTGCTGGTGGGGATAAATGGAAGAGGTGGGAGGAAATATGGAGCCCATGTCCCCACCATCTTATCCAGCAAAGTTATAAAGATCAACCAGAAATAGGCACCTGCTAGTATTTTTCCACTTGAATATTCCAACATTGGCAAGCACACATCCACCTATGTGTCTGACTTTCACATGCCACTGCTTGGATTGATACCTAGTCGCTCTGAAGTGCAGTTTATATCCATATGCAAATTAACTGCAATAATGCAAATTACTTCAGGATATGATTTGCATAGCTTGTCACTCATGATGCTTAAAAAACATGCTGGCTATGAGTGCTGAACACTTTATGCAGCTAATATACTCTGATTTTAAAGGGACAGTTTGGTACCTAGATGAAGCTGATGAAAGAAGGAAACAAAAGAAATGGGTCATTCATCTTCAGTGTAACTCAGTTGTAACAAAGCAATGAACTTGGCAACAAGATTGAACTTACACCAGTTACATATTCATTCTACATTACTTCGTGTCCATTAGTATAATTGTTATACTGGTTTGATTCCACATTTACTAATTATTTTTCTAAGGCGGTGGTCATTAACAGTTAAATGTCAGTGTTGCACATACTCTAATAAAACAACCTGCAGGATGTTTAATTTTGAACATATTACCTTCCTTGGATGTTGTTTTAACAGATGTCCTGTTAAGATAACAGAGAAATTAAATTAGTTTTCAACTCAAAGCATCTGGTTAACTTTGTAGGTAAATGCCTTTGAGCGGTAAATCTGACCAGGGTTTTCAGATAAATAGCTATTAGAATGTTTTAAGTAAATGACTTTATTTTTTCACTTCTATTACTCAGGGCAGATTTGACATGCTTGATCATATATCTAACAGATGAAAATTGAAAATAGTGCTGGCAACCAGCAGTGTTAGGTTATTCTGAGGGTAGTTTCATGGGTAGGTACCATTAAGTGTGCTTATGCTTTCAGATAATTTAGTTTTGCAGCAATTTTTAAACTTCAGGTTCTTTACCAGCTAGAAGATAACTGATTATAAAATTTAAACTGTTTGTTACTGTAGAAATAGCATATGGTGGAAAACATTTAGATAAAAGTGGAATTTTTCATCTCTTTAATGGTGAAGCAAATCATTCAAAGTATAAAAAAATATGAAATATGGTTGTATAGATTTTGCTTATTATACAAAGTTTATCTTTTAAAATTCTGGGATACATTTTATGTTGAGTTCATGAATAAACATACATCTGCATATTGATTCATATATGCACACTTTTCCCATAATCTAGTAGTTATGCACTGAATACAAGGACACATGAAAATGAGTAAGTGTAGTGACTGATCAGATGATAATTCCATATGATAATTTACATATGTGTGTACATATGTATTAAGTACCTTAGTTATACTGAGATTGGTAAGCACATATTTTAGCATATGCCTTACAACTGCATATATTATAGTTACATGGAGGTTTTAGTATATACCTAAAGGCAGTGCCATGGATATTTCTGCAAGTCTTTCAAATGCTACAGCCAAGACATTGCAGAAAAACAAATATATATTTATGAGATTATTTTTAATATTTATTAATTATATTGCAGTACCATCTAGTGGCCCCAATTCGATATCAGGGTGCCATTATACTGTGAGCCCTAGACACACATAATATAAATAGGGCCTGTCCTAAATGGTGCATAGCCTTGGTATGTGATGAAACAGAATAAGAAGTGGGAACCAACAAATAGAAGACTGCAGGGAGAATGCAAACCAGTGTTGTATCTTTGAAATTCTTCATGAAAGCTGGATTTTCTCAACTTTCTCGTCAAGTTTTCCCCATGTTTCTCATCACTGTGAGGATAGATAGGCAAGTGACACAAAGCCCTACTTTTGATTGGGTAGCATTTCCTGGTCCCCCTCTGTAAGGAAATCACTTTTGAATGCTATAGTGCATCATTGCTGGCATTTCACCAACTGTTTAAGGCACTAGGGGAAAAACTGTTGATTTTGCTTAAAATGAAAAATTAGAAGATAAATTTATTTCCCATGAAGCAGATGCTCAGAAGATCACAGCTCCAGAATGCACGTTTGCTATGACAGCTCTTCTGGGGAGTTGTCTATGCCTCTCATAGACAGGACCTTTGCTATGTGTATATGAATCAGGCTCTGGAATCAGCTGTGGACAAGGGCTGAAGGGTTATTTACCATAGTTGAAAGATGGGGAGTCTGCCAGAGCACCCACTCAACTTTTGTGAAAGTATAAAAACATACGAAAATACATTCTGCTTTTTAAAACCAAGTTAAATTTCACTGTCTCATGGTGTCAGCTTTTTGTTTCATTATTTATTCTTTTTGAGTACATATGCAATACTTTAAGATAGGACTTAACAATTTGTTGTTCTAAATGTAGATGCAATGGCTAGAATATACTTTCCCCACACTTTTCCTCTAAATATAAATAAGAAATTGACCTTCTAATTATAATCTATGAGATAAGCCTCATCTTGTGAACCAGGGGTCTACCAGAAATTTCAAGGCAACACTAAGCCCATACAGTTTCCGAGGAGCCTTGTATTACTTGGAATTTCTGAAGGAAACCATTCTGATCCTTATGTCACTGAAAATTCTGCCAGTGTTAATCCAGTAGGAAATAAAAATTCTGTATTGCCTTCAGCATCTTTTCACATATGAATAAGCATTTATCGAACCTGGGAAAGCAACATCAGCTGTGAAGCACTCTCATTTTTTGATCCTGTTTTATATTGTCCCCATCCCATAGAACAGTGTGAGTGCAGCCAACAAGCAGTGCAGTGGCATTTTTACCATATTCCTTTCTCACCACTGCGGTGGTAGCAGCGAGCTCACAGACCATTAGGCCATGCACTGAAAACGGCTGCGGTGGCTGATCATCTCTTATAGTGGTTCATCATCTTATAATGCTCTGTATTTGCAGTTGCCCTTCTGCTGGAGGGTCCCACTCCCATGGCCCTGCCAGAGCACTGAAGCACTTGAACATTCATGATCTGTCTCTGGGCTAAAATACACAAGTGTATCTTAAGCCACTCCTAGCCACCACATAAAATACAGTCTTACACACACCTCCAACTTTGTACTGAAGCAGGTGAATAACTCCTAGAATAGACACTAATAAAAGCTAAGGAGGCAGTAATATGTTTAAACTGGAATTTTTTCTTGTCATTTTCTTCCTTTCTCGTTTCAATGAAAAGAACGTTTCCAAAACTGTTACTGAAAGGCAGCAACCTGTGGTATATGGATAAGTGAATTAACTAATGTCAAATTTGATAACTCTGTAGGATTTGATGATGAATTTTTATTAATTGTCCATAATAAACCAGAAAAATTATTCTCTGGCAAAACCTCATTGACTTCAGTGCTATCACACTGCAGCTGACAGCACACTCTCAGCTGTTTTGTCTTGTTGATTCCATATGCTCAGAATGAAGGACTAACTATGAAAAATATTTTGTCTCCTTTTCTAATAACCCACTAAACTCAATGATTACCTTTGTGAATTTATCCTCAGAGTATGAGTTCACTCTAGTGTTGATGTTTTCAAAACTTGTTGCTGTTATTTCAATGACATTAATTTTAGGGGCATCCTATCTATTCAGGAGTAGACTGCTGTACTATGGCATTATATCCCACTTATCAGACTACCACAAACACCTATTTGGGTAGAAATTGGATTCTGTGTTTTGAGGGTAGGATTTGATTGATTAAATAACATTACGGATTGAACAAAAGTGTGGTTCATTGTGAGTTTCATTCTAAAAGACTGTTCTTCAGCAGGCCACAGTGTAACTCAGGCTATTTTTCTTCCACCCTACAATAGCTGGCTAATTCAGCAATAATGAGATGATCAGTAACGTGCTGCGTCTGAGTATCTCACCGGTATCTTTAAACTGCCAATGAACCCTTTTATAGAAAAACTGCTGTTCGCAATGTAGAGGGAGAGTAAGATCAGAGTGCTCAAAACTATGTGGGAAAAAAAAAATCCTCCTCTACAGATAATTGAGACATGTCTCACTAATCAGATGGAAAAAAAAAAAAAGTGTTGGGTTTGTCAGGCTTTTCACAATATCTTAAAAAGTGAAGGGCTCTTCCTATATATGTAAGGGTCCTGCCTATGACTTCCAATCAGATGCACAAAGCAATCTCAGTCTTCCTCTTTCTCTCTTTTCTTGGCAATTTTATATTTGTCACTCCTCTCTTTTCCTCCCTCAGCTTATTAAAGCTGAACACTTTTTTTAATCTTGGCTTTGCTCACCACTGGCCCATTCCTCTGACGCTTAGCACATCCAAATGTATTCTAGCTGGTTTTGGCTAAACTGGCAAGTTTTATTTTGCTTTGGGAGTATGGGGAAACACTGTATTAGAGTGCAGTTTCATTTAGGTATTTCTCTTTAACTGCCACTTACAGAATACACTAAACGTAATTCTATACTTCACTGCCCATTGTAACCACATGCACCTGATTCATAGTGCTCCCACAGATGTTCCTAAAACCCAAGTACAGCTGTCCTGCAGCAGCAATGATGGGGCTTGATTTGCATTAGGTGGAGAAGTTAAGCAGTTGGAACATATTTGTTTATCTTAAATTTTGACTTAAGGAATTTTTTAAACTTTTTTTTTCTCATTACAATATTCAATATCATGTTTATGTAGGTGTGTTTGTTCTTTTGTATGTCGCATATAACGTCACAATATAAATTTTAATGAAACATTGTTAAATATATTGCAGATATAATCTAGATAATATACAGTATAAAAACTATTTGCCTAAGTATTCACATAAGAATAATGTAAAAAATGATACCATGGGTGGTGCAAAGGTTATCCATGAACATTAGCGTCTACCCAACTGCAGTTAATCCTAGGTGTTCAAATAGCCATGTAAGAAATACTACTATAGGCAATAGTGAAATAAATTCCTCCATTGAAAAAGCTTCTCCTTAAGCCTAGGGAACGAACCACTTGCTTTTATTGAGAAACAAACATATACATACATACATACATATGTATCAGTGTTTACACACATACGTATTTGTTTACATGCATATGTGTTTACAAACATACATATTTATCAGTGTTTTCCATTTCATTTGACAGCACATATATGCCATTCTGTGTCTGATTCTTTTTCTTTAATGTTATTTTTTTTAATTTCTTTATTCTTATAGGCATGAATTCTACAAAAAAAAAAAAAGCAAATGATGCGCTTAGCTCTTGTTTACATTTTTTGGTTTCATCAGATGTTTTCTTGTGTTATGGGTGGCCTGGTTTACATTGTGCAAAAATATCCCATCTTCTTTTAGTTATTCTGTCTTGAATAGTTCCTATTCTACTTGCCAAATACTGTCAATGCCTTTGTGAATGGTTTAAAGTATTTCAATCACAGAAATAGTTTCAACTCAGCACAAGGATATACAATATAGCATAATTTGTGTAGAATCAGAAAGCTTTTGCGCTTCTGACTGTGCATTTTTCATGGCTGACAAACAATGATGGAGTCCAAAGCACAAGATGTTTCCTAAACATCTTTGTGTGTCCAAAGAAGGGCAACAAGTTTGGTGAAGGGTCTAGAGAATAAGTCTTATGAGGAACGGCTGAGGGAGCTGGGGTTGTTTAGTTTAGAGAAGAGGAGGCGGAGTGAAGACCTTATTGCTCTCTACAACTACCTGAAAGGAGGTTGTAGTGAGGTGGGGGTCGGTCTCTTCTCCCAAGTAACAAGTGACAGGACGAGAGGAAATGGCCTCAAGCTGCGCCAGGGAAAGTTTAGGTTGGATATTAGGAAAAACTTCTTTACGGAAAGAGTAGTCAGGCACTGGACCAGGCTGCCCAGGGAAGTGGTTGAGTCCGCATCCCTGGAGGTATTTCAAAGACGGGTAGATGCAGTGCTTGAGGACATGGTTTAGTGGCGGACTTGGCAGTGGTAGGTTAACAGTTGGACCTGATGATCTTAAGGGTCTTTTCCAACCTTAACAATTCTATGATTCTATGATTCTGTGATTCTAAAACTACAACTTCTGTCTGTTCTGTTTGCCTTCCTGAATTCTGTGGGTTTAATTTTTAATAAAGGAAAAAGTTATGAGCTCAGACAGCTGTTTAGAAGAGGTTACAAGAGTACTTAGTAATAACAGACTATGATACTATGTAATTAGTTTTTTTCTCTTCATTAGCATATACAACCTGCTACAGGAATGAGAATATAGTGATAATTGGCAGACTCTTGGGTTTTCACACTTGGAAATAGTGTAAAGTAAAAATCTGAAGTAATTGGGATTCTTTCAAGAAATGTCTCCCTCCGCATAGTGAAAGCAGGAGCTTGTAACAGACTATGGAGACTTAGTTTTGATGTTATATTTCTCCCAAAGCATCTCCAGGAGATAACAGTACTTATCCTGATTCAGGTCTCAAAGTGAAAATGTGTTCAGCAATCTTTAACTTATCATTAAAGGATGTTTGTCTGTGTCACAGTATGTAGCATTAATGATAGATTCTGCAGAGGAGAGTTGCCTCTATATGAAAAGTCACTTAAGACTAAAGTTTACTGAGAGAGTTTACATGGGAAATTTGTTTGATTCCTGTACCCATTCTGTTTAGCTTTAAGCAATGTTTTCAGTTGTTTTTCACAAGCACAAAAATCTGTCCATTAAAAAGAATATATAAAAAGTAACATCATTTTTTTACACTGGTATAATTGTTTACTATGTAAGACAGCACTCCCTTGTTTCCTATCATAAAGAAGCATGCTTTCAAAGTTAATAAGTATCAAGTACCATCTCTTCCATGTCTCATACAGAGGCAGTGCAAAATATTACAAGTGTAAGTGGCAAATTGCATATGACTCTTATTTTCACATATAACTTAGGTCTTTGATAAGCCAAACTCTAAAAATTATTTTAAAATAATATTCAAATAATCTGCTGTTTATTTAAGATGGTGGGTTATAGGCATGAAAACATGGACTCAAGGAAACTGGCAAGCCACTGTGAGTCCAGAGGCTGATGATGTGTCTTCGTCTCCTTCTCAGCAGAACAGGCCACTGTGCGCTGCCATCCTCCCATGTCCATGTGACATGCCCCTTCCCACACATAATTCTTCAGTCTCTCTCGCTCCTTCTTTTTACACTGCCCCTGTTTTCCTAAACACCTGCCTGATGCAGGTGGTGATGGGCTGAAACACTCTTTGGAGATCCCTGCTTCTCTGCCTAGACTGCCATCATAGCTCAGGGTAGATACCTGTCTTCTAGACAGCTAAAGTTAAATGAGCTGAATCCAACCCTATCTCTATCACCCATTGAATTCATGGTAGTTAAGCACAACGGGATGCCTTCCTTTAACACCAAGCTGCTAATATATTTAAAAATCTGGTGCCATGGAGCCTAATTGAATTTAAATTGGAATTTGAGTGGTTAGTCTGTTAGTAATTTCTGAAAATGGGGTTTGAGTTCTAGCAAAAAAATCCTTTTGCTTTTTTGAAAATCCTGCATTTATTGATTTGCCTTCAAGAAAAAGAGAAAGAATGGCAATGGTAGAGTTTTCATTTACAAACATACTGAAAAACTACTTCATGTTTACAGTTGGAGTTGCATAGTTTATTTGATTCTCCTCCTCATTGATTATCATTTTGCTTCAGAGTAAGCCAGTGAGGCTGCACATGAAATAAAATGAAAACTTGCCTACCATGTCCATGAAACAATGGGAGTCAGTTTTGAAAACCTTATACAAAAAGTCATACTAACATGCAAATGAATAATAAGCATTTGGTTTTCAGTTCAGAGCATGGAATAGTTGAATTTCAAAAACTGAATCCTTAAAAAGGCAAATGAAGTAAGTGCACGCTTCAAAGCAAAGAGCAATGTCAAGAATCTGTGGCTCTGTATTGATTGGTACTATAGAAGACACTCATAACAAGAAAAATAGAAAGACTGCATGAAAAATTCAAAGCAAAAGATCTGATCTGAAGATTTCTGATACTGAGCAAGGGATATGTATTCAACCTACTTAAAAATTTAAGAGTATATTTTTATTAATGGCTGTTTCTTTTCTGTAGTATTTTCTTTGTGATGGGCTTCATGGTACATGTTAGATAAGGTAAAAAGGAGAAAAAGGGCAACTGTTGAATATGTAAGTCCTTGAGCAAATAAATATTTTATTTTACTTTTTTAGAATTAAATATCAAACTGTAGAAATATGGAACTCCTGTATTGTATAGATAGAAAGTCACATGGCACTATGTTAAGTATAAAGTCTTTTGGGATGATGATTTACTTTATTATTCAAATGAAGAAGAAAAAAAAAAAGATAAGCCAATTATATATTCATATGTTGCTGATGTATTTAGAAAGGTACACCCATGAGTCCAGAAGGTCCTGTGTCTTTTGCTCCTTTACTTAGGTGATGCTAAATTACTTATAGTAGAATTGTAGAAACATAAAGATGGAAGAGATCTCCTTACAATATTTCTTGCACATATAAAATAATAATAATAACATTTAATCTGTCTTTAACACTTGGTTAGCTAAGTGATTCTTTATAAACTAATAAAATGGATTGCATATCATTATCAAGTAGCCTGTTTTTGCATGCAGGAAGTTTTTCCTAGGATCCAACCAAAATTATTTTACTGTATATCTTTGACCTTTCCTGAACTGGCATGACAAACACTGTCTTTATTATACCATCTACATGTTGAAAGACATTTATCATGCTGATTCTTCCTTTTTTTCTCTCCTCTAGGCAAAGTAGATAATTTTCTTTCATGTTTCCTTATTGCTCATATTTTCTAGGTCTCTTATTGTTCTCCTCTAGATTCTTCCCATATACTTTGTAGCTTTTTTAGCATGCAGTATAAAAAAAAAAAAAAGGATATTCGGATATTCCACCTCAGACCTCACCAGCACCAAGTAAAGCAGACCTATAGAACCTCTAGTATTTTATCTATAAAGCTGCATTTTAAGCTTTACTGAATCAGATTTTTTCGGTTTTGCACAGTGCTACAGTGTTGGTTCTCATTTCTGAGTCACTATTACAATTTCCTGCAGTTCTCTGCCATATTTTGCTACCTTGCCAAATGTTACTTACTTTCAATCTGTCTGATTTATCCTGCCTATAGGAAGTACTTTGCTCTTTTCTTTATTTAGTTCACCTTGTTGTTCTTGGGTCATCTCTTCAATTTGCTGAAATCATTTGGATTGCAGTCCTGTCCTCTGCAGTGTTTGCTATCCTTCTGCATGATATAAACAGTGTTCAATTTTATCACCCAAATCATTCATGAAAATATTAATTGAGTTGAATCTGGAGTGGATACCCACCTTCCACTTCAAATCCTTTCTCAGCTTAACAGCCAAACACTGATAAATACTTTTTGTGAACAGGTTTTAAGCCAGCTGTGCAACTGTTGCATGGTGATTTACATCCGTTATGCACTTTCTTAGTTTGCATGTAAGTGACACCACACAGCCCAGGGTCAGAAACCAGAATAAAGTCAAGTATGTGCTATCTACTGCTCCACCTCCCCAAAACTGCCATATCCAACTCATCTGTCATAGCTGAAGAAGGAAAGTTATTTTAGTATGAACTGCTCTGGAAAGTTCATATAAGCATCTTTTTCATCGTACAATTTCATAAGAACACAGGGATTGATGGATTAGCAATTTTGTTACAGAACCTCAGGATTGAATACAGACTCACTATTCTAAAACTGTAAAAAAAAAAAAAGTCTGTCTTTCTGATTCTCTGTGGTTGCTTTTTCAGCTTTTTGATTTGTTCCGCTTTCTCTCTTTTTTTTTTTTTTTTAGGCAGAAACTTCAGGTGAAATCGTGTCCCTATTGAAGTCAATGCATTTTTTTTTTATTCCATTGACTAAAATGAGGCCAGGAGCTGACATAGACTCTTCAAGGGCTTCTCAAAGTGTCAAGTCTTATCCCTAAAAGCATGATGATGTCTTGAGAATTCTGCACATCAAAAACAATTTCATAATAGAAGAGAAGATTTTAGTTTCATTGATATGGAAATCATGTTATGGAGCATGCATCGTGCAAGCATTCAGTGTCTAAACCGACACTGTGTAAGGCATGCATAGATAATTTCCACCCTCGCCAAGATGTTGTTAAATTAGACTTAGTAAAAAAGACGTACTGGTATTAATCATCACAAAACACAGATAAACATATGGGTAATGGTATGAGTTCTGTTTTGTTTTTTGGCTTTCATATTTCAGTGAACTTGGAATATAAAAGATGTGCAAATGTTAGGGGATCTGAATCTGTACATGAAGCAGTAAACATTTATTAATCCATTAAATATCATCTGCTCACTGAATGAGCCAGTTATTTAACTGCAGAAAAGGAACATGACTTTGTAGTTCAAATCACTTGACTGAACCTTGGGAGATTTGAGTCCATTTTTCAGCTCTGACCCAGATTTCCTGTAAATCAGAAGCTTCGGCCTCAACTTCTGCTCTCAGTTCTTGCCACTGTAAAACATAGATGATTGCAGCTGCCTGCATGAAAAGGACAGCACCACAGAGAGCTTAAATTCAGTATTCCTCAAGTGCCTTGCAGTACTAGTGGAGACATCTTACTCTGATGGTTCACCATGTGTAGTCCTGTTCACACTGCGGAAGTACTTGAAGCCTTGCTCGTAGAAATGGGTCCTATTAAGTTCTCTCATGTATGAATTGTTCCCTTCCTCAGTGAAATTACAGCCTATTGCTAACAAGACAACAAGTCCTCAACACATTTAACCTTTTTTCTGCCAACTTTTGTGATGACTATGGTTATCATACTTGTATATTCAAATTATTTATAGAATTTTATGGGAAAAAAAAATTCTCTTATTAGAAACTGTTCACTTCACCACCTAATGACTGACAGTCTGGTCCAAAGATATTTTTCTTTTAACTGATTTGATGAGTATAATTGGTTTAGATGAGTCTATTTGGCATATTGAGTTTCCAAGCTACAAGGCATTTCCTTTCTTTAAGAAGCTGGTAAGAGTAATCTGAAAGATAAGGAAAATCAAAAGCAAGATTAGCCACTTTTACTTCTTCTTTCTGTATCATTTGACAAAAAAAAAGTGCTATCCTGAAGAATCACTGATAAAAAACTGAAGAATTTCAGGGTTCCTGAAAGTTGCATATCTACATTTTTGAAAATTATATTTTCTTGGGTGTTGCTCATAATTCACAACAGTCAGTGAAAAAATATTGGTAGGAAATGTGTGACAGAATCCTTGTAGTAATTTCTTTTGTCTAGGTTTTGGGTGAACAGATCTGGAAAACAGACCTGGAGAACAGATCAGTGATTCAATCTGTTCTATATTAACTCAACACAGTTGCAACTATACCTTCTTTTACTAGTTATCCTTGGGTTTGATGTTATAGAAACCATATGAACAATATTTTTCTGGCAACAGTATACTCTCCCACTTAATTAAAGATAAAAACTGGTCATGATGCAGTCTGCTGGTTTGAGTGAATCCTTACATCTATGTTTCATTTTTTATGGCACGGAGAAAATGGGGAAAAGGAGGTTGATAAACTGAACAAGTTTCTTTTAGAATTTTAATGACAATTCCTTAAAGGTTATTCATATATCTCTTAAATTATATTTACTTTGGGGGATTATACAGGCTAAACATTTGTACAATATTCTAGGTTCCTAAAACAAATATTCTGGCTTAAATAATGAAGTTTAACTACAATACATTTAAATTAATACTGATGCACGGAAAGTTTCTGTTTTTCATAAATTAAGGTGTCATATTTTGCTATAGAAAAGATGATTGACAAAAACTATGGGAAATCACTTTGGGTAAAGAAACTTTAACAGTCATTCCTATGGCATGAAATGAAGTATAACTGACTATTTTTTATAAGAATCTCAGGGAAAAGGAAAAGTCTGATTTATGTTTAGGCATCACTTTACTTTTTGAAGTATCCAAAATAAATTTGTAAACAGTAGATATAGGAATTGCATCATTCATAGCTGAACCATAGCAGTAACTGAAGGTAGAGGTATGAACAACCATTTTTAGAACAGAGAAGAAGGGAAGAGGGATATTCTACCCAAAAAAGAAGAATTTAGATATGCAGAATGTGCTTAAATCCGTCTCGTCATCTACCTTAACACAGAGGCCAACAACTCTCTACTTTAACAAAAATATGATGGGACCTTTAGCAATCACAAACACTTAAGCATTAGACAATTCATCAGAACTATCAGTAAAGGGAAGTCTATCAGAAAAATGATTGCTTTTCAGCCCAGTGTGGCCTCCACCTACAGCTACCCCTCCAGGAGACCTGAGGGCTTTCTGTGGGAAAGAACATACTGAGAGTAAAGTCATTTCCAGTGGTGCAAATGTAATCAGATAGAAAGCCAGGGATTTTGCTGTAATGTTCTGTCAGTTAAATGCTGCTAATTTCCCTTTTTCTTCTTTTTTTATAGTAAAATATTACTTGATAATCAATAAGCATATAGGAAACAAAATATAGAAAACAAAGACATAATTTTCTCAAGGGAAGAACTGGCCAATGGATCCTAGCAGGATTTGTGCTAGAACCTTTGCTCCAACAGAATGTTCAGCATTGGTCAAGCAAAAGTGATGAATAAAGTGAAGTGACAGAAATAGCTGAGTATACAGAGAGCTTCAGGTTAGTCAAAGTTAAGAGGCTGGATAGAATTGCAGACAGATCTCGCAATCTTTGTATTTTGCAAAGTAGCGCTGATAGGACAATTTGGCCCTGATGATAAATATACAATGATAGGCTCTAAATTAACTATTACCACCTAGGAAAAAGATCTATCATGTGACTAGTTCTCTGAAACATCAGCTCAACACTGAAAAAGCAATGTTAAGACCTGCTAGGAAAGGAGCAGATCATCAGGCAAGGAATATCATACTACTGTCAAAAAACATGGTGAACCCCAGTATTAACTACTGTGTTCGGTTCTGTTCATTTCTATCTAAAATAATGAATAAAATTGATCAAGAATAAGGAACAGGGATGATAGCATGGTTGTATGAGGGGTGAATGACTGTCACAGCTTCTTGGAGTAAAGAATATTTTCCTCCAGTATCTGTTTTACATTACAGTGTCAGGGCTGTAGTTTCAGTTTAGGTTATGGTTCCTCTGCTTTTTGTTTTCAGGAAATATGACATGTTTTGATTTGTTGCTTGTAAATATTGCACTCCTAAAAACAGCAATGAAAAAAAAAATCCATAATAAAAAACTGAGGGACAAAGACAACTGGCCAAAATTATTTGGGAATTTTCTTGTAATTACTTGGTTTTGCTTTTGTAGCTGGTGAATCACCCTGCCTACTTCCCTCCCTCTCCTCTTTTGCTCCAGTAGAGCAGAGAGGAAGACAGCAGTGATAATCCTCTTGGACTGAAATATTTTACACATGTTTGGTAGGTGATAAATGCTGCATTCCAAGGGGATTAGCACAGTGAAACTTCAATAAAGGACCGAGAGTTTCTGCATGCACACTAAACAATTCAGAGCCTTGTTGGATGAACAGCAGTATCCATACTTTTTCTGTGGGAAAAGCTAATACAGGAACAACAGCCACATGAAGTTAATCAGAAACCATTTTTTTAAATAAATTATATTATTCTACTGCAGCTAATGTGCTGTGAACACGTTTAATTGTTGTGTGGTTTTTTTTTTCACTAGTTTACTCTAATTTGTGAATTTCAGTTAAATCTGAACAGAGTTAGTAACATGTAATGTGTCTTCTTGGGAAAGGAAGGCAATTTTAGGCAACAGTGTTCTAACCCAGATGAAACATTTGTAATCAGCATTACAACCACCATAAAATCTTAATAAACATATATCCTAATAAATACAAAGAGTATAATATTGCAAGTGAAACATTTCCACTTTTAGTGGATCCCTATATTTTCTTTAAGCATTTCAATTTCATTCAAACCAGTCCTTGAAAACACATGTTCAATTTTCAAGAAAGGCAACAGAAAGAGCATTTTGCATTTCCTCCCCAAATCTATAAGCATTTAAAAAAGCTGTTGAGAGCATTCAGATTTGTTTCTTACCTTAGTGAAAATCATGTAATAAGTACAGCATGCTTAAAATGAGAAATCAATTTGATGATTACAAGCTGTTTTAACTCTCTTCTTCCAGATATGTCAAATTTATGGTTTAAAAAATGCTGTTGCTTGGAATTTCTTCAGTCTACGTAGAATAACAAGGCAAATAACCTATTCTAACATTGAATTCAAACAATATGACATTTAAAGGACCATATGGAAAGAGCAAATTGAATTTTTTTTCTGTTTTTTCAATGTTTAAACACAGAATGTAATCAAGAGTCTTATGGATATTGTTAATTTATGGACATTTTATATTTTACTTCATTTTTCATATTGTCATGTACTATCCCTAGTCATGTCCTAATGCCCAGGCAGAAGGCTGTAGTGGAACACCAGGAAAAGGAACCCACTAACCCATCTAATACTAGATATTTCTACTACCAGATGGTGTCATACAGATGATTTTAAATTGTGAGCTTTATGCTAGAGCTGAATGCTCCATCTGTGACAGACTTCTAGCTACCCAAGATGGAAATACTGCTTTTCATCCATTTCCCTGATAGAGATTGAATGCATTATTTTTAAAAAAGCCATGCTTTGAGCACAATTATATTTACTTTGAAGCACCATTGCAAGATAATGTCCCGTGAATTGTGGTGTCCTTGCTCCCACTTGAAGATTACTTGTCTTTGTAGTCATTATACAGGTTATTGCTGTACCTGATCTCAATATTGAAAGTGTTGTGGGGAGGGGGTATTTGCATAATTATCTTTTATTTCCCTTTTAAAATTTAGTTTATGCAGTTCTTCCTTCAACAACATAGCATTACAGACTAAGGAAATGTAGCCACGTTGCATGAACCTGTTAATATGTGATGTAGTGTAGAAGATGAAGGAATGATAGGCCAGAGTGATAGAGAGGATTCAGCCTGGACGTGAAATGATTGCTGGGAATACTGATATACCTTCCCTTGAGTATTGAGATACCTTCCCTTCACCAGTCTCTTTTGCAGGTTTTGTCTCTAATTTAAATGTACAAAGTGCTCAGACTATGCATATTGTAGGCTGGTTTAGGAGAAATCTCTTTTTTTTTATAATTTCATTGAAATGTTAAAAAAAGAACTAGTGAAGGCAGAATTCAGAAAACATTGAATATAAGAGTATTTTCTGTCTTCAGTGCCTTGACATGAATTGCACAGCTTAAATGGTAGGCAATGCATTTAAAATAAATATTAAGCTAGGAGAGGAAAGTCCTAATAAGTCACACTACCATATTTTTCTGAAGAAAATGTCATTTTTACTATTTGAAAAAAGGTACCAGTGATGACTAATTAGACCTTGAATTTAATGCTAAAATATTGTATTTTAACCCATCATATATAAAAAGCCATCAAAAACTACATTTACATTGCTTGGCTTAGAATAGGTTATTTCATGGCTTTGTTCCGACTTTCAATATGAAATGCACTTATGATGGCAGAAGATAAAACAATGCCTTCTCTGTTGATTTAGGCTATAACATTTAAATGCTGCAGTATCTGGAAAACCTGTCTGCATCTTAGTGGTAATTGTTAATAATTTGTTGGACTGCTAGAAATCTTCTCGACACACACAAACTAGGAGAATAAAATATTTCTACACTAATGCTGCAACACTAAAAATATCTAAATATTGTCAGAGAACTGATTTGATGGTTTTCATGGAATGTAAGTTTTTAGCACTTTAGACAAAAAAAATACTTGTGGCAATAAAAATGCACAGCATTGGAAAGTCCATTGAATATATTTCCATGTAGATGAAATATTATGTGACTTTTTACTTTCAGATTTGTGCTCTAAGTGTAATAAAATTTTTTAACATAGGATGATATCTCATTGCCAAAGTTACACCTTAATCTCCAACCTCAAAAGCTGGGGAACGTTCAGTGGAATTAGTCAAAATTTTCTTAAACAAGTCCTTTAATAAGGAGGTTTACATGTTTCATCTCTTTGCTTAAGATACATTTCTAAGTAGTTCAAAGAACGGATATAGGATTTTGGAGGTGGTTTTTTTGTTGTTGTTCAGGGCTGACTGTATAAAATTCTCTGGAGACTGCATAAGAACTGTATCTGTGTGTGAGAATGCTGATGGGTTGTGCATGGGGTGACTTTTGTGCAGTACACACACCAGCACGAGCAGTATGTAGGTGGCAGGGTCAAGATTAAAAAAAAAAAAAAACTGGTGTAAAAACAATTCTATGCAGAAAAGCATAAATATAAAAAATATTTTTCTCAACAGGTATGGTATTTTGGGGCATTCCTGTTTTATTGCCAAAATCACTATTTGTTCCTTTTTAGTACCTCATTACAGTGTTGGTGCAAATATGAACAGGTAGACAGGTTTTTAAGTCTTTCTCTTGTCTAATCATCATTGGCGTTATTTAGTGAGTTACAGTTTTAAACCCCTTTGAATGTTATTAGACACCATTGTTGAGACACATTTACTGACAATTGGGAGCTACAAAGGATCTAAATTATCTCACCAAATCTTTGCCTGGGTAGTGGCATGATAAAAGAAGGCACTGTTTGCCTTCAGATTCTATACTGAATTTTGTGTTTCTTTAGTCTTTCATCTAGAAATCATTTAGAAAAAAAAAAAATTGGAACCGTGTATTTAAAGTCTCCTGTAATTCTAGGATCGCATCTTAAGAGCTGTGATTTTAGTAGATATGTACATATCTATGGTAGCAAGCCATTTTCCTGAAATTCTCTAGCATCTTCCTTTTACCTTGAGGATCATAGAAAGCACTGCAGTTTTCACCAGAATATGAGGTAAAGTTTTTGCTTCAGAGGACAAAAAGTATGATTATTGAATGTGGTCATTAAATAATACCTTTTTTTTTTTTTTGCTTATACATTTCAAAGGTTGCAGAAGTGAACTTAAATTAAGAATATTCTTAGTAATTATAATATGATTATGTTAATAAGGGATGTTGTAATGTCTATTAATATATATGAAAAGTGTAACAATACTGTGAGCATTCACCTGCCTGTGAAAATTTTAGCATGTGAAAAGGAAGGAAGGTAAGGAAATAGGAGAGTTGGAAGTGTTACAAGAGAGGTTGGATGCTGTACAATAAGAGCTATAACATATTTTTAAATGAGAAAGATGTAGGGTTTTATTGTCACTGTAAAGATAACATATTTAAGTAAGCCAGTTTAAAAATAATGTGACTTGTCTTACGAGAAATATGATATTCATGAATTTCTGGTGTTTTTTAATTGGAGAATCTTTTCATTCAGTCCAACTTTGCATCATCAGATACATTGTCTGTCAGAAAAAGTCATTAAAATGGTAACTCCTGCTGAGGGAGAAAATAGATCCATATTTTGTTGGGGGGTAGTAAAAAGGTCAAAGGTGTTTCTTGGAATGCTATGGCAATTTCTCCTTTATACTTGCTAGGTACTCTTCTGTTGAAAATTATATACTTGTGATCTGAGATGTAAGTAATCCATTTTAAGACTGTGAGAACCCATTATGATCCTCTAGTTTGATCTTTTGAGTAACAGTCCTTTGAATTTCACTGAGTAATTTTTGAAATTCTGATGGAGCTTTTTCTTATCTTATAGAAAGAAACCCATTCTAGTCTAAAAGATTTAAAGTGATGGAAAATGCATTGTTCTAGATAAGTTGTTCTACTGAGTAGGAATCTCCAGTGTTAAAAAACTGCTTCTCTCTCTTCTGAATTTGTTTAGCTTCTACTTCCAGCCTGTACATCTTGTTATACCTTTGTGTGGTAAATTCAGCATCTTCCATGATCAGAAATTTTCTGTTCGTATTTATGTTGTCTTCCTTCCTGCACCACTCGTACTGTATCATCTTTACCAAGCTTAAACTATAAAGATTACTACTGTTAAACTACTAGGTTAAATTAAAAAGATTGTGACTCTTAAATCTCTCACTGTAATTCAGGCTTCCCAGATCCAGAATAACTTTTGAGCTCTTCCTTGAACTCTTTTCACTTTTTCAGTATCCATTTGAAAGTGAGACATGAGAACTGTTTCCCAGTAATGGTCTCAATGATGTCAATAACAGGGTAAATAAAAAGTCTGGTTCAAACACGCACATCCTACATATATGTTCAGAGATTGCATCTGTTCTCTTCTCCATGATTTTACTCTGGGAATTCTAGTTCATTAACTGCTATAATATCTCAAAATCCCATGTGAGAATGATTTTCCAAAATATTGGCATTCATCAGAAAACCTGTGACCTGTGTTCCTAATTCCTCATTGTAAGATATTAATATGTATTATTTTGAAAAGTCCACCTTACTCTGTAATTCAAGTATATGTGTAGCACTGTCTGCTCCTTATTACTGTTCATCATTCCACCATTTTTGTATCAACTGAATGTTTTTGCTAACATGAATGTACAATTTCTTCTGGATAAAAGAATATTGGATAGAAACTGGTCAAGATCTTTGCACTAGCTCACCAGGAATTCCTCTTTACACAATTGTTCCCAATTAACAGCTGTTTTCTGAGATTTGCCAGTGAACTAGTGTTTCAAATGATTAGTATGTGCTACAAGGAATTTTGCATGGTGCTAATTTTTAATCTGAATGTTGTACAGACAACTGCCCTTACAGAAGTTGTATTATGACAACACACTTTCCTCTGTGAACTGAACTTTTCACCTCATCAGAAGTTTTGACAAGATCTGTTTTCCATAAAACTGTGCTGATTGGCACTAATTATGCTATCATCCTTTAGTTCTTTAGTACTTTTGTGTTGCATCAGCTTTTCTGTGACTTTGCCCAGAATGGAAGTTCAGCTAACCAGACTGTAATTATTTGGGTCAGCATGTCTACGCTTTACAAAATATGCTACAATAGATAATTACAGGATTTTTTCCTTTACATTATATTTTATAAACATAGCCTTAAATCTCCACACAGAATGGAAAGTACAGTTTTGTGTAGTATGTCCTTGAAAAGGACTCAGATTTGCAGGCCACAGAACAGACTGTCCCACACAGGACAGAGTACCTGCAATACCCATGGAGAGGCTGAATATCGCTTACGTTTCACATGACATAGAGTGCATACTGATGATGCTACTGGAAAGGTTACAGCCTCCTTAAACTCTTCTCTGCTCCATTAAGTCACCCCATATCTCAAATAATCTCTTTCAGTGGTATGTTTATGTCATATTCAATATTGTTATCCCTATCTTGTCTGTTATGGCAGGGCATCACAGAATATATGTTCCAGAGAGACCATGAAGATGGATGAAGATCACCACACAGAATGTGTTGCTTTCAGTGATGAAGGGTCAGACTTAAATGTATTTAGAAAAGGCACCATAGAATATTTATTGATTCTGGATCTTTAGTTCTCAATCTCCTGATCCTTATGCAGTTATAATATCAGAATCAGGTCCTCAACCAGGGTAAAACAGGGTCAACAGGCAATGCTCTCTTTAATGCCATGATGCCACTATGATTTCTACCGTAGCTGAGCAGCCATCTTCATTCTGAAATGGCATTAACACAGTATTTTGCTTTTACTCTTGCAGAACAGTTACAAGAGTTGCATTGGCATTACCAAAAACATTTCTGATGTCTTTAATTTTAAGTATTTACTATGCTCTTGAAGTGTTTCCAATTTTTTTTTTCAGATTAATATGTCAAGAAGTGCCCTGTGTAGTCATACCAAAGAACAAAAAATAGAAAAGTGGCACAATCAGAAAAAAAACACTTCAGAAAAAAATATCTAATATTTTCATGTTTGCCCTTGTCCCTTCAGTGGTGCACTTTTAGGAAAGAAAGCTTAATTTCTCCGCTTTACAAACCCAGCCTTTTCTTGTGCAATAAATGATTTTTGCATATATAAAGGGAGTAGCTATGATTTGTAATGTTATTTTACCAGCTAATCAGATATACTTTTTGTTGCCATCTTGACAACAAAAGGACAAAGTGTTCTTGAAATGTACCAGCAAAAATATTATATTGGAAGTCCTTTTATTTTAAGGTTGCACTGCAATCCAGTGAAAATCAGCAAAACTCTGTATATACAGGGATTGAAAATACAGTACAATAACCCCACTTTCTGTGCGGAAGAAGAAAAGTGTAAGCAAAATCTATTTGATTATCCAGATTTATAAAAAGTGTATTAAAATGTATAAGAGGCGTAAATAAATTTGGGAGATAGTAAAATGTGATCTTCATATTATGTCACAATTGAGGATTCATAGCAGATGTCACCTTGAGCAACTGCTAACCCATGTTCATGCACATGTTCACATACAAAGCTTAATCAAGTTATTTTTACAGATAAAAATACTGCCAATTAAAACTTTTTATTGGAATGATATGAAATAACACAGAATTGCTTATATTTTTATGTAGTTCACATTGCACTGCAAGGAATCTATGAATTGTCTCTGGTCCAGAATTCTCCTAAGGAGATTTTGTCTTAGGAAATTTCTAATGCTCATTGCTATTAGGAATTGGACAGGTCACTTTCATCAGATGTTTCTGTAATTTTGCTAAAATCAAGAAGGAAAAAGAAATTATAAAAACTACCACCTATTCTGGAGGCAATATATTTGTGTTTGATTCCATGTCCTGGGAAAGACTCAAATGTTGTGCTTTTCAAAGTGTTATTGTAATTAGTTTGCAAATTCCTTGAAATAGGTTTAAGGGGTTTTTTTTAAGTGAATCCAGTAAATACTAATTTAGTAATTTTTCTATTTATCTGTCATATTTGCTGGTCTTGAACAGCATAGATTTATCTGTGATCTGTGAACAACACATGTATTATCCATGTATTATTATTATTTGTGAACAGCATAGATATTATCTGTGATCTGGGCCAAAGTAACTCGAAGATGAATTGAGATTGATAAATTTGAAGCATAATGATTCCCCTCCCAAGCTATGGAAATTTGTTATTATCAGCTGAAGAATCCAGTTCAGCTTTCTGAATCTGTTACAAAATTTTTCTTTAGCCTATTTATTATAAAACACCGTAACACATGTGGTGGAGAAATTAAATTTCTAAATTATAAAATATCTAAAAGTCCTTGAATTTCAACTTTTTAAAATAAGCGTATCATACCAGTCAGTCATTAGAGCGGTTCTAATCAATTCACACTTTTAACTGAGACCTACTTGCCAGTTGCTCTGTCTATAGGTTATGTTTGCCTTTCATCCAGAATTAGTCTGTATTTAGTAGTGCTTATTTGTGGCCAGAGGCTGTTGTGAATCCTTAGTAGTAGACCTCAATGGGATGTCTGACTTCATGTAAGTTGGCTTTGCATTTCAGTGGACAATTTCATGTTTTGAAGACAAGTCTTTAACTTGGAAAGCCAAACAAAGTCTCATCCTGGGCAACACCATAGAACTTGAACCAGTTTGTATCACCTGAAATTGTAACTCTCTGTTCTCCATGGAAACTGTCTAACTAAATATTATTACTGTATGCCATTTCAATCTGCTTTTTTTGTAAGTACTATGAATGTATTAACCTTCCATTGTGATCTAATGAAGATGACAAAGTTTTGTCTGCAAACAGCATCAGAGTGCCATGTGTTCATATGGTGAGGTGATATATGAATTTTGGGAGGCTTTTACTTTTGTTCTTTAGTTTTACTCAGCTTCCTTTTACTATTTTGTCATTTTCTTGTGCTGCAGACTTCAAGGTTATGTAATTAGAAAAGCTGTCCTGGTTTAAACGGAGTTCCAGTTATGATTACAGTTCATAAAGCCACCTCACTATCTAAAACTAGGTTCACAAAATTAGAGGTAACTCTTGGAAAATTGCTAATGTATCACTTGTGATTGGAATATCTTATAATTCCAGTATTCTTGATGACAGCTTTGAAAGTATCAGCTACTGTTTTGGACTCTGCTGGTACAGAGCCAGTTAGTCTCTGTAAATTAATAAATTTTCTTTATTTTAATTGTTTCTCAATTCCAAATGAAGGTGAAAACAAAGCATTCTTTATCAATATTTTTATTCTCTTCCCTTTTTATCTCCAAAAGTTAAACAAACAGAAATATTAGCAATGTAGCATAAATAAACAACACATATTGAGATCCTAAGTTTAAAGGCTTTGGTACTGTACTAAAAAGGTGAAAAGTGGGGACTTAAAGGTAGTGCAAGCAACAGAAAATTCACCATGGATAAAGTATTGTGTGTCAATGCAGAAAAGAGACAGAAAATTCTTGAATGTTTTGGATTCTTGTATGTGAGTCTAGTTTATCTTAGGTAGACTAGTTTTTCTTAAGTCTAATCTATTTTCATTAGCAGTGGTTGGACAAAACTGATGAAAAGCTGCATTACCAAAATTAATACTTTAAAAATTGCTTACAAAGGGTTAAAAAGAAGGCCTATAAGCAGAGTAATTTCCATAAACTACTGTGCTCATACATTTTAAAATAATTAGTGTAGTTTTTATAGTTAAACTTGTATTAGTCTTTAAAGATCTGAGAGCAAAAACTCTTGTACCATGTTTGCTTTTTTATAGGTAAAAATTAGGAGTACTTTTCCTCCCTATTTTCCTTTCTGTAGAAATTCAGTTTTTAGAAGATATTTCAGAGACTTGATGGCATTATGACCTAATAGGTGTGAAGGAATTGAAACCTAATTAAGATAGCATGCTTTTTCTTACTCTGATTTCAGTAATATCTGTTTAACCACTTCACAGGAAAAGCGAAGGCTAATCGCGTCCCTTGGCTCCATATTTAAGGATAGGAAAACATATCAGAAAGTTTTGAGGGAAGAAGAGAGTAAAAGCACAGAGGAAAAAATAAAGGACAGATTGCAAATAGGTGGGAAAAATTGGTATATTAACAGGCAGTTTTTTCACTGGTACAAAGTTAAGGATTTTTTTCCTTACTTTTATTCCTTTCCACATTTTTATTGTGTTTGGGATCAGTTTCTAGCTGTTGGAACAAGTTTTATCATATTTGCTATATTTTTGTATCATAGACTGAATTATATTTCACTTTTGGGAGGTGGAAAGGGGAAGTACAAGGAAAGCAGAAGAAAGTGAAACACCCTCAGTGCTCATTTTGAGTGAGAGGTCTTTATTTCTGAGCTTATCTGCTACCCAGTTTCTGAAGAGAATTTACAGGGATGGAGACTTGTTTCTTTTACTGAGTCTTGGGTAGAATAGAGGGAAGGAATTCAGCTGCCTTTAATTTAATTTTTTATGTTCAGTGGAAAGCAAGGGCAAAGAGAAGGAACAGTCATGTCAGGGCAGGGCTCCTTTTTTTACAAGGTGACTTCCCAGTTTTCAGCATTTGAGATGCAATTGCTCAACTGTGAAATTCCATGATGCATATGCAACTTAATGACTTCAAAATGCTACAGTTCCAGACAATTTTTGTGCCAAGGAAAGTAATTTTTCTCTTCCATTTTTTTCTTTGATTTTTATAAGATGACAAACCTGTTTAATTGTAATCTCTTTCTCTGAGAGCCAAGAATATTGCTATTTTTAACAAACAAGAGAAAATGGAAGGTATTAGAATGAACTTCTTGGGGAACCATTGCAAGCCTCAGCAACTCTTTCTACAAAGATGGTACGTCTTTGACTTGGTTCGTTCTTCATATAAATGCAGAGCAACATATATTTTGAGGAAATGCACATACAACAATGCTTTCCAAACATAACAGCAATAATACTGCCAAAACATGATACTCCACTGCGCATTTATCTCTCATTTCCCTCTTCCTTAGGTCAAGGGAAACACATGGGATAGCTGTTAGTTATGTTGCTTAAAGTATACTCAACATACGAATCAAAAAGTATGGAAAGACTAAAATTATGTTTAATTTGCTTCTCCCTGAAGAATTATTTCTATAATATATACATGTAATTTTCTTTTCAGAAAATTAAATCTAGAGGAGTGATGGATTCATGAGGTTAATGATAATTCATATCTTAAATACCTGTCTTTATCTACTTTTCATACAGATAGCTTCTTCTAGTACATGTACACAGAAAACACATGTACTCTCTATGCTTCCCTTTCAGTCTGTCCTTAAGATTTGTGCTCACTGTGCTGCTATCAAATAAATGGTCTACTAAATGTTAAATACATGATACATTATAATCAACGTTTATATTCAAAATTTTCAGTTCCATATAGATTTACATATATCTCCAGAAACAAACACGGACAACCCTACCATATTTGAAGGGATGCTATTGAATTTTAAAGACTTGCATTCAGGCATTTGGAGAGGGAAGTCCCAATTTATTGTTCTTATAAATATTGTTCTTATAAATATTATTCAATAAATACTATTTATTGTAGTATTACACAGAATGTGAATAGATGATCATACACAACTTCTACATCAGGCCCACTGCCACATTAAGTGCACAGAGTGCTGGTTACAGTCTAAAACAGTAGCTCAGTATTTCTGTTTGTGACATAACTTATTTGTTATATATTATCCAGTCTCTGCATAGAGTAAGAAGAGCAATGTTCTCTTGAAGGCTGCCTTGATAAGTATAAATTTGCCTTTAGAACAGTCACCCCTTTGATAAAAAAGGAGTATGTATAGTATAACCCTAATAAGGACACATTTTTTTTTCCCTTCCTGATGAACTTTCATTCACAAGCAATATAGTAATTATAAATTAAAACTCATATATCAGAAACTAATGCATGCTAAGGTACTCTGCTGAAACATCACGTGAATAGATTAGAAATAGTTGTGCAAACTGCATCCTGATAAGGCAGTCCAGTTTTCTTTGCAAATGGCTTGCCACAGGCACAGTATTAACAGAACAGGAAGACAAATCAAGCATTTCAACTCCCTGGCTATTTCTTGATCTGATGGGAGCTGTTCCTTTTATCTAAATTATGTATTTTAAGGGTGCCTAATAATCCAATTACACTGCATCTAAAAACTCTGACCTCTCTTTCTAGGAAGAATGCTAACAGTAGTAACAATAGTCCAGAGTAGTTTTCAAGAATTGTCCCAAAATACTTCACATAAGCTTGTGTGCTTGTGTCGTTCATTCAGTGCTCTAAAATAGTCTTTACGATGGCATGTACCAAATCCTCCCAGCCAGCTCAGCAGTTTACCACACAAGCAAAACCTTGGGTTTATATCCCAAAATGCTATTTTGCCTTCTTACATTGCAAGAAGTTCCCCAGATATTTCATAACTGCAAGTCTTGTCTGCACTCATTGTGTCTCCCCTGGAAGCTGGCACACTGAGTTACCAAATGGTTTCTCAGTATTATGCTGAGACACTGGTCTGCTACTGAACAGAGGGAAGAATGCCAAATACTGAATCACCAGTGCTACTTTCCTTAGCACCTGGGATTTTCTTTGGAAAGTTCCCAACCACTTATTATGCAGGTCAGAATCTGCTTACCTTATGAGATCTGACAAGATCACAACCTGAAGAGACACAGATGGTGAGGCATTCCCATCAACACCAGCATCCACAGGCAAATGAACTATTTCCTGTTCAGATCTGCTTCCAAGAAGACTTAATATTTGATGGATATAATTATGTTAAGCAAGTCTGAATCCAGGACTAGATATGGAACTATATTTGCAGTGGATAGACAATATATCTCAGTTATGGATATGTGACAGTGCTAATATCTAAAATATGTGTACACAGCAAAGGGGTCCCAAAGGAAGATGTATGAGAGCTCTGTAACTCATTATTTTGTTGGCCATCAATTATAGGAAAAAAACCCAAAACCAAACAGTCCTACAAAATGGAAAAAAAAAAAAAGACTTTGTTTGCAGGGAGATTTCTGTACCTTTCAGAGAATCTGGAAAGAGGCCTGTATATACATACATACATATATATATGAATTCAAAGGCTATCAACCTGAAAGAGTCATGGGAGAGATACAGGTCTCACTATCAGAAAAAAAAAACAAAACTTTGACTCAAATCTCCCCTCTGAGGCAGCTGAAGTAACAGCCCATGGGAGTGGTTCCACTCAGAAGGCAGAGGAGAGATGAGAATAGAGACACCCTATGATAATATGGGAAGCCTAATCATGGAAGTCATTCCCACTTTCATTTCTGACTCAGTGAATACCTTATAATTTTATAAATTTGAATAGCTTCCAAGTATGGACTTGCAAGGACATCCTGCTACTAGATCGACCTGAAATTTCAGCAGGCGAGGCTGAGACTTGTGTTTCAAAACACTTTATAGCTGACAAAAGACAGTATTTGAGTGATGGGAGAGTCTAAATCAGGCCAAGGAGATTTAAACACCTCACATTCATATTAAATTGTCTAATCACTATCCTATCAAATACAGAAGAAGAGGCAAAAAAAGAATCTTCAATTTTACAAGTGATGTATCATAAGAGAACATTTTGTTAGGAAATGATGGAATCAGTTGTTTAAACGTGCTTCTTATTTGGTGTCCTGCAAAGATGGATTCTGCAGCAAAGACAAAATGCAACAAATGAAAGGAATTAACAAAACTGAAGAAATAAAATATGCAACAAGTGAAACATTACTGTCCAGATTACGTACACATAAAGTCAAGGATTTGTACCATCTGCCTCCTCTGTTTTTGAACTCCAGATATTTTTGAATCCCATCTTCTGACAGTTGTTTCTTTGCAGTCTGTTAATCTTTCCAAAATCTCTCTGGATTTTCCATTTTTAAAAGATCTATTTTCTCTTTCACGGAAGTCATTTTGCAATTCTTCTCTCCCTCCATATCAAGGTGCCTTTCTCATATAGTTGAATTGTAGTGCTTTGGCTCAGAAATTTTACAGTCCTTTTCATTGATCACAACCCATGACCCTCATGGAGCACCTACAATTCAACTACAGCAACAAAGATGAGTCTGTCTTGATATTATTTACCTGCCTCCTTTTTCTAGTAATTTGTTGTCCTTCAGGGCTATCATTTCACCAGCAGTGAAACTGTGCTTATAATATACATATTTCTATCTGGAATGTAGATGAAAGGAAAATCAGTCTGATTAATATGCTAAGAAATGTTATTGTTCTGACTCACTTTAGGGTGGGAGCAGGCGAGTGTCTGAAGCAAGATGCTTTTTGTTTCTCTTGTGTGTTCTCCAATCCATAAATAAATACAGGGAAGAATATCAGCTACCCAAAGGAGGAAAACCCTCCCATAAAATGCTAAGACAGACTTGCTTGCATACCATTGTGTGATAGCCATCATCTCAATCCTCTCTGCAATTATGATACCATTTTGCTTTACAAAACTGCTGCAATTAGCATCTTTAAACATAGCCCTTTCAAAGTATGCTGTTTAGCTCAAATTTATCAGCATTTTCATTGTATAAAATTCCGTCTTAATAATCCATGAAGGTCAAGCTATTAGCAAGACACACACAAGCTCTCAAAAAGCATGCCTGAAGCACAGTGGAAAATTCATGACACTTAAGTGACTTGGCTATGATTCCTTTTCATCTCAACAGCCCTTAAAACTCTCCACATGAAAACAGCAATAACCTTATGACAGTTGCAGGGCAGTGTGTTTTCTGTACATTGGCTCACTTGACTTTTTTTTTAACCTAAGAGTAATGTACAATGTCAGCATATTTGAAAAAAGTTAAAGGCAGAAACAGACTTCAAAACTGTAATATTTTTTCATAAGAGCCTTACAATATTTTCAAAAAATAAACAACTATGTAGATGCACTAAATTTGCATATGCATAGTATTTTCTGTGGATAGCCTGGATTTTTATGAACAGAAGAGAAAATCCATTTCAGTTTGTATGTCCTATTTTATGCCCCACAATATTATTTCTTACAAATATTTGTTCAGCTGCCTGTCTGAAATTGTTTCTTCCTACAGCTCTGAAGTCTGCATGAGGCTGTGAACTTTATACACTAATATGTCTAAGAGGAGAAATTCCATCAGGGTTATTTTAACAATTTGTGTTTCAATAGTAAGATCTGAAAATTAAAGCATTTGACCACAAGTGCTCCCTGTGTTTTAATTTTTACAATTTAAAACAAACAAACAAAAAATGAAAAAACCTAGACACTTTCATACATATTGTTCTTCTTCTCCTGCAAATACCACCCTTAAGGATCCAAATGCATTCAAATTTAATCCATTCTTGGTTTAGGTTCATGTCATGGATGTAAATTACCTTCTCAATGCCTTTAGTGTTGGATTTAATAGGAAATTATTGAAACACTTCATGAAGTGCTGTTTATAGTTCTAATCTTGATCTCCCAGGGATCTTCATATTTTATTTTTAGTTTACATTTAGTTTAGATTTGTCTCAGATTTTTTTTCTGCATATTGTGTGCACATTCTTCTAGCTTACTGATCCATCAGCTGTGCAAAATTCTATGTCATTAGTAGAGTTAATGGGGCAAGCAAGTGCCCATTGTCTAATGATACATGCACTCTGATACAAAAGCAGATGAAATAACATTTAATGGAGTTTAATAAGGAAAGGTGGGGGAGGTTTCTGCTGCCGAGGTCAGTGTTAAGAATGACAGTGGTCAGTGCTAAGGGAGTAGAAAACAGGCAGCTGATGTCAGTATTCAACCATTTAAAATAATTAAAACACATGCTCATTACCTGCTGTCTTACAAGTATCAGATTCGAACACCTTTTCACTTGCAACTTACTAGTATTAACATGCCTTCTGAGGGGAACAGGTTGGTGGCTTGTCGCATGAAGTTTTTGCTCTTGGAGAACAACTTTTAAGCTAGGCTTAGACATGCATTGCATTGTGGCCTAAATGTTAACAACTAAATGGTTTCAGTTTTGACCCATGTTATCTACTGTGGTGGCTTTAGTTTATTATTTGTTATAGCATGTTTTCTACTGTGAATTTTGCCATGGTCAGTGTGGCTGGTAAGTAGGGAGATCTGTGTGGTCCACCTCCACAGAGCTGCACCTTGCCAAACAAATGCAGTGAATAGGGAACATATTAGATCACACCGCTTTGTTATAGCATCCATCTACAGAAATTATTACCTCCTGTCCTGTCACCTATATAGAAGGGTTTACATGCTTGACTACCTACCCACAGGGATCAAGAAAATAAAATTTTATATAATAGCTTCAAAAGCTAAAAATAATCAGTTGGAGAAATTCATTCATTCTAGAGCACAAAAGAAACCAAAATCCAATCATTTCAGCTTAGTTCATCTTCTGTGCTCCACTTCCAGGGGCCCAGGGAGACATGTTTCAGTTGAGTGTAATCAAACAAAAAAACCTGACTCCCAATTGTGATTTGTATTCCTAGACAGCGGTCATCAAATCCCTAAGTGTTCTTGAAGTTATAATGAGTAAAGTCAGAAGTGTAAGTCATTTTATTTTACACACTTACATATGTTTCTAAGTGTCTCTGTCCTTTGTTGCTTCATTTAGAGACTTTGTGGGCCTAGCTTGATATTGTTTACATTTTTAATGGAGATGGCTATTTGCTTAAGGACAGCAAGTTCTTCAGTGCTAGAATTAATGAATAATATTTACATAGTGCATATCAACTCATAGAGGATTTTGAAAGAAGATGAATCAGTAACTTAACTGGCTGTCCTGTAGTAACTAAATATCTCCGACATCATATAATTCTGATTGTTGGTGATTGTCTTTCATTTTTCTAAATAAAAAAATCATAGAACAGTTTCAAGATTAGAGCAGCAATCTACATAAATTCTTTTACTATACCCATCCTATTTTTCTATTTTGCACTTTATTAAGAATGGAAACAAAGGAGAGTAGAAGGTTTCTTCTCTGCTGAATTCATGTTGTGCAGTAAAGGATTTTTTTTTTTTTTTTTTGTCAGGGAATATATTAGGAGACTTAAAAGTCAAAATGAGAAATTAACTTACCAAGAGCTGAAAGTAATTGTAAATTGTATGTTCACAGGAGTCATAAGCTTAGATTGTTTGCCCAGTAGAAGGGAGCCTGATTAGCTTTCCCTCTCTGTCACGATGTCAAGTGTGTGTGTGTATACATGTATGCACGTGTCTGGTTAGTGGAAGTCAAATTGCAATTTTTTATGGGAATGTTAAACCTTGCAAGATGCAGTGCTCTCCAACAACAAGATCGACTGTGAGTCTTATTTTTACCACCAGCCTCTATGACTTCATATAAAATTCCAGACTTCTGATAAACTGTCATGGGGAAAAATGATAAAGTGATTTATACTCAATTTCGCTGGAAGGGAGAAATGCAGAGGCTGTCAGTCTGGGTCTTCAGAACAAATGAGTTACAGTTCATGAGGCAGCTCAATAAGGCTATCATTTCCCATCAGCTCCTATCACTGACAGCCACAGATTTACTGGATGGGGAAAGGGAAAATGGCTGAGTTTTGGTGCCAGGTGAGTCAACACTATTACTCCATCAGCCAGACTTGTGTAGACAAGAGGCTACCATGAATATTTGATAGAAGCTTCTTCCCAGAAGTGCCTGTAGAAAGCAGTAAAGCTGTTCTTTCAATTGTGTAAAAAAACCTCTCTGTCTCTCTGTTTGGATCCTGTTGAAAATGTCCATTTGTAAACTGCTAAGGTTTCTCTGATTTATTTTGTGTGTGCGCATTTGTTTCATTCAGCAGTCTGTTTTGTGCCACATGGCTTATTTATAGCCCTCGCAGAATGAAACAAAAGAATCCTCAATCTGCTGGGATTTCATATACAATGCATTTGTCACTATCTGTCTCACAAAATGGCAATACGAACACAGCCTCAGAGCCACCTGTGCATGCCCAGAGGAAAGAGGCCTTTGATCTGCCACAATTACAAATCGTTAGAAATATGTATGTTCCACTTCCAGGCAGAAAAAGATTCAGGTCAAAGCTGAAGAACTTACTCTGTATATATTCATGTTAAAATAGATCAACATAAATGACTTCTCTATTATCCCAGCTTTCTGTTGCACAAAACTTTCCAGGCAATTGTTGGCATCTGTTCAAAGAGCTACTATGTATGCTACCTGCATTTTTTGAGGGTGGTTGCACAGCAGGATTTCTTAACAGAAATCCAGATTTGCCTTGCTGATACTCAGATGCTAAAACATTTAGCTTTTTTTAATCTTAATGATCAGTAATGGTTTTGGTCCCTAGGTGTCAGCATTAAACATCCTCTTAGGCTGGATTGTTGTGCTACAAGGGTGGGATAATACCTGCAGGTGTTATTGCCTGTTTGCTTTTTAAGACAGAGATATATACATCCAAAGGAGAACTTAATATGACAGTTAGAAACAAGGCTATGATGTTCTCACTCACACTGATATACCTAATTCTATGTGCAAGTCTAAGTTGTGACTCAACCACCACTACACCTGAATCAGTCATCAGAACTATCTCTCTATCCCATAATTACCTACAGAAATGAGATATTCTCCAAGCCTTTACTTGTGTCTGTAGGTTAGACAAAATATGTTTAAAATATCTGTTCAGTTACAGAAAGTCCTTCCATCACCCACCCACTCAGAAAAAGAGTTGGAGTTCACAAAAAAAGAATTCACATTATTATCAAATATGGCTTCCATTAAAAACAAAAACAAAAAAACAAATCAAAACCAAATAAAAATCCCAACCAAACAAAAATCCCCAACATAAAATATCATTTATATAGTTTCTCAGAGTCCTCTTGGCCATCTATTCAAGACAATCTTTCCTCCCAGATCTGCAGTTCTTTTCCTAGATAATAGATAAATATATAAATAAAAGCATCATATCCCCAGAACAACCATAGACTCTTCATTTGTGATTGTGTTCCTGAGTTTCCACAGGAAACTTAATTTATTATTTTCATTTTAGAATCTGAGAAGGCCGTGGCAAGGATATCCAGGCATTGCAGCTATGACTAACCTAGCACCAAAAGTGTTAATGATGTCAGATTTGATTTGAGACAGATGTTTTTTATCTTGCTATGAAGATTTAGAATAACCTTAAACCTTTCCACAATTATGGAAAAGTACAGCTAATGTTAAGATGATGGTTTCTTACCTGAATTTTTAAACCAGTGATAACGGTTTTGTTTTTCCTAGAAACCAAATATGTTTCTAAAATATTCTTTGGGTGTTTTTTTCCCATGTGCTTGAGCCTTTCCCATCATTGCTAATAGGTACCATTTCTTTTTTCAAATACTGCTCTGCTTTCATTTGCTTTAATGATTGAAAGCTGTGTACCAGCTCTATCTTTAATCTTTTTCTCTTAAGCTTTGAGAATCTCAGTAAATACACTTTCTAAAATAGAAAAAAAAAATTTCAAAGTCAGATCAGATTAACAGGGTTATCATTTCATGGACCATTTTTCATCTAGGAATAATAAATACAAAGAAGTATTTTCTGATTCGTATTTCTCTCTCCGGGAGCTAGAGATGCAGACTGATGAAAACCTAAAGTGTGTCATAAATGGATCAGATTCTGTGTAGACAGAGTAAGGAAAGTGCAGGATGACTGCAGTCATAGAGTCCTCATGTTGTCGTATTTGTCATCTGTCGTGTTAAACTCTCAGAGTACATAGTAAAATACATACTAACTTAGTCTAAGAAATCCTAACATCTATTGCCACATGTTTTTCCACTCCTTTTTTTCTTGATTTATCTAAATGCAGGAGATAGTGATGTTATGACAGAGCCTCAAAATTCACTATGTAGGAAGCAGGAACTCATAGGAATCCCTGCATCACTAAGACCACAAAAATGATCAGAGGGAGGGAACACCTCTCTTATGAGGAAAGGCTGAAAGAGTTGGGGTTGTTCAGCCTGGAGAAGAGAAGGCTGAGGGGAGACCTTATTGCGGCCTTTCAGTACTTAAAGGGGGCTTATAAGAAAGATGGGGACAGACTTTTTAGCAGGGCCTGTAGCGGTAAGACAAGGGGTAATGGTTTTAAACTAAAAGAGGGTAGATTCAGGTTAGATATAAGGAAGAAATTTTTTGCAATGAGGGTAGCGAAACACTGGAACGGGTTGCCCAGAGAGGTGGTAGATGCCCCATCCTTGGAAACATTCAAGGCCAGGCTGGATGGGGCTCTGAGCAACTGGATCTAGTTGTAGATGTCCCTGCTAATTGCAGGGGGGATGGACTAGATGGCCTTTAAAGGTCCCTTCCATCCCAAAGCATTCTATGATTCTATGACTTCAGTTTTTGTCTTCTTTATGTTCACATAGCTGACCATAAAAAGGGATAACAAACTTGGATACCAGGGCTCCATGATCTTTGTCACTGCAACAGTTCCCTGCTCTGCAGTGACTGAAGCATTGAGTATGAACTGGAAGAACTGCATTTTTTCAGAATGTAAGATTATTTTTCACAACCTGAAGCATTCTGTATCTCTGTGAGTGAATATTATGGCAGAAAGGCAAAGCAAGGAATGGAAAGGAAATGGGGAAGAGCACGAGGAAAGAGGGGAAAAATGGAAAAAGCAGGAGGAAAAAGGAGGAAGGGGAAAAAGGGGAAAGGGGGAAAGGGAAACGGAAAGGAAAAACCATACATGACAGAAGGTTTCTCAATTAGCAAATGGTCCTGGAGGAATCTTGCATTTTCTGACACTTTAATTCTAACTTCAGTTGGGGTTATTGGTCAGGAGTCAGTTCTCTTTGAATTTGACTTAAATTTTAAATTGAATTTTGTTTCTCGTAGCCTCTAGCTATGAAGCGTGAGCTACAAATCATAGTTTTATGAAGTTTTCCAAAATTTGAGGTGGCTTAAATTTCTCCTTTGAGTCAAGATCTTGTCTAATTTTATCCTGTTTTCCACTTCCCTAAAGAGGCGCCCACCTCTACTGAGAGTGCTAGGAAAGTATTTTTCTCGTAGTTTCCCCTCCCATCTAGCCTAACTATAACTGACTGTCAGACAAATCTAAAGTTAGAGATACCCTTCCTTTCTGAAACATTCTTCAAAAAGCTCTGATGACACCTGGTACACCTTCAATTTGTCATATTTCCTAAATGAACTGTATCCTTTCTGGGCTTCTGGTTTCAAACAAAGGCCTGCAATGCAAGAGCAAATGAATTTTCAGTTGTGGTCCATAGTTCACATTTGAAATCTATTTGTATCACAAAACCACTATGAAAGCTGGCAAGAGTAACAGCAGAAGAAATCCAGAACTGAGATAATCAGGCATGATGAATGTATAGCTGAAGAGTATCACATGGGCAGTTTCCACATTGCCTGCCTGTCTGCCTTCCCACAATTTCTGGCACTGGTTCTTATATTTCTTTGAACATCCTGTTGCATGAGAGTCTTATTCTCTCCCTCTGGTTTTGCTCTCCCACTGACAAAACAACCAAGTATGTGGGATTTTAACCAAAGTCTGTGGAGAACCAAAGGATCTGGAGTCAGTGCAACAATACCCTGTCTTCTGTACTTGCAGCTGTCCTTCTGTACAAATATTGCACATTAAAGTTATCTTCAGGAAGAAGAAAGTGTCCTGTGAATCCCTCATTTACAGTTTTGCAGGTGAATATGTGCATGATTATATAACGTTATCTCCATTTTATTTTCTAGTAAAACCATAAGAGCTGTTAAAGGTAGAGAGCCTGTGAAAAAAAGATAAGAACTTACTAGAAGGTATTAATTGCTGCCACAGTTATTCATGGATGAATTATATAAATTCTGCTGCAAAACTGGCCTTGTAAGAATGCAGCTGATGAGCCGTTTTCAAACTATATGCAGTTATATAGCTAGTGATAGGCGAATCTGACTATTCACCAAATTGCATCACTCTACATTTCTCACATAGGTTAACATGGATGCTAGTTTATTACACGATTAGAAAGTGTATATCTTGCTCAGGGATCAAATAATTTACTTTCTAGTAGTTGAATCACCCCTCAGATTTCTTTATTATATTCTTCATTTTCCAGTAATAGAGTGCTGTTTCTCTATAGCAATTCAAGGTGTAACACATCAACTTTTCCATTTCTTGAAGTAAAATCATAATGGATAGTGTATAAAGAACAAAAGATGGACCTAATCCATGGTTCAGCTAAATGAGAAGCACAGTAGGCATGATGTTGCTTTATTTCTTTGAGCCTTAATATTCTGAATTTTCCAGTCCTGTTTAAGAATGAGAATAGAATCAACAGTGAGGAAAGACTTAAGTGTTAATAAAGTTAATTCAGGAAGTCCTTAGATCATACTAAATTATCACTGGTGCCAGCAGAAGCTTTGAATGTTAACTAATGATGCTATGTTTGATCTGATAACTCAGAAGGAGACTATAAAAATTACTTTCTTGTAATCTATAAGAAAAAAATAAAATTAGGCAACAATTAACAACTGACAGACATTAAAGACAAAGACACATCTTGACATGGCTGATTTTTGTAAGGGTACCTTCATCCTTATGGCAGAGAAAATTCCAGAGAAAGGATAATTTTTGTTCTGTCTTTTCCCCATCATCAGATAAACAAACCAAAAGGAAATTACACAGGACTACATTTGGTGAATATGTATTAGATGAAATCTAGCTATACGTATACACCACTCCTCAGACACAGTTCTGGCAATAACGGGAAGAGTGCAAAGCTTCATGAAATACCTGTTTGCGAGGCATAATTCACTTGAACATTACAATGCCATACACACTACAACATCTAATGAATAAGAGTCAGGGTCCAAAGTGGAGTCCACATCCCTCAGTTACATTTACTGCTTAGGCTAATGTATTTCTGGAGATAAAATAAAAAATGCTGATCATCAGCAGGAGGCAAGGGACAATTTCCTCTGTGTGGTTTTTTTATCTAGCTTCAGAGGTGCAGATGTAACAGCAATGCCTCTGTCCCCTCCTGTCTCCAAACTCCTTGTATCCCACAGTGCCCAGCCTCCACTGCCCCAAACTGGTTGCAAGGCTCAGTGAATCACCCATACATGTAAAGATCTCAGTCCTCAGCCTCTCTGGAGGCCCCAGTCCACCCCAGCCCTTCCCTCCCCATGCTCATCCATCACTCCTTCACTTGTATAGCCCCTGTCTTCATACCTATTCAGTATGCCGAAACTACCCAGGCCTTTTCCTCTTCAACCTCAGTTCCCTGCTGTATAAATCCAACTATTTCAATACGTGTCCCAGCAAGTGTTGCTCCTCGATCATACCCTGCGGCTGCCTCAGGGCTAACTCCCTGCTACATTTCTGCTGCCCATCAGCTCTACTGATGCCTTCCAGGTAGCTGCTGGAGTTGGCCCATCCTTCCCATTGCATGACTCCGCCATGTCTCCTGCTTTCTTGTCCACAAGAACTTCTGCTCATTCAAACATTTGGGCTGACTCAATGCACATTGATAGACAGCTCGGAGAAAAAATGTGGAATGTCTGGCAGTCCTATACAATGCCTGGCAGTAGGCTTCTCAGAGCATGATTCAGACACCATCAAGCGGAGAAGCAGGGTCAGGGAGAGAGCCAGCCCACAGGAACACTGACTCTTCATTTTGCAGTGGGGTTACATGGGTGACATGGCAGTCACCTGCCATGGGGGAGATTCTGTCCTGGGAAAGTCAACCCTAAACCTCCAACCATACTAGAAAGTGATTTGGCTCACTAGAAAGTGATCAAGAGATTCGTATTCTCTTTAGAGGTAGTAATACTCTTGATCCTTCAAGCACAACCTGTTATACCCCATGGAATTCAAGATTATTTAGACTTGATAGAGTGGAGGTATGGCCCTGTAATTCAGAAAATGGGGACCAAGAGTCTCAGATGCCCATAGGAAGATAAGGGAATCTGAGGAGCTTTGTCTCCCTCCTTATCTTCAAAAGCCTCGGTGGAAATTGGCAGGTTTGTGTGAAATATCTTGATTTCTTCAAACGGATGTTTGCCAGTGGCAAATATTTCATTTGGTGAATTTGCAACCAGCTCTTCTTCTCTGAGAGATGTTGAGAAAAATCTGACAAGAGACCAAATTAATGTCATATTTCTTTTGTAAATGGAAATCTTTCATTTTTTTGGCAACAAGGACTAATGATTTGATTGTCACATAGAATTTTAAACAATCCAGTTGCAACAAGCTGGAAAAATCGCCAACATGCAACACCTCTTCATCTGCCTAAACATATATAAAGAAAGCATTGATGTACACCAAATTCCATTATTTCATTTTCTCTAAAATATGCATTTAAAAATAAAGAGAGATTGAAGGTCTCCCTTTTTCCACAACATGACAGTCACCACATCTTCTAGTTGACTCGTTGGTATTTAGCATGACTTATTTCCTTCCAACTTGCATCTAGAAATAATTATTTAACCCTAATCAAACTATTCATTTGAGAATAACTTTTAGGCTGTCTTAACCAAGTTGATTTCAACAATAGCATAGTTCTGTATGTGCTTGGCCATATTAATATATGCTATCAAGTCTATTGAAGATCTTACCTGAAACACTTATAACTATTCTTGCTTGTAGCTCTTAACTATTTAAAAAGAAGCTTTAGATCTTTAACAATGGAGCCATGGGTTCTTTAGAACTTTTATCTATTCTTTCTTAGAAAGCTTGCTGTGCATAGTATATATTACCAGAGCTGTGAAGGACAGGGAATATCAGTGCTTTCATAAATACTATATTATTAATAGTTTGTTTCACTGGAAATAGAATAAGAACATTTAAAAATCTTTCTTTTTCAGCTGGACATTTTGCTTCCTGATTCAACTTTTTAATTTTGTGTTAATGATTTACAATATAAAACATCAACTACATTTCAAAATAAAAATAAAAATATTTTTATTTGTGTCTAAAGCAAGATTCCCTGAATCTGCTGATGTTCTCATGAAACATTTTTATCATAGTAAATGAGCATTTCACAACAGAAAACGTTTCAAAAATCTTGGTATGTTTTTAATTGCCTTTGTGCATTTCTGGCTGTGTTATGACATTTTGTGAAATTCCTCCACTTTACTTTGAGCTTTTGATCATCTCTTCATGTTCTGTTTAGACTTTGTTATCCTACACTTTGAAGAAATGAGTAAGGTAGAATAACACTCTTATTTCCACTGAGTTAATTCTGTGCAATTTCTACTGATATTTTCCAGCTGTCTTTGCAGCTGATGATCGGGATCTTTATACTAAACCTATGTAATTTCTTTATGATGTGTCTTTTCCTTTTCTATTTGCATTTTCATACTGGCTTTACTATGCTTTACTACCTTTACTGCTTTCTTCTTCTTTAGCTTTGCTTTTCTATCTTGTATTACACTTTTTAAAAAATGGTACATGTCCCTCACTGTCATTCATTCATTTTCTTTAACTTTATGATTATTATTCTAGACATTTCACTTTTCTTAATTCATGACACTTTCCTCATTTAAGGATAAAACTTGACTACTAGTACTTGACAGGGTAATTAACGCAGTGCTTTTTGGGAAGATAAACTGTGCTTGTTTAATATGGTTGGCTGGTAGTAGTTGGAATTTTATTTTTCTGATTACATTGGGAGTGGAAAAAATCAGTATTAAATCTTCAGTGTAATGTCAGGTTTTAATTCTTCTTTTATGACCTGTATCTTGCCCTGTCCCTTATATTAGAAAAAAAAAAACACGAAGTGCTTTTTATTGGACTATGTTAATGCTTGAGGGTTTGGGTTTTTTCCTCTTAGTGTAATTTAAGCTATCAAAGTAGGTGGCCTAGTTGCTCAGCATACTGTTCTCTGACTCGCATAGCAGCTGATTGAGTGAAATGATATGAATTTTCATTCCAGGACTATCAGACTATTTCAAAAGTGGTATAAAATGGGCATGTCTGTTCAGAGGAGCCCCAGGAGTTAATTTTTTCCATACAGGAATCAAACAGAAGCTCAAATAAAGCTTGTCTTTTTTTCTTTCCTTAATTCATGTTACTTTCTTCCCAGTGGGATGGAATCATTTTGTTCAGTTCTTTAAGGGAGAAAATTGTTTTGTTTTCCTCATTGGGAATGAGGGCCTCCCTTAATGTGTAAGCTTGTACAGGGCTGTGAATCGTGGTCTGACTTCAGGGAAAGGCAGCAGATTTCCAAGATTTACTTCAGTGCCCTTGAAATCAGAATCTGGATCATCCTGGTTTTTAGAGTTGGGGGACCTCAACTCAGAATCACAGAATGGTTGAGGTTGGAAGGGACCACTGGAAATGGTCTAGTCTACCCTCTCTGCTCAAGCAGGGTCAACTATAGCAGGATGTCCAGGACCATGTCTGGTTGAGTTTTGAGTATCTCCAAGAATGGAGATTCTTAAGCCTCTCTGGGCAACCTGCTCCAGTGTTTGACCACCCTCCCCACAGTAAAAAACTATTTCTTGTGTTCAGATGGAATTTCATGCATTGCAATTCATGTCCATTGCCTCTTGTTCTTTCACTGGCACCTACAGAAAAGAGTCTGGGTCTCTCATCTTCATTCCTTTCCATCAGGTAAATTCCTTTCCTTGCTTTGTTGATGAGGAGTCTCTCCCTCCCCCGTAATTTTTCGGGACTGCTGTGGGGAAGATGGGTCTCCACAAATGCCTAAGTTTATTTGGTACTGTGAATCAGACTTTAGGCAATGGTTAATGTATCGTGGGTAACTAAGGAGCACGAGTCTCATAACATAGGCAGTACTTTTTGGAAAAAAAGGAGACTGGAAGGAAAAAGTAACACGTGAATCCTTTTATTTGAAATTTGAGCAGGTTATAAATATTCTCAATCTATCATTGCTCTGTAACTCAGAAATGATAAACGTTAATAGAAAGTAGATTTAAACAAAATGTGATAGTGTCTGCTTGTACTTGACTCATTCTAAACCACCTGTAGTAAGTTCCTGTTCTATAAATTTCATTTCAAATTGCAAACTCAAAAACATGTCCTGAGCTTAAGAGAGTGGAATTTCTCTTAAAATTAGGTCAAGGGATCTGAATCATTAAATGGTGCTATCCATACCAGACGAGGAAAATCAGAATTTTCTTATGTACTGTTCCAGACTTTTAAGAGATGAATCCTGAAGCTGAATTTCAGTTAACTGAAAATATCTTTTGAATTTGGAGTAAACGAAAAAACAACTGTCAGCACAAATATACGAATCTTTGATAAACTTATCTCTCAATCCCTATCATATTCTGCACTCAATGCACACATAAACTTCTAGGACTTTCACACAAATGTCAAGGGAGTATTCATTCCAAAGGCTGCATGGATATATAAATTTATTTCATGTCACTATGTCCAGTAGTTCAAATGCTGAATATTCTGATGTATATTTAGGATAAAACATACTATCAGAAAATATCCATCTAGAGGCTGAAATCAAATGAGAGAAATATTATTACTGATAGAATATGTTTTTTGTGATGCAAAATGCTTTGGAGAAAATGTTGGGGGTTTGTTAACAGAAATAAAAAGGGATTGGGGAAAGCATAGCAAGATGAAGACATAATTGTGCAAACATGTTAAAAGTTATTTTTATAGGACAGATTGTTAGAAAAAATAAAATATTTATGCTATTTATTTGGTGATTTACTATTTCCCAGAGTTTCATTCAGACTTTTGCATAATGTAAAGGTATTTACAGCAAAAATATTTTTAATTTAATCTACCTGCACTTTTTATCAAAATCACTGTACTTCTTAAATGGCCTTATGGTGTTTGAGAACTTAAGGTGCATATGTTTCAAATTGCTTAAGGGTTGGAAATCTGCTGCTTAGGAGCACAATGTAGGAGTTTGTAGTGATGCATGAAAAATAGATGTAGCCCAACTGTGAAGCAATACAGGAGACAGCTAAAATACATGTCAGCAAAACTGGAAATGGAAAAGCCAGTTAAAATCGTGATATCCCTCAGTGTAACCTCAGTTTCTCTGTGTAGTAGTTTTATTGGGATTTTGCAAGTTCCCTCTGCATATGTATATTCATTGAAATAAGATCCAGTTATGTTCAAAAGTAGAACTCTTATGCTTAGAGTTTTCCACAAGTTATAATATGTATCTTCCTTTATGCTGACATATCCTTTTCCCTAATGCATATGCAACCTAAAGATGTTGGGAAACAAAGCTCTCTATTCTTTCAACCACTTTGCTGCTTGACTTTGGGAAAGTCATTTAATACTTTGGATGAAAATTTTGAAGAAGAGGTCTCTAAAGTTTGGCTCCTACATATTTCAGTGCTGGTGACATGTTTTTAGAGCTATTGAGTACAGCTGGTTGTTGTGTTATCATTTTTAACTCTATGGAAAATTTTGACATAAACAATCTGTTTACTAAAATTCACAGAGGATTGTTTTGTCTTCCCAGTGAAGGATTGGGAATATGACTTTTAGAAATGCTGGTTTTGGTTGAAAATTTGAAGGGATTTCCAAGGAAAACATTTATAGATACATTTAATGAATATGTTTGCCTAATGGAAAGTATTTTTCCAGTTAGAAGGCTTTGGGGGATTTTTTACCATGTCTTTGCTTTGATCAGTCCAACAGCAACGATTGCTCTCTCTTGGTTTTTCTCTCATATGGAAGGAAGTATGCAAATAATATCAACATTATGAGTGTGCACTTTATACTTGCGTGATTTCAAAATTCTTGCATATTTCAGAATGTGATCTGCTACAGGGGCTGGTTGAAGGCAAGAAAAGGAGGACATAATGCAAAAATGCAAAAGCATTCCCTGCCTCTCTGTTTTTCTTAACACAGATTCAGAACAGTTATAATCCAATGAAATACAAAACAATGCAGCAGAAAGTCTAGTTAGCCATACTTATGCAAATAATGTTTTACACTGTACCAAAATTAATTGTGTATGTAAATGTGAATACTGTAATAATGGTATAGTAGATGGAGCACTGGCATGTCAAATCTATGGTCATTTAAATCTAACCTGAGGTTTTAACCACAATTAGAAGAGTATTTTAGGGTTATTACCTGTTAGACAGTAGTCCCCCATTATCTTTAATAAAGAAAACATAATTTATCACAATTAGACTTAATTGGCAATTCTCAGTCTGTGTTCAGCAGAATATCAGGACTGAGACAGCATGGACAATCACTTTATTCCTCTGTCCCCAAAGGTGGTTTTCCTCAGGTCATTTCCAAGCTCAGTGATAAACAGTAGGAAGATCTCATTTTAAAAAAATCAAAATTATGAATCCTGCATCAGTAGCTATCACACATTTCATTCTTCCCCAAGTTAGGCATTCTAGGCAATTCAGTTAGCAGACAGGACATTTCAGTCAGAAAATATCTCAAAGTGTATGACATTAGATACACAGAAATCAAAAAAAAATATGTTTTACAATACTTACATTCATGAATAAGATTATATTGGTGAGTGCTGTTGAATTCTGTGATGGAAAATCTTTGTATGGTTAGAGAGAATAGATAAAAGCTAACACTATCTTGAATTTTGCAAGCTAGTCTGTCCACCACTCGGACTGTATTTCTGAAAAGCTGTAACCCCATTCAAGCTTTTTCCTCTGTTTCAAACATCCTGGAATGTTTGAAAGCCTATCCACCACTGCTGAAAGTGTTACAAAACTGCAGCTTATACACAAACAGCTCAACTGATTCTAGAGCATTTGTTTGTCTCAGAGGACATCCTTCCCTATCAGCTGCATTTAACTTTCACTGATTATCTACTATAGCAAAAATATTTTTTGTTTTTGCGGCAATCTCTGTGACCCAGCCCTGACAAAAGCAAAATGTTTGCAGATGAAGAAAATCTCTGGCACACATCTGCATGTCATTTGTGCAGTTGCTTCATAGGAACAAGGGAAAATGGGGGGAAAATGAACAAATCTAGTTTTTATTCCTTTTATGTACGTAATTTCTGCGTTTCAAAATCCTGCCAAATGTTGTTGTTCTAGATCAGTCTTAGGGTGAAGCGTGAAAGCATGGCTCTATTTCAGAAATTAAAAAAAAAAAGTAAACTGCTGGCCTAGCCTATGATATGTTCAGATTGGACTAATCTAAAGGACAATCATATTCCTGAGAATATGACAGTATATGTAGACAATTAATTACCTTTGTATTACTTGAAATGTAGTAATTACTCTCTTCTGGTGAAGTGACTTCATGGTATACAGGACTTGCTTACTGAATTTGATATTAAAGATACCTATGGATAGTGATAACATGGTATGAGAAGCAATAAAATCTGCCACCCTTTTCTTGTAGTGAATGCTTAAGCAAGAGCAGTATTACATCTCAGGATAATTTTTTTGTTCAAATTATACGATTTTTAAATTTTCTTTCAAATACAATGAGTGACCAGAATAGAATTGAAGTGTTTGTGTTTGTGAGGCTTTTTGTTCTTAAAGGAAACATTGAGAAGGTATAATTTCTTCTTGGGGTTTAAACACAGTATTCACTTCCAGATGCTGTTCTCCCTAACAATCCATTTCCATTATACCAGCATCACCTCTTTCAACCTCTGTTAGTACACTTGTTCAGCATCAGAAATATACACTCGATCCTTAAGAAAAGTAAAAATAGGTGCAGATGTGGGGAATGTAACCGCATATTTTGGTAGGAATAAAATATTATACGCCAGAATTTATTGTTTTGTAAACTGGTGGAATGAGAAGGGAATAATCTGCCTCAAATCACATGACTGCAAAGTAGTACAGTATCTGAAGACGTTTATATACTGAAGAATCAATATTTTACTCTTTCACTTGAGATATAAGATCTGTGTCTTGAAATGTGCTGGTTTTGACCTATGAGCAATGGAGAATTTAAACAGTCTCCTCAGTGCAGTAACAACACAATACATTTATATAGCATCTTCCCTAAAAGAGTCACAAGGGGCCTATCTGTGATCTTTCAGCATGTCAAGCATACTGGCTCTGACTAATTTCTAGTGTGGTGAAAAGAAAAATGAATGTTGTGTAGGTCTCCTAAACAGTCTATGCTTCAAAAGTAAACTATGCAATAGGTATACATTTGATTCAAATCTAGGATTCAATTTGGGAGTGACATGAGTATCTGGCATTGTTTGCCTGGGCTGCTTAAGATGGACAAATAAAACTCAGCCAGACTTCAGTATTATTCAGTTCTGATAATACAATTTTTTTTTTATGGATATCTAGACAGAAATATTTCTCCTCTGTTTTCCTTATAGAAAAATTAATTCCATTAATTTTAGTGTATTGATCTCTTTCTTATAACAGTGAAGTTTGCTATGTGTAAATTCTATTTTCCAAATGGGCCAATGTGTCCTATAAACCAACAACTAGTAATGCATTTCTTGGTTGCTCTTTAGATATTATTTTTAACAAAACATTATTTTCCATGGGTTTAGACCTGTATTTCTCCTTATGCATAGATCAACTTTCCTGATAGAAGTCTGCTATCCTCAGTTGCCAACCCAGGTACCATAGTAATATGAACTAGACTGCAATTTTTGTAACAGGCTACAGAAAGGGGAATATTCTCCACAGAAAGTAATAAAGAAGTAATTAAATCAGCAGTGCTTTCCTATATACTGATGATGACATCTTTAAAACCACAGTTACGAAACAATCTCAATGTGATTTCTAGCATATATTTTATCATATATAAACATTGTTTTGTAGGGTTGATTTGAACAACACCGCATGGATTAAATAACTAAATGAACTGATTTTCAGCTGCATCAGTTTTCAGGGGAAATTCCAATTAACTGAGCCACATTTAGCTAAGCCTTTTTTCCAGGGGAAAGAAGGAAAAAATCAACCAAAATACTCTAAATTATAAAAAATGTAGACAATTCTTCAATGGCATTTTATCCTGAAGAAATAAACTTTTTACATGAATTGTTGAATTTTGGCAGTGGAAGCTGATTCAGAGGCTCACTCTGCCTATTAAGTAATGCTAAAGTAACATAAAAGAAAAAATTGTTTTCTATGAAAATTAATGTTTGAGGTCCCCCAAATTAAGAAAAGCATTTTATGATAATTTGCCTCCAGACTAATATTGCTTTTCTCTAGCAGGCAAAATAATTAAGTTTGTTTCTTTATTCATTCACTGTTTTTAAAATTTGTCATAGCCACAACCACTAAAATTTAAGAATATTAATTCAAGAATTCATAAAATTGAAATTATGCCTTTATAAAATTAGATGGGTTTGCCAAGTTATTTTTCACTTTAAATACTGTATGTGAATATATAAGTAGACATGCTGGTTTGTAAATTAAAATGTGACACAGGTAGACATTTTAGCAAGTAGTCTGAGTAACAAACACCTTTTTTGGTTGCCAGTCTGTATTCTCTCATTTACTTTCAGAAGCAAAACTTGCCATATTTACATGTCTGTGACAATTCTGATGCAAAATAATTAGATAATTGTAATTAACAGGTATCTTTTTTCTCTCATTAAAAGACTTGATATATCTTTCTAGAGCAGCTGTTGGCTGTCAAAATTGGCCAAGTAGCTTTTTCCCGTTGAGGAATGTTTGCAGGAACCATTTTACTGCTGAAAATAGTTTGAAAGTTCTTTCAGCTGTTTCATCTCAATGTTAACTGCAGCATAGTTATCCACAGGAAATAAATCTAAATTATTTGTCTTATGGCATTTTAACTGGAAAGTAGGTACACTTTAAGATGAGAAATGAAAAGGTAAAGTCAAAATAAGAGGTAAGATTTAAGCCAAGTAAAGCAGTTGATAGTAAATTACTAGGAATTTTTTAGATGAGTTCGCTTTAAAACATATGTATAAAAATGGACTCTCTTCTTCCTTCATACCAGCTTTCATAGTTGTGTAATTCTATGGTATTTGGAGGATTTTTATAAAATCACATCTCAAGCCTCTGTGCCATAAAACCCTGACATGAAGAAAAGAAAACCCTTGCAACTTCAATGGGACTCTGTCCTGGTATTCTGATATTGGACCGCATTTGCATGGGGAAGGGATGGGGAAGGGTAGGATGCAGGATCAGTGCCTGAATAAGAAGAGCATCTAGCACAGTGAATTAGGGAGTACAAAGGATGACAGACTGTCAAGTCACTGACAGTTTTCTTGTTGCCCCCACCCCATGGGAGAGCCGTTGCCTGACCTGGAGTGTACAAATGCCATGCATTCTTCTACAGTTTCCAAGTTTCACAGCAGCATGTCAGAGGCTGGTGCACAACAGCAGATCTGTCTGTAAGCTGCTAACTGCTGAAAGCTGGAAGAATGCACCAGCAAAGAATGACTGGATACGTGCCTGCACGTGTTCTCCTCTGAAGCTTCCAAAACTGGTCTATGTCATACAAAAAGACACCGGATGCTCTTATGGTTGAGTGTTCTATGGATGAAGAGGGTTTGTTTTCACTCTCTGGGAGTTGAAAGCTCAAAGCAGTACTGCATATTTGGCCACCAAAATGCTATTCTAGGCTTTTTTAAGGTACAAGGCTTTGCAGTAGCACAGCCTTCGTGTCGTATTGGCACGACTTAACTTGTGACAGGTTATATTTAAGAACAAACTGTTACAAGAACTTCAGATTACACATGTTTTAAGCACTGACATTTGGCCACAGATGCCACTGTGAGATCCCAAAGTGCCATTGCAAATAGCTAGAGTATTAATGGGGAATTAAATCTCTTCCCAGTAAAAGATGGAGACAGCATCTTCTTTTATGCTTCCCTGCCCTGTCTGAACTACTTCCCTTTTATAGCAGCTGCATTTCTGCCAACTGTCTCATCTTTGCAGCCAGGAACTATAAAAGCAAAGTGTCCTTGCCATTTGGGAAAGATGTTGACAGGAGGTAGGTGCAATGATCCCCTGCATACTTATGGCATCTATTCTTTCCCAGTAGCATCACATATGAATAAGTGACTAACTGCCAAATGCCATTCTCTGGAATGGAGACATTTAGACAGTACTGGAGAGTCTAGTATGGGTCCCTAAAACAACAAAATTCAAGTTCGCATCTCTGCGTAAGAATGAGCTTAATTAGTATTAATACTGAGTTTATTACTAAACAAAGTAAGTGGGCTTAAATAAGGCATTGAAATGAATGTTCACACTTTACATATAAACTTCTGTGATAAGTATGGTGCATAGGGATGATGTAAGTTAAAACATTATATTCAGCAGTAAGTTGGCCATTGAATTTAATGAGAATATAATTCATTTTCTGAGTCTAAGAGGAGAGCATGGATCAGTCTTTGGTCCTGAAAGTTAAGCAATGCATTTCAGTTTCATGTTGACTGCAGGAATTCTATTAAAATTTGGGTAAGACTTCCAAGTCTTCCTATGCCTAAGTAAAAACAGGCCATAATACCAGACTATCCCCTATCCTAATGTGTAGTAAGGATAAATGCACTGAAGTGATCTGGCTTTTCAAACATTACAGTGTAGACCTGGTAAGTACCATCTACAAAGTGAAAGCTGTGTTTTCTCAATGCTAAATTTGGGCATGCAATGTGTATGTAACTGTAATGTTTGGCACACCAAGCAGATGGTAAAACAGAGCTCTGCAGGTGTCAGTATTCGGAATATACAAGGATGGTTGATCTAAATGGCTGAGAGCTCCTGCAACATACAGGCAGTGAAGCAGCACATGAGTTCTTCAGGTCGTTGTACTTAAAAAATTGTAGTATGTCTTTATATTAGTAATAACCTATTTTGCATGGATGAGAGTAATGTGAATTAGAACATTTGGAAAGTTATATTGTAATGTAGGTACAGTTTCCATGGAAGTTCTTGAAGCTAGCATGTTATTTACCAGGAATTTTTGGACAGCACATGCCAAATAGCACCTACTAGATACTGGGCAATTCAAATGTCACTGCAGAGGCAGATATTTGAGAAAAACAAAATTACAGTATCCTTAGGCCCCTCAAGCTGAAATGATGGTTGTCCACTGGAAGCAAGTTCCCTCTCCTTACAGGAATTTGTGTAGTTTTCTTTTCTAGATATAGTGTCCCAAGGTGTCAAAGCTAAAACTCCTCCCTGTTCTCGCTTTCTATGTAGCCTGTGTTGCCTCTTAAATGACTGTAACTTTTCAGTGAAGGAAGAAACACATACTTAGAAGATAGGTTTTAGAAATAAAAACGGCAAACATTTCACACTGTGGAGAGGTGTGATATGTTACAAGTAATCTTGGAAGAAATGGAGTAGTGGGCAGAGTGCAGCTGCAGTGTTCAAAGCTGCATGTATAGTTCACACTTAGTGTGGTGGGTGCTATAAAAAAAATCAATACAAAAACTCTAAGGCAGGTGGAATTTATCACATACCTCTGCTGTTTGTCACCTGAATATCACCAGTATGTATAGATGCATCTGTATAATTTAATCTTATTTTCCTCCTAAAAACACCTACTAAATGCATATTAATTCCTGTACACAGAACTAGAAGTGTTTAGTGTAAAATATGACTAGGATGTTGTGAGGTTTTAGCTGGAGATAACTTGCATAGTGCCAGAACAAAATGTATCTTTTCCAAATATCATGTTTACTTCTCAGTGAGAGATCTGTCGCATCAGTGCTTCATTGTGGATAGCTCATTCTGTTGAAATGCACAATAATTACTTAACCTGTAATAAAATATGACAAGACAACAAAACCTATTAATAGTGGCAATCATTATAGCACCCTAATTAAATATATTATGTTTCATTTCCATAGCTAGGCCAAATGCTGATTTCTGACAAGTAGAGCACGCTGGTTTTGCCATGTGATTAAGATCTGCAGGGTAATCCTAAAAGGAAGAATGATTGAGATATCTATGTGTGTTCTTGCTATGATAAATAAAAAATGGCCTTTGGGACTTTGATATGATATTGAAAAATGACCTATTAAAGGGGAACAGTAGAAATTTGAATTGCAATATAGAATTTTCAGTTATCTGAGAGAGACCTTCCTGCTAGTTTAAATTGTAAACACCTGAAAATCCACTGTAAATTGATGTTATATTTACTGTGTAGCAGTCACTTTAATATGCTTGCCTTGAAGCCTCAAAAGCAAAATCCTGTGTATTAATACTATGACTTCAGAAAAGCAGGGAGAAAAATAACCATTGATGCTTATAAACATGAAACCTGCAGAGTATAAGCAAAAGAAATTTATAGAGAAAACCTTGAACAATTTCTACAGCAACATCAGCCCAGCTTCATTCTGAACTGTTGAGCCAGAAATGTGAGAAAATGAAGTGACTGAAGCCTGTCAGAAAAGAAAGACATCTAGTGGAGTGATGATATGAATCCACAGACAGCAGCATTTAATCCGCTATCTTCACTGCATTGATTAAAGACTGTTACTATTCAGGTGAATTGAAACCTTCACTGAAGCCATGGTGGAGATGAGCCCAATAAAAAGTGGTTTGTCATTTGTAACTCAGTAGGACTCTGAAGTAAGGAACTGATTTCTTCTTTTTTTGCCTCAACTGAGTTATATTAGGTGGCTCATGGAAAGAAATATGTACTGTGTATGTTTCTTCCCATAAATACCTTGGTTTATAGTACACATTAGCAATCAGTTTAGGTGAGATCTACAACAAGGCTAAACTTCCCAAATATAGCACTACCTTCTTGCTATAGCTCATAGCTTGAGTTCATCCAGTTTGCTTAAAACAGTGCATCACATTTTGCCACATTTGAAGATGAATCTGAACCTTGCAGACACCACAGGTTTCAACATGCTGTGCTCTCTCCTGATCCAAATTAATATTGGTATTTCATGCCAATTGTGATAGAAAAGAGTTAGACCTTTTTCTTGACAGAAAAGATTTCAAAATTTGTTCAGTAGTTGAAACTTAAGGGTGTTTGGTTTTTAGTGAGAAGGCAGCAATTTTTATTAAACCTCCATCGTTTTAACATTTCACAGCTTGTGGACAGATTTACTGATCAAAGTCATTACCCCTGGGATACTCCTGTGGCCCAGATGACTGCCAGGGAGGAGGCATTTACATGGAGCTTTTTTCCTGACTCAGAACTGAGTGCCTAAGCTGGGTCTCCCACATTTCAGTCACACCTCCTACGTATACAGCCGCTTGGTGCTATGAGTAGGTCTTCCAAACAACTTGTGTAGGAACTGCTCCATTTTGAATAGATAGTTCAGGGAAGTTATTTCAGAAGTTAAGTTTGACCTGGTCTGCCTTCATTTCAATGAAGATAGTCGTCTTGCCATAAAAAAATCTTATTTTAATACCATTATTAAATATATTATTCATGACAGGCCAGGACCTGTAAACATTAGGTATCTGGAAAATGCCCAAGCAGCCTAAAAGAGCTATCCAATACTGGAGGCTTGTCAGGAATTTGACATTGGTTTAAGTGAGATTCAGCAAAACGCTATAATAAATCTTTCTCCTGCCTTATGTGAAATAAGTCCCATAGTTTATAGCATGCCACAAAGAATGACTTGGCTATACTGTCAGGAACACACCAGCACAAATCTCTGCTCTGTCACTCATGTATGCATAGTAGCAGAAATCAAATGAAGAGCATTCACTGAAGTTTAAGGGTAAAATAATGATTTCTTCAAACAGTTCTTAAATTAAATCAACATTATTTTAAATCCATGAATTTAAATTAATTCAGAATCCTTTTTTGTATCTCAGTCAGTTATAAAACCGAATATAAATTTTGTTCTTTATCCCTCAAAAAAAAAGTGAAAGTGAACGAAAAAAACCTTCTAATTTCTGTGAAACTGGTTTGAAATATGGCTTATAATAGTACTATTTGACAAAGCATCCTCAGCCTGACAAAATCAACAAAATCAAAATAATCTGCTATGTTGTTGTCTTGCTTCTACCAAAAAGCTTTCAAAAATCAGTGGAGAAATCCCTAGTGATTTTACAAGATAACTTCCTTTTAGCAGTCAAAAACTCAGCTTTTTCCATACTCTCTCAGTACTTTTTTGACATCACTGCAGAAGAGACCTGAAATTTTCAGGAGATATTTGTTGAACTGTTAGAATATGAAGGCTGTGTTTTGAGTTTGCAATGTGAAGTTATAAAAGTGAATAATTGTTCAGGTCTTTGGATGGAAGGAGTGTTTGTTTCAAATTACATCACGTAACAGTAGCATATGATTTCAGCAAGCTCTCTTCATAGAATAAAATTGTGAGTAACTCAGCATTCTCTGATGTAAATTTATTTAATTAAATATGATTATTTAAAGTTTATTAAGTTGTGATCAAGAAAGCTCTCTCTACCATTTTTTAGGTTGTTGAGAAATTTTTCTCTTTTACTATTTAAAATTGTTTGTATCATTCCAGTTGACTTTATCCATCCTTACACAAAGCTTTTTAAGTATAGCAGAAAAATGTCAATGCTACTAACGCAAATTCATATAACAGGCATAAAGCCAAAGCAAACTGGCTGTTGAATATTCCTAGTTTAAATCTGGTGCACCTGAATGTAATTAAATGCAAATTGTTAGTTAAAAACAAAATACTGATCAAAGAATATCCCTTCAAAGTAGTTTCCCTAGTCACAAAAATTTTGCAGATTTTTGCAAGATCTTCAGGATGAAAAATGGCAAAAAAGAAAGCCTGATCAGGCACTTGGGTCCTCTTCATTCCTTCCACACGAGCTGACCTTGCTTTGTCAATTTAAGAAACTCATTACCTCAATGAGTTATTCACATGGTGGCAACTGATAACATAAACTAGATTGCTAGCCTTCTCAGTCAGCTAGAATGTCAAGCATGTATTTCGGTGGTGCTGTGTATTTTCCAACAACTACCAATTAACCTTAAGGTGAAATTCAAGGTGTTGGTACATAACCCCAACTGTTTAACATCCCATTTCCTGCAAGACAGCTTTTCAGCCTCTGCATAGCCATGTTTCGTATGTTTAGTCACCTGTCCCATGGGTAGCGAGGTTAGAAGTCACATGCTGTTCATAGTGCTGGGCTCACGTTTCTGGAATTGATCCTCGCTGGATAAGTGTAAGTGTGACTACTTTTAGAACATGACATAAGCTGTGAGCTATGTCCAAGTTTTCTACTTTACATCCCTTGCCATTTAGATACCTGACAATTTCTTTTTCATTTCTTTGATCCTTCCAGGGAGTTAGTTCTCTTGCTGGAAGGGATCACACAGTAAATTATTCCCTATCACAGAGAAAAATGCCCTTTGTAATTTTCTTCATGTTTAAATCCTATAAGGATGCCAGATCATGGAATGGGAGTTTTACAAATGTGCACCTTAATAATTACAATTAAAATTCATTAGCATCTCTGCTGCTGTGTAAGTTTAGGAGGAAAATTCTCTGTGCATGCAAGGAGAAAGAACAATGACTCGGTCACTATACAGGTAGTGGGAAAAAATGAAAGTTTCTTTCACATAAATATGAATATTTGATATGATCTGAAGCAGTTCTACCATTTGAGATAAATGCTTATTGTTAGTAAGCCCACCCCAGCCACTGTTATAATACTCATACCAGTGCATGTGATACCTTGCAATAGCTTAAGTGGGAGAGAATTGAGAGATGAGAGCATTCTGTAAATTCCAAATTTGAGCTTCTTATCACATATAATTAATTTAGTGATGATATTAATTTTTACTTCTTTTATTTACGTGGTATAAGATATAAGAATGAAAAAGAATCTCAGCAAATGTACATTTTCTCTGGTACTGTGTCTGTGTTAGGCAACGAATATTACAGCAGAACAAGTAGACTTCTTTCTCCTTCTGTATCCTCCCAGCTTCAGTTAATCAATATTTTAAGGACTTTCTGAACAAGAATTTGCATCCAGTTTATTTTGTTTAATAGCCTATAATGAACCTTTCTTCCATAAACTTCTGTGGTAACTTTTCTCGTCCATTTAAAATTCTGGCATTCAAAGAAACAGATAGCAATAAATTCCACAAATGAAATGTGTGCATGAAGAAAGACCTTCCATTTTTTTAGTTCTCTATTTCATTTAGCATCCCTAGTAGGAGAAATAATGAAAAAATAATTTCCTATTCACTCTTTCATCATATCTATCATTGCATATAAGTTTATAGCCCTGTCTTCTCCAAGCTGTAGAGTCATAGGCTGTCAACTTCTCCCCTCCACAGTTACAGCTTCTTCTCTAATGGAAGCCATTCCACTTGTTTGATCAACTTTATCCCATTTTCTACACCTTTTCAAGTTCTTCTTTCAGCTTCATATATTTGAAGATCAGGTAAGTAGAACTGTGCATATTATCCATAGTAATGCTACACCATGGCTTTAAAGTGGTATAGTGGCATTTTCGTTTGTTCTCTATTTCATTCTAATACTTTCTAGCATTTTATTTGTCTTTTAAGTACCTCTGAGTATTGAGCTGAGATTTTCAAAACTACCCCCCCAGTGCTCTTTCTAGACTAGAAGGACTAAAACCACCCAGATTAGAAGCTACCTTTAGGTTTTATCAACACTGAATTTCATCTGTTATTTCATTGCTCAGTTATTCAGCATTACAGTATCTTGCAACTCTGTTGCACATCTCTGTTCCAGTTCTGACTACCTTGAAATTTTTTTTATTGTAGAAATTAGGAAAAGTTTTGAAGTATCAGATATTTGCACATACTGCATGTATTCTTTCTTCAGTGACTGCAATTCAGTTCAGGTGATTTGTTTCTATTTGGTTTATCATGTATTGATTTACTTTATTACTTTATTCTAAAACCTATTCTACTGGCTTTCCAGTCTATGACATTTTAGAACCATGCCCAAAAGGGAAAAAAAAAAAAAAAGAAAGAAAAAGAAAAAAATCCTTATAGTGAGCACCATTAGAAAGAATTAGTCAAGTTTTTCTGCTATGATCTTGTCATCTTTGAGTGCTCATACAACACACAGATCATCTGTAGGCACTGAAGACTTTTTTGCTGATTGAACTCTTCTAATGAGTCTAGGAAAAAAAGGTTCTTTTCTGAGTTTAATGCATTTACAAAGTACTTCCTCACACTCTCTTTTTGGCCTGTGTTGTCATGCTTTTGCATTTAACTTCACAGATATTATATTCCTTCTGTTCTTTTAGTCTGGACACGTTACATTTCTGAAGGATATCTGTTACCGCTAATATCGTCTTTTACCTTTTTTGGTCTGCTTAAAATCTTACTGATGAGTGCTTGTTGTTCTGACCAGCATACTCTTTTGGGGGCACACAAAGTCACTAGAATTTATGTAGACTTGGACAAGAGACAGCAAGCCAAGAAGTCACACCACAGCCCCTGGGTCAATGCACCACATCACTAGCTAATGCTGACACACCCATTGTTTACTCTGAATCTCCTTGTTGTGTTTTGAATGCTACCCATGATAACAGCAAACATTTTATCTTTTAAGCTTTTCCTTTTAATTTGTTTTTAATAAACATCCTTGGTTTCTCTTTTAGAAATTAAGTATTACTCTGTGGTTTTTATTATTTGAATGTGTTTCCTTCAAGGATGCAGATAATGAATATTTTACTATGACTATTAGAAAATGGTTCTTATAACCATTATGTCTTAAATCAGATTCTGCAAAGCTATACCATTTAATACAAAATGCTAAATAGAGTAATTTATATATATATATATAAAAAATAGGAATATAAATAATTGGAAAAAATAATATACCTAGCAATGGAATGTGTCAAAGACTGAGGATTCCACACTGAAAATTAGGTATAAAGTCTGCTAGGATGATAGAACACCCTCAAAGAAAAGCATTTTTAATAAAAGCAGTTACACATTCATCTACTACAGGCAAAATCCTAAATCCATCATAAATATAGCTGCTATTATTAGATGACAGAACAGTGAAAAGCAGATGGACCTTATTTGCAATAATGTAGCTGGGCTGAAGGTATTTTTCCGCCTCTCTTCCTGCATTAATAATGACAGGTGTTGTTGGAGATAATTTTAACCAGATTATGATGAACTGTAGTTCAGATTCAAAGATTTTTTTTCCAGCTTCTCATGCTTGGTATATGACTGAACATACTTTTAAATGCAATTCTTCAAAAACAGCATTTGAAGATTTGTGTGCGTGAGAGTTGATGAGGTGCTTGCCTTTTCTGAAAAGAATTCTTTGAAAAACTTAAAAAGGACATATTTAAAAAAAAAGATTCCTCTGACTTTCATGTGAAGATACCTATTTTGATATGAAAATGCTTGTAAATGGAATTTCCAAATAGCAGATTCTCCCCTTCTGAAAAAAGGATCACAAACTAGATGAAGAACAAAAAAGAATCCTGTGCTTACTTTAGACCTTGAAAGCTAACAAGGTAGTGTATTAATTGCAAACTGATTGCAACGTAATGTTTCTTCTTTTTAAGAAGCAAATAGGTATATACATTTATGTGGTACTTGATTTACCTCACAGGTCAGTGAGCTACCTTTAAAGCTGGCTCAGCCCTTCAAGAGAATTTCAGTTTCTTAACTCACATTCTTTGAGTTTCACCTTCTGTGCTATGTGTATTTATGCATATGAAAGTATGCAGATATGTATAAATGACTGCATATGTTCAAACTTTCTATAGTTGTTTAACTGTATGCAGTGGGAAAGTAAAGTAAAATAGTGCTTAGACTATAGTTTGTAACTTAAGTGGGGGAAGAAATGATTTGTGAAAGGATTAATACCCATAACAGTCCTATTCAGCTGAATGAAGACACATATTAATGAAATATTAAATAGAGTGCTTTCTGTCATTTGTTTGTGATGAAAAGTTTCATTTTATGAAAAGCAAAGTCTGTGTTCAAACATATGAAACTGAAGATACAAACAAGACAAAAGAAATGCATTTAGTCCAGCCACAGATTTATTTTGAATGACATCTGAATTACCAGGCTGCGATAGTTGAAAGAAATGGTAGCTACAGGTATTTGATCATTTCAAAAGACTTCATTTGCTTGGGAAAAACAGTATAAAGAACAGTGGTAATTGAGCATGTACCCACTCATTGGGTCTGAATAATTACAACTTAGGTGAATGTTTATTTATTCTGCCTGTTGAGGCTAAAATTTGATGTACTTTGATTCTGCCATCTGAAGTCCCTCTGCAAAAATTTATATCATTGCAAATACGTTAGAGTAATAATATGGTGCTGCCTGAGTATGTGTTTGAATTAATTTTTGTCATCAAGGAACTATTCCTGTCCTGAAGGAGAGCTGGTGGCAGATTCCTGGGAGCCCAAGGCTGAGGCTGAGGTCATGGGCTCCGTCTTTCTTCTGTTTGTACGTCAAGTGACTTTCCTTGCTAACTGTTTTGCCCAGCTGAATCTTCACCCATAGTTGCAGCAAGCTTACAATCTGTTTAAAAATGCAGTTTGAGCAAGAACAGGTCACATGAGTAGTGAGTTCTCTTCACCTGGGCTAGGGTTATGCATAGCTATGACTTTAGAGAATCCTTAGAGGACTCATAGTCATGTTTGCCCTTCTCAACGTGAGCTCACAGGCCGCTGGAAAATTATTCAGAAAACAAAGATGTTTCTCCCAAACCAATTCTCTGTCATAAAGAGGATCTGCATAAGGCTCAGTTTTCCTTTAAAACACCTTGATGCATTTAAGGATTGTTTTAAACCAGTATTTTAACTTGTTCTTGGTATGAAGTGTTTGGTAGACCCTTGTAACATGATGCTAAGTCTCACTCGCATGTACAACGTAGTTGCTCTGCACAGTAACCCTTTTCAGACATGGGCTTTGTTAGTCACTGCCCAAAGGAGCAAGATAATTAGCAATACCAGCAGATATCTGCTGCTAAAATTTATAAACTTGCCAGCCTACATGTTAGATTAAAATTTCAGCCTTGAATGTGTGATACTGTTATCTTGGTTCAACAAAATGTTATAAATCTAACTAATTTAACTAAACCAGTAAATGAAGTTGTGCAGCTACTTTTATTGCAGTTTAAATAAGGCATTTTTCAATTTAGCATAAATTGGAATCTGTTTAAGCTAAACTGAAATAAACTGCTTTTAAACTGAGTTATACATCCACAACGGAGTTTAACTAATTCACTTTCTAAAAAAGCTTAACTTAATAAACCACAAATCTCTTGTGTGAACAGAACTTTATTCTTCCTGTACAAAACTGATAAAAGACTGTTAAATAAGATTTCCTTGCCTTAATAGAAAAGTGTAAAAGGAGTCATATTTGACACATGGTAATCAGATCACGTCTGTACTTTCCTGAAATATGCTTAGATAGAAAGTAAAGGAATGAAATAAAAATTTGGCTTGGTTAGAATACAACAGTAAGTATAAACATGAAAAAAATATTGTGTGAGAAAATATAAACAAATGAATCACAACCCTCTGAAAAGCAAGTGCTTGTATCATTAAGGAGAGGTAAGAACAAAATGAACAAAATATATTAGTTCAGGGGCTGGATTCTTCACTGTAATGAAGACAGTGGAACTGTGATGATTTATTTACATTATCTAATGATCTACCTTCTTCTAATATGCTACTAAAACGTGATTTCTTTCATACACAAATCTGAATATAGGCCAATGAAGTTTTTAAGAAAAACATTTAAGATAAACAGTTATTAATCTTCAAGCATGTGCTTCAGTTCTATCAAACTCCTGAGTAAAGAGAGACTTAAGCACATACTTATGAACTTCTTCCATCTGGGACTCTGCACCATTATTAGCTCTAACTATGTAAGTACAGGTTCTCTGTGTTATAGTGGAGTATAACTGAAAAGAGAAATTGCTTTTGACTTCAGAATAACAGAGTACCTTGGAAATATTTTTATTATAGCAGCCTGAGGCCTCTCAGTGGACGAGAGGGGTCTGGAGTAGTATAGCTCTGCTGCAAAAAAAGAGCATGTTCTACTTTGTGTAGATACCATGGATCATACCTATAGGGAAATTGTACTGAAGGTCACTTTCATCAGGCTTTGATATTTTTTCTAGATCTGACTTCACTGAACTCTGCCCCAGCAGAGAGCAGCCACATTTATGCTAGGCTTCTCAACAGCACTCTCACATGTGCCAAACACAGTGAGGTGGATCTCCTCACTGTGACCCCAGAAAAGGAAAAAAGAACAAAAGACTCTTCACAAAAAAACCCACAAACACTTCATGTCTCGAGCCATGGAGTTGTTCAGGCACCATTTATTCATGACTTAGATTTACCTTGAATCCTTCACTTGAGCAGCCCTGCCCTTGATATTGTCTTGCTGAGCTCTCCAGATCTTCTGGAGCTAAAGCACACTGTCTGCACAAGCAAAGTGTGGAGGAGAAAGTGGACACCTTTTCACCAAGTGGAGAGACTCCCCTTTAAGAGAGGAGCCTGCCCTTGAAGAGGCATGGAGCTGCAGATTACACCAGGACAATTAAAGGGAGAACTGTGGCTGTATGTTATAATTGTCCTATAAGACTGTATTAGACAATAGGGAGGAACAAGTCTGAGGCCATAGGTAAGATCACAAAGACATTTTGGTTGGTTAGTCATGGGGAAAAAGAAAAAAGGTCAAGATCCATCTTAAGTAGGTACTGTGTTTCCATAGCAGAAGGCTGACATGGAACGTCTAACTCTTTTTAAACTGTGTGTTTCATTCAGAATAAAATGTTGCCAGAATTCAGTTATTTAAAAATAAATAAGCAGCAGCATGAATGCAGATAAAGGTACCCAACTCAATTAGGAAGGATTTTTTTTTTTCCAAATCTGAAAGCAGGCGTTATCCTACTTCGATAGAAAAACACAGCTGTGCAGTGCCGAGATACTAATGCATTCTGCATTCAGCAGATTGTAGGGAAAACAGACATTCTTATTTTGGATGCAATTCAAACTTCTGGCAGTGTATTCCTGCTTCTGAGGTCATTTGCATCACTTCATTACAATGCACACACATTGTTCATACCTTGTTATATGCCGATTGACTATAAATAAGTATTTGCATATTATTGCTCCATAGCTTATTGAGAGGCATTTCATTTCAGAATTTTAAATATTTAGTGACCAGGTGTTTAACTGCCAAATACAAATTATCACGTCTGTTTCTTATGAGGAAAAAATCCAACCAACCCAGTAAGACATTCTCAGTACCCAACCAGTGAAGTGTGTAAAAAACATAGTGAGCTAAATTCTGTTCTCATTTAAAACAGCATAAATGTGCAATTATTCCTCTGAAGCAAAAAATACACCACCAGATATATTCGATTTTAATTAAAATCAGAATTTGGAATCTAGTGTATCAGTATGTTAACAATATTTTATGTTAAAACACAAATACAATGGATGGAATCATTAGTCATGGGAGGAATAAAGAAAACAAAAGAGAAAACATACTTTAAGCTTTTTGTCCATTGTTGTTTTCATCTTTTTCCAATTATTCACATTTCATATTTGTTCTGCTTTGCTGTCAGTGGTTTTGTTAGTTTTTGGTTTGGTTTTTTTTTCTTTTTTGTTTAATTGATGGCTGACTATTAGACTCTCTAACATGTACCTAAATGAAAATAGCTTGATTTTCAAAGTCATAAAGCATCTTCTGCTCTCCTTGATTCAGTAGCTTTCATTATTTGACCATGGAATAACTATTAAGATGAAAGTAATGGGATCATAAAAAAGACAGATGCAGCCCTGTGTTATGTCAGGTAAGGTATTTCCACTAGAAACAGGGAGGTATTGAAGCTATTTTAGAAGGCATGGTTGAATTTTCATACAAAATACAGGGTATAGTCCCAGTGTTTGCGTCAAAGAACCACGTATTCAAAAGCAACAGATGTAAACAGAAGCTATTGGGATGATCAGAGGTTTGGAGAGCTTGCAAGAACGGACTAAAAGAGTTCAACTTATTCAGTTGAATACAGAAAAAAATGTAAGAAAGCGGGCAAGAGGAGGGTGTTCTTTTCCTGATATCTCTTCCTGCCTCTGTGAATTAGTGTATTAGAGACTTCCTGAGCTATAGAAAGCTGTTCCATACTGCCAGTCATCCTTGTCACTTTATGTGTACTGTGAATAGTATCATAACCTCGTGTCTGAGATAAATGGCCTGAAGTGTATACACAGTATTTGAGATTTCCATGCATTATGTATTTGCACAGTGACTTAATTATGTTTTCCATTTTTTCCTCTTTTGTTTAGTTTCCTACTTTGTTTATTAGAAAACAATTCACATTTTCTATTTGTCTTGTTATTGTTATTGATATTTTCAGATCTGTAATCACTCCAAAATCTCTTTCCTGACTGGTAATATCTAATTCAGAATCCATCAATGAATTTATAGAATTAGAGATTTTTTTTTTTCCTTGTGTGCTTTACTTTGCAGTAGTTGGCACTGAATTTCATTCACATATTATTTATCCAGAGAGCTAACTGGTCCTGGTCCTGGTATGTAGGCTAACTCTATATTACTAGACCTAAAAGGATTCAGGCAGGAACTGGATCACCAGCTCAAGTCCGTATCCTTACATTGTTTAACCAGGTCCCTGAAATATTTTTTGTCCTGTGCCAACCAATCATTGCCTAGACAATTTTCAAGCACTGTTTGGAAAAGAGGGCTGTCGAGGCTTTTTAAATGCACCTATATGGTAGGAAATATGTAGTATGCAAGTTTAGCAATGTGTGTACAAGCTACACACTTTGGGCTGTTCTCTGGGCCAGAGAGCAGGCCCTGATCTTTTTTTATTTACTACTATACACACTGTCATAGCAAACAGGACTGGAAGAGACCCAGAAAATCAAGATGAATTTTACACATGAAACGGCTAACAGATACAGTAGCCTAGTTTTAAATGTCCAATGGTTTTACAGTCATTTGAATGGAGCTTCCAGGTCATGACTGAATAGCTTAGCCTTACAATTAAAAGAGTTTTTACAATACTGAAGGAAAATCTTCTTCTACTTCAACCTGCTGCTTTTGTCCTATTGTCATACAGAGGTAACAGGCCAGTTGCTCAGCAGCAGTTGTTACTGTGTCCCCCCTCGATTTGCCTTTATGTTGCTGGCAATCTTGAACTGTTTCCTCAGATTTTCAGGACTGCAGCTCTTCATCTCTGCTTTGCTATGGGCATCTCTGCCAGCCCACAACTTTTCTGGGGACTGATGGCCAGAGCAACTGTTTGAAATGCTCCAGTTGAGTCATTGCCAATGCTAGGATGAGAAAAAGATTGTCTCGCATGTCTTACAGAAGATAATACTCTTTTACTTCTTAATATGGTATTTGCTACTTCTACAGCTGTATGAGAAAAAACTTCTTTCTATTGACCTCATGTTTTTGACACCTCCAGCAAAAGTAACATCTGTTTTCTTTGCTCCCTTTAAATCACCCAGCCATTTTCAAGACAAGCATCTTGATAAATTCTGGATGTCAAAACAGCTGTTAGACTTAATTAACATACAAGTCAATGCTTCCTCTAGTTCTGTCTACCTGTCCTTCCTGAGTTACCTATAACTGTTGACATTAATTATTCCAGTCAGTGTCCTGCTGATTCTCAATTATCATACATTTGACCATATAATAGGATTTCCAGTTCACCTGCACATTTCCTGTACCTCTGACTTCACTGTACAGATATCTATCAGTGAATTCCTCACTGTCCCAGCCTGTAAAGAATAATGTAATCTCATCACCACCACAACCACCACCATGACTTTAGCCTTCTGACCAACAGACAGTGTTTATACTTACCTGTAGGCTTTTGTCACTGGCCACCACTACTGTTTTCATTAAAAGCTGCAAGGTGGTGTGATATTCTCAAGGTGAAGATATTCTTCCTCTTTTTCATGACATGACCTCTCTCACTCCTTACCAGTTCATTGAACTGTATCCCAGCATCAGAGCAGCCAAAATATTCTTGTCAACATCATTGCACTATTAAATATGCATCTCCACATTTCACTTGCTCCTCACTGTGCATGTCTTCTCTTATTCTTCCCTAGCAAGTAGAGATAAACCAAAATCTCAGAAAATGCAGCCTGTGATGTGAAATAAATCATCAGATCTTCAGGTCCCTATTTGTTAATCTTGGTATAGCCATTTGTAAAACATAATATACAGAGAACAAATGTAACCTATATGAAGTCAAGTAAATGCACAGGGCTGACGAGAAGCCCACCCAGCCCTCCCCTCCCCAATATGAGAAAGATTGTACCACTGGTACTTAGGAAATTGATGTACTTTCCCTAACCTGAAACTGTTTTTCTTCAGAGGTGTTCCATTACAAAAGCCATTCAGAAGATGTGCAGGGACAAAACGCTTTTATCTACTCTATTTCTTATGTTTGCAGTATAGCTGATTCCTACCAATCATCTCCAAGATTTCTGAGTACCAAGACTATAATTTATTTTAAGCAATCTGGACTATCTTAATCAGATGCCTATATTTTGATACAGTGTATAGGTATGTCTTCTTTATTCATGGACTTTGAAAGAGAATGATTGATGAATGGAGTTTCTTAATCAGAGGTAATGATTAAAACTTCAGCTTTTAATACTTACTCTGCATTATGGACTCATTTCTTTTACTATTTTAACTTAAACCACTGCAGTCATAAATGTTTCATCAGACAAGTTTAGAGAGTCTTCAAACTAGCAAAGTATTCTGTTAGGTCAGATGACAGGTAAAAGTTTGAAGGATCTCTGGTTGAAGTGCTGAGAGCTGTTTTATGTTCCTTTTACAACACAATGCCTTATTTTAGGCCCATTTTTCAGCTAAATAAAAAGCGCATTTTAGTCTGGAAGACTTCTAGACATTTTCTTTCCTTTTGTCTGAATCATTGAGGTAAAGTAGAGAGGAGAGTCTGTGCATATAGGAGGAATGAGTTCTTCGTAAAATAAGCAACTCCTTTATGAATTGGTAGCCTAATAACTATGACCACTAATGTTCTCCTATATCTTCCAGATATAAGTGAGTAGATATTTTGTTATTATCCAAATAATTTTTCTGCAGTGTTTTAATCTTTCTTTTCTTCATGTGATGTTCCACTGCTTGAAAAAATACATATGTTAAAACTTCATCTGCTGACAAGCAGTGATATGGTTTGATATAAAGGTTCTAGCAAAGACCATTTCTTTAAGGTACGAATGCGAGTTTTTTCTTGTTGTTTTATTTATATCTGGGGTTTTTTATTATCAGTATTGCATTTAGAACTTTAAGCGTTCTATGTTTTTACATACCTGCAGTGCCAAAACAGAGGATTTTAATACATTAAATATTTTTTTTAATTTAAAACAAATCTTAAAGGCTGACATCCTATGCTTTGTTGAACAGCAAAACAAGTCTAAAACAGTCAAGCTATAAGCAATTAAAAAGTAGATTTTAAGATGAGCTTGATAAAGGATCCATAAGAAAGACTATAAAGCCATTGAGCACTAAGCTGCTATAACTTAATATATATTGAGAATTATTATTTTCAACATTTTTCCTGAGTTTCCTGTAGAAAATAATTGCTTTTATAAATTTTACTTGTCTAATTTTCTTTATTTTTCAAATGCACAGTAATGCAATCTAAAACCAGATGCTGCTGGATTCATCTTTACACCTCCTGTTTTGCACACATTTAGAAATTTGTCATGTGTATTGTCACACACACTATACAGAGTGAGAGAGCAGCTATGCCTCACTGGCTGAAGGCAGATTATTTGAACTTCCATAAAGTTTTCTGCCTCTTCTGCGACAAATCATTCGGAATGGTCTTCGTTAAAAAGCTGCACTAAAACTTCCATCTCACCTTTTAAACTTTAAACTCCAGGGTCCATCTCAGCATTCATTAGCCTCACAGGGGAAAGGGAGACGCCCTTCTTTTAAACTAAAACTATTAGGATGCAGCATTGTAAATATTGGACTATCAAAAATGTGATTCTTTCCCTGCTAAGCCTTTAACTGATCTCAATTAAAAAGACAACTGTTTCTGAAGCCTGATGTGTCTTAAATACTGTAATGGATCCCATGAAACCATCTCCAGGCAGAGTTAAGATAAATGGGCTCAGAAAGTTGTCCTATGGAAACAGGTATTGTTCTTACATGTTGTGCTTACGAGAGTCTTGCTTTGAGGTGTGTTAAGTTAAGCAACCACTCATGTGCACAGATTATTAGAATATTGATTTGAAAAACAGAAATAAGTGTTCACATTAGCTGTTTTTCTACTTCTCTCTCTACAAGGCTTATAAATATGTCAGCAGGTATGCCTGGGCCTCACTTTAGCTTCTGGTAATTCATTTGCCTTGTTGTGCTATTATTTATGTCTACTTGATTGCCAAAATCAAGAGGTTGCCCAAGTTAGGTTATGTTTTATTTTTATTTTATTAACTCCAGCCTTGGTCTCTTGTTCCCTTTTTCTTGCTTAGTGCCATTACAGACATTTCATTTATGAGTACTATCAGCAGTTATGAAAGAGCAATAAAAATGATTGAGGGTCTGGAAGGGACTGATTTATGAGGAAAAGGAGAAGAGCTAAATATGGAGTGCCTGTCTAAATAATGATTCATGAATGACGTGCTAAATATCTGGAAGTGTTTAAAGAGGGTAAATGAGAGAGGAATCAGGTAGGGCGGTTCAAAGAGAAGTAATCAGGAGTGACTGAATGGAAGTAAGTAAAGGAAGGATTTAGGCATATTTTTCTTTATAGCCATATTTTTCTTACAGTAAAACTGCATGCAATAAGAAACAATCTCCCAGGGGTGCTTAAAGCGGTGCTGCAACTTGACTGGATCAAACACACCATCAAGATGCTTTAAGAAACCACTCTTCTTTGAATCAGTAATAGCTATGAGAGTTGCTTTTGTATACGTGTCTCAAAGTGCTCTGCAGCCAGTACTTAACACCTTATGACACCTTTTGTGTCAGGTGAGGAAAGAGTGTTAGTGAGCAAAATCAGTCTAGACACAGATGTTTACAAATTTTGACATGAATCACTCATGACTTTCATCTTAAATGCTTTAGTTTGAATCACAAAATTGAGAAGAAAGAAATGGTTTGCCTAGCAGCCTAGTTACAGTGCTCAGAAAATCTGTCCCTGGTTCCATCCTCTCCTTTATTTATAGATATTTGACACTATGTCTGTCATCTCCTAGAGGAAGGCCCAGTCACCCATGTATAGAGCTAATGACTATGAAGTTTTTGAGGTGCATTATTCCTATTTTCAGCTAGTTAAGCTATCCTGCTTCCTAGAAAATTCTGCATGAACTGCAGAAAGGCACTGAGAGTGACTCTGTAGTGACAACCCTGGCAGTCCTCTGGAAGTTAGACAGTATGTGTCAGGTTTGCCTGGGCAGAGGAGGGAGGGGACCTTCCAAAACCTGGCAAGTATTCTGGTACTGGTCATTCTGGTTATATCACATAGATATTCTGAGATTGTGTAAAAGGAGCCTAGAGAACTAAAATGTTTCATTCATCCCCAGCAACATTTTATTTTCTGTTTTACATATAATATTGTATTCACTTTGATCTACAATTTTTTTTTCAGTTTGTCAGTTCAGCTTCCAAACCAAAAAAAAAAAAATCTGACAGCTGCCAGTCATATGCAAAACTGCTGCTGTTCCCTTATAAGTCCCAAACATCCTTCTACCTGCAAAGCTGTATGACCTAGAAACATTCACAGCACTAAGATTAGTGAGAGAAAGCCAACTGCCAAATATCTCACAAGATGGCCAGTGAGACAAGCAGGGGAGGGGAACTGAATCCTGGGAAGTTGCTCTCCTCTTTTTGGAAGATTCAGCATGCTCTTATTTTTGCAGTGTGGAATTAGAAAGACAAGGAGTAGTGACTGTGTTTCTCCTACTCTGACATTTTATACCCTTATTTCCCTATTAGAACATCCTGCTGGATTGGTAATGTTCAAAAAATGTAGTTCCATTTCAACCCCTTCATAAAATGCATTTCTCAGGAGGTGAGAAAATGGTATGGGATGTCATCTCTGTAAGAGGACATAGAACAGAATTGCAGAATGACGGAGTGGCTTAGGTTGAAAGGGATCTCTGGAGGTCATCTGGACCACCCCCCCCCTGCTCAAGCAGGTCCACCTACAGCCAGTTGCCCAGGACTGTTGTCTAGACAGCTTTAGAATATCTACAGGGATGGAGACTCCACAACCTCTCTGGGCAACCTGTGCCAGTGCTTGGTCACCCTCACAGTGACAAAGTGTTTCCTGATGTTCAGAGGAAACCTCCTGTGTTTCAGTTTCTGCTGATTGCCTCTGGTCCTGTCACTGGACACCACTGAAAAGACCCTGGCTCTGTCCTCTTTGCACCCTCCCTTCAGGTATTTGTATACATTGATAAGATCCCCCTGAGCCTTCTCTTCCCTAGGCTGACCAGTCACAGCTCTCTCAGCCTCTCCTCATATGGCAACTGCTCCAGTCCCTTAATCATCTTCGTGGCCCTTCTCTGGACCCTCTCCAGTATGTCCATGTTTGCTTTGTACAGGGGAGCCCAGAACTGTACCCAGCACTCCAGGTGTGGCCTCACCAGTGCTGAGCAGAAAGGAAGGATCACCTCCTTCGACCTGCTGGCAGTGCTCTTCCTAATGCAGCCCAGGATACCATTAGCTGCCTTTGCCATAAGGGCGTACTGTTGGCTCATATTCAACTTGATGTCCACCATGATCCCCAGGTCCTTTTCTGAAAAGATGCCTTCCAAATTGTCATCCTCCAGCATATATACGGGTGCCTGGAGTTGTCCTTCCCCAGGTGCAGGAATTCACACTTACTTTGATGAACCATGAAGAGGTCAGGGTAATGATACTCAATTTTTAAAGGAAAGATATATTTTTTCCTGTCGTTCTGTTATGGTTTAATCCCAGCCATCAACTAAGCACCACACAGTCGCTCTCTCACTCACCCACCCCAGTGGGATGGGGGAGAGAATCAGAAGAGTAAAAGTGAGAAAACTCGTGGTTGAGATAAGAACAGTTTAATAATTGAAATAAAGTAAAATAGTAGTAGTAGTAGTAATAATAATAATAATAATAATATACAAAGCAAGTGATGCACAATGCAATTGCTCACCACCCACTGACCGATGCCTCTCCTGTTCCCTGCTCCTGGCCAACCCCCCCCAGTTTATATACTGAGCATGACATCAAATGGTATGGAATAGCCCTTTGGCCAGTCTGGGTCAGCTGTCCTGGCTGTGCCCCCTCCCAGCTTCATCTGCATCTAGCAGAGCATGGGAAGCTGAAAAGTCCTTGACCAGTGTAAGCACTACTTAGCAACAACTAAAATATCAGTGTATTGACATTATTCTCATCCTAAATCCAAACCACAGCACTATACCAGCTACTAGGAAGAAAATTCGCTCTATCCCAGCCGAAACCAGGACACATTCCTTTTTACAGACATCCTCTTCTCAATTTACTCTTTAAGTTTGGTCCTGCACCATTAACAAGGAAGTTCTCTTTTCACAATTGGCCTACTAACACATACTTAATAAAATCTTGTCATGGATCCTGCCAATTTGGACTGGACAAGACCCAGTCAAGATCTGTGAGCTAGTCAGGAATCAATATGTTTGGTGTGATTTTTAGTTTCTTCAGGGAAAGCTGATATCTGAAGATCTTTTGATTCTCAGCATGTGAGGACTATTAACTTTCTGTATGGCTGCTAATTTCATGTCTTGCAGAAAAGACTCTCCATTAGCTTTCATATTTTTCTTCTTTTACATCATACTTCTTGCAAGAACTAGAGGAATTGTTATTAACATAATAAATTATCTCTAACAGTATCAATGAAACAATTTGAGGAGAAGAATATTTTTTGTCATCCAATCCTGAATCCTAAAAGCTATTTTGGACTTGTATTGGTTTATGTACCAGTGTTAATTACAGAACCAAGTAATATATTAATATCTTCTTTCTAGAATACAGCAGTAGGTGTAGAGGTTACACCACATATCATCTGTGTTCATAGATAAATATGACTAATGCAGTGTACATCAAAAAGAAATCTATCCTGAGGTACTATGCATGATTCACAGAAGCCATAGTATTATATTCAGAATAATAATCAGACAAGAAATAACAGACTCCTAAAATTTAATGAGGTCATTTAGTTAAAAAGTGTGTTCCCAGTTTTTGTCAAGCTACAGGCCAGTGTTATATGTGCTTGGTTCTTTTTCGTTCTTTCTTTTACATTCTTTTAAACAACCATGTGCAATGGAGCTATAAATTACCATAACATTAGTCCATAACCTTAACAAGGTAATATGAGGTGTCTGCAGTTTTGTTTCATAACCATATTGCCTGCATATTATAGGAATAATTGTGGTGAAAATAAGCATCTCTAATATAGACTGCCTTATAGGTGAGTAATCCTTATTGGATCACTGTAGGTGATAGAGGCAACCTAAAAAAAAATAAAAATGCTTCAAAGATGGCCAAGCCCAGATACTCAAATACAAACAGGTAGGAGATTTACCTTTTTAAAAGGTCAGGAGTCAGCAAAGATGCATTGCTTCTTCCTTCTGCTTGGAAGAGAAATAATGATGGGTTAAACACCACAGGAACTGCTGTCATGGATTCTTCTCAAATGACAGTCTTGTCCAGTGTCTGGGCTACTCCTGGAAAAGGAAATACAGGTTCTAGTAACTTAAGTAAAAGAGCAGGTTACAAATATAATTCCTCTTCTTTGGGGGTTTAGGGTGTAATTTTTTTTCCTTTTCCTTCTGGAGTACTATAGCTTCTGAAGAAAGGGTGTTTTGAATTAGTTGCTTCTCCTGTCTCCTATATATATCTGAAAAAAATACCTCTCCTTTTTGTTTCTTTTTTTTTTTTTCCAAAAAGGTACAAGAGAAAAGTGGTAGACTGCCAAGAAATTGATATAATTTTTTACTATAAGCTGCATTGACATGTTCTTTCAGCTTGGTTTGTACCTATATCTAATGTGTAGGAAACGCATATACTGCAAAATCCTGGTATTTTGAACTATTAGTGAAATTTTATATGGAGAGGAGATCTAGGTTTATTCAAGAACATGCTTGCTGAACCACAAATAATCCACTATAAAAGAAAAGGCTCTCTAAATGTTAATGTCATCATTCTTTTATACATTCCATAAACTCGAGGACTGTCAGGCTACAGGGCACCATGTAGGATTATTCAAGAGAGAGTCTCTTTCAATAGAAAGATAGAGATATTTCAGGACAGGATTTGAAATAATAACGGGGAATATTTTTTCACTTGTCTGTGTTTGTTCGCTTTTTGTTTTTCTGAGATCTCTTTCATCTGTTAATAGCTTAACCATACACACAGGACAACATAAATTAATTATCCTAATATTTCAGTTGCAAATTATGCTTTTATTGCTTCAGTCCTGGAGCTAGCTGCTAGTCCTGAGTTAGTTGACATTGTTGGCTATTATCTAACACTGCAAAATTGGATAAATTGCTTTAAAAACAAACAAGCAAGCTAAGCAAAACAAACAACCAGCCCACAGGAAAAAGGAGGCAGAGGTTTTTTTCTAGAAAGGTTTTCTATTTAGGCCATTAATTACCTCCTAAAATAAATCTTAAAAAGTCACCTTCGTGATGTTGTGTTTGCTATCCTTGACATTGGACATGCAAAAACAAGAGGTTAATTTGAAGATTTTTGTTTATGATGCTCTGCACTTTGCACAGTATACTAGATACGCAGAATCTGATTTTATCATGTAGCAGAAAATGAAATGCATTAGCATTAAGCAAAGTACTTTGTTGATACTTATCTTATTGAAGAAGAGGACTTCGGACTGATGCCAGCATGTTTGGTAATTAATTGTGGTGGACAAAACCCATGATGCCATCAAAGACTCTCAACTTCTATATAATGCTGGTGTGTGTTTATCCCCCACAGAGATAACGATTGGGTTGCTAGGAAACTTACTTGAGTTTAACAAAGAGTAATGTAGGCATCTTATCTATGGAAATGATGCATAAGCCAAAAACTCTGTTACTTAAGGAGCTACTTACCCTAAAATGCCTTTATTTTTGTATTACAATGGTTGGACAGGTGCACCTGTCTCTTCATAGAAATATTTTAATGTATTCTGATTTGTTAGAGGGTATAAATGTACCTTAATCTAACTCCAAAGTCCAGACTTCCCTGAGACTCGATGGGATCATTTCATTACCAGAAACACACAAGTGTTCAAACTGTAAGTATCAGTGATAAGAACCAAGGGACCCTGCCCCTCTTGCCTGAGCCTGTCTCTAATAAAATAATTCTGCAAATCTAACACCATGTAAGCAGAAAGGGGGAGGGGGAGACAGTTATTCTTTGGTTTTGTCCTTTAAGAAAGAGAGCCTTAGTTCTGATTCTCTTTGCCTTAGCCCTGAAGTCTAGGCTGTCTGTGTGTGCTATTTGGTGCTGTCCCTTCACCTATGCAGTCTTTCCCCTACAGCTAAAGAAGGGGCAGCTTCAAAAATGTTCTTCTGCTTTCCCCACTCTGAAATCCAGTAATCCCCAAGATCATTCAGACAGCTCCAGGACCAGGAGCCTCGCCTAGATGATGGGATCTCTTAGATTCTGCCCCCATGTCAGCACCACCCTTACACAGGGTTTAGAAAATGTTTCTATTCAAGGATGAAGCTATATGAAAGCAGAGAAGGCACTGATGTACCTCTCTTCTTACTCTAGGGACGTTTCCCACGAGGCCACTTCTTTACTCTGATTCATTCCTGTTACGTGCAACTTTAGGCAGGCATAGTCAAGGTGATAATCTGACTTTGTAATTTTTTTTTGTAAAAAAATCTGTAGAAACAGTCTGCGTCTTGGTTGAATGCTATTAGTTTTATCCTTTTAGAATTGTATTAAAATTTTCTGTTAGCTTTCTCTTCTTGGAGTAACCATGGCAGCATAATTGCCTTACCTGATATTTCCTTCTTCCCCCTGTTATCAATATTTTTTCTAGGGGGTCATAAGTATATATAAAAATAAAACTCTGCTTTAAAATAGCATTAGGATGTTCTGTTGACATTTCTACCCTTCCAGTTTTATGATCACTGAGAGAAGATTTGCTTTTGGCAATGGGAGTATGACAGCTATCACTTGCACTGTGCAGGCCACTTTAGCATTGTTGAGATCATAGAAACAGCATCAAAAACTGATGTTTGATGCTCTTCAGTAGAACAATTTGTTTCTCTTTCTTGCTGTCAAAATAATAATGATATAAGTTTAAAATAACAAGTCAAAAAGAAAATGAAAGCAGACCTTATGGGCTTCAGCCTATTTACCAGATTCCTCACAGTCAGCATCTGAAATCATAGACATTCAGGATATTGAATATGGGTTCCAAGTATGCTGGTTTTTAGTTTTAAGTATCATTTCAGAGGGAAAATTATTTCTTTAAACTTCAGTCAAAAGTACTTTACTTATTGAACTGATTTTCCTAGAGACTTTGGAAATGCTTCTGTGGAACTCAAATCACAAGCTTCTCTCTGTTTTTTTGGGGTATGTGCTGGCATTAAACGTATGTTTTGGTCAGGAATAGCTCCTTATGGAAAAAATATTTATATAGCCAACAAGATTAATCTGAAACAGAGTGGTAGGGGAGAAGTATCCCAGTCCTCAGGCATCCCAGAAGAGGTAAATATAAGATTTAGAGAGATTGTAATCTATATAAAAAATCTTTCAGAAATTAAAACTATGAAAGTAATGAGAACAGTGGTTTTATTGTTATGAAAGCAATTGCAGAACTGAGATTTGATTAAGAAAACGAATGTTGCTATCCTCACTATAACAGAAGAACCTGAAAAGATGAGAGAGGGGAGACTTGTGAAATATTGGGTGATTAAATCTGGTAAAATCAGAAAGGTCCTCTGAAAGGTAAGCATTTTATATCACACCACCTGTCTATATATAATGTAGGCTACGGTATTATTCAGATTTTATGGTGTAGGAATGTAACTGTTCTAAATGTAAAAGCAACAATCAATATTGTAAATGCTATTATTGTTCACTGATTATCATAAAAATGAATTTGTGAATTTGTCCAATTCTGCATGACTGAGTTTGAAAGAAGGAGAAAGAATCAAGGGATTCTTGTTTTGAAGCAATCTGAACTAAGAAACACTGGTCCTTCATGAGACTGAAAGAATTTCTGTTGAACTCAAAAAGCCCAGAAAATTGATTTCTTTGGATTCTTCAAGATCAAATGTGCCACTGACTGAAATTTTGTCTAGTGATGAGCAGAAAATTGATGAGTCTGATGATCCTGCAAAAGAGACATTTTTATTTCATCATCTTCATTGAAACATAGTCACAATGTTAATTGATGTTTCTTCTCCAGAGCTTTCAGCAACATTTTAACATCTGCTATATTCAGGAGTAGTTTTTATTCATTTCCATCATCCAAAACACTGCAGAGATCAATCTGTGCTGTATGACATAAAAACAACTGAAAGGCAAAATCTTCAACTTCACCAAAAAGTTAAAGTTTCCTTTTATATTAATAAAATTGCTTTCAACTGAACGAAATCAACATTAAAAATAGTGAATGGAAGGCTTACATTCACAGATTTGCTAACAAATTTGGCAAGCATAAAAAATATAGGTAGTGATAAAGGAAGAACTAAGGCTTAGGTCTTGTGAAGGCTGTGACCATCTAAAACATGTTTTGAGCAACACACATGCAAACTGTGACTTTAAAAAAATAATAATTGTTCAGGTTCATCTGACCACGAAGGCATCATCAGACACAGCACTGACTTAAGAATTCTTTAGTTCCCAGTGACCCTGCACGTGTCCAGAACTACCATCATTTGAGGATCATGTTTTCCACCTAAATCTATGATGTGTATGCCTGTATTCTCTAAAGGGCCTAATCTCTAACCTAATGTAAACTGAATTTTTGTGTCAGTCTAGTGGCTGTATTTCTTGTATAGGAGGCAGGTCATCTGGATTCAGTTCCTTCCTTCCCATAACAGCATTCAAAACCAAAAAAAAGTCTCCCAACTCCTAGAAAGATGCCTTAGCCAACAAACTATGCAGAAATACTTCAGAATAAAAATCTCTCCACCATTTTGAAGCAGAGACTCTGCAGTGAAGAATTCAAGAGAAGGAGTGTATAGAGGAGGGAGCATGAGTCTACAGCCTTGTGATTGGCACATTCATTTTATGAGAAAAATATACTAGTTCTGCTCTGTTTGTGCATTTTGTGTTTCAAAGTCACTGGCTAAAATATTGAATAACATCCTTAGAGAACATATCCAGACCCTGATCTCTTCTCCCCTGATAAGCATCTTATTACTGTACTTCCTAAAGCCCTGTGGATCCAAATTCTTCCCTGCAGTGATACAACTTAAGAAAGATAGCATTAATGTATCTGTAGCCTGAACAGCAAATAGCATAACACCTGGTGTTTTTTTCTGGGAGTGCAAATTTTAGGTTGGACTCCCTCTCACTTTTACGTTCAAGACCTGACAGAGGGAGTTGGTTACCAAATAGAAATAAATTACTTAACATAAGAGTGAATACAAAATTGATACAAGGCATTTTTTATATAAGGCCTTTTTTTTTGTATGGCCTAACATTTCTTGTTAGCTTGTTCACCATGTGAGATTTTTAGGTTGCAGTTCTAATACTTAGCCCAGTAAGTCCAAATTTCATTGGCAATCAACATGCTTAAAATTTAAACGCTCCAACACCCAACCTGTAGTCACCTAAGTTGTTCATTAGAGCTATCACTACATAACTCAACAACTGTAGTAATGCCAGATGGTTAATCAGGCATGATGCCTGGTCTAAAAATCCATACTGTCATCCATACAGTTAACTGTTCTCACTACTAAAATACCCCACGCAGAACTCTGTGTCCAGGTTGCTAAGGATGCAATTTGTAAACCCAGGGGTTGCAAAACAAGCTCAGTGCTAATTTGGCACTACGAGTCCATTAGCCACAAGTGCAGCCCAGTAGGAGAGATTTTCAGAGCAAAGCTGTTGGTGCTGAGGATCTGACTTACACACTATGGAGGGTTCAGGGTTAGATCCTGTGGATTTAATGCCTGCAGCAATGGGAAGTTATTGGGAGGTTCCTAGAGTACATCTGGTTTATTTTGCCCAAAAGGGCTCCCGTGCAGGACTTCTGGGACTGCTCTGCCGTTTGAACTGAGACATGACAAGTGAGGTGATTTGCTGTCCTGTCCCAAACTGAATCACTAAACTAGTCTCACCATTGTGATGTGAAAAACCTCTAAAACTGGGGGATTTCAAATCAAAGTGTAAAAGGGTTCTTGGATCTTGAGCCAGCTACATGAAACCATGTGGCCTTAGAAATGCCCTGGGGTGTCTGGTTGCCCCTGCAGGCCAGACAGCTCTGACATGGGCCCATGAGAGGAGCACCCATCCCTGCAGCAGCAGTTGCACACCAGGCAGCACAACCCAGGCTGGATCAGCACCTACATTAGGGAAACCCTACCATCCCCTTGGCAAGGCCTTTAGTTCAATATTAAGGCGCCACAATTAGGGCACCTTTTATACATAGGTGTCCTGTGTGCCGTGCTGTGCAACTATGCTGTCAGTATTGTGAATGGACACACAATGCTGTGGAGCACACAGTGGAGTCAGAGCAAGTCTTTTCATCTGAAAGTAGATACCTACCATCTGGTCATGGGAATCACTCCTTTGGCTCCATTGACTGTATCTCCCTTGACTGCAGCAGAGCATTATAGGCCTGTATAATGGGAATGTAGATACTTATCACACAAGCAGACACCTGTGTGAGACACGATGTTGGGTGTCTTAATCTTGCACTGGATTTGTTTCTTGAAATCAGAACTTGGCTATGCTGAAGTTCCCAAAGAGCTTTATAAGCATCAGCAGAGTATTCTTGTTCAAATCATTCACATTAGGATTATTCAGATCAATATAAACCTTTATAAATGTCGAGCCTTTATGAAGGAGTAGATTTTGAAAGGGCAAATAACTTCAGCAAGAGAATGTCAGTGTCTCAGAATAGACTCCAAAAGCTGGCTTCCCTTCACAGTGAAACTAGATTACTTAATGCTGTGTGTTATTTGCATGGTGAGTTTTTCATGTACAACATGAATTTATTTTTGGTTTTGGAATACATATGCTTATGGAGTAAATTTAGGATTTTCAGTTCTACAGGATTTCTGTAAGATCATAATTTTTAGAAATGATCGATTTGCAGGGAAATCTTGCAGCCAATGAAAAATGCCCCCTCTTTGGCTGCTGTTATTCATTCCTCTTTTGCAGAACAGCAGTAACTCATTTCTCCATGTGCTCAGGGACAGATTGTTCCTCTTCACATGCAACAGACACAGACAGTGCCTCACAGCTGAGGGGCTGGGGTCATTTTGCTGTACTTAAATCACTTGTGTTAGCTTTACGGCTGTTGTTTTACTCCATCCGCTTCCTTTTACTTCCTTCTTCTATATCACTCATCCTGGAAAATGGAGGTCAACATCTCCCTGCTTTACAGTGGCATGAGTCCCTCTGTAAGAGGCAAAGAAGAATTTTAGAGCTATAGATGGGAAAGGAGGGAAAGGCTGGAAGATGGTAAGCAGGGACATCTGTGTTTTAAGAATGAGCTTAACTGTGGGAGAATCAAACTTCAACATAATATTGTTGGAAGGCTAACTGCAGAATGAAGGTGTTTCTTAAAATGTAGCTGATATGGAAGTGTAGCATTTGAAAAGAAAAACTGTTTCAGAAACAGAAAAAGGAAATGCTTTGGAGGAGTTGAAAGTGATAAAGAGGGTAAAATACTGAAAGTTTTTTGGAAAGGAAGTAGACGAGTCAAAATACAGATGGTGGTATCTGAATAGGAGAAAATCAAATCCACAACACCCTTACATCTTTCTTGAGGAAAAATGCATCAGTAACTCCCTGGCAGTACCATTCATAAAAGATGGGCCATATACTCATGGGAGAGGGGAGAAAGAAGAGAATGTGGTTTTGTGTGTGTTTGTGTGCATGTGCCTGTATATGAGATTTTTTTTATATGGGTAAAAGTACCCTTTCTTTCTTCTCCAAGTATGTCCTTTATACTGGGGGGGAAGCTTTTAGTCATTAAGAGCCCTAAACCAGGTAACAACAACCTGTGAAGGATAAATTTTACCTGAACCACTATCTTAATACTTGAAGAAAGGCTGAATGTCTTTCAAAAGCTTCGGTTGCCCTCAAGCCTTGATATAGTGCTGTGCTCTGATACTCAGAAATCACTCGTAATTTTTATGGAAAATCTGTATATGCTAGAATGAGAAGCACTCATTGCAGTCCCATCAGTGTGTTTGCATTTTTAACACAAAGAGTAATGTTGTAACTGAAAAGTGGACTCATTTTTTTTTCTCTGCTGTTTTTTATATATTATGCAAACCATAACCTATGGCAGATCACTGCTGATAAAATTGGCACAGATTTAGAGAGAAAGGACTTTCCTTGTTTTCTATTCCTGAAGATACATACTTTGATTTCTAAGAAATTAAGAACTAGAAATATTTATTTGAGATAACTGTTAAAATTGTTTTCAGAACTAAATTAAACTAGCTTTAGTATTGAGATTATAGCCGAACAATTTGGGTTTTCTCATTAATTCATATAAATTTGTTGAAAACTGCAATTTTGCGGTCCAGACATATTAAAAGAGTTGGGTCAAAATTAGCAAATGGTTTTCATCAAGAAAGGGGAAAATGTCATTTCGTAGTAACATTGTTTAGGTAATTGTTTTGACTTTTCTCTTTGGAAAAAAGAGGTTTTTTCTTTAAGCAATTCTAGAGTATCTTTTCAGAAGATCTAATCAACCTTTCAATATGAAAAAAATGCTTTTGATTTACATCGTGTTAAAAAATGAAATAATCATTAGGGTTTAATTGTTAATTCCAGTTTTGGTGACAAAAATCAAAGAAATTACTTTTGTACAAATTGAACCGTATTTGCACACTTTGTTGATGTTATTGTTTGGCCACTGTATAAAAATCACCTGTATAAAATACACCTCTTTATTTTTATTATTTCTGTGACCAAATAATAGATAGAATGGTTTCACTGAAAAAAAATGTTTCTTTTTCAGAGTGCAATTACTTCAAGGTATCATTTTTACACTTTGCATATATAACAAGAATGACTAATACCATTCCTTGCTTTCAAACACTTCATCTGTGCTTGACACGGAGAAAATGTCATTCATTACATGGCTGCTAACACAGTTTCTGTTCATTGACCCCAATTATATAAGCTATCACTGCTCAGGCTTAAGAAAGCACTTAGGCATACACTTGAGTTCCATTAATGGGACTTGCTGAATGGGAAAGGCAGGCACAGGCTTGAGTGCTTTGCTGAATAGGGGCCATCTTAGGCACTAGCCCTGCCAGCCTTAACATCTCATGGTCCAAGGGTAATCTCATTGATTCCAGCAGGGCAGCTCACACAAATAAAAGGTCAAAATTAAGCACACATCTGAATGCTGGAAGAATCAGAAGCTTAATGTCTGTCTGTGTAGTTAACTGCAGATAAGTGCAAGCTAGCCTCATGCACAATGCAAACGGGCCTCATACATACCCCTCAAATCCTATGGCTGTTGAGGTAAGTCTGGGAGGATACTGCTAGACTATTTCTTGAGAAGCCACTGTCTCTGCTACTTTGAGCCATCGTACACCATTGCACAACAGCGATGCACATCATGGGTTCGGTTCTGGGATATAGAAGAGGGAGAAGCCCTGGCAACAGAAGAGTCCATGCCTCTGCCTTAAGCACCTATATTCCAGTCACAGGCTATGAAGAAAACAGAGTGGCTAAAAACATCATTCACAATTGCATAGTTGATGTGGAGCTGTCAGGGGTAGGCCACTGGAAACATCTCTCCAGCTCTCACATTGGAGAGTATTTCCCCAGTAAGTGATTCCTCATGAACCACTCACTGACATTAGGGGCCAGGGCTAGATAGGTGCTTTCTCATGAAAACAAAAAATGGTGATGGTGGCCAGGGGAAAACAAGGAAGTTAAAATAATTTTATTAAAAAAGGGTTTTTTTTCCTGCAATATACGTGCATTCCAGAGAAGAAGGGAAGTTAAGCGTAAACATCTATGGTTAAAAAAAATGTTAATCATTACTTGCGTCTGCACAGAGCACACAGTTTTCAGATGGGCAAAAAATCTGTAGGGACACAGTGTCTGTAATTCTGCACCAAATCATAAGCCAAATTTACAGTTTGTCATTCACTTCACTTTGCTTAGTCCATGTTCTTATTGCTGAAGTGGTTTTTACTTTCACATGACAGTCCATTGAATTTAACACAAACATCTAACTCCTGTCGTTCTTGACAGACTCACCCATCCTTGTAGATGAGATTACGCAAAACAGCCTTTCTCTCCCTTATGGTACCATGAAAGCAATGCACTGATGCTTCAGGTGCAGAACTTGTTGCTAAAAATATAACCTGCCAACAAGGAAACAAATGTATAAATTGCCTTTGGCCAGCCATCATATTTAATTGTTTTCCTAAACTGTATTACCTCCTAGGCACATGCTGCAACACTCTTGTATCAGAACAGATAATACAGCATCATGATTTTTCAGGGGAAGGAAGGGATTTTAATGAAAATGCCACGTTTAATAAGAAAACTCAATAATATTCAGTCTTGGTTGTTCCAGCTGAGATATTAATGTCTCGCACTTCTTTCTGGAATTCAATAACTGAGAGGGAAAAAGGTAGAGATGGAGAGTTAAAAAATACTTGGCTGTGCTAAGCATATAAGGTCATTGGAAATGTTGGTGGAACTGATCTAACAGCACTTGCTCTTTAAAGATTTTTTGCACTATTTTTCAAGTTAGCTAGAAGGGAACTCTTCATCTGCCTAAAGGCTAAAAATGATAACACAGTTTTACTGCAAGGCAGAAGCTGTATCACAGGGAGTCCAAGAAAATTCTGAAACAATCTGGAGTGCAACGTCTTTGTACTGCCACCACCTTGTACAGAGGGACAATGACTGAATGCAACTGCTCTTCAAAGCCACGGACTGGAATTGGGGAAGACTTGGTAGTCAGATATTGAAACAAGCAGGTTTTTCTTTCACCAGCTGTTTTCTGCTTTAAGACGTTCTATTTGACCTAAAAAGCCCTGTATACAGACCTGCTGACTAGGGACCCATTCTATGGAGGTATGTGCTTAATGTAACAAACATGAGCAAACCCGTTCACTTTCATGAGACTGTCCTATGTATAAAATTAAGAATGAGTGCTTTTAGAGCCCAGGAGATGAAGTCCATTACTGTCATATATAATTGTGATCAAAAGAGATATTTCAATTAGAGACTCAGGTGAGAATTAGGAGAGCCTCTGCTGAGGAGGCATTTGAGAGGAACTGACTCCTTTTCACTACTTGCCCCTCACTCCATAATTCCTGAAGTAAGATTGCTGCATATGCAGCAAATCCTCACACATCAGAAAGAAACTGTGGGCAGCAGCTGAAAGGTATTTTGATAGAAATTTTAGCATTCCTTATTTTTCTACCACAGTCATGCTATTTTTGGTGTCTGCATTTTTTTAAATGACAGTTTCATAATATTTGGGAAGACCAATGTTTTGCTTATTCTTTTTTGTTTCCTTTTAATTCTTATTGTGGGACATATTTTAATGCTTAAATGAATCAAAGAAAGAAGAATAAAGAAAAAATAAATGTTCACTGAAATTGAGTGAATCCTTTCATCTCAACAATTTTTTTCTTTTTGAGCAAGAGACAAAATTCACAACACTACTATTTTTCATATATCACTGTTTACAAAAATGTGTCAGTTTAAAAAGAACAAGCCTGAACATTTTACAGTGACCAGTTTTATATTTCAAAAAGAAAATCTCAATTTTTTTTCTTCTGAAATATTTTTTCATATTATACCCTTCAATTCTAAATGAAAAATTAAACAAACAATATAAAAATCCTGGATATTTTAACTTATTTAGTAAAAAAAAAAAATCTGTGGGAATGTAGGTTTCTAATTCAGGGCTGAACACTAAGCATCACAGTTTATTCAAGCTGAAGTATACAGAATTTAGGTAAATGCCTAATGGACCATGCTTCATTCATTTTAAAAAGTCAGCTGCTGGAAAAGGATATTTGGGTAATGATGATAGTCCTTATCTTTTACAAATAGTGTAATTATTAAAGCATTTTCCCAGATGATGTAAAATCTGAATTATAGGTCTCTACATCAGATTTCAGGTATCAAATCCTGATCCTCTGCTTACATGGAAAATTTCTGTAGTAAGTGGGGCACAGAACAGCTGGGAAAAAAATGGGAAAACCAAAGCTCTGCCACAGTACAGCGAAGTATACAAGATTTATGAGGCCAAAAAGAGAACACGAAAGCATTCAACTCCTTAGTCAAAAGGTTAGCTTACTCCCCTTGAGGGGGGAAGGCTCAGTTCAGGCCCTTGTCCCCAGGCTGTTTTATGTATTATTCACTAGAGAATTATTGCATGGAAAACAAAAATAAGGTACATAAATCACTGCAAGATAAATAAGCTACTTTGAAAGAAAAAAAAATTGTTATTTTCAGGGTTTTTTTTTAAGGAAGAGAGACTATTCATTGGACTGGCATTGCAGGATGGCATCACATCAGTGTTGATGTTGCACTTGGTCTCCACTCATACTGTATTTCAAAGATAGTTATCCTTTGGATAAGCACACTTTGGGGTTTATCTAAAAGTAGAAACTGTTTAAATGACCTAATCACAGAATAACTCAGTTTGGAAGGGACCTCTGGAGGTCACCTAGTCCACTCCCCCTGCTCAAAGTAGGATCACTGATAGCAGATTGCCCAGGATCATATCTAGATGGCTTTTGAATATCTCCAAGGATGGAGACTCTACAAACTCTCTGGCATTGTGTGCCAGTGCTCAGTAACCCTCACAGTAAAAGGTGTTTGTTGATGTTCAGAGGGATCCTAATGTGTTTCAGGTTGTGCTCATTGCCTCTGGTCCTGTCACTGGGCACCACTGAAAAAAACCTGGCTGCATCCTTTTTGCACCTTCCCTTCAGGTATTTGTGCACACTGATAATTTTCCCCTGAGCCTTCTCTTCTGCAAGCTGACCAGTCCCAGTTCTCTTAGCTTATCCTCATATGACAGATGCTCCAATCCCTTCATCATCTTAGTGGCAGTATGTCCATGTCTGCCTTGTACAGGGGAGCCCAGAACTGGACCCAGCACTCCAGGTGTGGCCGCACCAGTGTTGAGTAGATGGGAAGGATCACCTCCTTCGACCTGCTGGCAGTGCTCTTCCTAATGCAGCCCAGGATACCATTGACCTTTGCCATGAGAGCACATGGATGACAGGACCCCAGGCCCTTTTCTGCAAAGATGCCTTCCAGATCATCATCCTCCAGCCTGTACTGGTGCTTTGGGTTATTCTTCCCCAGGTGCAGGACTTTGCCTTTCCCTTTGTTGAACTTCATCAGATTTCTGTTCATCCCTTTTCTTAACCATATATGCAAAATACAAGTATCCTCAAATTACAGCACTTAAGATTATGTGATTGCAACTTTCCAAGTATTTGAAGTAACAAGTCCTCAGGTAGCAGTGAACCCTTGCTGCAAAGTAACAACTGATGTTTATTTTCTTATTCAGATCTCAATTGTCTCAAAAATAGAGCCACTGAAAGGTTTTGAGCTTTTCAAGTACGATATAGCGTTATGGATGTCTTTTGCTGGCTGATTTAGAAATCATATAAGCAGAGAATATCTGCTGCTTTTTTTTCATTTAACTGTCTGTTGTATCAAATGCAATAAATAAATTGACTTGTCTGTAGCAGTGAAAATCAAGCATCAAACTGGAGTTCTTGTAACGATGACAAGCAGAGTAGTCATTGAAGTAGAAAGGCTCCCCTGCCCCTATTGAATTGTTTGTACCTAAGTAGCCCTGTCACCCTCCTCAGGATTTCATGTTCTAGTGCAAGCAGTGATTTAGCTATGGTGGCTTAATGAACTCCATCTTGACATCAGTCCAGTTTTATGAGCTTCAATAAATATATTTCAAAAATAAATGTAAGATTCCTCATCTTGTTATTCCCAACATCTAGGCCAGCATCCGAAGCGTATGCACAAGCATCTTGTTAATGTTGGACATGAGCAGCATGCTTGAAATTTAGGTGAAGACACACCAATTGCAAGAAAGAAAGAGAGGCAGGACACTAGTTTGTGTGTGCAAGGCTAGGATTCTTCCTGTAATTCTACCACTCTTGTAAATAGCTCTTATAAATAAAGAAACAATTCAGACTTATAAAGCACAAGTCCTCTAATGTAATTAGGCAGTACACAATGCATGAAACAAAGTAGAAGGGATCTGTCTACTAGCACTCACAGCAAGGAAGAGGGGGTGATTAATAGGAAAAGAAAGCAACATATTCGAACAGAGCAGCAGGAAACACAGAAAGACTCAGACTACCTGTAATACTTATTTCCAGGAAAACAGAGCAACCTTGCATAAACAGGAAAGTGGTGGCAACAAGAATTAAATCTGTGTTTGTAGCCAGTTTGGGGGATGAGGGTATAAAAATGAGAATATCAAGATAAAGTTCATTACTACCCCTTTTAAAGGACAGATTAGGAAGTCAGTGAGACTGTGGCTAGACATAACTTTCTAAATATCAAATGGCTGGAAAACACTTGAGTACTGCCACACAGGAGAGAACAGATTGGATATGACCTGTCTTTTAGGGAAAATTGATCTGCATCTGACATCAGGTGCCCAGTCTAAATGTAAATCACTCCAGACTCTGTAGTGAATAGAGAGAAAGAAAACTTCTCTCCAGAAGCAGTTCATCTCATCCTAAAAAAAAAGTCAAAGTCACTTTTCTTATAGAAATCTTCAGTTAGTTCAGATTTAAATGTGAAAAAGATTGGGTGAAATAGATTTCACCAATAAAGGCTAGAGTGATGCCATTTTAAAATATTTTTTTTTGTTTACTTTGGAACCAGAAATGGGTCTCAGCAAATTATTTATCCCTATACCTGCCACAAGGCTGTACCTGGGAAATTTCTAACATGTTTGTCAAATCTGTTAGAGTTTTTCAGGGTTTGTCAAATGTCTTTGTTGTTTTTTCAAGCATCACCACAGCCCTAGATAATTTCTCCCAATTTTCATTACCTTTAACATGAAAAGACTGTTATCATGGAAAAGAAATTCTGTAAGGATTATTGAACACATATAATCCACTGTGCTGCAAGAGTATTTCAGGAATTAAAGGCAATATATTTGCCCCTTCTTATCTGCCTCCCTAAGCACCTGCTTCTGGGCATTGACAGAGACAGGACACAAGGCAGGATGCATTTTTGGTCTGACCCATTACAGCCATTCTACCTTTCTAATGTTGCTTCTTAGTTTTCTCTTCTTAATAAGGCTACACAGCACCAGTCACTTTGGAAGAATACAAAGTTAGCTTTTGAGATGTGCCAGAGTCAAGATCAGTTGTGAGATTTGTAACACTAATTTCCAGGAGGGATTATTTCAAAGAATCAAATTTAACCACACTGAAGTGACTCCAAAACAAGGGTGACCGAGCTACCCAGGGTAAAAGTTAAAAGGTGACAATCCCTGCTGGAGAACAAGAGTGCCTGGCTGAGCTTCAAGAGCTCAAGCAGCAGGACAGAAACACTAAGTGTTTAGGCATGCAATGTCCAGTACAGATATCATTAAGATCAGCATGATTAGAAGGAAAATATTCTCTCCCTATCCTGTGGTGGAAAGAGGGTGAAAAATAATACTAGCTATCCCTTCAAGGCTTCTTGTCTGATTATCCTGGCAGGCCTGTGTGAGTCCAGCATCAACAGCTGTGCTCTTTCTCAGGCAATGTCAAAGTTGCCCAGGGATGGCCAGGCTTTTGGAGCACTGTACAGTTTGTTCAGAGTAAAAGAACAGAGGAAACAGACCACAGAGCAATAAGCAACTTACAGTCACGCCTTGCTTTCCTAACACTGCCTATTGCACCTGTAGGAACTAATTCTCTTTATTCTGGGATTTTTTTATTCTGGTTTGATGTCCCCTATCCTACCAAAGCAATATGTATTATGTTAATCTCTATCAGAGTTATGGATAAATTATAGGAACAGGTAACACCCATGTACTGTAACACACATATATGCACAGAAACATATATAACACTTGTAGCACACTGATGCAATAGTTCTTGAATATTTTGTGTACCCATAGCATCTGTAATATGTCAACAGAATATTCATTATTACATGCTTCCAAAACATCTTATCTGTTACAGAAGGTGACACCCATTCTACTGCTGCATTTTGCAACTATGCTGTTAGATCAGTGAAAAATTTGATTCCAGTCAATTTGTGGAGGCAGCTGCAATGTAACCCCTGCCACACTGAAAAGCAGAAGTATTATGCTGAATGAGTATGACCAAGTGCTAGTGTTTTAGAAGAAGAAAACATTCAGAGGCCAGTGGCCAAATACAGTGATTTGATAAGAAATTCCAGAGAAAGAGAAGGTTTATAAATGTTTACAAACATCAGTGGCACCAAGGCTAGGGAGCTGGACAGAGAAATCCATATATTTAATTTCAGTGCAGCACCAGAATATTCTCAAACTGAAAGAGAAGAATTATAAGGGGCTTGTACAGCTTGCTAATAGATAGCAAAGGCATAGTGCTAGGAAATAACCACTAAGATAGTAATAAAAAATGTGAAGTAGATCCTGAACAATACATGAGACTAGAGCATACAGCACTTTATTGTTTTTTATGAAGCTCAGAAGGAAGGAAATGGCAAATCCATAAAGAAAAGGTGACACTGGCCATGCTGAAACTTGCACAACCTTCTAGGAAAGAGTGAGAAACTCACATAAAGTGAGGTTCTGCATTGCACCTAAATGATTTCTCAAAACATGTAGAAGGTGTCATCATGAGTCCAGTGATCATGTTCACACCTGCCAGTCCATCCAGGAAAAAGTGTTTTCTGTATGTGAACAAACAAGGTTAGCTGGGTAGATAGGGTGCTCCAAGAGGGAGGAGAATGCCCTATAACACAGAATAAGGGATATTGGAAAAGCTCAACAAAGTGTGTGAGGAATGTTGAAAAGGGCAAAACATTTTCTTATGTCAAAGGCTATTGTATAATGTCCACCAGAGGAATCACAGGCAGTACAAAGAAGCTGTTAAGATACTGTCAGGCTAAGCAGGCACCCTTTAATAGGAAAGGAGCTGAGGACCCGAGACTGAGGAATCCTGTTTGGTTCAGCCACACTTCAGATAAACCAAGTGAAAGGCATCAGCCTGAGCCTCAAGGGCTTCTGCTTATGTGACAACACCACACATTAAAGGATGAAAATAAGGCAAATCGTCCTAGATTGGGAGCAGTCCTCAGTGGCAATAACACAGCAGACAAGAAAAGGGATATTGTTTTGATTAGCATAGCTGAAGAATGATCTCGATTATTAAAGGAAAAAATGTTGAGAGTGAAGATCATTTTGCTAAATTAGCTGTATAGTTGTATATCTGGTCCCAGCAGGTCAGTTAAGAAATTTCAGAGCAGAACACATTTTCAGGAGTGAAGAGAAGCAGAGGATAGGAAAAAGGTTGAAGGACGTGCATGGAAAACAGACTACATGTTGTAAACAGCTGTAATAGCAAGCAATTGCAGTATCCCTGTAAACAGGTTTTGTTGTATGAAACTTGTGCTTTAGTCTTACACATTCTTGTACAATGCAAGCAAGCTGAATACCTTCAAAACATGAGACTAGAAAACATTCAGGTCTTCTGTCAACCCCTTCTTTCCCATAGACAAGCTGACAAGCTGTCCAAACTGTCATCTGGTACAGGCTGGATGAAGGAGTAGCAAGAGCAGGGCTGCTCTGGTATGTGGGGATGAGCTGCGGGGATGAGAGTGACCACAGTACAGGCAGTGCCCTCAAGGACCTGGGTGCAGTCCCACAGCTCCAAGCAGGGTCCACATGGCAGCAGTGACAGGGCTTGTTGACAGTCTTAAACAAGAAGAGGTAATGGGTCAGTTCCAGGGTCCATCCAGGTGAACAGCAGGACGTGACCGGAGTCAGGGCTGGAGACGAGGCTATCCAGTTCATAATCCAGCAAGCCCAAGGCTTAGATGTGGGCTGCCCTGCTCCTGGTGTGGGTTAAGTCTCTTGCAACTTAAGGTATTTTTCAGTAGGACTATGTTTATTACTCCAGAAATGTTTAATTCAGTGCTAGCAGTGCTCTGTTTTCTAAATGTACAGGACCACACGCTTAGGATTCGAACTAGTGGCAGATGGTCCCACCATGCTTTACTGAATTTTTTTGAACCGATGAGGATGCATTATTTAGAAAAATGTAGTCAATAATTTATTGTCATATGGTATTAAAAGACCAATGTTGCAACAGTGCATCAGAAAGCTTTGCTTTCTCTGGGTTAAAGTAAAAATGTGTTTTATTAATATTTAAGAACTGTTCTATAACTGGCTAGACCAGGTTCTTATTGATAAAGTGTAACATTATCAGTCATATGGGGTAAGAGTCCTCAATGTATTCTATAGTTTGTAATGTTAAACCCATGAGTTTTCAGTTCCGTGAGATTTTAATACAACAGAGTGACCTTAAATCTTTTTAAAACCTTGAAAAAGCACAGATTTTATAGTTTTGCATAGTTTTATGGTTGGTACAGATTAGTGAAGTGAAAATCAGAGAGGTTCCACTTCATAAATGCATTCATTTGTATAGGCAGAAAACGCAGCCAAAGAGACCTCTTGGGGGTATGTGGAGCTTGTGTGGAGTCAGTGGAACCATCTGAATTTCCCAGAAGAGGGAAAGATTGTGGCATAGGGTGGTACAGTTACCATTCCTGGAACAAGTGAATGGGAAACTGAGCATTATGCAAAGATGGGTGCCTCTATAAAGCTCCACATTTATCACATAAAAAGTTATTTCTGTCTTGTTGTATAGCAGCCCTGCAAGTGGCCCTTTATATTTGGCTATAAAAACATTCAGTCTCAAAATAAGCATTTTCCTGATGCTGCACGCTGGAGCAGCATGCTTCCTTACCACAGTTTACACGGAAGTTGATAATATCTTAATAAGTTTTCTCTTTCTTGTTTCTAAAGCACAGTCTGAATTGTACAGGAAGGCTGGATTAAACACCTTGTTGGAAATTAAGAGCGCCTAGCAGCAATTTCTTACTTTGAATACAAGATGCTCTGTCTGGACTAAATTCTTTCCAATAGGAATTGCCATTGATTGTATAAATGACTCTGGATGAAGCACACTTGCAGATACTAATAATAACAATAGGTTCCACTAATGCACCTTAACACTGAATCCCAAAAAGCACCCCGGCGGGACTGAAACAAAGGAATACAAAATTAGCTGAAGTGGAAAGCTGGTCACTTGTTAAAGAATCATTTGCTTTCTTGTCTGACTGAGCTTCACCTATCCTCTTTTCACCACTAGACGTGTTTGCTCTCTTTCTCTTACCTCCCCTCCCAACTGAAAAAAGAATTATACTTATGTGCTTAGAAGCTGAAACCACTGTGTGCTGCAGCACTAGGGGAAACATCTATGATGTTAAAATATTTATACAGCTGGATTCAGTGAGATGCAGCATCTCCTTTTAAGTTAACGAGCTTCTGTCAACTGCTAGGTAGAAAAAAAAAATAAAAGGCACCTTTAGAGCCAAACCCCCCTCAGACAGTTTTTGTGGTAATCTTATGAACCATGTAATTCACAACATCATTTAAAACACTGTGCAGTGCCACATCCCAAATACAGACCAGAATGTGCATGTAAGTGCATGTAGAATACACATATACTATTCTTAAGTCTCTATGCTTGGAAAGATTTTGCTTTAGTTCTAACTCTGGGAAGAGAAAACATTTCCAAAAGAACAGGAAAATAATTTGATCATGGTCAAGGTGAAACCAAAGTCACCCATTTGTTTCTCTGTATATACATTCTAGCTGGTAAGATCGAAGAAAGCATTTTACTCATAGTGGCAGTCAGAGCTGGATTGCTTTTATGTATCTTAGATAAACCTACTATGCCAGGAGTAAATTAAAGGTTAATATACAGTATTTATTCCAGTCAGCTATATCATTATTTTTGCACTGACAATAGCATCTGAAATTACTGATTTAAAATCACTAATGTAGAAAACAAAAAAAAATTCTATATGCACAACCACAAGACCTTGCTACTGCACAATATTGGTGGCATATTTCAGCACACACAGACTGGCTGCTCACATAGAAAACCTAGAAAACATGAGCAGTGGAGACTAGCAAGCCACAGGGTGAATCAAACCCCCTTATGGTGTGTGCCTGTCTGTCAGACAGGTGCATATACATATATCTCATGGTTTGGGAAACTTAATTTTCTGTGTGAGCAGTTGAAAGGAGACTACCTTTCTGGACAGACCCTAGACAAGCCACTGTCCTGCTCTGGTCCAACAGCAGGCAACATTCATGGCCCCTTCCCTCCCTAACGCAGAGTCTGAACACCACAGGCTGTGCCTGACTACTCCTGTAAGCCCCTGGAAACACCTCATCCCTCAAGGCAGTTTCCTAACAACCTCTCAAGATTAGCTTTTCATTTTTAATGTAGTTCTGGCAATGGGGTCTAGACAGTGTTAATGCCCAGTGCTGCCCATGAATTTGTTTGCAGGGAAGTTCATCTATTCCACAGAAGGGACAATACAGAAAGACAAAGGCAAGTATTTGTGCAAGGTTTCTTCTCTTTGGTTTTGGACAATGCTTCCTATTTTAGATTCTGAAAGGCTGTACAAAGTTTGACTTTGGGTTTAGATATGAGTTCACAAAAACATAATTGTGTTAGCCCCTCCCTGAAGTTAATAAAGCAGCTTCATCTATTTTTTACAATTGTAAGGACAACAAATAGGTGGACACTCAAGAAACTGATGCTCCTGACACTTTTACTGCAAACAGTGGTATGACAAAAATGTCAGTTTTATTTAAAAGCCATAAGGGGTCATTTGTGGGGTCAGTGCCCTGGAGCACACCTGCCAGTTCCATGTCTAATTTGGACACGAGTTGGGATCTGATTAGGACTGAAACTAAATTATAAGCAAACAAATAAAATTCCCAGCAACTGAAAAAATGGGTTTTGGCTAGCTCGACTGATAAATAATGACAGGGTCAAGTCAGCTTTATGGATTAATCTGGATTGCTTGGTGAAGCAGGCTCATTTGAAAAAATGCAAACAATACCAAATCCAAGGTCATGCATCTAGGAAAAAAAAGATGTAGGTTATTCCTGTGACATGAGAGAATATCTTGGATTGCATTGATGCTGGAAAGAATTTGGAGGCATGAGAGATTAAGGAAAGTCTCAGTTAGACACTGTACCTCTGAGGATAAACATGACCGACAGATATAGAATATTGCACTTGTAAACAGCTGTTAGTCTGAATGCAGTTTTGCTGTCGACATTTTTAAAAGGATGATGAACAACAAGAGGGAAGTGGGAAAAGAGTGATTAATAAAACATAGCAAGAAATATAGGAAACTCAATCTATTCACTTTGTTCACAGAAAATACAAACAATCTGGATAATGACCAGAGAATTTCTGGCAGATATTTTTTTCATCTAGGAGAAAACAAAGTTGCAGTAAAAACTAGTAATTGAAAATTCTAGGTAGATAAATTCAAAGTGCTTATTTATAAACCAGAAGTAATTAACCTTCCCTAAAGAACTGGAGGAGCCCTTGTCACTCGAAGTAGTTAAGCCAAGATTGTATATTCTTCTGAATTCTGTACAAAACACCACTGGACAGTACCTTTGTACTTGGTGAAACTGTCTGAAATTCTCTGTCCTGTTCTACAGAAAATGAAATACCACACTAACACTCCATTCTGACTTTAAAAACTACATTTCTGGTAATCTTGAGCTTTTTTTCCAAGGAGGTCAACACTGCAACTTCCTGAAATCCTGGTGGCATTTAACATCTCCTACTTCCCCTTATATTCTGTGGGCTGGTGAATAAAATAGTAATCAAATTCCACAGGAGAAACCTTGATTGTATGCACATTTATAGGGAGATTTTTCTATGGATGTGTATGACAAATTAGGATATACAGCTGTTTTGAAATCTTACCTAAACCCCTGAATCATTGTTCACTCTGCATATTGAGGTCTGGTCTGCAGCTATTTACATTCAGACAGGAAATAATTACATTTACATATGCAAACGAAATCATCTCCACTAACCTAGGTCTTGGAAGCAAGGTCATTGTATTAAACTGATTACTTTTATCAAACTATCCTTAGGAAAAAAAAAAAAAGAAAAAGAGAGACAACAGACTCATCTGGGCTTCCAAAGCCCTTCAATCAGTGCTATATTTAGAAGCAGGGATCACAAAGTTTGAGTACGTTTTACGTGGTACATTGTGGAGTCTGATTCTAATTGCTTCTACTGTCTTCGAGGATGATTTTCATAAAGTGAAGCATCAGTCATCACAAGCAATAGTGCCACAATTATGCCTTTCAACAGCAGAGTCAGCAAGGTGAATTACCTATAGCCCACAGTGAATAGAACTTTGTCTTTTTTAGACAACTGTATTGACAAAAAACTGAATTTGAGGCAAGAATCTGGATCATAAAAGGGTTTTTTTGCCAGATTTTACCATGACTTCAGGAGCTGTGAGAAAAAGAACAAAAGAAACTCAGTTTTAAATAATCCACAGATTAGCAAGATTTGTTTATTTATTTTTATTAATAAAAAAATAAACAGGCTTGCTTTGATATTCTTGAGCACAGAGACCCTTGACTTTGCATCCTTAACTAAGACATTGAGCACAGCAGTGGTCTCAGGCATGTGACATTTTAACTTCTGTTCATTTGATATAAGTATCAGACTTCAAAAATGTATTTCTTCAGAAATGTTAGTAAATGATTTAATGTTAATGAAACGTTACAGTTTTCATGTTATCTTTATAAAGTTATCCTGTCATGCTATCCGTTATGCATTAGAATTTCAGAACTGAAAGCCACCCATACATTAAGCAGTCTGGCTCACAGCAAGGTGTTCAACTTGACATTTTGAAGAGCATGGATATTTCTATCCCCTGTTTTTTCAGCTTAATGCATGATAATTATGCATTTTAAAGCATTTTTACTCTAATTTATTGCTCTCCTTCCAAGCAGTATTGCTCTTGAGTCTCATAGAGCATATATTTCATGACAAGTATGATTAATATTTTTTTCAAAGCAACTCCTTTGTGTATACTCTGTTGCATCCGGTGTTATTTCTCAGAATTTAATATAGGTAAATTTTGGGGAAAAAAAATACCCGTCAAGCTCTTGTTTATCTCTTGCTGTATACATACAATAGGAACAGAAATATCTGTGCTTCTGTGAAAATTAGTATCCTATATACTGTATATTTTTCAAATGTACTGTGTACTATAAGATAGTCACACTATGTGCATATGAACAATGCAGGCCTGGGCTTCCTGTGTAATGTAGGCTGTGAAAAATTCTGGTTATCTCTCTTCTTGACTGTATAGGGGTTCTGTCTTCCTAATTTTAGGAACCTGAATTAGTCTAAAATAGCCAGTAGAATTAAACTCCTACTCTATTTGAACTGGAGGTTCATAAAGTAACAAGATATTTGCCTGTGTCCTGTGACTATATCTGCTGATTTATTTCAGTCACATTCACTGTGATTTTATTCACAAACATTTGTACAAGGAAGACTTTATTCATCAGAATAGTCAAGGAAAGGGAATGAATCATGAATCGTAGAAAGCATAGGTTTATAGAGTATTCACAGCTAGTAGAAGGCATCATGGCCCTTTATTAAAGCCTCTTTTTTGCCTTTATCACAAGAGGCATCAAAAACTGGATATTCATGTATAATTCATTAACAAACAAGGCATTTTTCCTGTTTATAATACATAGGTCATCCATTCTTGGAGCAGAAATAATACCATCTGATTTTGGTGATTAATCAAAGTGCACAGAGTAAATAGGAAATAATCATACTGACCAGTTATGAATAAATTCTACAGAAGGTTAAAAACTGTGCATACAAACTACTACAAATAAATACAAAGATTTAATTAACAACTTGCTCGGGGATAATTTGCAGAATGACTGTATTCATCAAAAAAGTTGTTCTCCATACTTAGTAAAAGCAATAAATTATCACTTTTTAATGTTCTATTGCAGTGCTTGGACAAGCAAAATATGTTCATATACTCAGCCCTCCATGAAGTTGGGAAAGTTTTGTTTTATACTGATAGTTAAAGAGGGGGTTGGGTAGTTCCACTATTTAGGATATAATCTTAGACATCGAAAAACAATGTGCAAAGTGCAGAACAGAAAAAGGATAGAATATAAATGAGCAAATACAAAACAAGTGTTGCATGGGCAGAATAACTCATAAGGCTTGATCTCCTATGATTTTGCATCCTTTACAGTCATTATTGCTGTGGCTGCCCTCTGCCCAACCAACTTATTTTTCCACAATACTCTCCTTTTCTGCTTCAATGGCCTCCAAGAATAACCCTCAAGTCTTCCCCAAATCATCCTACCCTCATTTTTCATCTGTGATAATACCTCAGTTTGCCATCAAAAAAACAAACAAACAAACAAAAGCACTTACACAATGCTTAGCACCTGTCACCCTGTTTGCTACCTACCTGGTTGGGCAAGAAATGCCGGTTTTGCTGAGTTGCAAACTACATTTGTGCTGGTTGCCTGGTCCAGGTATATGTGCCACCTGGTGAGCCACCAAGCCAGCCTGCAGAAAAAATTGTAGACACATTTTAAGCTTTCCTTCAGTGGATATAGTAATAGGTTGTCTCTTCTCTTCCCTGTTTCCTCTCTTCATGAAATTTGTACGATTTTAATATCTAGATGTCTCTGTCAGATTTGGTTAAAATCTGCCAGCAGGCTCAAAAATTACATAGAAGGAAAGAAGGAGTTACATTGAGAGAAAAATAGCAGACAGGCAGTAGGATGCTGGAAACTTTTTTTTTTCCTTAGAAAACTAATTTAAAGAAGTTCTTGTAATACATAGTTAAGTACAGAGCTTTAAATATTTATTTACTGGCTAATTAATACACAAGATCTGGGATTCAGGACACACGCAGTTTATGTGAAACACTAGCTGTAATTGAAAATAACAGTTTTCCAAAGACAGATGATGTTGTGTAGGATCTGTGGCAGGTCTCAGCAGGCAGGTGGTTAGTATGAAGTATGAAAAGCCTGCAGAAATGTTAGTAGTAGTCGACTAAGAAACTCTCATTTAATCTTCGGACTGGTGGGAACTCAAAGTGGATGGCACATTTAGCTTTGGTGGTTTTTCACTGTTTGGCAGCCAGGAAGCCCAGGAGAGACATTACCAGCCCTGGTTATTGAGAGCAAACGTGGACACAATAGATCTGTCAGGTTCTCCATCTCTGTGCTGAGGCATCCTTTGACAGAGTCAGTGAGGTGCCTGCCTGTCTCTCCATTATAAATGTCTGGGCATTTCCTGAAGAAAAAAAAATACCAAAACCAAAACCAAAAAAACCCAAGATATTCTATTACTGGAAGTGTAAGTAAATTTTTATGCTTCTTATAAGAAATCACCTTCTGACTGATGGAAATGCCTACCAGCATTCACATATAGCATGCAGAGAACAGAGAGAAGTTTTTGCACCTGTGATAATATTTTTCAATTTTCTTGTGTTAGAATAATAAAAATACAAAACAGAATGATCTCCTCTTCCGTTCCCTCCAAAATACCCAAGAACTCCACCTTTTATGAATAATAAGTTAGCCAGATGCTTTTTTATTAATGACACTGGATGACTTTTTCATTAATGACACCTCTTCTTTGTGTAAGCATATTGCCTAGGAGTATCAGTCATCGACCAAGACTTGCTCTGCCAAGTGCTGTACAAACACAGGAAAAAAGATAGTCCCATGCAAAAGTGCTCACTATTTAAAGTATAAGACCAAAAAAACCCCAAAGGCTAGGAAACGTAAGATAACATAAATGTTAGAGGTGGGTAGAGTTAACTTTACTTAGGATACTTTAACTCTGCAACTCTGTGCTTTCCCATTTTTCCCGCATTTCACTTTGGCTTTGGTTAGCTGGTTGCTTTTGTCTAGTTTCTCTAATATTTGTGGGTTTAAGACTGCAGTATTCTTGTATTTGTTTCCATTTGTTTTACAGATATGTATTTACAACTACCCTCAATTTTAACAAAGAGTTGGGAGACAGAGGTTGTCCAAAAATAGTATTTCCTTCTGGTTTGTGACTTGTAATTCTTATTCACTCCAAGCCAAAAACCATTTTCTCCTCAGGCAGCAATCCTTAATATCTTCCATGCAAAAATACTGCACACTTGCAAGAGAACAGCATATCTAGGAATTAATTTCCTGCATGCAGGATTTAGTATAAACCCTCTTTACCTTCTCACACTGTGTCTTGTAAGTACAGAAGCCCGTTAACTTCAGAGTGTTGTTCTGTTGCACCACCTGCCTCCTTTGCTTCTGCAAGGACTACAGTAAACACAGCACTAATAAAGGTAGTAGATTGTTTTTACCCACCTCAACTTTAGATTTCCGTACTCGTGGCTTTTAAACTAGTTTTTCTCCAGTGTACAAGTGTTAATAATTCTTTGTGTGTTCCAATTTTTCCACAGAGCTGGATGAAAGGAAGGATGCAGTATGGGTATCATACTGTATATTCCAGTGTTGGTTCCCAGTGCAAGCAGTTACATTTTCTGATAACAAAATGCATTTATCTTCAGTGGCATTTTAGATAGCTCCGCAAGCTGCTGCGTATTCTAATGAAACCTGTAGCACTACCAATTAGACACCTGCAGAAGAAGTGGGCTATGCAAATGCCTTGCCCCCCAAATGCTATTTTCCCTCTCTCATTAAGCTTTCAAACTAAATTATATCACAGTTAATGGCTAAAGACTTTCCCCTCAAATTTCAGTGTTGCACGGAATTTAGCCAAACATCTCCAACTGGCTTTAAGGAGTTGTGTGACTGCAAGTCTTTGCAAATGGATTTGCATTGCTTCTCACATGCCTAACCTAACCCTGCACCTGACCACCTTCCTTTCCTTGCACACAGGCACAAACAGAAATGCACTCCCTCCATCCCTCCCCCCCTCCCACCCTCCATCACTGTGACAAAGTATTCTGGTGGACTTGGCAAACTGCAGATTATTGTTATACTTTTCATATCTGGAGGTCCTTGAGTTCAAATGTGACTAGATGTAAGTCATGCTTGCTGTAAACAAATATTTGTTGGTTATATACACAAGGTAGAGAATAAATAGCAGGTATCTCGCTTATGAGGTTATATTTCCATCAAGGATTTCCAATGATATCATAAACCATGAGACAAAAGCAAACATGATTTATGAAGTTGCCACAAGTCCCAAGATAGAACTATATCTTGGTAATTCACACTTACCAGTTTGTTTCATCCACATCTCAGGACCTGTTCTAAGCCCTGCCTGGGACACAGGCCCCATCTTGCTCTCACGAATGTTGCATTAACCTTTTATCTTCTCCTGGCTCCTGCTGTTGCTGCCCCATATTCCAATTTGTCCGGCTTCTGCTCTGGTTGCTTTCATCTCCTTCTCCAGGGTGCTCTCTGCTGAATGCCTTGGCAGGAGGTGTAAGCATTACCCCATATCTTTTAATTACACATGCAAGCATATTTCTGAAAGCAAGCTGTGCGTTCGTAAGTCAAAATTGGATTATGAGATGCCTAAACAGTTTGTGCTCACAAGTGAGTATAAATACGTGATCATCTCTGAAAATGTGGACAGCACAGATTTGCTAGTAGGCTTTAGATTCCTCTTTTGCAATTTTGGCCATATCGTTTTAAGCATTTCTTGAAGAAAAATGTCTCAAGAACAGCTAAACAGAAACTTAGAATCTGATTTACAAAGCTAGAAGGAGGGTAGTGATAAGGTATTTTACTGAACCTTGACATACTATCATTTAAACAAGATGCTCTTCACATGTCAGTAACTGTAACATGCCACAGAAAAGCCATCAGTGCTCTGCAGAAAGAAAATGTGTGTCTTTCCAAGTTGACTATCCCAGCCACAAAAGTGAGGGTTGCTTCATTTTTGTCTATCTGCAGTTATAAAGATTGAACATGCCTATGACTTACACTTTTTTGTTGGACAATTTCAGTGAGACCAGTTGTAAGAATCCCCTTGGTTTCTGTAAATGACAACGCAAATTAATGTAATCTTCATGCACATTCTTGTATTCTAAAACCAGAAAGTGGAGGACAGGCTGAATCTGGTATTGAGCTTCACTTCCTACGTATAACTTTACATTTTAAGTCATAGCCAAAGCTAGAATGAATTTAAGGCATTATACCACACTTTAGCTGACCCTAAAACAAGTATGTCGTGGGTTAACCCCGGTGGGCAGCTCAGCCCCCCCACCCAGCCGCTCCCTCACTCCCCCCAGGGTGCGGGGGAGAGAATCGGAAGGGTAAAAGTGAGAAAACTCATGGGTTGAGATAAAGAGAATTTAATAGGTAAAGCAAAAGCTGCCTGTGCAAGGAAAGCAAAATAAGCAAAATATGAAGAAAGCTAACTCCACCCCAGCCAAACCCAGTACAAAGATGGATCTAAAATGTAAGGGGGCTATATATATATATATCAGGATTACTTTTACATCAAGTTATGTAACCTGTTGACAGTATGTATTATACATGTATTTATGAAACATATAATCTATTAAAACACAGGTCTCTCTAACAGTTATTATTTTTCTAGAAAAGAGGAACAAATACTTTTTAGATTTGCATTCAAGTTCTTATTTGGGTTTTTGCATTTTTATTCCACTATGGTATTAATAAAAAATTTTCCAGCTCTAGTAGCTTTGAAAAATATGGGCAAAAGATTGGACAGAAGTATTACTCTGATAGAAACATCATCAGTGTAGTCTTTCTAGTTATCTCAAAAACAGCAAGAAATTTGCACAGTAATGTTAACTACAAATATTGCCTTTAGCACAGTCCAGTGTAGCTGGCTATAAAGTAAGCATTTACAATGTGAGCTTATCTTTATCATATACACCCTTGCTCAAGGGGCAAATTCTGTGAAAAGGGATGTCAAATGACTGTTTAGTGAGCAAGGCTTGCGTTTATTCTCTGGATGGGTTTTTTTTGGTATTTCTTTTGTTAGCTTGCAATAACACCTGTCTAGGTGACAGAAAACATTTGAGTTTGCTTTATTTGCTATGGCTCACAAAGCCTCAGAGAATAGAAGTGTGCAATTATTCTGGGTCTTAAGAAAATGAAAATTTTAGATACTGCATGAAACCCTAATGCTAACCTGCTTACCTGGAATGTTTTCCTGACAGCACACAAGATTTTCCTGAATCACAAACAGGCACTGTTGTCTGTCTCAAAATGAAATATTAATTGTTAATGATTAAAATATATTTCTATTGTTAATTCAGTGTTGAGGAAGATATATTCCTTTTAAGCTTGTTTTCTGAGTAGCCTGCATAAGAAGATGAGAGAAGTTTAGGACATTAGTCTGGGTGGACTGCTTTTTCTGTCACAGTCCTGGCCAGAAACCCAGGGCAGTGAATGGAAAGATTCCCTGGGTGAGTGTAAGGCAGTTCAGCACTCAGAACCCACTGAAACAAGTAAACTGTGCTGCTTCGTAGCAACAGCTTCAGCCTCTTTCAGCTATCAGGGTAGGGTGGCTCAAATTCCGAAAAACTGCAAAAAGTTGCAGTTTTAGCAGTTAACTCTGTAATATTTGGTGTTTTGCTTGAATTCCTGTTTCCAGAGTCAAGATTCACCATGCAGACACCCTTCTATCATATGAATATCCTAATGAAGAATCTCAAAAATATTAATTAAAAATGTTTTCATTAAAACCCTCACATTTGTTAAGAAACATGTGAAGATGTGACAGACCTGTTCCCAAAAAGATTCAGAAACCAACAAAGGGAAACAATTCTTTTTAAAAAAAAAAGTCCTAATGTTTTTAAACTTAATCTCAGGATTCTGAGAGACAGGTTCAAGATTTTTATATGTTTGAGGTTGAAAGCCAACCCAGATATACAGGGAGAAAATTGGGTTGGACCCTTTCTCTCACAATTATTCTGTCTGTCTTAAGCCAATATGTGTTTCTTCCTGAGAATGTTTAGAGTGCATCAGTGGGAGGGGAGAGCACTATGAGAAAGAGATGATCATCCTGCTACAGGAACTTGTCAGCAAATATTTTTTTTTAGCTCCCTAGTAAGTCTTTCCAACCTTTTCCCCAAAATTCTTAGTCATACACCGTTTAATAGTTCTGTCAGGGTCTTTTTGGGCTGTCTGGTGTACTATGACCTGCTAGCAACCATCAAAACGCTAAGACTTCTCTAGTCATTGAAGAGAGCTGGCATTGTTAGAAGGTTATTCATTTCATCTGCCTTGGAAGCCTATCCATTACCCTCTGTAGGCCAGCTAGCTATAAAGGGAGCTTGGATGATAGACTGAAAGCTGTCCTTTGGATGACTAAAATTAGGTGGACTACACCCCAATCTCTGTTGGTATCATTACATAATGATTGCATATTAAGAAGCATTTGGTGCTGTTCCCATACAGCCAACACTACTTTATCAATTTTTATTTTGTTTTATGGAACAACTGAAGGATTGTTTTGACAATATGCTATTGATCTCGAAGAATCACAATCAATAAGTATTATAGCTACTCAGTGACTAGATTATTAGAAAAATAAATTAGGAACTATCCTGCTTGCAAATAGCCATTATTTCACATGATGGGTAGAAAAGATTGTATACATGTCATGGCATATTGTTCATTTGCAAACATAGAGAGACCTTTTCTAATGTTATAAATTTCATTTATTGATCAGAGATCATGATAAAGTGGTTTCTTTTGGAGTGCTCTTTGCCTAAGCCTTCTCTTTTAAATTAAGAATCTATTTTACATTACCACAACCCAACATAAAAACTATGTGCCTTTATGTGTACAAGCAAGTCACTTCTCTCTCTTCTGTTTCAACATAACTGACTTGGCAGTGCTTCTTATTAAGAAAAAAAAAATCTGTTTTCGTCTTTCTCCACCTGATCTTTGTGTTCGGGTATAGCAAGCGTGCTGTTTCCTATTGTGGCTTATGCTACAGGCGATTCTGACATTTGCATTTGTACATCATGTGCATTTTGAAATAAAGAAGTGACAGCTTAGCTCCATGTTGAAGGCAGGCTTTTGTATTGGTATTGCTCTATAGTTTGTTGTTTTGCTTTGTTTTGCTTTGCTTTGTTTCCTCTGGAAGATCTCACAATCTGCTGTGAAGAATTTTTGTGTTAAAGCAGGAAAATAGAAGTATAAATCCCACAGAGAGAAAGTAGTTGGTGCAGGGCAAAATTGTCACAAAGCACCAGCCAGAGATTCAAGCCTTTGGGTCCGCAACAATAAAAATACACTGAGGTAGCCATAGATTCCCTACAGGGGAATTTGCCCTTTCCAAGCACACCTCGCACATTGTGTTGATCAAGGAATGACAAAGTCTGAAAATAGAACTGCTCATCCTTAAACAAAGTAGAAAGAGGTTATGATGGAGAAATACACAGAATTCAGTATACAGAAAGAGGTTTCCAAACTGTGACATGCACAGCTCTGGTCTCCCTTGTAAATAGCAATAATCAAAAGCATCTGGCTGCCTATGTATATGCATTTGCCTTACTTGGTACTAGGCAAATGCCAACTCACAGGTGATCACATGAGACCAGCTGACAGAATTAAAAGTAAGTGGATAGAGGCAGAGGGATGAGGATCGTTTTGTGGAAAGTGGAGAAAGTATGGGGGCTGACACCGTGGTACAAAGGAGAGAGATGTTAGGAAAAAGGCTTTAAGGACAAAATAATCTATATGCTGTTATTTTCATGAGGTTATTTTTAATGCAAAACTGTCTAAAAATTCAATATCTACAATGTAAAAGTTCAGAAGCCAAATCAATAGAAATCATTACTGCTCAGGTCTGTCTCAGATTCTCACTGAATGACAAGATGAGTTGAATACTGAACCTGAAGCAGGGCATATTAACTGCCTTAGCATAGTTACAGGGAAATACCAGGGCAGAGAATTAATTAATAAATGACCACAAGGTTTAGTGAAAAAGGGTTAAAAATATGAGGCTAACCAATTCCAAATCTTATGATAATGCAGCCTTAGGAGTAAAATTATGCATCTGTCGTACAGAAAGGTGTTGAGGACAAAACCAAGGTACAGGGAAGCACAGTGCCTGCCCTGCATCAGCCCGCATGGCTCAAGCCCTTCATCCTGTGTCAAGCACAGGAGTACAGTCCTGACAGCGTGTCCAGCATTGACCAGACCTTTCAGTAAGTGGAGCAGATGTACCACAAGTGCTATAATGTGCTGAGGAGACCCTTCTATTTCTATTCCTTCACAGTGGGTGCAGCTGACCCCTGAAATCACAAGTCCCACTAATTAAAAAGCATGACATCTCAAAATCAGATCTGGAAATGTTGCCTGCCTCCTGTTTTTCCACCCCTTCCACATCTGGGAGTAGAAGAGCTTTGTCAGAGCCGGCATGCTCTTGATCTTCTTGAGTGAATACGACAAATCTTTAGCCTTGAAAGACACACTGGACTTTTAGTCCCCCTTTTCAGCTTGCTCAAGTCTAGCCAGATGTGTGCATAGCTACCCTGCCAGTTCCTGCACTCCTAGTAGGAAAATTTGGGAGAAAAGAAGAATTATTCTGCATCCACAGCAAATGTTCCCCAGTACATCTTTAATATATGCTCTCCCACTTTACAGCTTGTTGCTACTGTTATGCTAATCACTTTTTGGTGACATGGGAGAAATTTTCTTCTCATTTCCAAATAAGCATGCATTTCTTTTCTCTCAGAACCCTGTGACCTGATAGGCAGGTTCAGTTACACACCTTTTTTTTTTTTTCCAGTCAGAAAAGTGTCACATACCAGTGCCCAGAGAGAGTTTATGAAGCACTAGATTCATTATTGCCTTCAACAGACATTTGCAGACACCCTTTGAAGTAACAGAGATGAGCTTGAGGCACTAAGAAAACCGCACCTTTGCCGTGGTCTCAGTGATCAGCCAAGGGTGAGCCAGGGGAGCTACATTATCAAAGGGCCTGAGGACAGCATTCATACAGAATGAGAGCAAGCCTATTGCAGTGGTTAAGTTACAGCCAAAGAGTGCTCATAGCACCATGCTCATAAAACCATCACAGTGTATATACACCACAATAGGTTTTCTCTTTCTTTAGGTGGTTTTCATTGCATAAATGCAGGATTTTCTTTTTTTCTCACCTTGTTAGCTTAAATCTTAATGTATTAGTCTGTGGCACTAATATATGCTGTAAAATATGCAAAATGGCTGACTTAGTACTGCCAGGCTTTAGGTTTTGATAGATGATTTTTGAGTCTTTAACTTCAGAAATTTAACACTACATTAGTTCTAGTTTTTACATTTAAAAGATAAGACCTTGTTATGCAATATTTTGCTTGAAAATAATTGAATGTTTGACTCTTTCAGTGGAATCAATGCCACTTTATAATTTGGGGGGGGGGTTGCTTATTATATCATTCTTTTTGAATTAAAGTGAGTGTAGCACTCAGAAAATGTTCCATGTTTCTAATCTACAGGATAATGCAGGTAGTATCTACTCTCCAGTCTACAAATTTCCTCCTCCGGGTTTTATGAAGGTAGAGATTCTGGAGAGCAGGGAAGTAATTCATTCTCTGTACTGATCCAGTCCCTGGCCTTGCATCAAATGTTAAAAGCAACTTTCACAAAATATTTCTTCCTTCCCCTTTTCTCTGATAGATTCCATAAAATAAGTCTGTGGGTACCGGTAGAAACATCCATAAGTGACTAAAGAAAAAAATCATCTTCTTTTCTGTGTTGTAACAAATGTAAGCAAGGAGTGAAGAAGCATAATAGGAAAACATAAGGACACTTTGAGAAATGCTATTCTCTACTGCAGAAAAGTTTATGGTGTCCTGTTCTTAAATAGTACTTTGAGGTGTTCGACGTATGTGACTTAAACGTCATGTTTGTGCACGGATCAAGAAGTGAGAAACAGGCAAACCTGAGGCCTTTTTTATGAAAATCTGTATTTTAGGGTGTAACAATATAAGTGGCAGATACTAATGACTAGATGTGTCAAATCACCACCTTCCCATCTCACCCTGACCAATATTCTTTAAAAAAAACACAACCCCAAATCTTCCAGAAGATAGCATCTGCCTCCTGGAGAATGTTGCTTCCTTTAGAAATAAGATTTGCAGATACTCTACATCAGCACAAAATGAATGTCTTCTCTGTTCCTGTGCTCCCTGCAGGGGAGGAGAGGTCAGGAAGTGATTCCTGCTATCTACCTGCAGCCTCCTCTCTGGAACACCACATCCTTACAAACAGACTTTATCTTTCCTGGGTTCCTGTGAGATAAGAAATTGCTATCTCTTGTTTAGGAACCGACAAGTGTAAGAAGAACTGGTTTTGTTTGTTTGTTTGTTTTTTTCCAATTATTAATACACTATTATCAATTCTTAGAAATCTGTGCAGATCTTTTGCATCTTGGGCCACTGCTCCTATTAACCATGTCTGAACCCCAAATCCAGGTAGCATCATGTTTGCTTGCTTAGTTCTTCTTAACTCCTTGTACTCCGGTAAAGGATAATATACTCTGAGAAAATTTAAAGCAATGGGAATACTCTTTTCTAATGACTGAGTACTACAGAGACCATCGAAGTGAGAGTGTGTATGCTGAGAATGAACAACATGTTGGATGTTGTACAAGACACTAAATATCCAAAATGCAAAATATCCAACACATCCAAAATTGTATTGGATAAAGCTAGTTTTATAAATGAAATACACTGCCAGAAGAATTAAACCAAGTCACCTTTTGTCTGATGAGATGGCCTCCTGGGAATCCTGTGAAAATTTCTTTAAGTTTCCCTGAAAAGCAGATTTTGCCAATTGAATACATGTGTTACAGCTCTGCAATACTTATTTATAGCAGCAGAACTTGGTCTATAAACAAGCACTACACCCAATGTAATTTGTTATGTTATCTGTCTTTTACTGTGATTAGGACAAACAGCCAGATCAGTCCTACTTCTTGTATTTACGAGGTAGCCCGATAGACAGTCGATACAGCACTTTTCTGTAAGGAATAAGGACAAACTGTGCAAAGCAGGCTTCTCCCACCCCCTTTTCTCTTTTTGATCATTACTCCTTTCTTTAATGTTGTTTTCAGCCAAAAAATCACCACATGACCTTTGAGAAATGCCAGGAAAACATTATTTTCTCTGCACCACTCCAGTTTGTGGATATCAGGTACATCCTTACTCCAAGCCCTGCTCAGCATAGTGGCTCTGAGACAGGTTGTGCTAAAATGCCTCTTGCTGCGCTCTCGGGGATGCCACGCACCCCTCCTGACCTTCTCCGACTGCTAAATGTGGCTGTGGGAGTTTCGCTAATGAACAGCATTGCACCATCCGTTTGTCTCCCACTGTTGCACCTCCTTAGGGTGAGGGAGGAGCAGCAAGCAAATGCCGGTCCAATACCTCAGTCTGACACACAAAGCAATACAGCTGCTGCTTCTATGTTTTCTGCCCTTTTTTTTTCTTTCCAGAATGACTCATATGCATTCTTTTTCAGAAATATGCCAAAAGTGTAGAAATTTTAAATGCATGTAATAGAAATAAAATCATCAAAGTATATATGATAGGAATAAAGGAAAATTAAACCAATTAAAAATTGTAGATTTTCTCCATTCATGTGTGCAGGTGCCTATGTCTTTAGAATGTGAATTTCAAACTGGATTAAAAGGTATCTGTGAATAGTTACAGAAGTACAGGATTTAGGTTTTTATGATCCCACAAGTTTTGACAGCTTTAAAAAAAAAAATCTCTTGGGCATGAATCGTGTGTCAGGGCTTTTACATTGCACTCATTTAGTCAAAAAAAGGAGAGATGTATTCCGTTATTATGATTGCACTTCCTTTTAAATTCCTTGGGACAAATACTCTATTCTTTCTTCTCTGTATAGTTTCTAGTACATTTTTACACCACTATAATATAGCATTTGGCATTTTGAGGTGCCCTATGCCAGAAATACACATTTTATCTTGCAGTTTACAATAGAAGGAAAAATAATGGTTTAATACGATATGTAAGCTAATGTACTCAATCTTTATCTGTACCAAGTAAGGTATTGTCATTCTGTAACTATTTTAATTGTCCCTTAGGCAGGTGAAGGAAAATATTTCTTTACCAGCACTTTCAAAGGGAAAAAGTCTAATAGAGGGCTGGACTGGGTGCCCTGTCCTTTCTGATGAACAGCAAAGTGTTGCTGCACTCCCCATGGAGCAGCCTGGAGGGGGCTGGTGGTATAAAGCATGTACACATTTACCTATGCTGGTCAAACCATCCCCACCCAAAATAGATGTGATCATCTGATACAAGGCCCAAATTAGTTTAGCCACACCTTGTGTGGCTACAGCAAATTTTCAGATTTGTGTTAGGGTGGTCTTGTTTTGAAACTCCTGCCTCTCCTACACAGTTTCCTTGTTTACTGTCAGGAATGCCTGCAATGGTTTTATGTTGTGTTTACACAAAATGGCACCGGGCTCCAGGCTCAGGTTGATGAAGACCCACGTTGATGTCAGCCCTGAAGTTACAACGGGTGAAGCACCCTCTCTTCTCCATCGGACAGGACATGTCCTAGGCCAGCCCTCTGCTGACATCCAGGGCCTTCATCCAGCTGCCCCTCGCTCGGCTTTGCCCCGGGAGCCACTGCAGACCATCCCATTGCAGGATGTAGTCATGCCCTGGCAGTCCAGATGCTCCTCCCGTATTCCCACAGCCTCTGAGAAAGAAAGAGTTGGTTTTGGGCCCTTTGCAAAGCAGCGAGACTCCTTTTGCAGGGCAGCATGGTGCAAAGAGACACAGGAAAGAGAAGGCAGAAATAAGTCTTCCTTGTCCCAGCTTCTTCATGTCCCTTCTGGTCACAGGCGTACAGACAAAAGCAAAATAGAAGCTCTGCAGAGCAGTTTTCCCTGCTTTTCAGGGAAAAGGAGATGAACAGTAATGGGGAAGCAATTTTTTGCCTTTCTAGTAGGATCAGAGTCTCAGCTGGATTAGGTGGTATAGGGATATATTTTTCCTTGCTTTCTGCAGGCGTGTGTAGATAGTTTAAAACAGGCAGAGCCATGACTCCAGTAAAGGAAAATACAAAATGGAAACAAACCACAGTACAAATAAAAATCATTTCGTGGTTGTGCCAGGTACAGTCAGGGACACAAAAGAGATGTTATTTAGTTACATGTTCCTTACTTTCTGATGATGTGTTTGCTCCCTGCTCTGCATTTTGCAGCTCTACATAGGGCTGAGTGTTGTGCACCAGAGTGGGAGCAGATGCCATGCTTCCTTTGTGAGCCGCTATGCCAGTGACAGGATTTGAGCATGTCAGGCAGATGTTTTATTCGCTAAGGCTAAACAGCCATTTTCTGTAAAGTCGAATATTGAATGATGGGAGTGGTATCTTGTGTTAATATTTTTTTTGGGTGCCAATAAAAGATCAAATCTGTTTGGCACATGAGATATAAGAACAGCTGTGTTTTGATAATAGTGCAGGGCAAGAGATGACCATATTAAATTGTATCTCCCCAAATCTTCTGAAGCAAGAAGCACAATGACATTAGAACACTATGGAAACTCAGTAGGTTTTCTTGGATTTTTATTCAGTCATGTGCTGTTCAACTATTAAAACCCTGTCCAATGGACATGACATTGCATGAAATACTTCAAAGCCAGAGCCTAGGCTTTAGGCACTGTCATAAAATGATTTATTTGGGAAAACACTAATGGTAAAACACCATTTCCAGACTGTCCACATGAAAATTCCTACACACATCTCTTTGGGCTTCATTCAAGATCCATGAAAAACCTGTTTTAGTGCTCAGGCCTTGTGTGAAGAGCCCTGACTATCGGAAGGAACAGAGCAGGAGGAACAGAGAAAATAAAAATAAAAAGAAAGGATTGACTCACTGCTGTTAGACCAAGTCTGCATTCCATATAAAAAGGCAGAAATGTTTCATTTGTGACTGATACTGGCACTTAGCAGGTTTTGGTCTTTTAAGTTTTTAATTTAATTAAAAACTGTGGAGTATTATCTGGACTTATGGATTTCCCAGAAAAAAAAGTATATGGTCTTTGCACTAACTGCACACAAGACCGATAATTTAATCAATCTCCCTGTCACCTGCCTTTGACTGTCTACAGGGAAAAACACAGTGATACCATCAGCAAATTGAAATAATTGTCATTTAAGTATGAGTTGGATGGAAGTTCATTTTATTGATGGTAGGTGTCTACTGCTCTTACTGTTGCATTGACAGCAGCCTTAATTTTTTGTTGTTGTTGTTGTTGCTTGGATTAAAAGAAGGAGCAGGAACAGGTGTAAGAAAACAGATCACAGGACACAAAACTCCCTCCTCCCCTCTGCCTACCCACTTTTGCTTCCCCAGGATGTGAATCAATGGCCTCAGCCAGAAGAAAGCAGTGCGTCTTTCTTTTCTTTCTGTGACACCAAAAGGACCTGATGTATGTACCACCTTTTTAAGCTGCTATGGTGAGATCCTATTTATGGTTTCTAGCTATGATAAAAAATCAGACCTCCAAGAGCTTCGGCCCTGCAGCGAGGAGCTGAGCAGCACCCATGATGAAACACAAGCTTTCTCATTGGGGTGGGATCTATTGTGTTAGCAGTCACTCAACAGCAAGCTCACTAAATACCACTTTTTGCTCAATCATGGTTCCTGAGCCTGCTGTGGAATACTGTTAATAGGAGAGGAGACCAGAGAAGTTATTTAAATATATCAGATATATCAGATATATGTAGCAAACAAAATGTACTAATTCTCCTAGCTCAGCAAAGATCTTTTAAAAAAAATCTTTATATGGTAAATAAGATACTGAGACAAACTTACATCAAATCTATATAAATTGTGGAGTCCTATTCAAATAAAAGGATTTATGCAAGTAATTCTATAGCTATCTGCATAAATCCCAGCTTTTTCAGCGGGAAAAAATGTTTCTTCATTTAGAAAGCATCTGGACATCAAATAATGTACTACTGTGATCCTTACTTTCAGTTAGGAAGAGAAGGATGGTATTCTGTATGTAATTATCATATACATTTTCAAATAATGCAGCAAGATATTCTTAAGGGATTTTTTTAATAGAGTGAAAAATAAGACCTTTGGTTATCTTTCAGAAAGCCAGAGCAAATCTGGCATATGCAGTCTCATTTTTTTCTGCCCAAATCATCTGTAAGACTTGGAAATTTAAAAATCCCTTATTGAGCTCAGTTAATTCATTTTTATCAAACAGGAATGAGTTTATGCAGAAGAGGTATTGAAGAACTCCTAGATACATTTCTTTAAAAAACTATGAATTCTACACCCAGAGCTTAAATAGCTGTGTGTGTTTTGATAATTGCTTATGAGTATTCACAGTACTAGAGCTCTGGCCAAATAGTCAGTAGAGAGGCTCTTATGATCAAATGCTAACATTTGATGATGTTTCTCTAGAAGTTCTCCTTTGTATTGGATCAGAATCCTACCTGATTAAGCCTGGAGGAGGAATGTGTTTTCAGAAAATGGGAGGGGGGGGGCAGGGGAAGAACATTCATTATTTTGTCCAAATATCTTACAAAAAATTGGTTTGTAATTTGCAAGTTGTGGATCTGAACTCAAAATTAGGAGCACCTAGGTCTTCATCAACCTTATCATGATTCTTGTAACTTAGTGAACGTTTGTACTTCCAGAAAAAGATTGATGTACCCATAGCAATGTAGCTGTCCTGGGAAAGTGTACGCGTCTCCCACAGCCTGCGTTTGGCTAAGTGAGCCACACTGAGTGCTATGATGCTGCAGCTCAATAGTTAACCAAGCTAGCTGAGACCTGCTCAGATCTGTGCGTGCACTGCAGCCACATCTCTGACGTACCCTTGGAGGGCCTAGAAGTCCATCTAATAACACTGCATCCAGCAGCAAATCTCCAGCTCACTTCCATGCAGAGAGACTCATGCCCAGCTTACTTTTGTCTTGGTGTTACGTGCTTGTCTCCTGCGCTGATCGCATTTTGCCTTTTAGACTGTAAACAGTGTAACCGTTATGCTTGATGGTCAATTGCTATGGGGAGGTCTAGACATGCAGTCCTCAGCACAATATATATTTCAATGGTGGATGTCAGGTCTACGCTGGGCAGCAGAGCAGGAAGCAGGAGCAGCAGGTCCTGCCACTGAGGTGCTGAGCACTGGCTAATGCTCTCGCTGAGAGGTGGAGCTTACTGTCCCAGGCGATGGGGCGTGCCTCAGGGCTCCTTGCTGCATGGATGTACCTGCTTGGGTGAGCTTTAACACCTATGTTGCTGTGTAGTTTTTTTGCCTAGAGAAAAACTGAATTTTACCATCCACTCACCTAGATAAGGTCTCTTCAATACTCCTACACGTTTAACTAAAGATTTGCAGCATTATTTCAAGGGACTTTTGAATCCTATTTCTGCTGTGTTTGTTAATTGAATATCTTGTGTTATGTCTTCAAATAATATTTATTAGATTTTGTAAGACCAGAACAATTTTGTTGCTCTCTGTTGTATGTTAACTTGGAGATGATAATAAACCAAGTGTTGAAAATTGCTCTTTGCTGAGGGGGTGGAAACATAGTGACACCCAGAAACTCTGGCTGACTGCTAGTAGAGGTGAGCAAAAGAAGCCTGTAGGCACAATGTTCAGGACAATATATTCTGGGAAGGCTTATAGGCACACTGAACATCTTCTGGAAAGCCTGAAAGGATTGAGCTGAAAAGGAGCAAGCAGAAGGGAAAAAACAGATGATGCTCTTTATGTTTGTCTCTTACAACTGACAGGAAAGATCTTTAGAAAATATTCTTTGAAGAGGGTTATTTATTTCTGATTATTTTATCGCAAGTCCATGCCACTGATGTGTGTTTTGATATCTTTTCCTTCTCTTAAATGGTTCAACCTGTTCCAAAGTCATCAATGCATCTGTTTCTGTATTCCTCATGCTTATATACAGTTTGCAATCATTAGTGAAGTCTGAGCCTGATATTTTACGCTCCTCCACACCCAAAAGTAATGAGAAACTGTTTTATAGCCACACATATCTTCTGACTGTTTACTTTGCAAAAAGAAAATTTTCACAGAAGCTGACAGAATCAGAAAAAGTACTGAAGCTATTGTTAAGAATTATATTTATTCCACTAGGATTTAAGGCTCAATTTCTTTTATAACTTATATTTTATTAAAAGCTTTATAGCTGTAAAATATACTATCAATTATTTTGCAATGTTCATTTATCTCTAAGGAAATTTTCAAGGCCAACTCTAATATGAAATATCTAAACAGAATAAAAATGCCGAAAGTGCAAATATCCATATCTGAAGTAGCAAAGGGTTTTCAAGACTACCTGTAAGGTGTCTGTTTTATTTCACACTGAGGAGATTGTTCACTGCCTCTAAAGAAATGGTGTGCCTTCTCCAATAAAACCAATCTATAGAGCTGCAACAGGAAAAAAAGAGGGTTCTGCATTCCAGATGTTAGATTTCCAGGGGTTCACTCATGACAAGGCTGATTCATTGGTTTCAGAATGGATGAAATTCACTCCTTCAGGCAGTCTGTAAACAAAAGTCACTTACTGCATTCAAATCTACCTTAAGCTCCCAAGTGGGGGTTGTTACTGATATCCTAAGTAACATGCAGGGAGCAATTTTGTTTCATTTATGTAATTGTCTGTCTTCCCAAAGCTCCAAGGAAGACTTCTGGGAAGGTTAAATGTGAGGCACAAACTTCAGAGGAAGAAAACAAACATGGTACCCTACCTCCCATGAAGACCACTTTCAGAATAACGACTGTGCTGAACTGCACCCACTGCTGAGCAAACACATGCCAAAGCCTCACTTTGTTCACTCGGAATTACTTTGGGGTAGGGGTTTTTTTTCAATTGTTTTGCACTCCAAAATTAGAGCAGGATACATGGAAACCAACCCCAACGAAGTCTTGCTATCAGATGTAAAATCAGGGTTTCATCTTATGTTGCAACAAAGGGAATAATTTCTGATGTACTTTAATATATACTGCTGCATCTGCTCAGAAAATGAGCTAGTCTTATGAAATGTTACAGGAAAAATATATTTAATTATCTCACCTCTATGAGGGAATGTACTAGGCTGAATAGCTGTAAAGTGTATTTAATGCTATTTTAAAAGATAAAAACAGTGCAGGGAGGAGATTTACATTTAAATCATATTTCAACCAACCTTAAAGGTGCTGTTTACACAGTAAAGGTATAAAATGTTAGCTCATTAACTATGCACAATGTTTTGCATTGCAGAAAGGATGTGGATTGTACTTTCGATTTCCAAGCAAATTAAACCTGCTGTCAGAAAGCACACTGTAGCAGGATACAGTGGGCTCTGTGGAAACCAATTTAAACAATTTATGCTAGTGCTTAAAAGTTGGGTGAATTGGATTTCAGATAAATTCTCAGTGACAAGCTTAGGTTCCTCTTACAAGTGTAGAAAGAATCCTCATCTCATGTAGGCATGGGATATTTCCTCCTTTTCTGATCACAGACTAAGGGCTATACTTTTACACTCCATGCAAAGAGTTTCAACCAGGAGTTGAAAGAGTTGGAGTGGGAGATCCTACACAGAAGGCACAAAAAATGTAATGCAGCGAGACAGCCTCCAGGACTTAGCAGCAACCAGCTCCATCTTGCCATGTACACAATAGAGGCTGATCAATTAACATATGTAGCTTGCAGGCCAGCCCGCTCATCCCTAGCTGCCTTCTGTGCAAATGCAGCCTGCCCAGTCAGTGACCCCATGTTATCCTAGTTTCCTTTCTCATTTCAGTTCACAGCCACATAGAAATTGTTTTTCAGGCCTTTGAAGGCTGCATAAGGGGCCAGAATGTGTATCTTCAAAATTAACTCATTCCAGTCAATCTACCTCATCATATGGTTTTCTTTAATCCCTATGCTATGAAAAAGAGGAGGGCAAACCCTGCCTATCCAGTGCCTTGTGGGTTTTTTTGTAAAGTGCAATTAGTAAACTACAATGCAAATGAAGTTTTCAAACACCAACTCTTCTTTCCAGTGCTCTAATGAACAGCCAGGGACCTATATTCACATATAACTTTTTATGGCATTCACTGTGCTTAAAAAAGATATACTAAGAACTTTACAAACACTGATTCATCATCCAGCTGAGAATGCTGAGAATTCATCTGTTGGGAAAAATGTTTATGATAAATATGAGGCCATGGAGTAAATGCCGGCATTTGATTGAAAAACACCTCAAATAACTGTATGTGTAACATAAACTAAACCAAAACAATTTTGAAGATAACCAAATGTCTAAGGTAAGATAATTTTATTGAACAAGTATAATTCCTTAGTAATAATGCATTTATGTCTTTAGGTTAGAGGATTCTAAAGCCCTTCACAGACTGCATGCACTGTCTTCACTGTATTCATAAAAATAGTCAAAAAGTTCTAGATGGTACTCTTAAAAATAAAATGACTCAGTGAAGTTTTTTTATGATTCTTTCTCAAAAAGAGTCTGGGAGGCTTTATATTGCCATCATATCTTCCCAGTCAACATATTGTTAAATTGCTGCCACTACTGAAGAAATTGTGTTCTGTTTGTACAACACCCAACCATATTTTCAGGCATCTTATCTCTGGACAACAATCACAGTGAGTCCAATTTCTATCCATAAAGTCTATTTTTTCAAAAGTGGCATCTGTCTCCCAAAAGACTCCCATCAGACACTTCTGTTAGCATCCTTCAAGTTTCCTCTGGATGAATCTGTCATGCAATTAGGTTACTGATGGGCTGCCGTGACAAATAGGTTGCCGTTTGCCTTTTGATGTACTTTTGATTTTGATGCTTTAAGTATTTTCTCCTTCTAAATACTGTCTTCTGGGAGCTGTACCCACTCTATTTTATGTTTTGAATAAAATACTTGCAGCAGCATCTTTTCTTTGTGAATCCAAAGAGTAGACTATAATGTGTCATATTTTTCCCAAGAGTGAATTTTATTTTGAACAATACTTATTGTATTGTGGAATAGTCTGCAGACTAAAGAGCATATTTAGTTACTGTTTTTCTCTGGCCTGAGAGAGTTAGCCAATAATGCTCAGTCCATTACTAATAATGTACAACTGATTAAATAGGCAGTGAAATCTTTCAGTTGGTAAAATAAATGTTCTCATTTTTCCAAAATATCTAAATAGTAATGCTTTCTGTGCAGCCTTCATTTGGCTCTGCTGCCTGTAGCTTACGGTACCATCTTTAATTATTTTATGATATACTATTTTTCCTCAAGATCTATGCCTTGTTCACTACACAGTGGAATGGATCTGCAGATAAATCACATCTAAGCAATGGAAGAGACTATTGTCTGAAGGACTTCCTTTGCTGAAGTTGGAATAGTAAGACAGCAGCCTGCCAGAGAGAGTCCTCCTGCTGCCGTGGAGGACTAGGTTCTATTTCTGTCTTTACTGCTTGAGTTTCTGAGTGATGCTACTCTCCACTTTCTAGCATAACTTCTGCCTAGTAACCATATTCTTTTTCTTTTTCTTGTTCCTTTTTTTTTGGTTGTTGCATTAATTAAGTTTGCTCTGAGATATTTTTCTAAGAGAAAAACAAATAGAAAGCTATCGTAAAAATTTAGAAGATGGAAGATCAAATTTATCTTTTTATTATTTGAGTAATACTATAGTGAAATTCAGCAGTTAGTTCTGACTGCTTTAAGCTATGTTGGAAGAGTACTAATTAAGCAAAGCATGATGGCCTTTAAATTGAGTTATAGAACTGCTTTATTGTACAAGATCAATGCCAAACAATTATAGAATACACTCCCAGTTTCTCATTGATGCAAAATTTCCAATTTCTTCCTGTCTTATTTTTGCCTGGCTTTCCCTACACCAGTAAGGAATAATTCGGGTCAAAGAGACTTAATTAATTGTTAAAATAATTTATTTAAATTCCAATCAGTATGAGCTTTTATAAAACTAACTTCAAAACCTTGTGCATTGCTGCTTTTCATTACCATGTTTAATGAATAAATTATTAATGCAGATTTTAATGACATAAATGTGAGGATATTGCTTTTGAATTTCGCAACACATCCAGAGGCAAAGAAATAAAATGGCCCCTTAAAAGAAATGTTTGGTACTGCAGGTGGTTAGGCAACTCCTTAGCTCTTCTGCACATGAGCAGTGAGTACTCCTATGTTTCATTTATGCAAATGCATAACACAATTCGGGATCTGCCCCTAGACAAGGCAACTGATCTGCAAATAAATATGGGTTGAGTTGTGAAGAATATTGTTGTCTGAAGGCTCCAATTCTAGTCTTATTGTATTCTTTTCTCTTACTTGCTTAATGTCCTTGTAACTTAAAAACCAAATTGCCTTGGTGTTAATGAGGCATAATTACTTCCACTTTCTAAACACTGACTATTTTTTTAAGTTTCTAGGTAAAAATACTAACACTTAAGAACAGTCTACATTCACACTCTTCATTTAGTCAGTTAAAGAATGGGTTTTCCCAAAGCAGTTAGGTGATTTAGGAATGCAAGTCCTACTAGTTTTAAATAAAAAGCCCTGGTCAGCATAAGGTAGCATAAATGTTTGAGAGCTCTTGAAGCACTGAAAGTCAAATGTATCAGAAGATGTCTATGGCTTAAAACCACTTTGTCAATATCTAGGTTATAAGATAAGAAGCGATAAAGAACTAGAAGTAAAAAAAATAAAATAATAGGAATTAAAATTATAAATTTTACCCAGGTTGGCCTATATTCCAAATTCCTCCCATGAGTCTTTCTTAAGCATGGATGTATCCTACTTTATTTTTATGCTGTCATTTTTCTATTGCAATGTGTTCAATGTCTTCTGCACACTTTATGTTATCAAAATACTATTACTTGTATGAGATAAGGAGGCATAGGTAATTATGGTATATACTACTTAAAAGATTTTCTTTTTCATCTACAAGAAGTTAGAGGCTTTATGTGTTAAGGATGTTGGCTTTGTACTGCATACTAAGGAAAAGTAGTAAAAATGATACTAACTAGCAAATATAACTGCTTGTTCAAATATTAATATACTCCCCATATAGTCATTATAAGTAAAAGGAAAAAATTGCTTTTGAACGTTTCATATTCATCAATAGTTCATGAAAATACATAACAAGTTATGACACATCTAATAAAGATGAAAGGGATGAAAATCCTTGTGAATTTTTAATATGGATAATAAAGGGCATTAATACAGCTTAATTATATCGATAAATAATTAAAATTACTTTTTAAACTATGTTTTATTTTTATTTGAAATAACTTTATGTGCTACTCTTGGAGGAATTACAATGCCAGCCGCTCTACAAGGGGAAGTAAAATTTACTCTATTGATTATCTGAGTAAATATGGCCATTTAAAATATTCTTAGGCCATTTCAGCCACGATTCTGTATCTTTTAAAATATCCTTTTAAATCTAAAGTTTAGATAACTATTAAATAAAAATGAAAAAACTCAATGGTCTGTCCTGAGGTTAGATGGCTGATTAGGCTGCCACTCTTAAGGCAAATCAATTTCTGTACACATCATCATACCAAGTAATAATGTGGCTGGCTTTGCAGGGGACACATTGGTTTTTCAGTCAGCTCAGGTACAGCTGGGTTAAAGGAAAGGTAGGTATTTGATTTAAAATGAGAGGCTTAAACCAAAGTTCAATAGTAAATCCCTAAATTTACCCCAGTGAATTATCATAACTTTATTCCCACAGCAAAATAAGCTAATATTTCATAGGAGCACTAACTACTTAGCAATTCAGGGTTGACACACTTTTAGCAAGATCCATACCAAACGCCCAAATTTGTCTTTTTCACCTTTGCTGCATTTTCACAGGGGAGTGCACCAGTGCACCTCCCTTTCTCTCTTTCCTCATCTTTGTCTGCATTTGCTAGCTGGAGCCTGCTGGCACTCACCTAGAATCATAGATCCATAGAATATCTCAAGCTGGAAGGGACCCATAAGGATCATCAAGTCCAACTCCCTGCTCTTCACAGAACTATCTAAAACTAAACCATATGACTAAGAGTGTCATCCAGATGCTGCTGGAACTCTGACAGGCTTGGTGCCATGACCACTTCCCTGGGGAGCCTGTTCCAGTGACCGACCACCCTCTCAGTGAAGAACCTTTTCCTAATATCCAATCTGAACTTCCCCTGATGCAGTTTCATTCCATTTCCTCATGTCCTGTCGCTGGTCACCAGAGAGAGGAGATCAGAACCTCCCACTCCACTGTGCCCCTTGAGGAAGTTGTAGATTGCGGTGATGTCACCCCTCAGCCTTCTCTTCTCCAAGCTGAACAAACCAGGTGACTTCAGACACACCTCATAAGTCTTGCCCTCAAGACCTTTCACCATCTTGGTCGCCCTCCTCTGGACACACTCTAATAGTCTGATGTCCTTCTTATACCGAGGCACCCAAAACTGCACACAGTACTTGAGGTGAGGCCACACAAGTGCAGTGTAGAGCGGGACAATCACTTCCCTCGACCGGCTACCTATGCTGTGCTTGATGCACCCCAGGACACGGTTGTCCCTTTTGGCTGCCAGGGCACACTGTTGACTCATATTCAACTTGCCATCAACCCAGACCCCCAGATCTCTTTCCATGGGGCTGCTCTCCAGCCTCTCGTCCCCTGATTTGTATGTATAACCTGTACAACTTACTATGGTAACTGGTTGGGCTTACCAGCTACCCGAGTTTCTCCCCTTCTGGTGCTGTGAGCCAAGGAAACAGTTATTACAACCACCTGAATCAGCCAGTGCAGCAAACTTTTACAGGGAAATATTTTTATTATTATTTTTATTTTTAAAAAGAGATAGATGTATTACTTGCAGTACTACCACCTGATGACAGCTTCAACATATATAAAAGTGCAGTGCCTCCCAAGATCCAAAGGGATTTTGTGTCCAAGACTCAAGTGAGGCTGATTTCTGCCTTCTCCACCTGAAAAGTTCCTTAGAAATCTGGCAGGAGTGCTTCTTAACAGCTCTAGAGACCTTTAGTCCTTCTCTTCAAAGTACTCTCGGTCTCAGCAGTGATCAGACCAAAGTCTCAGAGTTACTAGTTGTGTCCTGCCCTGTGCATAAAGGAATCACAAGTGTTCACTGACAGTTGACTGTCTTGAACTATCCCTGTCCTCCTGTTTGACAGATCCCTACAGAGAAATACTTAAACTGCAACACAGAAAACACTGTGCCAATAAGCAAACCAACATCTATATTAATAAAACATTGAAATCCCTGCATGTTTATCTACAACCTCTAGTTAACTTTTGAAATATTTATTAAGTGCATAATACTTTGTGGAGTTGTCTGTATTCTTATATTAAAAAAAAATAAATCCATATCCAAAGCAGTGGATGCTGACAGGAATTCTGAGCTTTTGGTAGGAGCCAGACTGCATCTTTCCAACAGCTCAGCAACACCTGCTTTCCAGAGATAGAGTGTGACTGGTGCACTTCTTGCCCCTGAGGAAACATTGCCTCCATGGCCTCCCAGCAGAGTAAAATTAAGATTTTTTTTCCTCTGTCTACTTACAGCTGAGGGTAATTGAATGGGTCACAAAGATGAGAGAGAGGGAGAATCTCTCACTGGCCAATGATCTTACAAGTCATGAAAAACTTAAAAAAAAAATCAACACAGTTGCCTGGAGAACAACAGCTTCATAGATGTCTATAAACTCCCCTCTCTTGTGTAAATATTCAAGGGAATTATTTAGTCATGTATTAGAATAAAATAAGCCACTGCAGCTGAGGTAAAAGATTTACGATCAAGGTTTAGTGATTTTATTTCACAAAAGATTTATGAGTTCAAAAAAATGGTTGCATTCAAATTAAGAGGAAAAACATACAAAAAAAAGTACCTAGGAAGCATACAAGAAGAGGAGGAAAGGAGCAATAGCTATCCTTGCTTTTAGAAAATTGAAATCTTTCATCCAGAAACACTCAAATTTGAAAAGGAGAAAGGTGACAGTGTGTCCACTTTAGTGAAAGTGGATCATGCCATCTCAGACTCTTAGCTGGCTCCCTTTGCAGCAGATGACCTCCAGAGGTCCCTTCCAACCCCAACCCTCTGTGAAAGGATGTGGCCCCTCACACAAGGAGACTTCTTGCCAGCCAGAGGGAGACTGAGATGCCCCATGGGCCAGACTGCCTGCTGAGCTGGCCCTGAGGACATGGCTCAGAAACCCTTCATAAAACAAAGTGCATGTCCGTGGTGTAGTTCATCAGCTCCTGGCTTGTACCATCTTTGGGTTGAGAGAGACCCCCAGGCCACACATGTATTAAGTGCACAAGGTTGCAGCCTCTCATCCAGCTCCACCTCAATCTCTTCTGCACTTCTCTCTTCATCTTTTTAAATGAGACCCTCTACATCCAAGGATCTTCTGTAACACCTGTAAATGATTACATGGTCTTCTGTAACCACTTGAGTCATTCATGTAAGAACATGAAAAGGCTCTGAGGTTTTTGATACAGATAGGATAATTTTAATGGAGGCAAGCAATAGTGCCAACAGCCAGCACTAAATACTCTGAATTTGTAATATGGATAAGGCATGTGTCTTTTGGCATTTCTTCAGAAGTGCCTCTTAGCCCCCCACTGACCACTGCTTATGGAAGTCCTCAGGTACTTGTCATGCCTTTGCATTTTTCCATTAATTTCTACATTTGCCTTTTAAGCCTACGTAAACTTGTCCCAGAGGTCAATATCCTGCAGCAATGAGTTCCACAGCTGAATTACAGTTTTTGTTACAATAGTTTATGTTTGAACCTTTAACTAGCTTTATTCAGCAAATGTTTCAAGACAAAATGTCCAGGGGTCCATGTAAAGCTACAAGATAAGGGGTTTATATCTGTTGATGAATTTCCTTTCCTTGCTACACAGACAATTGTTATGGCTTCAAGCCAAATAACAAAACTACCTTCTTTGGCATCATATGCTTTCAACTTTGTACTGATATAAAGACTGAGGTTACAATAAAGAAACTTGATTTCTTATTATTCTATTGCCTGGACCCATGAACAGAACATGTTAAGTACCATTCAGTATTCAGTGTCTTAAAGACAAAACTATATCTTAAAATTAGGTGAAGGCTATAAAACCTTGTGTCAAAACATTTTGATTTTTGTGTTGCTAAAGCTCCATCTTAACATGACATTTATTTAAGATTCAAAAGACCTTGTGATTTTCCCACTGTCTTCAGTATTTAATTAAAAAAATAAATTCTCTCTTTTGATGAATTTGCTCAAAACATAACTACATAGTCATCACAAAAGGGAGTCTCCATCTAAGGTATGTTTGGGGTTTGCTCATGCAGTTGCACGGTTTTTAAACAATTCAGCTAGATGACACTAATACTACTGCTTATGGGAGAAGTTCAAAATGACAACAGCATATAAGGGGATACTAAATAAAGGAGAGCAATGTCAGTAAAAGTTACATAAAATCAGGACTGAAATTCAAGTTTGGTTCTTTGCTAATAATATTCAGCATTACCACCCCTTAAAGAAGAATATATTTCTCAGTGCACTAAAACTGAATCTTCTTCTTGATCTTATAAGCAGCTACATAGAATAGTATTAAAATACCTCTGTTGACACAGTAACCTCTGTAATCTCTCCTTTTTTTTCTGTTTTATTTTGCCTTTTTGAGCCTGTCTGTAAGAACTGCATGTCAGACCATGGATAAAACAAAGTACTGCTTGGGTTTTTCTCAATCATTTAGTGCATTGCAAAGGTCCAGATTTGAAGGAGTCTGAATTTCTTTATTTCCTTTTGCTCGATTTTGGGGTGAACTATGGGTACGTAGAACTCTGGGAGAAGGATGTCTTTACAAAATATAATCCCACAGGGGACAGTTAGAAGACTTTTTCAGAGTATTCAGACATGCTGGTGATTAGACGTATCTCAGCCAAAATCCATGCTTCTGATAACAATGAGCAACTATGTGTTTTATGTAGATTTGAAACATATAATAATAAACAACCATTGCAAAATAGAAAAACCTTGCCTTTCTCTTCTCAAGATTGCTAAAGCGATGTTAACATTGCATATGCAACCCAGGGTCAGAGCCCCAGGCTCTCACCTGCCAAGTCAGCTGTCATGGCCAATTTATGTCCATAGCTTCATTTCCAGCTTGGTCTCTCTGTTCAAGCAGTGCAATTTAGGGTCAATCCTGCTCAGCAACCGGTTGCTGTTAAGGGGCAGTGATTGAGTTCAGTCACTCACAAGGATTTTCTGGAGTGCAGACACAGCTGTTGCGAGAAGGGAGCTTTGTTTTTCAAAAGGAAAAGAGGAGTTTGAGGTGAAGGCTTAGTTGAACAGCTAACTGGGTGCTGCTTAGTCAGATGGGAACTTTGGGGGAGAATCAATGTTACTAATTGTATTCAGTATTCCTATCGCTTCATGGTAGTAGGCTGAAATTTTACTTCATTGTGTTCTTAATACAGTCTACTGTTTTGGTTTACCTGTTTAAATAATATTTGTGGAATAACATCCTATTTGCTTTTGAACTCTGATTTATTTTTGTGTAACAATTTTTTTGTATGTGTAGTTTGACATCCTGGGATCTGAGGGATTTCCCAGCATTTCTCTAAGTTGGATAGTTGAAAGAAAAGTGAGAATAGTCCAATGAAGAGTACCCCTTAAACTCAGGGGCTAACATATTTAAATTAAGTAATTTAGTAAGATTCAGCTCACCCTCTTATGCTGCCTCTAAGGGTAACACATGCTTAAGAAAACAAACCTGGGCTTTAATATCCATCCTAAACAGTCTAAAATATACTTCTGCAAAGAGAGGTAAAGTTGCAACCTTCCCACCATGAGAAAAAATCAAGCATAATCAATGTGCAGTTGCTGGAAGGTGCTTGTTGAATGTGAAGGTCTTGATGGGACAAACCACTTTGAGTACTGATTATTCAATGCAGTGATTAATAACCCAATTATGCCCCCTAAGAGCAATTTTGAGGAATTCTGCTGTAGATTCTGGTGAAAGTGAACCGTTGCATCACTGGCTGGCATACGTTGGCATAGCTCTGACCAGAACACATGGTTATGATTCAAAGCCTTCGTAATATTGTTTTACATCTCTAGGATTATATGACTTATTCTTTCATCTCTTTTCTGTTTGTTCATTAAATGTAGGCAAGAAGAAATTAAAAGCTACCTTTTGAGCAATTTGTGGCAAAAGATTTCAACACAAACTAAGAGAGAAGACATGAAAGAGTTGCTGAGCAGTTAGATTCACCAGCAGAGTGTCTCTTTGTTGGTATATAGAGGATAAAAAGCACATGAGATCTGAAAGTGAGAAAAGCTGTAGGATTCATGAACGCAGTGATTAAGAACTCTGAAGAAAAATAGAGGGAAATTCTAAGCCAAAAATTTAAAGACCTAGGATGAGGTGCAACTAGAAATTAGTCTAAATGAAAATCATAAACTTTAGATAATTCTGAGCTTTGGGAGGCAGATTGTTTCTTCTCAGTAAAATATTAAATCTCTGTTCAAGTCTTTCAAATGCATTCCATGACCGGGGAAAAAATCTGAATTTTGAACCTCCATTGAATCTGGGAGTTTTTAAATTGTGATTTCGGTTCCAAACTTAACACTGTCAACTATTTTCCAACTGTGAATTGGGTTCATGGGCTTGACTTATACTTTCCTTGAAGTTCTTAAACTCAGTCTACTGCAGCTGTGTGTAGCTTTGTGTCGGGGGGGGGTGGTGGTGGTGGGTATGTGTGTTTTAAATGAGTAACTAAAACCTACAAGGGAGGGAGTGCATCTTACAGTAAGATATCTTAACCTGGAATGCTTGTCTCTGTTTAGTGCTGTTACCTGCTACTTTAGTCTTGAATATTTCTTTTTGTGAAAATTAAAAATTGAGTTTAAATTTATTATTTCTTGAACATATTTGTTTCCATTTACTGTCATGTTTTCTCCTTTATGAGAAAAGCTTAACCTAAGAGAAATTAGATATTCTACTTTTGTACTTTTACTGAAGATAGCAGAGCAAAGTTTGCAGAGAATTCAGACCTTTATTATATGAAATGGAAAAGATGCTGTCAGGATTAAAGCAGAAAATAAACAGAATGCTTGCTTCTCTTTCCTCCACCTTCATCTGTTTAGGAGTTCTTCTAAGTCATATAGCCTTAGTCAAAAGTAATATCAGGGTCCTTTTTATTATTTATTTTTTCTTTTGAGGAGTCTGTAATCACTCTTCAAATACTGCACTCCTGAATCCTTTTCTGAGACAGGCACACCTGAGTTGAGCTTTCTTCCTCTTCTCACATGTATTATTTATGTGAGTACGCAGGAAAGCTGAGAGGAATAAATTGGCAGATCCGCCTTTGCACACCATTCAGCAGAAAGGTTAGGGTGCACAGCACCACAAAAAGTGCAGCATAACTTTCCAGATTTCATTGGGCACTTTGGAATATTTTACCTCTTTATGGGCAAGATGTCTGGCTTCTGCCAACATACCTGGACATTAACCACGACAACAAATACTTGTAAGACTTGTACACTGCAACAAATGAACCCAAACAATAGCAATCATTCAGCACACGAGATTTTCCTTTACTATTTTTAAATAAGAAAAAAGTCTAGTAAAGAAAATGCAAAGGTAGACTGTGTTTCAAGTAAGATATTTTGTGCAGGTTATTCATGTGCTATATCTTCCCTAGGCAGAATTTTCTCTCTGTCTAGCCACTATATAGAAAGAGGAGGGGAACAGCTATTTTGAGAGTTTTGCCTACACCTGTTAACTAGGTGACAGGAACGGTGGGAACAGTAAACTACTGTGAATGTAGGCCAGCAGTAAGTTGCTAGCTTTCTGCAAAGAGGAGAGTATTAGTATAATCTCTTCCCTGGGATGTTCCTGGAGTGGAAGAGCACCATAACATCTGCTGGAATAGGCACTCCCGCATGGCTAAAGAGCTGCTTAAGAAACACATTCAATCATAGCAGTCCCAAGAAACCTCCTTGACCTAGTCTAACTCTAGGCAACTGCAATTCAAGCCTACAACCTAGTGCGATATGCAGCAAGGCAGAAAGAAATGCCTATCTGAGCTGAACTACCAACCTGAAGGTGCAGTACATTGGTATGTGCAATTGTGAAATCCCTGAGTCAAGGCACAGAGTGGCCATTATCTGAAAGAAGAATCCTAAAAATGTAAAATTCATTGAAAATATAAACTTCAAATGAAGTTGTAATTGCATAAGAAGAAGAATAAATCTCTGAATGGTGTTTCTAAAAGGAATTATGCACAGGCGGGTACACTGTGGGACCCATAGTTCTTCACAAGTGTTTATGATCTCTTTCACTGTGTTTTCATTCTTAACTATTACCAATAAGAGAACAGTGTAACAATGACATTTTATGAAGGAGAGAGAAAGCTTTATTTACCACAGATTAACATTTAAAAACAGAAAGTTAGAAGATATATGAGGAAACTTCTATGAGCATCTCCATTAAAGAGTTTCTCATCTTTAATGATTGCCTTCTATATTCATAGTCTCCTTCAGAGCTTTGCATGTCATTTAATTCAAGACCACTTCTGCTAGACTGTTGTTTGCTGATAATCCTTTACTACTATTCATATCCCGAGCATTGTAGTAATATCCTATCAATCTCTATCAACATGAAAGCTGCATTTTTCTTATGTGCTTTACAAACACATATAAAATGCAAATACACACAAATACAATATGACTTTATCTTTTTGTTTAAAACAAACAAACGCTGAAAAAATTGTTTTATTTTTAATTACAGTTTTTGTCACTGTGAGGTTCCCATTTTTTTCTTTAGAGTTTATTCAAATGTTTTCAAGTCATAAATTAGACACAACAAAACCCTAGAATATCATTTCTGCATGGGCAGGTGAACAGAGCTCAACAGTATATTTTAGCTAAAGTTTTATTCTGTAGTCTGCATTTCCTCCTGAATATGAGCAGAAAATTAAGCTGTGGAATGGAAATTCGTGTTTTTACCCTGTGCTACTCACTCTAAAAAAGCAATTTTTCTAGATCACTGAAAGCAGACAACTAAGATGGAGAAAAGATTAAATTATTATATGTTTTACTGCTATGTCTAAAGCTATTTGTGATGGAGCAAACTAAAAAATCAAGTTACAATTCAAATTCCCTGTTCACAGTACACAGTTCTTGTTTACTGATTTAATGAGTCTATAAAGCTTAAATTTAAAGAGTTGTCATTAATTTAAAATCAAATGTTGGTCTTGGATTTCTTTGCAAACTACTGATGTAAAGGATGCAGGATTGTGTACTATTTTTTCTATTTATTTTGGACTTTTGCTGCTTGCAATGTCTTTTTTCCTCTGCATTGTCAGTTATTCAGTTGACTTTGTCTGTTACCAGTTTGCTGTTACTTTTGCTGTAAGTTCTAGCTGGATGTAGGAGAAAGGTTTGTTAACCAGGGCAAGTAGCTCACAGGATTTAGCAGGGCATCCCAGGTTGTTTTTATGTGCTGTGTTCTGATCACTACAATTACAGTCTTCCTGACCTGAAAAAACTTTTCTAACTGCATGTATTTTCTCATTTTTACATTGGATGAGAAAAGCTTATGGTTCTCCATTCTACCTGTAGAGAGAGAAAAATCTGCATGAGAGGAAAAAAGGCAAAGGAAGGACAAATAAAGAGAAAGTTGGAGAATGTTGCTTCTCAGTTACTGCAACCTGAGAGATTCGTCTTCCCTGGTGTCTCCATCTGACCTGATCATCCAGATTACCATTTTAAGTCAATGTAGAAAAAGGTAGCTCTGGAGCATGATTTCTCTGCCCTCCGTTATATAGGGCAAGACCTATATATATATATATATAAAGGAAAAAAACATATTTGCATCTACAAGGAACTGTTTCCTTTGATTGTAATGGGATTCCAGACAGCTTGCTTAGCTTGGCTTTGCTAGTCCAAAAATGATTACATTTTAGATGTATAAAAATAGGTGAGACAAATCCCACCCTAAGTGCCTAGAAAAGAGTTAGACAGAAGAAAACCTGCACCTTACTTCAGTCCCAGTGACTACGTTGAGTAAATAAAGTCTGCCTATATGACACTGTGATGGGATTCAACTGGTGGCAATGCATAACTCTATGTTTAAGTCAGTCAGCTTTCTCTCCTTTGACATTAACTGGAATTATATTTAATAGAGTTAATGGGCTCTAGGATACAATTAATCTTATCTATGAATAATCTTCTAATACAGGTCATATAAATCACAGTTTAAAAGTGTATGTTTGCCTCCACTGGCTGTAAAATGGAAGTCTATAACGTAGCAGTGAAGGAGGAGCCTAGCATCAGGGTGAGAGCACCAGGCTTGTAAATGCCTGGCTCCCAGAATACAGTCCACAGCTTTTGGTTATGGACCAAAGCTACACCATATGGTCAAGCATTAAATAGCCTAGAAAAGTTATTTATTCTGATGTCTTCTGTTGTCTTCACCCTCATTCATTCATTTAAGCTAAGTTATACTCTCTCATAATTAATTGGGCTAAAAGCATGCTCACGGACCCTTGTAGCTGCTCAGCTGACAGGAGGCAGCTTGTTAAGCCACCACAATTCAATTGTGTTTGATCGTACTGCTATAACCTGAAGCTTTGACTTTCCTCTGCTGTGGGTTTAAATCACAAGTAACTTCCCTGAAGACATTAGATTTATTTCACAGAATAAAACCAACATGAGAAGAGAATCAGGGCCTCAGGCTACCCAGCTTATACAACAATAAAAGGGAGAAGGGGAATTTATGGATGACTTCAGCAAAGAGGGTCATAAAACCAAACTTACAGCTTGAAATAGCTATACTAATTAAGAAAGTGGATTGCAGAAGCTGGAGATTGTAATGTAGATAACAACACAGTGCAAAACCATAAAGAGTGAATTTTTCTTTTACTAGAAATCCAACTGTTGAACAATAGCTAAAACCCACATGAGTCTGGAATCATGAGTGGTTTAACTTAATCAGAGGCATAGGCGTATATATCCTGCACAATGGAAACATACAGCTTAGACAAATCACTTAAGTGAATATGAAACCTTTAGATACCTATAGTAAGTATTTCCTATCACATTGTAGGTATCTGAGGCATGAATGCGATTTGATTATTCAGTTAAATACATTAAAAAGCAGAAGCAAACCCAACACACCATACTGTTCAACATTACAAAACAATTATTCTATTCAGTCAGTGCTTTAAAAACAAACCCATTTCAGAACAGCTGGAAGCCTGCAAGTAACATTTATAACAATTGCAAGCAGTAGTTAACATAATGTAGTAAAAGAAAAGATTGACTCTTTTGGTCTTTTTTTTTCCACATATTTTACTTTTAAATTTATATTTGGTTTATGATTTTCATGTAATATCTTGCCTATTCTTTGTCTCCCCTGAAAAGTTCTAATTAGCAATTCTCACTGGCTTTGGTGCACCTGTCACTAGAATTCCTCCTAATACGTTTTAACATGCCCAAAATCTGGTCCAGAGTGTTTTATACCAGTATGTGTATTTTGCTTGTTTGTTTCAAATTCAGATACATCCCTGTAAGTGCAGGTTCTCTACCAAAATGAATTGAACCAATCCTGGAAAAACCTTGCCAGGTCTGAGGAAAATCGAGGTAATGCTACATTCCTTACAACACACCTCAGGTTATATGTACTTTCCATGTGGGTAAGCTCCAGACCTCATCCATCTCATCTGCTGTTACTAGGGTTTTTGTGCAACTGATGTCAGATGGTCATAAGGTGCTAGGATTCGTCCTAGGGAAGCCCTGTGCTGCTTATTGCTGAAACACAGGCTACTCCAAGGCTGCCTGCACAAACAATGTAGGTGCAAGCTATCAGGTCTTGGGGGTGCCCAGGACTTCAAGCACTCCAACCAGCTGGCTTGGTTGCCCTGTACACATCTTCATAAGGTTTTCCATAGTGTAGTTGTGTCACCTAAGTTAATCTCCTGCTCTAAGTGTCCCTTTAGAGGTTTCAACCATGCTCCAATGACTGTAGAAGAAGCATGGGGAGACCAGACTTCTAAAATAGACACTTCAGCCTGATTTCCTGGTGCTGGGCAGTGAGAATCTCCACCACCATGCCCATGTTGACTGATTCCCAGCACCACAGGGCACTGGAATGAACTCATGCAATAGTTACAAACATAAATTTTAGATGTTGTACACATATACAAAGTACTTGGGATTTTTTCAAAGCCTCGTGTTTGAGGGGGAGAGTATATTGGGGATTTTTTGTTTGTTTTCCACTGATTCCTTCCAGATCCTCAAAGTGCCATATCAGACTTCTGATTTCAAGACAGCAGGAGAGCGAGAGGAGTGCCCTAAAGCACCATGTAGTAGTACTTTTATTCCTCCCAGACCCACTTAGATTTCTGCATGCAATTCAGCTCATCTGAGCAAGAATTGATTAGAGTTTATAGTGCTCCATCCACAGTCTATATGCAGGAATTTTCAGAGGAAAAGACAGCCAATGACAGCATGTTGCAGAGATCAATAATAAGAAGATGTTTTTAGAAATCTTTATCCTTAAATAGACGAGTACAAGCCTAATGTACTATTTAAAGATGTTCTGAAATCTTAGTGGATTCTTACTTCTCGTGTTGCCAAACCAAGAGTTTTTAGTTGTTGTGACTTTCCTGTTGTACAATTTTATTTTGCTGCTGGATCTGGTCCAATTCCCCTAGTAGTCAGGAGAAATCCAAGCTACTAGAATGGCTGAACAGTTCTCATGCTGCAAAAAGCAGATTCATTATTGTAGCTGTTGTTGTGGCATAGCCTATATTTTAACATATAATTTTCTGTCATGTAACACCAGCTAATGCCATCCAAAGCTCTTCAACATACAGGAAGTTACAAGTGAATTTTACAAATTTGTATCAATGCAAAATATGGTACTTCACTGATGACATAATTCCAGTTATTCAACAGTAAGGATAGGCATATCCACATCTTCTTATTTGCTTTTGTGGGATGGAACAGTCCAGAGATCTTTTCTAACAGTGTTTAAATAAAAAAGAGAATTAATACACTATTTGACTTTCTGACTTTGTTTTTTCCTTCTTGTGGCCTGTGCTAGGAAGAGTGAGACACCATACAGCTTTTAATAAGCCTTTAGTGGTCAGTTTTAGCCATAGAAATAACTCAGAATTTCTTTCTTTGCCTTTTTATTTTCAAAGAAATTAATATTAAAATGAAAAGATAAATAATGACTGAACTTTTTCCCCATGGATTTCAGGATAGTATTCTTTAAAATCCTTTTTTTTTCTCAGCTTAATAATTCTGGTTGGGAACGTGTTTCTCCCCTCCTTTCATACACCTGACAGAGCAAATTACAGAAATTGCTACCAGTTCAGATTTTACTGTAGACTAAGCCTTGTCTGAGATTGTTCATCCAGAGCAGAGCTTCAACTTGTGACAGCTTCTGAATCTGTGTAACCTGGGTTTTATTTCAGACATTTTGGGCTGTAAATCTCTCACATCTCACTGAACCTTATCAAGATTAGTGTTGATGTCTATAGTACTCAGAAAATGAAGGAAAGGTCAATACCATCAATTCAGCTTCAACTGAGGTCATGCCAACATCCAAGAGAGATCCTCATATAAGATATGATGACTCATGTCCTTGAAGAAACCTGCAGTGTGGTTCATTTCTCCGTTATTATAGAAAGATATATTTAGTCATCAAGGTCTGCTGCTGCCAAAGAAAGGAAAAGAAACAGTTGTCAACTTTGAGAACAAATCTGGTGTAGTTCTCTGTCAGCAGGCATCTGTGTACCTGTCTGGTCACAAAGCAGGTGTTGTGTATTCAGGGGTGTGATAGGTCTTACTGAACACAAAAGCGTTATGCATTTTATGAATATAGTCATGTTCAGAGCCAGATAGTGCTGTATACAATAAAATCAGGGAGGAGCACACAATCCCTCACAAATACAGTCTGCAATCTGATAGATAATAAACATCCAGAGAGTGAAAAAGTGAAAAAGAAGGAAAAAAGTCAATACAACTTGTGCATTTGGCATAATGCCTTCTTTTCCATTGTCTCTTTCTCTCTTTTAGTAAAAGCTTCTGGGCAAACCTGCTGGCCCCAGAAGTTATGACCCAGAGCATACAAAGCTCATGTTCCCAGAGAGTAACCTGTACAGGGGTCCCTTCCACAGAATGGTGAGCCTGAAAACTGTGAGAAGGAAGGAAACCTCTAAAGAAAGCTTCAAATTCTAGGAATCAAAAGAGCTGCTCTCAAAAATGCCACTCGTCTCTGTTTCAAAGTTGCTGATGGTTACCTGGTGTACCTATAGTCAAGTAACCTGGTTCAGCATGTCCCTTTAGTCCATGTGTCTGTACAGATTTAAAGAAAAATCTTTTCTTTTTGTCTGAAAATGCAGGACAGACTCAGATATTTAGTAGGAAGGACATATAATTTCATATAACAATGCAATGTGTAAGAGTACCAAATATTATATGAGTTCTAGTCCATAGTGAATTAATCATATTTAAAACCATGAAGTGAAACAAAATATTTCCTACCAATAAAATTAAACTTTATTGGAAACAAGTAAGGTCTAATCATTTGATATATTTGGATTGTGTTTAAACAAGATAATAAGGTATTAGAAGCCTACAAAGTAAGGCAAGGCATATAGATAACTAAATTGGTGAACAAGCAGCATGTTCTGAGGAAACTCCATTGATCATCTGATAGTTGGTATTGTACCACTTCCCAGCTGTCTTTTGTTCAGTCTTGAAAGGCTGCTCCTAAATGGCCTTTTCACTGTTTGAGGTTTCTGGTCATGCTGGAGAGCTGAGGATGAGGCAGCAGGGACAGGAGAGCTGGCCACAACACTGGCAGTGGGATCCCCGAACTGAACCTGATCACTTGTGGTACAGGGACATGGAAACGTTGTGCCTGCTTATACAGGTGGCAAAGAGAGAAACCTTCTGTTTCCTTGTAACATCCGCCTGTGGGCTTTTCAAAACGGGTAAATATTGCCTAAAATCCGTACCGTCTCCTCTTTTGTTGCAGTCTAATGCTATAAAAGTCTGGCATTACTTTGAGGAGGAGTCACCAGCTGCAGCTGTCTGACAGTGAGTTTTCTAAAGCAAAGCTAATGAGCTTGAGGTAATCTTCTGGGTAGGTGGGATGATTCATCCACCGGAGGTGGCAGTCATTCCTCAGTCCTGCCAATGGAGCCTAAACAGCTATCTTAGTCTAGAAACTTAGCAATTAGTCAGCCAAGGATAGGCGAAACGAATCTTAACCTCTGCCCATAAAATTACTCCTATCTAGTGTGAAGCTATCCTGAGTCACAGAGTGCCTTAAGATGATAGATGCCAGCCGGTACCTTTCACTGAAGTGGGTGCAAGAGTATTCCAAAGCAAGAGTGATTCAAAACTACATGAGGGGAAGTTTAGACTGGACATGAGGAAGCATTTCTTTACCAAGAGGGTGGTCAAACACTGGAAAAGGCTTCCTAGAGAGGTGGTCGATGTCCCAAGCCTGCCAGTGTTTAAGAGCCATTTGGACACTGCCCTTAGCAACATTCTTTAACTTTTGGTCAGCCCTGAAGTGGTCAGGCAGTTGGACTAGATGATCACTGTAGGTCCCTTCCAACTGCAATATTCTATTCTATTCTATTCTATTCTATTCTATTCTATTCTATTCTATTCTATTCTATTCTATTCTATTCTATTCCATTCCATTCCATTCCATTCCATTCCATTCATTTGCAGTCATGAACTTTCTGTGGGGTTGGCATTTTGCTGCTGAAGGCCATCAAGAAAAGCTCAGGGTCTTGTTAGCTGATCATTTTTACAGTCTTTAAATGGGATTATCAGTGATCATCCTTAAAAGAGTTATAAATTAGTCTCTTAGCAATCACAACTTTTCTAACAAGCTGATACTGTTCTCTCAGTTTAGGGGAAAATCCTTGGGCAGACTGAGCCAGGGAGCCCAAAGTTTTTAATTCCATAGATTTTATTTCTTTTGACAAGTGATCTTAAAATGGGAATATATAGTAGTGATTTCTCTGCTCAAATTTGTAGATAATCTCCTCCCAGCAATGAAAATAATAATATGTGCTAGGTTGTTTTTCTATCTATCAATCAGCAGCATTTGACACCAGCTCTACCTGACTGCATTGCTCTGGAATTTTCCCTCAAACATGTCCCACACTCCATTGGGCAACTACCGGCATAATTAAGTGAACCTTTATCCTGCTGTCTGTCCTGCTGTATGCTCTGCATCATCTGGCAACATCTGTAGGAAAAAGTCAAGCTCTTTCATTTATTACAGTATGTTGATAAGACTAAATTATGTTTGTATCATCTGTCTTGGAAGTGCAGGTGAATACCTGAACTGGTGTAAATGTCCTAGGTTAGTGGATAGTTTAAAATTTCGATGATCCCTGGGGAAAAAAAAAATATTGGTTTTGGATGCACATCTGAAATCAAATCCCCAGAGATTTTCAATCTTTTTCATGGTACTCCTTTTCCTCACCTGCTTTCCAGGCGCAAAAAGGGAGTAAGAACATGAAGCAAATTATACAATCCATTCTGTAATTTGTTCTGAAAATACAAATTTGTTTTTAAGCAGGTGTAGAAAAATGACATGTTTGAATGGAATGAAAAATAACTGAGGATAAAAAAGACATTTTTCATTGTGAAATTGCTTTTATTTTAATTATTACTGACTTCTTGCTGCTTTGATACATCAGCCAAATGGTAAGAAGTGGTGATGGTGAAAATTGCAGATGAAGGGATATGTACGCTATTAGCAGTACAGGCTGATGTTCTTTCTATTGGTAGTTGATATATTTTTCTGCCTGTTCTTCACCAAGAATCTGTTCATGTGATTTCTTCTCTGCCTACTTAAAAGTCTGCCATGTATGCATGCAGGTCAGAAGAATAGTGCCTTTTATTTTTTACGTTATCATAGATTGCACAATTCACCTGTGTTTCAGTATTTGCAGGGCTATCACTCCAAGGTTAAGGTTAAAAAGAGTTGGGTTTAGAACAAAGAGAAGCATTGTTATTAATTTCCAGAAAGCATTAATTTCTGTTGGGATATTGGGCAGCAGCTAGAAGAAAATAAGGTAAGGTATTATGGGTCTCCCTTTATAGATGATTTTGTCTTTTATGGTTGTGAGCATCTACATGTACTGCAAAGTTTCTGTGAATACTGAAAGTGGCTGTGTGGAAAAGAATAAGAACGAGCAGTGGAGTGGAGCTGAACTGTCTGCTTAAAGAAACCTATTATGTCTTTCTACATTCATTTGTGGAGCCACATAGCACTACTTAGCTTCCACTGAGATATCCAGAAAAAAAAATTTATTATAACTCAAGGTAATTTAATGCAATTCAGGGTGTTTTCTTTTAGAGTATTTTGCAACTGCCTCCTGCACTTCGAAGCTGTGGAAAAATATTAGAGTAGGAATAGTCAAATCTGCTTATATGTTAAGGAGCTTTATATGTCATATAGCTTTGTCATTCCCATCAGTTTCCTAAAGTAAAATACCACCTATATTAGCTACCAGATAGAGCTACAGGTAAAGTCTGTTTTCAGAGATCAGCTTGATGGTCTTTTGTAAGTTACCAAGGTCATTATATCTAGACCTGATGTTAGAAAAAGCAAGCTTGGAGAGAAACAGAGATCCTACCAGTCTGGAGTTGTATTGGAGCTCTTTGATTCTATTACATGCATCACAGACTCCCTGGTGTAGCCCTGCAGAAATCTGTTCTGAAATGAGCCTCAAGGACCATGAAGAGATTGATAATTTATATAAAATAATGTTCTTTTTCTGGTTTATTCTGTTTGTGCAACCACCGCAAAAACATTTCCTTTCCTGACAAAAGCATTGTTCACCATCCGACAGGTCTTATGAAGCTAAGAGAAATATTTTATTTTGCACCAGTAGATAGAATTCTTATTAAATACTTTGCCATTATGTTAAGTAATGTTCTGCTTGCCTCTTGGCTTCTAAATTTTTTCTTGCAAAGGCATATTAATTGTGCCTTCTTTTTCTGTACAATGGATACAACCTGATGTGAGGATTTATAAAAACTCTGATTCATTTCAACTGTATTAAACAGAGTTTGACCACTTAAGTTTACCAAAAAAGAAAAAAAAAGAAGAAAAAAGAAAAAAGGAGAGAATTTCAGATGGACTGACTTCTGATATATGTAAGTCCTCTAAGAAAATCCTAACAAACTCTGTAAGTATAAGGAAAATTGTGGAGTCACCTCTGCATCCTGTATCTCCTCTTCCTCCTTGTTGTTGCTTTAGTTTTTGTTTGCAATTTCAGCAACATTAATATCGCACTGGAAACAAGATATCAATGTATCTGGGAACCCAACAAGACAGGGAATGTCATTCCTCTCATTCTTCTGACACTAATCCAGCAGGATGTTTAGGCTTATGCCTAACTTTTGCCATTGAAAAGCATTAAACTACAGCTCAGGCTGAGGTTTGCTGAAGTCCTAAGTACCTTGCTTATCTGAGCCTCTGAACAGAACAGTTTTTTATGGCATAATAGTTTTTTTTACATAATTCAAGCTTAAGGGATTGCAGGTCCTCATGTATGGTTTTGATCTTCTTTGTTTCTGTGGGAGTCACCAATGGCCATCAGCAGTAGTTAAAGATGGCGGAGAAAGTTGCCAGAGAGTTCCTTAAAGAGTTTGACATTTAGCAAAATTGTTAACAAATGAGTATTGTTTTTCTGATGCATCTAATCCTCTTTTCTCCAGCAATACAATTCCTTTTGATCTTTAGGTGAAACGTTTACACATTTGTAAACAAAAATCTAGTGGCGTGAATGTCTGCATGGGATAGCAGATGTGATATGCACTATACTGTCTTTCATGGATTACATTATTCTCATAAACATACTCTCAAACTCTTTAATAATTTGACTTTAACAAATAATCCTATCATATTAAAAAACAAAACTGTAATTGTCGACAAGACAAATAAACAAAGTAAGGTAGTAATTTTTTTACTGTCATAACTCTGATACTATCATGAGAAAGGATATCTTGACTCTTAAAAGGTCATTTCTCTTAAGCTGTAGGAGAACTAACAAGCTAATTATAAACCTAGCTGAAGGGAAGACTTATGGACTCAGTCCATAATTATGCCTAGAATTCATTGTTTTTATTCTGAAAGGATGGTGAACTCAGTTGAATCTACTGGGATTTCAGGCACTGTACTTAGACCATTAAAATAAATCCTCAACACTGTTACCTAGGATTTTAATTATTTTTTTCTGTGTAGATCAGGTTATTCCTCGTGTAGAGATTTTGTCTTAATTATTTAATTGTATCAAACACTTAATGATGTGGTTTTGTAATAAAATGTATTCTAATGGTTATATGCATTTCAATATATAAAGATATATAAAATATGACCTAGATTCAAGGGAGGACATGCTGATATTTTGAGCCCAATAGGAAAAAAGGATGTGTTCAGCTATTTCCTGGACTAGGGCTTTAGTTGCAGCATAGATGAAGAATAATGGGAGTTGCAAAGGGAAATATTTCTCCCCTACTGCAAAGTGACTGGGAAAATAAAAGGAAAAAAATGGAACCTCAGAGGTTTTGATAATAAACCTTAGAAACAACATAGGGGATGGATTTGAAAGACTGCACTTTTAAAATTATTTTTCAAATTCAAAAAATAATATTTTTCTCTGTTCATTTTAAAGATGATTTTAAAATCAAGTGAATGACCTTTTTATGTACAATCAATAGTCCCTGAATATGTAAATGATGCTTTCTAATCAATATATGGGAATAAGCATTAAGGTAGAAATGTTATCATTGACAAAAATATTCCCTATATAGCTGAGAAAAAGCAGACATGAAAATTTATTTTTCTAAATATAACCTCATAGTAATTTTTTTTCCCCGCAGTGTGAATTAGTGATTGGTACTGAAGGGCAAACAAAAAATTAGATTTGAGATATACAGATACAATAATTACACTAAAATTAATATCAGTATGAAAGATACTAAAATGTACTAAAATAAAAACTCTTCTTTTGAAGCCTTAAACTGCAGTTCAAGAAACCTGACATATTTATTGATTGATATGGGATAACTACAGTGAAAGCTTTAAAGTATGAAAACTTTCTTGAGGAATAACATCTTATTGTCAATAAACTGAGTTTAATGTCCTTACTTCATCCTGAACAATGCTTCCTTTTGAAAGAAATTCATGTAATTTGATTTTCATGTAATTCATGTAATTTTTCTTTTGAAAGAATTTCATGTAATTGAGGGCAACGAAGGTGGTAAAGAGTCTAGACAACAAGTCTTACGAGGAGCGACTGAGGGAACTGGAGAAAAGGAGGCTGAGGGGAGACCTTATTGCTCTCTATAACCACCTGAAAGGAGGTTGTAGCAAGGTGGGGCTCGGTCTCTTCTCCCAAGTAACAAGTGAAAGGATGAAAGTAAACGGCTTCAAGTTGTGCCAGGGGAGGTTTAGATTGGATATTAGGAAAAACTTCTTCACTGAAAGAGTAGTCAGGCACTGGACCAGGCTGCCCAGGGAAGTGGTTGAGTCCCCATCCCTGGAGGTATTTAAAAGACATGTAGATGTTGTGCTTAGGGACATGGTTTAGTGGAGGACTTGGCAGTGCTAAGTGAACAGTTGGACTTGATGATCTTAAAGGTCTTTTCCAACCTAAATGATTCTATGATCCATTTGTCAGTCTGATCAAGACTGAGCTTTCCATTAATATATGAAGAAAAATAAAGAACTACAAAGAATCGGACACGTTGACAGACGTGGGTGAAATGTGCTTTATGGTTTTATTGAATATGTAGAAATATCAAACCAAAAAAGAGAATTTGAGATAACTTTATATTGTCCCCAAATGCTTTAATAAATGCAAATGTGAGGGAAAGCTTTGATATATTCTTGAAATACGTGTCCCTGGTTATTTTACAAAGTCTAAAATTCCCATTCAAGAGCATGGCTTTTGTCCAAAGGCAATTTCCCTAGATAATCTAGGAAAAGCTTTGCCTTTGCTAACACAACTGTGTAATACACTTCCTGTATGTAGACTGACAAATGCATTGAAAAGAACACTAAATTTTTTCTGTTTTCCCTGACCCAGCAGAAAAGTTCAGAGTTTTTTTGATTAAAATGCATGTTTGACCTTGGATTATTAAGTAGGAAAAAATTGAGTAGATATAAAAAAAGTTTTATTTTGATAGTCTGTCTGTTCTTCAGCCTGTCATCCAATAAAGCAGAACATTTAAGTCTTACTATCAAACAGCTATAACTACTCTGTCAAGCGTGACTTTTTAAACCTGTCAAGCAGTCATTCCTTTTCTGTTGCAAAACATCTAACTTCAAGCTTCCTAGCCTTCCCAAACAAATGTTTCAGAAAAATACGCAGTAAAATGCCACTTTATAGAAACCTTTTTACAAACTCTTACTCAAAGACAAATCCTGAAAGATGCTGCAATTAACATTTCTGATCAGAAGCTCAGTTAACTGATGTTTCTGCACTGAGGTCGAAGCAACTTCTATAAACAATAGTTCAGTAGGGAACTGTGTGAAACAGCTAATATTTTGGCCCATTGGTTACCACCTGTCAAGAATTAGAGTGCTATGGTATTTGTTATCAAACTGTCAACATTTGATTAAAAGTTGTATTCTTTTGTTTTAGCACAGGTTGTGTAATTAAAGTGTTGTCTTTCTGTACTGCCATCTCAGCAGGAAATTCTAACATAAAATCTATATCATTAATAAGCTACTGAAAGCAAATGAAAGTGACTTTCTCTGGCACTGGATATAATAGAAATTTATATATGAAGCTGCCTAATACATTCCACTAAGAAATCCCAGTTTTCAGCAGCTTATGACTTTGCCTTAGGTCAACTTTTCATGCTGAAATTTTCCATACTTGCTCTCAGCTTCAGGCTTTTCTTTTTCTTTTGGGGAGATGGGTGTTAAATTTCAGCAGAGGTTCAGGTACTTCAAAGAATGAGAGTAGATGGTACTTTTACCAAGACGAATTTCCAGGTATTTGCCTGGTGCATTCTGGCCTATTCATACTTCAGAACAGCATTTTGGCAAGAGAAGTGAAGACTGGCATTGGAGATACACATCTCTTCTCCATTTGAAAGTCAGATTTGGCCAAATTAACAACGTCTTAAAATTTCCTGGTGCACATCTTCAGTGGGTGCTGCCAGGATTTGCCACGAATCCCCTATGGGTGATCCAGGCACCTTGCTCCTGCTCTAGTCTCACAGTGTGCCAACTGCGCTGAGCCCACCAGAGCCCTCCCAGGAACCGAGCACATGTTCCAGAAGCAAAGAGGTTTAGGATCAGCAGATCCTTCCCATGTGGCCTGGGGCGACAGTGAGTTGTGAGCCAGAATTCCCGTTTGCATGCTAGCCTAGCTTTTCCACGAATAATAGATTACAGATATATACCTTCAACTCCCTTCATGATTTTATAGGAGCTCCTGTCAACGACTATGTTGTAGGCAGGCAGCAAACATTGTTTGTGTATCATTCAAAAAAACCCCAGGATATCACACAAACTCTCTTCTGGAAGATTTGAGGCTGTTGCTCCCTAATCCCATGGCAAATTTTCTCTACTTAGCCAGGCAACTGTAAGGAAAATGTGAATCCTTTCAAGAAGATCCTTTCAAGAAATAAACCTGCTAATTCTTAACTGGGAATGCTCTGCTTTTTGAAAATCAAATGGCTAGGTAAAGATTATCAAAGAGTCTTTATATACATTTGGTTTTGACTGTCATAAGAAGTTGGGACCATCCAGATGTGTCCACAGCTGGGGTCGGTTCCAGGATGGGATGTTGGAGGGAGTGTCCACAGTGCTCCTTCAGGGGCAGAGAGTACCAAACCGCTGAAGCTTCTTTCCACAGCTAGATAGGGATAATAGGAGATAGTTCTGGAGGTTGTTTGTTGCCCTGCAGCCATTTTCCAGTGCCTCTGACCCTATCCTTTCTTTTCTCTAACAATAAAACACCACCAACAAAAATTAGGTATAGAGCTATTTTTTGCACAGACTATGCAGTTATACTAACAACCTTGGCAACACATAAAGAAATGGATACAGTTTTGTGAAGACTTACAAAGTCACATGACAAAAGGGACCAAAATGTTCTTCATGGCTGGATGCTGGGCAATGTTCTCTTTGACCTCTGAGGAGAGGATGCTAGGTAAACCAAGTAAGAAACAAAAAGCTCAAGCCCAAGATCATTTGTCTCTCAACTCAGCCTCTCTGAGCAACATTGCTGACCCCTAAATCGCCTTCAAAAGCCCAAAACCCTCTACCCCAGAACTGCACTGCCATAAGCTTTGTCTCAGGAACCTGTGAGAACTGAGAGAGCACAGTGAATGTGCAAACTGAACTAAAATTATACAACCATTTTGTTCACAGCTTAAGTACAACAGTTATGGTCCCAGAAAACAAAGGCAAAGAGCTCTCTTAAAAATCCTGCTCACCTTCACACTTTACATCCCTCGAGATCTTGCCTTTGGGGACTTGACAAAGTATAGCAGTATATGGAAAGACATACTTGGCTTTAGTTGAGTTATTTCTGATTTGTGGCAAATTTCACACCCAAGGTAGAACGAGGCACTCTATTCCTCATATCAGTTGAATACTTAAAAAAAAAAAAAAGTTTTCTCATAATACAAAGTTTTTCTATTTTACCAGTATGGCAAGTTAACTATTCCTATTGTCTTTTACAAAAAGGAGTCATGAAATCAACCTACACTGTGTTTTCTGAATACCACAGTGAGCCCTCAGCTCACTTTGGCCACAGGTAACAGAAGAAGACAGGTAGTGACTAGTGACCGATATTCAGAATCAGCTGGACACCTACGTTTCTGAAGTTTCTCCCTCTATTTCATTGCAATAAACACATATTCTGAGATGCAAAAGGCCCCAGGAGGCTTCAGTCCTCAAAGTAGAGACTTGAACTTGCTTATTGAAACAAGTTCACACCATCTCCCTGTAATTTTCTAAAATGTGTTTACTCTTCTTTGAAAAGCATAGTGTATGTGGGCAGAGGCAATATTAACAACATTTTTCTAAAGCATAATAGACTCTTCTAAAAAGCTCAGTAACATACTCCATTTTGAATGCGTTTTGTACTGTCCTAAATTATTGCAAATATTCCCATGTTTTTAGTAAAACCATCGTTCTCAGGGAAATGAGCAGAATATCAGAAATAACATGTATAAGTTCGTGTGTGCTTTAAAAAGTATCTGCCTGCAATTTCAGAACTGCTGACAGAGGGTCAGAGCAGGGAGGCAGGTTTCTGCATCTGCTATAAAACTGGGCAAAGCCTTCTGCTTTGTCCTGCTTGGCCATGACATTTTTTTAAGGGCTGGTTTTAACAGAGCTACTCTGAGTAATTAGTGGAGCAGGATTTTCATCATTGCACAGAGCGGCACCTAGGAAAAAAGACAGCAGATCATCTCAAAATATGTCAAAGCAGGAATGTTTTCCCCTGGAAAAAGGAGTACAGCATATTGTAAATGCCAAGTTCAAAGTAGTTTTACAGCTGTGGTCAGGCATCCTAAGACCAGTAAATACAAAGCACTTAATTGAATATGCAATTAAAATGATTTATATACACAAATACAGAACAAAAGCTTACTTTGCACCCACCCTTTTTCTCTCAAAACAATAGGAAAGGAAACAAACCACATATCGCAGATATGAGTCATGTTGTTTCAGTCACTACTGGAGAACAGCCAGAGATTACAACGATGAGATCAGTATAAGGCTCTATATTGAATGAAATGGTATTGCTTAGTGACAGCAGAGAGGCTGAATTTGTGACAGCAATTCTGGAGACTTATACTAAGCACAGAGCAAGGTAGAACAAAATGGTCATAAAAGCATCCACAGCCATGTTTCAGCTCCATAGCTGGTATCAGTGGCAAGTTGCTTTGCTTTGTTTTAGGTTAAACACACAGAGTCTGTCTACATCATGATTCTTAAAAACTTCATGAAGCTGTATGAAAGCATCGACCTATAAATGGAAGACTTAGCAGAAACACAGGAAAGCAAAGCTCCCGATTTTAGAAAATAAACCCATCTTTTTACTCTCCGTACTGAAATGCAAGACACAGACAGACTCCATAATGTTATACAACATGTTACAGAGAGAAGGAAGAAGCTGTTAAAAGACCAGGACATTCTCACCAAGTCCCTGGGGCTAGTATGAAATGATTCGCTGGCTTTATAGTGCTTTGTAGATTTTCATTCACAGTGAATGTCTGAATTTGCATATAATGGTTAACTCTTTGAATTCCCTTTGCAGCATGTTATAATTCTCTAATCCTTTACTTTTCTAAGAAATTAAATTGGTCTTTGGTAAACCGTTTGCATCAGAGAGTTGCCTTTGCAGATATCTAGGCTTTGCAGATTGGCACGTATTTCCCAGACTCACACAGAAACAAGCACCTCCAAAATGATAAAAAGACAACTCCAAACCATGTGTCTAGAATATACTCCTGCTGGGTTTCAAATCAATTCTGTGTAGGACAGTATTAAGACCTTTCTGAAAAATCCATATTATTCACTAAGCCGAGCACACAATGCCATTGAAATTTATGTGGTTCATTCTTTAACTTCTGCATGGGGCAAAGTCAGCAGGGTAAAGCATATAACTGTATTATATTCGGAGAACAGATACAAATGAAATATGAAGCAAATAGTATAATGAGCTGCTGAGAAGACAAGGTCCAATTCATTATTTTTAGTGTCACTGAAGACATCCTGATAACATCACTTCTGGATTTCTCTGACATCAAATGATAAAATGGTGTATTTTATTTTTGTTCTTGGATAGAAGAAAGGAGCCCCAGGAATGGAACAACACCTCACTATGCAAGGCCTTGTACAAATACAGAACAAATTTTAATTCTGAAAATTTTTAAGTATAAGATAATATTTTAATTATTCAAGGGCTTTTAACCTATAATGAAAAACATTAACGTTGCATTCAGATTAATTTAGTAGCAGATTGTATTCTAAAGGTTTCACCTAAGTAATTTTGAATTTACACTAATAAGCTGAAGCTGTAAAAAGTGTTTTATAATTTTTGGTGCAACATGGTTTTAGGCAGTTCTGAGGGCATGAGTAACTGCCACATGTTTTGGTGTCGGCTCTGTATTACTGTATCTTATTCATACGTTGATGTACTTCATGTAGATACATGGCATCTGCGATCTGGAAAATATTACTCCTTTTTGAGATCTAAAAAAAGTTACAGAACTTTTGGATTCCATGTTAGGTTTTGGCAAACTCAAAAAAAAATATTAAATTGATTTGAAAATAATTATTTTCTAAATACTTTGTCTACAAAGTAAAATAAGATTAATAAATTAATTTTCCTTGGAAGTAATCAACAGTGTGTGATAAGTTTTCAAGTTACAAATCTTGGGGGACAATTTTTTTATGTTATCATTATTCAGCCCTACCAGGCAGATCAACAATCAAAATGCAGCAAAAACCGTGTGTATTTTGGCTGGTGAAAAACGTATGACATAATTCCATGTATTTAAAGCACACTGCATTAGAGTGTGGACTGCTTCCTTGCTGGCAGTAAGAGTTTTGTTCTCTCTGTGTAGATTTAAATTCTTATGTCCAAGATATAAGACAGTACATAGTTGCCCATGAGAATATGAAAGTATGTGCAGTGTGAGTTCTACAAAGGAACAAGTACACTCACATGGGAGTGCTCTGTGCTAAACCATGGGTGTATTGCTAATTCATTTAAAAACATAAAAGACGGTAATCACTGGTCATGACCCTTTCCCCATGATTTGCAAATTCTTCATAAAGTTTTAGTCTTGTGACTCTCATTAACATTGTAAGAGCTGTCTCTTATGATGGGATCTTTTCACATAGAAGCCCAATATAACAGTTTGAGGAACCTGCATATGTATAGGACTTCTGAAGTTGATTTCACTTTATGCAATGTCTGTAGCCTACCTTATCTCTTGACATAAGGTTTCGCTATGAACCCTCAAAGCTTTTCAGCATGTGATTGGCTCCAAACAGGGAGGGAGACGGGGCTGTTCAGGAGATGGGACTGACCTGACAAGAGGATATATCGCAGGCACGTGACCCTGCCTCCCCATGCCCCTCAGATCTGCAACAAACCTTGCACTCACGGTTCTTAAACATTTCTTATTGCCAAAGTAATGGGTATCCACAGCATCTTTTCTACAGCAATGGCAGCATCAAATATCTGGAACCACAGAGACCATTGAGCAGCATGTCCAACCCAGCCCAGGGCCATATACAGGGAATTTCCATTTGAAGTAGAGATAGGTACTCCCCAGTCCCACAGCATGCAGTAGCTGCAGGAGAGGAAGCAAATGCTTGGATACCTGTCCTTTATATGACTCAGAAATTTAAATTTTGTTCCAGTCCCTCAGAGCCTGCAGTAATTACAGTATATCAGAAAGGCCTGTGGGAGGACCCTTGGCATGAAAACATGAGCTTTGACCCATCTTTGTGTTCTTTCATCCAGTAAAAATGAAGATCTTTTAACAAAAATCTCTTCATTGCAGATTGTAAAACTATATGAGAAAATAAGGACCTTCCCCTCAACTCATTTGTGCATACTTTCTCCCTAGCATTAAGTAACAATTGATAGGCTTTTGAAAATTTTCTGTAGTGCTCACAGTCTTTACTTCATTCTTATTCTATTGCTACTATTAAATCTCTACAAATCTCTCATAAGGAAGGAGAGATGCTTCTTAAGCTATGCAGTAGTGCTACTTCCTTTTTCACAGAAGGATGATATGGGGTTTTTTTTAATTCTTTCATTACCACAGGCTTTTTTGCTTTTATCCCTATAGTAGGCATATAATTAAGCTTGATATAATAGCAAAGTTTTGTTCCTTATTAAAGTATTGTCATCGAATGAGTTATGTAGTTGGAATAAAATTACAAAGACATCTCCAGTAAAAAAAGTTAATAATATGACTCAGTAACTGTTGTGTTTTTTTTCAAGGAGTGGTATGATAGAAGAGCAATAAATTTCAGTTCTATGAAGAATAAGCCAAAAAGTATGTTGATGAGCACAACAATTTATCTCTGTTTTTAGTGTGCTTGTGCCAACATACTGTTCAACTTCATAGTGAGGAGGATAAGGTTGATTTTACCATGACCCCTGGTGGAAACTGAGTACAGAGGACCCTCAGTTTAGAAGGAGAGTTTGGGATCTTGAACCTCTTAGCAAATAGACTGGAAAGGTTCACTTTATTCTCTGAATGCACTCAACTCTGTTGAGAAAAAAAAAATGAGCAAGAAAAAAGCAAAACTTAAAAAATGAGAACTAAGGGAACACTGGATCACATAAACATAATTGCTACATCACACTTCAGCTACAAATGTGCCATGAAGCATTTTATTGCACTTCACTTGCTAGTTCTGCCTGTGAGATTTGTGCAGAAAGTAGCATTCCAGCAGGTTTTGTCATGCAACTGCTCTTTTGTGTCAGTAATTTGCTAATGCTGTCACCTTACAGAATGCAGCAGCATTAATCTTAGGAGTAGCATGTTAACATTCCCCAAATGATCACAGTAGTTGGAGCACCTGCATCTGGCCTCTGTCTGCTGCTAGTGCTAAACCCTCATCTCACAAAGATGATCTGCTTTTTTGTCTTAGGTTTGGCCTAAGAAAGGGACAATTTCTCAGTAATAGGGTGACTCCAGCACAAGGCTTCTGGCTCCAACAGATCAAAAACTCCAAACTGACCAACACACAATTATAAATCTTTAAAGTATCAGTCTTATTGTGGGTTTTCCGATGCACTTATGCACTTTATTTTATAATATATGTTGACATTTGTGGGTGCTAAACACTGGCACTTTTACTAAACAGGAGGGAATGATTTCCATCAACTGCAAAGCCTTTGTTCCCATCCACATCCTGGCTACATACAGCCCTTGTAAACACTTTTAAAAATCTGTCCCTTAAAGAGATTCAATCACTTCTCAAAAGGGTCTAAGACCTATAGAAAATGGATCTTATAGTCCCTTTCATATAGAGGTGAAGAGCATGACTCCATTTCTAATCATATTTTTATTCTTTAGGCAGGGTTGCCAGATGTTTTTCTATGGTAGGTAGAAAGGTAATTAGAATAGAAAGAAACATTGGGGAAAAGCTAAACAATCATCTCTTAGTAAATATATTTCTAAAGCTTGCAACAGAGAGATCATATGCTTTCCATGTGTTATACAACTGATGACACACCTAGCTGCCATACGTCAAAAATCTGGACTCCACAGTGATGTTGTTACAGATTGAGTTGGGACCAGCAAGGTGATCAGCCCACATGCTAGTAGCATAGAAGTAAGCAAACGCTGTGCCTAGGCAGGGAACAACTTCCTGGATTGGGCATCCAACAATAATTTAGCAAGTACTCATCACTTTCTGTAAATTCTAGAAAAGGCAACATTCATTCCATGAATCCACCCATAAATTTGGATTTCTACAACAAAAGGAAAAAATCTGCAGAACAGATAAATATACCAGAGCAAAACCAGATTTCTGGCCCATCTTAGAACACATGCTGTAAAATATTGAGACAAAAACGCCCAGCTTTATGAGTTTAGAACTTTTCTCTTAGATTTCGTGGTCATACCACTGTAACTTGGAAAAACTATGAAAGTTGTTGGAAGCTACATTTCAGTTAATTTTTAACATCCTTTGCATTTGTCACCAAAAAATTCATATAATTCTGAAAAAAATGCAGAAGATTTTTTAGCAGATAAAGACTCAGCAGCAGATGTCTAGCAACATCTATGTATGCCAAAATAAGAACTGTGAGGTGTATTTCCATCAAAAAAATCCACGTCTCTGTAAGGAATGATCTAATAATACAAGATAGATTAAAAAAACCCACCACAAAACAAAACTTGGAATTCCTTTTTGACATTATTTATGGAGTTTTTTCACAGCTTCACACGAAGTTTTCACTGGTGTTATCTAAATCATTTTAGGCTTCTGTGGTGGTACGCAATTGAGAAAACTGTGTGCCACATGGAGGTTACATTAATAGTTTACATCTTGATAGGGTTGTTAAATTTGCCTTGTAAATATAGCTAGTAATTGATCTGGAATGGTAAAATATTGATTATTGTTCTTATTTCCTCCATAGTGATGGTTTTCATACACTCAGTTAGAGCCAGGTACAGACACAGTTCATTTGGTATTCTATCGATGGAGCAGAACTGCTCACCAGGAAGGAGCGGTGGGAATTGCTTATGGTGGTGATGCTACCACCAGAGGAGGAAATCTTTATATGCTCTGAGTCTCTATCCCTTTGCAGTATTTGTTGTTGTGGTTTACTTGGAGGAAGATGAATTTGGGGGCTAGAAGCCTGTGGGCTGACAACTGACACTCGTAGCCACAGATTGATAATATATTAAATAGATATGTCATCTGTTACTTTATAAGCAACATGGAGTATAAAATAGTCTTGACGTAGCAAACTTCCCTTTTTCTGAACTAGAAGTGAAGTGCTGTTGAAGAAACATCCTACTATGTACTGTACAGAAGAGTTTACAACAATTATGTATACTTGCAATGATATATATTTTTCAAGCCATTTGACAGCTTAAAATGCAACATGGTTGTCTGACATGGATCTAAATGGGGTAACTCACAAACATACAAAAGATAGTACAGTAAGCTGTGGTTTAGGTTTTTTTTTTTTTAAGGAGGGTTTTTCTCTAGAAAAATATTTTGTCAGAAAATGTTGGAATAAATTCAGACAGTATATTCCCCTTTGGAGTGAAGCTAATTCCTCTAGCATTAGCAGAAATATTGCAAAGAGCAATTTAGTTACTCTTATCTAACCATTAGTGACAATAATCTAGAAATGTACAATATTAAATACTTACATATTCACCAACATCCTCAGAGGTGAGGATTTAAAAATAAGTCAAAACTTCCTGTGCAGAATGTACTTTTCTAAAAGCATTTCATTTACAGCACCATAAAAGGTGATAGAAATTGCATTAAGACTTTAATTCCTAACCCTATCAGGCTCATGAAAAAAAAGGCTTCTAATTGCCTAAAATACATTTTGGATCTACTCCTTATTCACTTGTATTAATTGTTAATATATGAAATAGATAAATTGTTTTTGTCTTTGTCTTCTGAAGACAAAGACTTCTAGACTACTGTTAACTAAAGCGAATTCTCATCTTGTGTCTTCATTAAGCAAAATAAGGGAGACAGGCAATTTGGTCTAATGGCCCAAAAGCAAAGTTGGAGAAGAATAACTGTCCAGACCTAATTTGGCAAAATCAAGTCACTTTCCTGTCTCAATTTCTCCACCTGTAATGATTTTACTACTGCCAATGTATACCTCATGCTATTCATTAATTCTAAAGTGCTTTGAAAATATAAGGAGTCAAATGTTGTTATTAAATCACTAAACAAAATAATTAAACTGTCTAAACAGAATTACAAAGAATAATTAGCAATTAAACAGGATGCTATTATCTGTGCAGTGTGATGATGAGAGCAAAACTAGGAGAATGCAGAACCCATCTGAATACAGAAGAAATAAGCAACAGTGAAAACTTACATAAGTTTCAATTCATTAAATGACTTCTAAATACATTTTTGTCTCATATTAAGTGATCAGATTTAAGACTTTGAACATCACTTTCCCTTCTATTTACAAATGAATTTTGTTGTTCAGCTTCAGCTCTACATCATCAAGCAGAAACTCCTTCCTCAAAGTATCAATGAAATGGGAGCCTCCAGCAATTTCATCAATGTCAGTCATAGCTAGTTAGAATATATAGGTAGTACCAGATCTGTAACATATCCTTAATCTGTGTGTTCTTAAAACCAAACATTCCCTTTACCTGCATGCATTCAGAGCTCAGTGGAAGTCACTGGGAATTGTATTTGGCATCTCTGGGCAGAATATGACATTTGTTTTAGAAATACGTGTTTTTACAGTTTATAAGTAGGCAGGTAGATTGTTAAATGCCATATCATTGCAATGGTTTTATTGACAGGAGAAGAAAAAAAAATTAAGATATGACCTGCAACTCTGAAAGAAAACCCTGCAACTATCTCAGTTATTATTCTCTTAAAATGAAAAGACTAATTCTCTTTGGATAAACAACGGGTGTGACTTTCTGCATGGGTGTGGTGACCTCTTTGAATCATCCTATTGAAGGTAGTAGTAAAGTATAACATACATATTTACAGAATCAGAGATTATTCCTAGGAAGTCCAGTTTGAGAGTAAAACCCATCAAATGCTTAAGTCAGCAAGCTGGGATCCGGGAGACTGGTTCAGATCCATACTTTGCCACAAACTTTATCAGTCAAAGTCTCTTAGATCCAGATTTTTCAATGGATTTAAATGCCCATCAAAATGGCATTTAAATGCCATGGAAATCCTGGGCAATTCTCACTTCCCCACAAAGAAAAATGTGATAAGAATGTTCTTCTACAGAGACAGGAAACTGTGAACATAAATACCATATCTTGATTTAGTCAGACACAACACCACTACCTAAAATAGGTGAAGTTGCAGAATCACATGCTCTTCTCTGCAGTAATGTGAAAATACCAATATTTCTGTGCTGTCCCAAACAATAGACATATCAGGGAGCTGCAATGTCAATAAAGAGATGGAAATACTACATAGTTTGCATACAGAGTCAGGCTCCAGGAAATTCAAATGAGCTGCTTTATACAGGCACCAATCCACTGAGTTCTCACCAAAAATTAGGAATGCGGAGGAAGCATTCAATTCGCAATGCGTTTTCTCTTTTAGAAGCTTTTCCAGATTGTTGTGTCATCGTTAAACATGTAAAAACAAACAAACAACAGAAAAAAGGCTTCTTCCTTTGGGTACAGCAGAGAGTGGAAACAATACACAGGACACCTCTAGACCGTATTTTCAGATAATGTAGCTTCAAAAAAATTGAAAAGGAAATTATTTGGTGAATGGACCTGATCACCAACACAAGATAAAAATGTTGTACAAAACAAAACTTGATGTCATTTCTTAAAATGGAACATTAAAATCTATCTTAGTTGCCTGTCATAGGAATGGTGAAGGCCCATAAAAAATGGGGTAATTTCACTAAAACACTTGTGTGACCTGCTGACAGAAGTCTCCTTTTCACAAGTGATGTAAATACTCTAAAGACTTTCTCTGAGATGCTCTAATAAAACTGTGTTTGATCATTTAATTAAACATCCCAGGGAATCTCAGGAAAGATTTAAAGAATATTTAGATGTTAGCACAAATGTGCAATTACCTATAAATCCCAAGAAACAAACATTAAATATTAGTACTTTTTAATCAGAAAAGCACATGATTTAATAAGAACTTTTAGATGAATAACTATCATATGAAGTCTCAATTTTGAGTAGTTCACCAGTTACTCTAGAGACTAGTGGAAAACACATAAAGGTGCGTTCCCTCACTTTTTTAGTGTGTTTAATCACACCGTGTAGATATCAGATGGTCCCAGCCTGGGTAGTGAGAACCAGTGAGCACACCAGTGAAGTGATTAGGCAGAGATAGCTCAAGGGAGGGAATCTCAATGCACTGTCCAAGAGGGATAAGCAAAAGTAAGTGCAGAGCAGGGCTAAAAAGTGTAAATGCTAGTCTGGCATCCAGGTTGCAGAGCAGGATGCCACACGTGAAGAGCTGTGATCAAAGACATATCTTGGGGAAGGCATGCAGTCGTGAGTGAGGTAGCACAGGGGAAAGGCAAGAACTAGGAGTAGGAATAGACTGTTGGAAGACACCAAAGAAACCTTGTAATGACCTGTAAAAGGCAACCAATAAATTTGCTGGATATGCTATCTCTCAGGGGCCAAGCCAGCCCTGCAGGAAACTAACTGTTGCTGCTGTTTGACAGATGCCGGTAGTTGTCTGATAACTGGTCAGACCACTCAAGACATTTATTTTCTTTACAAATTAAAAGACAGATACTGGTCAAGGCTGCATTCTTTTATTATTTGGCTTAGGGGCTGCATGAGGTTGACTGGCTTTGCTTAACCATTCTTTTTCAGCCATGGTTATACAACATGGGTCTCAGCTGCCCAAATATGCTCCATCATCCAACCATCTGCCGAAGTTTATTGTATGAAGTACTTTATGAATACTTTATGAAGTACTTCACCTGTTTCAGTTTAAGAGAAGCAGATAAGTTTAAAGAATGTAACTAGTTGGTCTTTGGTAAACTGGCTGATATCGGCAGAACTGATTTTGACTAAATTACAGATCTGAGGAGTTGGTAACCTCTAATATACTGTGGAAGTGAGGAGATCTTCAGCCAGCACAGATCCAGTGGAAAAAAAAAGTGTTTCTGAAGCCTACCTTACTTTCTGTTTATTTTGTTATTAGACTTGATATAGTTGACTGAATTCAATTGACTGAGTTCTAAGATATTTTTGAAGGTTTTCAGGTGCATGCAGATGAGCATTTTTAATTTTCATTTGTAAAAATAAAAAAAAAAACACAAAAAATTGAAGCTTTAAGGCAAGTAGAAATAAAATTCTCTATTAGGCTTGAAAGGCAACCCCTGAAAAGCATTAGGACAAAGTGCATTACAGCTTCAAGAAGCACAATGACATCAATAAACACTAATGCTATATGAATGAATGATCAAATGTACTGACTAAAAGCATAAAGAAGTCATAGTAACCCATGCCAGCTCAGCCCTCGTGCACTGTATCATCCTGTCTAGAACATGCACACTCTGTGAAATACAAAAGGATGGACAGAAATAAAAGAATTCATTTTATCCCATTTATTAGTCACCTCCTGGTTTTCTGGATACTGCTCAGTAATAAGGGAATATTCTTCTCTCTGTTGTGAGTTACATTATCTCAGATTAATTTCACATGTTTCATAGAATTGTGCCCAAAGAAAGAACTATTACATGAAGTTCTGAACTGAATGTGGCATTAACAGCCTTTACAAATAAAGCTTAGGGGTTTAGATGACAGAGTAAGTTAGGTCAAGTCACAGCAATCTAAGCCTTTTAGCATTGTCTATGTTCAAGTCAAATTTATTAGTTTCTAATGAAAAAAAGCTGGCTCAAAAGCTTGGAGGGTTTTCTAGTGAGTAAAAATAAATGAGCACAGCCTCTTGAAGCCAGAAAGATCTAGTTTAAATCCCATAAAAGAACACTAGAAACAGCCTGCCAGAGGGATCAAAAAATGTTTAAAAATAGTAGCTACAATAGCAATGCACTTTATGATCTTGATGTACCAGAGGAGACAAGTTTGGAATCAGAACCTTTAAACAAATGAAAAAAAAAACCAAAACTGGCTTATGTGAAAATGTGCGAGGACTTCTCTGCAACAATATCTGTAGCATAGCTTTTATCCCTCTAGTTAACGAACAACCAAGAAATTCTAGCAAATGTTTGTTACACAGCTGCAATTCATTCTTTATTGTACATAAGCATTATAGTCTGGTTCGCATGTAATGTTCGCATCCTACTGTTTTCTGCAAAGGTATGTCTCACACCTACATTCACACAAGGTACAAAGTGTTAACTTAATGCTCACCTGTTCTTTTTTTCCCCTCTTTGTTCACTAGGTGTCTTGTGGTGTAGTAATTTTATGCTATTCAAAATCTGTTCCTTCTGCCTCAGTGGATGGCTATCAAAAAGGGAGGAGAGTGAAAGAGAAATGGCAAGACATTAGGCCTTTTTTTCTTCCTTACTAAGCATATTGGCTCGAATACATATTCAAGTTGTTTCAGCCACTCTTTCTACCAGGAAAAGGGTAGTGTTATACTATATGCCAGAGCAAAGGAAGTAGAAAATGAAGTATGACCCTAAAATATCATATTAATTTCTAGGAAGATGTGAGATGGCATTTTATGTAGTCAGAACCATGACAGCTTTATTTTGCTTAGGTTAAATACTGATAGCCATATAGTCACAGCAATGTGGATCTTACTGCACAAGCCCATCCAAGGCCTCTAAGCAAGTGGCTGAATTATTTTGTGCACCTTCTTAATTAATATTTTTATGTAAAATTAGTTAAATTAAAGCTCACCAAGGCACATACATCTAAGCTGCAAACTCAGACTGAATTTCAGTGTCACAAGACAAATTTTTCCTCTTTGGGTGGTCCAGTTAGTGTGAACCATCAGACAAAGCGCACACTGAAATAACTCATATGTCAGTTTGTAACGTAATTATCATAATGACTAGAAGATAGATGGGATTCCAGTAGAGATTATAGAATAAATATTCATTAAACCAATTGCAGTACGGTTATCTAAGAAAACTCAGGGTCTGGATCAGCTAGAACAGAATTAGAATTGGCTTATTTTTTAATATACAATCTCCTGATTATAGAAGAATCTACAAAATGGACTCAAGATTTCTGAAGATAAATATTGCTTATGCAGTATGGTGCTAATGGTGTTGAAAGGAGGGTTGAATAGTAAAGATTCTGCTTTGAATTTATCAGATGTGTTGAAGCAAACCTTATATACCAATGTTATTTTTTCTTGTCATAATTCTTTTGTACAGAGGTGACTGGTCCTTCTACTCTTTGTTTTCAGTGTACATATCGCATGTACAACATATGTGTCAGTATGATCTGCTACCTTCCTCTTCTTGGTCAAATTGCAATGTCATTTTACCAGACCTGTAGTTTTCCAGGCCAATGTACATTCCTGTACTCAAATGTTACTGAAGTGAATGAAGCAGAAACAGAAGTTGTATCTTAAAGACATTTCCATTAAATTAGACAGTTTTCTTTTTACTGATCCAATTGTGATGATGTGAACAACATATTAACATCAGGGATTTTGCTAATAAGTATTTTCAATAAGCTTTATACTCTTTCTGCATACTAAACTAAGGAAAGAAGTTCATTATCTTGATAGATTAATTTGAAATAGATTTCTAACTCAGACATCAGATAAATAAAGATAGCTTTGACTATAATTTGCTGACAATAATACAGTAATACATTAAAAGATTAAACTTTTCACAGATTCCATACTGTTCATCCTTTTCTATCCATTTTTTAAAAACCTTGATACAATGAATGAAAATATCTCAGATATGTTTTTGATCAAAGGAAATATTGTTCAGTTTTTATTTAAGGCAAATGAATATGTACTTGTCTTTACCTTCTATGGGCCGATTAAGACCAGTGCATAGAGACTTTAGGGTTGGTGTTAACTGGTGAATAGCTTCAATGGGGCTTTAAAGGAAAGTACCTAATTTATACAAGTCCAGATAAAGCCATCTCTTTTGCACTCAGAAAATCATAAGCAAGTGAAAATAGAATTTTAATGTTTGTCCCAATTAACCTTTATGTATACACATGCAACAGAACAGTAGTGGTTGTTACTTTTACAAGATGAGTATTGAACTGAAAACATAGACACACAGATATACAAAATATCCTTAAATTAACAGAGTGTGTATATGTGGCCAGGTACTCAGACACATGTAACCATACACATATCTGTTAGGATACGTGGTCATTTAATTTGGTTTAATTTCAGGAAATCAGCAAAAAGTATGCATTTAGGAGGACAAGGAAGAGATTTCAATATTGCAATGCATGCAGCTTAATTCAAGTACATTTACATTAATACAAACTTTTCCCCTCATATCAGTAGACCTTGGATAAGGCTCTCTTCCAGTTTCAGGAATATTTAGAAAAACAGTAAATAACCCAAAATATCTTGTACCTATTTGAAGTTCAGGCATTTAGATTATGGCAGTCATCTAGGCCAGTGGAAAATTGTTGTTTCTTTACAAGACACTTTATCCCAAGTATCTTTTGCACCTGTAAAAGCAGAAGGGTTAGCCGTTGCCTTCTAGTGCTATCTGCTCCTCTCCATTGACTACAACTCAACCAGGGAGGTAGCTTTGACAAAGTACCTAACTTGTAGAAGGTTAGAGTTAAGTGGGTTTAATCCTGCCCTAACTTTTACTACTATAAATTTTAGGGGAGTTTACTGTATTTGCTATGCTCATTGGTAGCCTAGTATATAAGTTATACAAAATGGAATCATATCTAGTAAAAGATGTAATTAAGATACAAGTAAGAGAAGCCCCAATAAGAGACTGCAATTTATTCCCTGTTGTAGGTTATTGTACCAAGAGGTTCATATCATTGACATACATCAGCGGTCATCATCCACTGATTTCACTCATTGCCCTTCCTTACATATAGAGAGAAAGTGAGTGTAAGTATGTGTATACCTGCTCACACACATGTATATAGGCAGAGATACATATCTATATGCATGTATCTCTGCATCAGTTCAGTTCTGAGCATTTCTCCTGGAGATGTTTATTCTTAATGGCATAGAGACAGACCCAGGCAGATTTTCAGTTATATTATGCACTGTGAGGGCAGAGGTCTTCTTATATCCTGTTTCTGCAATCCATAGTTTTGGTGTGAATGGTTAAACAATGTGCAGGGTTTGATAAATAAATGAAGCTCTAACTCTATAAAGTATATCCAATAAGTATCCTCTCACTGATAAAATTTTCCATCTCATCTGATCAAGGAGTTTACAATCTTCTGTTTGGGTTTTATCAAAGATTTAGTTCTATCTTGTTATAGATCATTTCCGTGTTTAGTCAAACTGTCTGCTCTGTATCAGAGGAATAATATACCTCTAAGAAAGTAATAACTGGATTTTAATAGGAAATGTAAATTATGATTGTTCTCTTTGATTCATCATTCAGCGGTAATATCAGAAACTCCATTTCACAGAATTATTTCCAGATATCCAGTGAAAGTGTTTATCACTACTGAGCAAACACTGCCACTAATGACTGATTTAGAGAGTTGCAATACTGAACAGAACATGGCCCTTGCACGTAAAACAGGAATCATAAACTTTGATCTGCTCGTTATCAGGAGGACATATTGCACGTTAGTCCAATGATTAATATCTAGTTTGAAGCTAGGAATGGGAGCCTTACCTGCTGATATTTCAAAAGCTTATGAACACTGTGAAGGGATCAAGAGCCACTGAATCTAATACATCCATAGGCATGTTACATGAGTATTGGCTGATTATTACAGCTAGTAGCAAAGGACATTAAGTAGAGACTGGAATTATTCAGGATGAAGATCACAACAGGTATGACAGCAGCTAAGAAGTGGAATAATACTGAGTAGGAAATTAGGACTTAACAGACATGAAAATCATCATCTGAAAATGGAAACTAGGAAAATTACTTTCAGGTTCGTACAAAGAAAGCAGAACTTATACAGATGGTTACCTGTCTCACTAACCACAGACGAAATTAATTACAGGTAGGCTCACCTTTGCAAAATCTAGAAGCTATCAAGGGCCACTTTGTTTGCAAGCAGATTTAAATTTAAAGATTCAAAATCCAGTGATATCATATTTTAATCTTCTGAATAAAACATGAACCAAACAATGCTACTACAAGCTATTTCTGATTCCAAAATTTTTCATTTGTGTTACTGTATTTTAACAAATCATTTTAAGATTACAGTGAACATGAAGAGAAGCTAAGTTTCAGGAATTTCCACTGGCTTCAGGTTTAGGTGAGGAAAAAAATTTCTGGAACCTATTTTATCCCTATTCTGCCTATTTAATAAAAACACTTTATCAAACTTATTGCACTTTATTTTTTAAAGTCTGTCTGTGTCCCAAATAAAATTTGTCCTTTTTGTCTCTCTGAATGGTTGAATACTTGTTTATAGCATTCTTTTTCTGCATGCTATTAATATCTTAAAAGTCTTTTTTTTTTTCTGTATCTGAGACTTTTTTATAACTGAGCATTCATGACTTCCTCTTTTTCTTTGTAGCATTTTAACATTTGTGTTCAGGCTAATGTTATCAAAAAAAAAAAAATGCCGGGTGCATTAAATTTCCATATTGTCTCCATTTACTGAGTCTGTAGTTTTGAGTTTGCAAATGAATTCCTCTTTACCTAATTAAGTAAAAGTTAGTTGCCTGGAAAATTTATTGCTTTTTGTGTGTGTGTGTGTGTGGCTACTTAAATCGCGTTTGTCATGCCAAATATAAAGTCTACAGAAAGTTTTTATATTATTATGAATACAGTATCTCTCTTGTCTTCTGTCCAGTTTTGGGATGGGATATCAGATGCTTGTCAGAAAAGTTGGTGGTTAGTTCCAATGGGAAAGTATGGAAGCTTGGAAGTTTGGAGTTTTAATCTAGAGCATACAGCCATGGCAAAATGCTGGCAGAAGGCTGGGAACTGAATACAGCACTGCCACAGTTCCCGGAGGTCACAGCCACCCATCAACCATTTAGTTGATTAACCCAGAAATCAGTTTTCCAGTATCACAGACACCCAGGAACCTTGTCTCAGAGTCCTCAAGTTTCTCAAGCTACGTGAGTTCATAGCTGGTTAATGCCAAGTTTCCAAAAAGCTCAAGAAATTTTGGAATTGTACATACATTTCAAAGCAAAACATCTTAATTTTCAAGCAGAGTTTCAGTATTCTTCCAAAAGAATTTCCATATTATATATTTGTCATGGTTTAACCCAGCAGGCAGCTAAGCATTACACAGCCGTTCGCTCATTCCCCTCCTGCAGTGGGATGGGGGAGAAAATTGGGATGGGGAGAGGGGAAGTAAGATTCATGGGCTGAGATAAAGACAGTTTAATAGGACAGAAAAAGAAGGGAAAATAATAATAATAATGATAAAAGAATATACAAAACAAGTGATGTACAATGCAATTGCTCACCACCCACTGACCGATTTAACAGCTGGACTGGATGACCTTAAAGGTCTTTTCCAACCTAAGCGATTCTATGATTCTGTGAGGCCCAGCCAGTTCTTGAGCAGTGGCTCCCTGGCCAGCTTTCCCCTAGTTTATATAGTGAGCATGACATCATATGATATGGAATATCCCTGTGGCCAGTTTGGGTCAGCTGTCCTGGCTGTGCCCCCTCCCAGCTTCTCATGCATCTCCAGCCTTCTCAGTTGGTAGAGCGTGAGGAGCTGAAAAGTCCTTGGCTTACTGTAAGCACTACTTAGCAACAACTGAAACATCAGTGTGTTATTAACACTATTCTCATACTAAATCCAAAATACAGCACTATTCCAGCTACTAGGAAGAAAATTAACTCTATCCCAGCTGAAAACAGGACAATATTTAAATAAAACAGGGGTTTTTTATGCATGAAGGAATTTCCAGCTTATCAAATAGTTGTTCTAATACCAGGTATTTCTAGTTGAAGTGCCGCCTTAGCACATCTAACTACAGAAAACATGGAGCTGGCTTGCAGGTTATATATATATAAAATATTTTTTTTCATCCCATTTATATGTATTCCAGGGTATCTATACTTCTGATTTTACTTCTTAAGTATATGGCATTGAATTGAATGCAGGTATCTACCTTTGGATTAGTATCTAGATCTGCTCTAAAGCCAAAGGACTTGCAAACAAAGGAGATTTTAAGGTGTGATTCACCTCATACTGAAGAAGACTTCTACACCTGGTGAGATGACTCACACCCTGAAAGTGCCTTTTCAGCTCCATTAACTATATAGGTGACTAGCTCAGAAGTAGACAACCAAAGCTAGAGAAATGCATTCCAGCCATTACAGGTCATACTCTTTCAAGAGTTCCACAGAATGGACTGTGCGGTACTATAGGAATCATCCTATCAAAAACTGGGAACCTAAGAAAGAAGAAAGTTTTTGTAGAGAGTCATTCACTTAAAATTACTTCTATAAATCAGGTTGCTTTTTCTTGCATTAAAATTGCTCTTATCTTTTAGAAAACTCCAGAGAAGAGTGTTATATTTAAATTCAGTTATGTTTATGCTTTACATGTTGGGTACTTCCAATTATTATATTAAATATATCAAATCTCAGTGGAATGACTGGTGATAAGTGTTACATATTTATAAATATTATGTATTCCCAGAACCATGCTTTCAGTCATTAGAATCATTGATTCACATTGCTGAATGACTCAGTAGGTCAATTAGTCCATGTCCCCAGCCTAAGTATGTATGAAAACGTGACAGAAGTTTGTCTATCTCGTTCTTAAATGTCAGCAACAATAGATCACACAGACTCCCCAGGCAGTCCTTTGCAGTGATTTCCTCTCCCCTTAGCTTCAGAAACTTTTTTCCCCAAGATCTAATTTGCATCCTCTTTGCAATGTAGTCTAGTTCCTGGGCCAATGATGGATGTCTCTCCATTATAGGCAGGGAAAGAGGTTACTCGGTTCTTTTCAACAGCCAGTTATGCTCTCAGTCTTCTCTCTTCTGAGCTAGGAAAGCCCAGGTCTTTCTATCTTTCTTCATAGGTCTTGTTTTCAGACATCTGCTCATTCTAATTGCTCCCCTCTGGCTCCTCTGCAGTCAGTCCTCAGTTATTCTTGAAGTCTTTTGAGTTGAAGCCTTGCCAATACTAAGCTAACATGAAGCATCAGTGCTGCAGACTGCCCTCTTGTTTGTACAGCCTAGAAGGATGACACCTTTTCTGCAGCAACATGACAGTGTTGACTTCTGTTCAATTTGTGAACTGTGATAACCTTCCACTGCCTTGTGTGAGAGCAATGCCCCAGCTGTTGTTGCCCATACTGTGTTTGCACATTTAGTTATTTCAACTTGAGTGTTGTACTTTCCACTTGTCCTTGCTGAATAGCACTTTCCAGGACAAATTTCAGGTTTCTCAAGATGATTTTGAATGTTACTCCTTTCCTCAAAGGTACTTGCAATGTCTCAGTATACACTTAATAATTCTTTTCTCTTTTCAATCATTCATGTAACTAATCAAAATATAATAGTATTGGACCCACAACAGACTACAGCATAGCATCACTTGATAGTTCTTTCCATTATGACCATGAACTACTGAAATTTCCCTCTGGATATAGTTTTCCTTTTTGCAGAATGCCTTATGGGTAGGTCAGAACAAAAATCGTTTTGACAACATTAAACTTTGTCTCATATGACATTCTTTTCAGTATGCTAAGTCATCACAGTATATTTGCCAAAATCAGCAGGAAAACCATACCCAGAATGAAAAACATACCCATGTCACCATCATCATGGAAAGTTATATTAATGTGTTCAGTGTACATCTTGGAAAGTGTTTATCTGAATGTCTGGTCTCAGTGTAACAAATTTAATCTCACATACTGTGAGAGTCCCACTAATTTAATGGAATTATCAGCAGTACAAAAAATGAAATAAATTCTGAAGTTATCTTGGATTAAGCTGTGAGTCTCTACAGGTTAAAAGACTGAAAAATATGTGAGGGTAACTTAATGATGAAGTTTTACAGGATGCTGTGCGCTCAGCTCAGGTGATAAAATAGTGTGTATTTAATACTATATTGTAGTGCTGAGGTGCACTAGGGCAGAACCAAGGAGTTTGTCATTTCCTAACCTTTGAGGACTAAACTATGTAATCTTTATCTTCTGGCTTAACTCTGCCATTCATTTTTTAGGTTAGATCCTTAAACGTAATAATACTTTATAGATCACCCTTTCAGATTAAATTAAAACATTTATTTTAGGTTGAAAGCATATAGGGCTTTACTGCTACCTTCTCTGGGCAAATTCATCTCCCAGTGAAGTCAGAATTGCACTAATGCACACCACAGAAAACTGCTCTGGTACTAGGAATTCAGAGAAACCTTAATACTTCCAATGCTTTTGTTCAAGAAAGAAAAAAAATCAGTGATGTTGATGTAGAAGCTATGTGTCTTTGTGTAAACAAAAGATCCCTCTTAAAAGTATTTTATGAGAGGTTCACTCCAAAGAAAGAGACAGAGCACATGTGGTATGTTGCTGGCACTTCATAGTGAAGTGATTATACAGATGCTGCAAAAATGAATAATTTATTAAAGTTTATATATTTTTCCATTGGGCAGATATACATTTCCTTGAAAATATTTTTACCCAGTCTGTATTTAATAAACCAGATATACTATGTTTATTCCTTGACCAAAAAAAATGAAGTCTACTTCTCTGAATTCAGTGTTTTGCAATATTTTTAAGCACCAGGAAATCAAAGAAGAGCTCTTTGCATCATTCTTCCCCCTGCGACTGTTCTATTGTGTATACCAGCTTTCCAATTCAAAGTAATAAAAGCATCGATCTTCTAACATCTTGACAGTGGAGTTCCTCTAATTCTGCATTAGCACTAAACACAAACAAAAAATTTAGTATAAGCAGCCTCAAGAGACACTTCAACCAGGTTTCTGCATTTCCCTGGGCTAAATCAGCTCCTGAAAACTTAATTTAAGAAACTGACACAGACACTACAGTTAGAATGGTAAATCTCCTCCCTGACAGTTTCTTAAATAAAGTTTTCAATCACTGATTCAGTCTACAGAGATAGAGCTCTGTTCTGGTTACTCCTCTCAAGCTACGCTCATTGAAGATCATTGCTCCTAGTGTTTCATCTTAATCCTCCTGGAAACTGGAGGGTCTTTAGATACAGAGCTGGATACTGAAGAGATTTTCTTAAGTGAAATTTTAGCTAGCCAGCATGATATGCTTGCAAATAAAATATGCACACCTAAGTACTGTGATGATATGATTCAAATGGAATGAGTGCAAGAGACAGAAAGCATTTTGAAATAAATTTCCTAAATTTTTGAGCACTTTTTTATTCCTGGTTACTCGTGGTATTTCATTGGCAAGATAGAGAAGAGCCCTAATTGTAGCTACATCATTAAAAATATCTACAAAATCTTTGGGGCTAATATTTATGCCACTCCAATGCAACCTTTTCCTTCCTCATCTCACTGAAGGAGACATGTCTGGGTTGTATCAAGGCAGAAAGCACGTAAATTAAAAATCTGTTATTGTTTCCTGGAAGTATGTTTCCCTGCAGAGTAGCGTACAAGTCAGATTTCAGTTGCTGTGCTTTTACTACTACTGTGCTCCCCATTCACGCTGCAGGAAGGGAATCCATTCTGTAATTGGGCTTTTTTCTTTGGTTGTTTGGCTGGTTTTTTGAAGAACTGCAACAACACTTCGAAGTCTTCAAGGAAAGACACTTTGAATCACAAAATTATTTAGGTTGGAAGGTCACGTTATGCAACTCCCTTCTCAAAGGAGGGCCAATTAAATGACATTGTTCAGCTGCTTTTTTGGTCAAATTTTTAATATCTCCAATGATGGAGTCTTTACCTCATCTCTAGACACCTGTTCTAGTGTTTGACTATTCTCATGGTTAAATAAAATAAAATAAAATAAATCCTTACATCTGGTCAGAGTTTACAGTATTCCAGCTTGTGTTTGTTGCTTCTTGTCCTTCTGCTGTGGACCTCTGAGAGGAGCCTGGCTCTGCTTTCCCTAGGCCTTCCTGTTAGGTAGTTACAGGCAGCAGTAGGATCCCCACAAGCCTTCTGCTATTAACACTGAACTGGCCCTGCTCCCTCAGCCTCTCCTCAGATGTCCTGTGCTCCAGTCCATAACTAGCTTGGTGGCCTTTGCTGGACTGGCTCCAGTATGTCCATGTCTCTCTTGTACTGGGGAGCCCAGAACTGGACCCAGCACTCCAGGTGTGCTCTCACCAGTGCTGAGCAGAGACAAAGGATCATCTTCCTCAACCTGCTGGTAACACTCCTCCTAAAGCAGCCCAGAATGGTGTTGGCCACCAGGACCCCCCAGGTGCTTTCCTGCAGAGCTGCTCCCCTGCCAGGCAGTGCTCAGTCACAGAGAGTGCTGCATTCTCATTGAAAAGTGAGCAAACTACCCTTGGTCCTGTGTGAGAGCAGAGCCAGAGACCCCCTGCGTTCAGACTGTCTTGGGACCAATCAATGCAAATTTGAACTGAAAGGCAATCTTCCCTTTTGCACAAGCCTGTGAGATGGAGCAAAGGATCCAAACATAAGTCTTCATCGACAGTGGAGCTGACACCTGACATGAACTGTCACTGAACTATCATTAATACATAGCTGATGTAGGAATTAATTTTTAAGGGTGCCTGCCAGCTACTAGATCCTACTCTTCAATTAATAGGGTTTTCTGTGTTGCCTTTTATAAAATATCTCTTATATATTTGTGCTTTAATATCTGAAGTAAAAAGCAGGGACAAAGACTGTTTAAAAAAGGAAATATTTGAATCAGTCTGTACTATTTTTCTTTGTATTAATTTTAATTTAACTGTTAAAAAGAGTACACTGGAAAATGAAATACCAAACAGCATTTGTTGCATCATTAAATAACATGGTTTATTTGTAAACTACTATATCTTCCACAAAATACCAGATGAAAACATTTGTATCTAAGAGGAAAGAGAATCAAATCATGGGAAACAAAAGCTGGTGTAAACAGTTTTAGGAAGAAATAGTGTTATATCTGGAAAATTACTTGTTACGACCTAATAGCACCATCAGTTCAAAATCATAGCTCTGTACACTAAATCTGCATAATAATTTTTGTACATCTTATGTATATTATACAGGCTGGTAGACATGTTGTACGAACTGATGCTAAGTATAAGATTAGCAAAATAATGGCTCTTTTTATTGAGGTGATTTTGGCATCTTAAATTAGGTGGTTTTGTATTCTATATAAGAACATATATATTCTTATATATATAGTCCTCTGTGCTTTAGCAGCATTGCATGCCACGTAGTCAACATGTAAAAGAATGACAGGCTGTTCATCTATGGATTAGTACCTTAACTGGTTTAAATTGCTACAGTTTCTTTTGCAGCATGAGGTACTTTCCTTCATACTAGCTAAAAAATCTAGCGTGGCATCATAATATTATTCCTCAGGGTGTGCTTCTGAAAACTTAATAAAAACCATACATTTACCCAAAGTTATGCACTGAATCTTTCTAAATGGTTTTGAATTGTTCTTAGGAGGCTGCAGTTTACTAAAGTGGTGGGCATTGTTACGTCGTAGTAATAACTCACAAGAGGAAAGGACATGCACTTGAAACATCTGCTAACATCAGCTTGTTTGATATTGTAGTTTGTTTATTAATGCAGGTGACAAAGTTTCTTTTTAGTTTGTTTCCATGAGACATGTATTGTCAGAATAGAAGTTTGTGAACAGCTTATTTTTCATTTCTGAATCAAGGAGATTCGAACCCGTATCACCTACACTGGATATGTGGGAGTGCTAACATTTTCCATTTCAATTTGCAAATGCTGCCTAAACACCCTAATAAGTCAAGTTTGGAAAAGTGTAATATTTTCTTCTGAAAATGTTGAAACACATTTTTTGCGGTGTTGTTCACATTCTTTTCATTTTGAAATCTAAAATTAGCTAAAACTGGAATTCCTGAGTAGTCTCATTATTCAAAACTATTTCTGAGGCACAGTGTAGGAAAAAAAAAGTATTATCAGTACTAGAACAGGAGAAACTGTGCATCTTGTTTCTTAGAAATAATTCAAATAATTCTCAAATGCAGGAAGCGGCCAATATACAAAACATCTGTAATTCACTCTGTGTTCAAGATAAGTTAGATCTTATTATTTCTGTACTTAGATGACAGTAGCACATAATCAAATTAGTTTTAATAAAACTAATCTGTGGTCCATGCTGAGTGACATAATATCACACCACAAAAAGAGAGAGCAATTTCACCTACTGTTAAATTAATTACTGCATGTAAAATGAAAAGGGTTTGATTTATCAAATCTGAATATAGCCTTAGGTATTCTAATAACAATCATCAACTGCAAGGACATGAATGAACTCTTTATGAACTAAAGTTTATCAGAGTTATATAACATGGTCCTGTGACAAATGTCTTTTTCACTTAAAAAAATAAACAGCACCTTTCAGATAGGAACTAAAGGTGGTTTTCAAAGTCTGTGGGGTAAGTATAGCTCAGGCAAATGGAGCTCTTGCCACCTGTGACGCAGTTTTTCCTGTGTCATCTGGGGGAGTTGCAGCTGTGCAATCCCTTGAAACTGGTAAAATCACATTTGGGCATAAAATGTGTCAAACTAATGGTCAGAAACACCCTTGCCATAAATATTCAGCAGTGTTGCAATAGAGACTGCTACATGCAGGCTTTCTGCACATCACGCTGAGTATGTATTGGTGTGGCTTCACAAATGTGACTTTTGTTTTACTGTCCCAAATTTGCAAGCTACATGAATGCTGTACAGCTTCAGATCTGAATCTAATTCTGTCTCATGACATCTATCAGCCTGGTCAACAGTGGTTTAAGTTATAGCGAAAGAGCCTGAAATAGTTGATGCAGGGAGTGCTATTCCACACCATTTCTTGAACAGGGGATAAGGGCTATACGGAGCTGGCCCACACTTCCACTTCTGCCTCTGTGCTTCCTCACCATCAGTCTGTGGCTGCCTTCCTGCTCAAAATCTTAGAATCATAGAAACATAGAATCATTAAGATTGGAAAGGACCTCTGAGATCATCAAGTCCAACTTACCTAGGTTCTCTACGCAGCTTTTCAGAGTCCTTCAAGAATACTTAGCACTCCTTTTCAGCTGGGTCCTTTCTATTGACTGCAGAGGAATTCAAATAATTTAAATCTATTTTATTGCATACTGAGAATGCAAGTGGGTTGTGAGGACTATGCATTTTAAATTGATGCTTTAGCTCATTGCAACCTCCCCACAGAAGTAAACCCTTTTGAAAATATTCACCTGGGCTAGATTTGAATCAAACTGAGTAAGATGACTCGACATGCTTTTTAGTAATTTCCCAACTCATCCAGGCTTCTTTTTAGTTATTCTGAAATCTTAATGCATGTAAAATCACTGCTGGCTAGAAGTGCTTAGACTATAGAGCACCATGTACAACATGCATTTATCTTCAGCCTGGTGTTTCATGAAGCCATTCTGCATGACAGTGATCTCATGTTTCCTAACACCACTTCTGGGACAACAACATTGCTTCTGTGGTCTGAGAACTCTGTTCAAGTTTAGTTACTGTTTCCTGCACATGCTGCAGGTGGTAGATTTTCCTAGATTTGACAGCAGAGGTTGATTCAAATGAAAAAAATAATTCTTCACTGTAGACATGAGCTCCACCCCAGGGTCATGAATGAATTGGGTTGTTTAAATCAAAAAAAAGATAGACAAGATAATTATTTACATTTTAAAAGAGAATAAAAAGTCATCGGAAACAGAAAACAAAGGTTTGTCGCTGTACACGTGTTTTGTTTTACAGCACCTAATACTATGTAATAACCAACATCAAGGGACACTGAACAAACCACATCAGCTGGAATTTCTTTCTGCATACACTCTATAAACCTACTGATGTTTAAGTTCTACACCATACACTTCTGCATCCTTCCTTACTAAATGTTGGCTCATGATAAAATTTTGCCTTGGACAGGGATGATCAAGCAAAGTATTCTTCAGGTGGTTTGGCCACTCAGTAAACCATTTACTCCAGAAAAGCAAAGCATTTTAAGGATTTTAATTTCATCGTGTTATTTTAGTCAAGGCCTAGACCTTTCTGTTTGCAGCCTGCGGAACTGTGTTCCCAGCTCACTGGAAGCTCTGAATAGTCTTTTGGATATTATCCAAATATAAGATGTCCTTGTGCTTAGAAGGGTTTTATTTAGAATTAAGAGGTTATTTATATTTGTGTCTCCAAACTCTAAGCACTATTGATCTGTGTATTTCCCCGGGTAAACCAAGACAAGAGACATGCCTCCTTTACCATTTAAAAAGAGGAAAAAATCAGTCCTGAGAGGGTAAAGAACTTAAACTTCTTTAAAAACATTATGCCTTATTCATAAAAAACTAGTACTGATATATCGTGAAAGCAGTGAAATCATGTGTTTTCAGCTCAAAATGCATAACCAGGGTTTGGGAACCATTCAGAACATTCACTTCACCTTGGAAAGAGATCCAGAGCTACACTGAGTTTAGTATAATCATAAAATTCTTTGCTAGTTTTGTTTTGTGGAATGCAGCTTTGGTGTGGGAAAAGAGGCCATGTGCCACCACACTGTTTCCAGCTCTGGACCCCTGCCCTAAATCAAGCCACTCAGTTCCACCCCAAAGCAGAAACTTTACTCTCTAAGATGTCTGTGGGATCATCATCTTCTGGTACACCAGTAAATATTTAAATTGCTTCTTTGTACTTTCAGATTTAATCCAAACTTTAGAATAGCTTTGTCTTTTGCAATGAAAAAAGCTAGGTTTTATTGGTTTTAATAAGACCTGGTAATAATCCCATGCCCATCAGTAGTAATAGAGCAACGTAGATCACTTGAGACTGGAAAACTGCCCACTGTACACCCACATTAACAAAGTCTGGAGGCAAGAGGTTTTCCTCAGAGAATGGCAATTCGTCAAAACAGAAACTTTTCAAAACACAGTATTATATTTAACTCAATTTCCTTCAACAAATTTTCTCAATTCCAGAATGATATCCCTGATTACTCCACAGTGAGATATAAATAAGATTCCACAGAGTTAGCTGCTACTCTGGTATGTGAGTGCCTCTGCTCAACTGGCTATTTCAGTGTATTTTATCATTGCACAAGCTTAACTCCTCCAGAAAGTAAAATTCCAAGAAATTACAAAAATTCTAGTGCTCAGGAGCTTTGCTAAATATGTACAAGAGGCAAATTTCTGTGTGATAGCACAGGGACTGCAACTTCTCAGTCCCCATGACAAGTGACATTGGGCTACTGGGGTGTGCTTAATTCTCTTGTTCTGCACAAAAAAAATTCAAAGAATCTTAGTGCAGAACATTCTTAGTCTAAAAATATTCTGTTTATGAAAAGTATTCATGGGATAGTAATAATCATTTTAACCTTGCAATACAAACTGAAAGTTTCTATTTTCTTTTTATGATAGTTTTAATTGAACAAGTATATAGATAGAAACTTTTTGAACAAAGATGTCAATGAAAAATTTTGATGCTGCTGAACTGAGTTTAGCAGGTATCTTTTTTTAATGAGTTGAAACAGAGCAGAAAAAAATATTAGGTTTGTCAATGTACATATTCCAATACTAGAAAAATATTAAGCTCTTAATTAAGATAATACTGATTGCAGCTCCAACAATTTCATAAGATTATTGATAGGAATCATATCACAGAATAGTAAGTGACAATGTTAATCCCTGTATAGTAGTACCTATGCTTTCGGGGGACTATTTTATAGTATTTTATTAATATAACACTAGTTTCATCTTAGAAAAGAAAATCAGGACACCTGAGTCATCTCTTTCTTTCATGCTGGTATCTTTATAAGTAATTCATTGAAATCTTCAGAAGTACATTAGAAATCACTTAAGATACATTTGGAACAGTTTTAAGAGAATACTGAGAAAAGCTAACAGTGAGACAACTTTTGCTGGTTTTCATGGATGAACTTCAGAAGTAAATCTGTTGGGTGGATTCAGACTGGTTAAATCTCACCTGATTAATGACACATATGTAAATCAAATTCCATATCCAATTTGGAATTATACTCGTACAAAATTGTTTTGTAAGAAGAAATTAAAGACCAGGATTCTAGGTTACTGAAGAAAAAATATTCAAATGAAAGGGAAAGAGTCATACAAATACAAAAAAGTGGAGAGGCTAAAAATCAGTTCAGATACAACAGGATAAAAAAGATCAGGAAAGTTAAATATCCATGATCCCTACACAATTATACAATAATTATTTCCTGTATATCAACTGTGGATTAAAAAGCAAAAGGAAAAAGGAAAAAAAAAAAAAAAAGGAAAGAAAAGAAACACAGCTGCCAAGCTCTATTTTGATCATTCCGTGAGGGCAGGGTTTTTTCTTTAGACAGGAAAAGGTCTGCTTGCATGAGAAAATGGTACTGCCTGATGGGAGCTAGTTTTAGTGGAAAAGTGAGATAGCAGAAGGAAAAAAATGCCTGTAGAGGACTCTGTGCATCCAAGGCATCCGGAAGTACAAATGCTTTCAGACCCTGATCTTTTATCACTGAAACTTTGTGTGATTGTTCAGGCTCCAAGCAGCCTGTTCTTGCTAGTTTGAGTTTGAAAAATGAAACAAGTGGTTACATGGTTGTATTTGACAAAACTTGTACAGAAGCTTGGCAGGTTTACACAGATTTCAGCAATTCCTAATTAGAAAAATAGAAGAAACTTATTTCCCATGACACAGCAAGCCACAGCCATTGAAGTCAGTACCATTTAATTTCCCTGAGTCTGCAAGATCTCCTGGACTTTCAAAGAGTCTCTGAATCACTGCTGCCTCTTTTTTCTCTTGGCACTGTGTTTGGGATCAGCTTCTCCAAGCTGCACCTAACAAAAATCATTGAAACAGTACTATATTGTAATTACTACATAGAGATAGTATACTTACTAACAGGTACTAGTAGTAATACTATATACACAGAGCTATCTTCATTTTGGGCACAGCTGTCCTCCTGCTGCTTTTTAATGCAAAGAAGGTTGTATTCATTTCTGGCAGCTCTTACAAGGCTTTCTGCTGCCATATTCTGTCATCAGCTGTCCTCAGCCAGAAAATGTTACATACTATGCAGTTAACCCCAGCAAAAGTTGTTATCTACTGTATTAAACACAGGCACAAAACCATCAGAGCTCAACATTTTTTACAAAGTAAACTGAAATAAAATAGACTTAATTTGAAGATGTCTTAGCTTCTAATCTCTGAGATCTGAGTCTCTGAGACTTCCAAACTCTAGCCTTTGTCTAATCCAGCAGCACTTCTCCTGACCACTACAAATACCAGCACATCTTAAGAATGTCAGCAAAGGTGTCCTACTAAATATTTTCCTGTTTTTTTCCTCCTCGATGAATAGCAAAATCTACTTTAATGCACCAATTTCCATTAACAGGCTTTACAAATACCAGCAGGATTTACAAAAGCAGCACAGTGATCATCGATAAAGCTCATACAGATGTATTTCTGTGTCCATGAAGGAAGCAGCTGTTTGTTGAATTTAGGATAATGAAATCTTCCTTGACATACAGACTGTGAACAATACCATATCGGCATGCCCAATGTGTATCAACAATTCTTGTTAGGTTTCATAGCTTCAAGGCTTATCAGACCATTTCTCTGCATTTCCCTGAACAATGTTTGAGCCACAGATGTTGGAAAGAAAACAGACGGCAAATGCACTGGGGAGTACAACAAATCCCCAGCTTCTAGTGTAGACTTTGTCTATGTCCACTAAAACTGTATTCAAACAGTGAACAAAGTAAATAGCAAGCAGAGTTTGTCCAAAAATAGCTCTAAATGTTTTCAGTATAAGTGATGTTAATGATAGATACATCATCCCCTCCTTGGCTTACACAGTTCTACAAGGAGATTCAAGTCCTTAACAGTTTTCCCACTAAGAAGTAAAACTTTTTCATAAGCTGGGTGACCTTCGCTACTAAGCAACAGGAACTGCTCTGCTAATATGGTTGCATATGGGGGTACATGGTTTGAAGGTTATAGGCAAGTTCAAAGCCCATAACAATTTATACTTGAGAAGATTTAACTGTGCAGCAGCTGACTTTGTAGGGAACAGACTCCTTCTCTATTTATTCTTATCCCACATATTTTGGGGATAGGAATTTACAGGGTCTAACTTACACATTGGCTTGTCAAAATCTGATTTCATTATCATTCTTATTCCAGCCAAATTTTACCTGAGCCATGGATGATGTCTAATCTTACCAGAACCAGACTTCACATCTGCTTATTGTTTTGCTTTCTGAAGTTGACCTTGTTTGGTAATCAATTCAGTACATAATAGCTATGGTCCTTGAAAGCCTTCTCAACCACATTATTCAAAGTTCTTTTAGATTTGAAGTTGGGGCTTTCAGTAGAATTTATTTATTTTTACTATCATAAAGAATTAAGGAATATAACATTCCTGTGACAGGTATCAGGTCTATTTTATGAGCAGAGGAAACAACAAAGCATTTTACTCATTACTCGGAGATAGGAATAGAGTACAGATGCGATAAAGATCTGTAGTTTTTTACTGGTAAGCACTAAAAGACTATTCCTGAACAAAACAAGATTGTTTAGTCCTAATCACAGGATTCAATTTAACAGCCAAAAGATCATTTGAGGGGAAGGGAATTTTCTAAATATAACAAATTATTTCAGAAAATCATCTGGGGATAAATTCAGGGATGGAAGAAAGCTGGACTTTGTAAAGTTTTATTTACATATGTAATTATAAATATTTTAATGTGTGATTATATTTCCTGTGTAACTTGAAAATTTACTTGTGCTTTTAACCTGTAAAGTTTTGGATTACTGCACCCTTTTTAAGCAAACATAACTGTCTCTAGAACAATGATGTTCTAACCAGAGAGCCCAGTTTTGATTTTCATGTTTAGCTGCTCCTGATCCATTTTAACTTCTGGCAGATGCATAACAAATACTCAGTTCCTGCAAGCCAGTCTATCCCTTTCTTTTTCAAGTAATACATTTTTCATCACTTGTCTGCACTTTGTAAAATATTTTTAGTCTATCACGATTCTTCTGAAGATATTGCAAATGATAAAATAGAGCCAGACAATAAGTCCTATTCATTCATGCTGCATCTCTGATAAGAGACTAGAGGTTAAGCATTTTCCATGGTAACTAGAATGGCTTAAAGGTCTTCTGACAATAACATGATGGATTCCAATTTTAGTCATTCAGGAATAAATCTATTACTTTAAGAAAAGTTACTCCAAAGATACCCATTCTTCAACTTCTTACACCCGGTGAGAAGGCCGGTGTGCTACTGAGGGCCATAACAGCCCTGACTCCAGAAAGAAAAATAGTCTTCTGGCTTGGATGTAAGGTCAAAATGCCCATTTCCAGGAAACATCTGGCAGACGCTTTCCAGTGTCCACAGCTTTGGTAGGGAGGGGTCCAGAGAAAGGAGAGGTTTGTTGGGGGTAAACACTTATAGCTGTAGGTAAATATATCTATTTTGGGGACATTTGTGTAGTTTATAGAAATGTTTACTGTTGCTTTGATCACTTTCGAATGCTTAAACTTAGTTGCATGACTAAATTCATGAGAGGCATCATACATTTTCTCATACAGCTTATTATTTGCTGGATTGGGCTGTTGTGAGAATGTCGGGTAATTATTCATCGCAAAAATAGTTATGGTCCCTCATGCCATCTGATAGCTGAGTGTGCTTATGCAGGGTAGTAATTGAATTTTTTTAAATGCACAAAATTTCTGCACTTTTAGACAAGAACTGCAACTTAAACAAAAAACTTTCAGCTACACTACAGTGTCAAGTGTAATCACAGATTGAATGACGTGTCAGTCATGACATTATCCAAAAACCTCTCTAGGTGGAGTTACCTTTGTATGAGTTAGTGCAAAAAGGGAAAATAAGTGGGACTGAAAAAATGACTATTTTTGAAGGGAGGGAAATGTGGACACAACATATCTACTACAGAATGGCATTCTACTCCTTTTGGCATGGTAAACCTAATTAAATAGTTACATTTTTAAATCTTTATGAGAATCTTAATTATTAATGTCATCAACAGGCTGAAAAAAATGTAGGTTAGGTATGAGGAGACTTTGGCTCTGCAAAGACATTACTTAAAAGCAATTTTTTTTGCATGACTGAGCACATGTGCACACAGACTAGATAGTCACACTTTACAATGAGGTTACACTTATAAATTATTTATAAAGGGCTAGTAAACACTGTAGGCTATTACAGAATCCACAAAGTTCATATTTTGTTATAACTATGTATAACACCCTCAAGTAATGTGCAACCAAGTATAATTTATGAAAGTCATATCCATAGTATTGTTTATGATGTATATTAATCATTTATTAATCCTTTATGAACCATTTATAAATGCAGTCTTAATGGAAAGCATGGCTGACTAGTTACTCCATTGCATTAGCTGCATGGGAGTTAAAGGTTGCAGGCCTCTGCCCCTCCTTTTTAACAAGCTACTCAGGCTTTAGACAAGGCAACACTCACCAGCTGTTTCCTTACAGACTCCCAGGAAGTTAGAAATCTGAGAGAGGCATTACAAAGAGCTTTTGCTTGTAAGCCAAGGTACAGAATTCTTTTTTTACATCTTCTCCAATATTTTGGTAGAGCTAACACAGGTCTGCTTCACAGGGTCCGTGAGACAAAACTCCTTGCAGATGACACACATATATTAAAGTCTATGAAGTCTTGGTTCCTCAGGACTCTTGTATAGTTCGGTACATCAGACCACCAAAATATGGGCCATATTTCTAGGAACCGAGCAGAGAAGGGTTGCTGTGTTAAATGTGCATGTTCATCAGTCCTTATGGTTTCTGCAGGAAAATGGGCAATGTAACAGAAATTACTGCTATAGTCTAGGCTACCATAATGTCTCGGAACAGACCCTGGCTTGCAGGATTATTCTTCTGCTCCAAAGCAATTCTGCCTGCCAAGGTACAGCTACTTGTGCTTGCTGCTGAAAAGCACAACTTTCATGTGACAGTGCAGTTTTATCACTGCTCTTTGCTTCTTTATGTATCCTATGAAATCTCTTGCTGAGGCATTTGATACTGGAGTACCACCCCAGCGCATTAATTCTTCACTTGTTCTTTTGCAGGAAACAGATCTCATTCTGACCTTTAATATCTCAATGCATCGTTCTTGGTGGATGGAGAATGGGCCAGGCTGCACCGTGACCTCAGTAACCCCAGCCCCAGACTGGGCACCAGAGGATCATCGTTATATCACTGTCTCGGGGTGTTTTCTTGAATATCAGTACATAGAAGTGGCTCACAGTTCTCTTCAGATCTTCCTTGCAGTAAGTGTTTACAGATAGCTTCACTTCCACCACCTTTTCTAGATTTCTTCTTGCAGAATGTCATTACCAGAATAGTGGAGTGTTGTGGCATTCATTCACAAACCCTGGATCTAAGCGTTAGTTTTGTTCTGAAGCTCTGCTGTCTTGCAGCTAGTTCAAGACACCTGTACATGAAAAGCTGCAACATACATGTTTATTGCTGTGAGAACTGCTGACATGACACACTCTGTTTTCCTGACCTCCATTTTGACCATTGACCATGCCACAAATAATTTATAGCAGATTGCATTCAAATTACACTATAGGATATAAGTTGTGACATAATAAGTTACAGCTATTGCTCTGAAAGCCAAATTGAATATAAAAGAAAAGCCAAAATGAATGAGAAATTTTCAACAGTAAAAATAGATTACCTGATCAGTTCACAGGACTCAAAACTGATAAATTTGTCTTTAACCATATTAGTCAATACGCACTTGAGGTTAATGGGAAAGGTTCTTCGCAAAAGAACAAAATGTTGTACTTGTGGTATGAAAATCAAAACCACAAAAATCTTAAATCTTTTTAGAAGGATTAAAATCCACTGTTATACTGCATAAAATTTATAAGGAATGAAAGCAGCTTGTTTTGGAGGAAACTGATACATTTTTCAATGATATTTACTAGTACTAATAATTTTGCCTTGTGTTGTCTCTGACCTTGGTGAAAAGATGACATAAACACTGAATTAATTACATCATTGAATGGCAATCTGCATTTTTGTGTTTGCTCTAATGATACAAACATGTTTATGCCCAGGTGGAGATATATATGACTGCAAATAAAACTGTTACTATACATCTAAATTTGGACAAATGCCTGGGCACATGACTCCCTCTATATAAATTGTTTGGTCAAGAGATTCTAATGTTTTGTCCAAAGAGGGACCATACTGGCAAAAGAGAGAGGAAATCTGGTTAGCCAGATCCAGAAGTTAATGTAAGGCAGTTGGACAGTCCATAATATATAATGTGGCCCTCAGCTACCCAAAAAGTGAGCAGCTTTTCCATCTGTCTGTTCCTCACCCTAGCTGTAAATGGCCAACTACCGGGTGAGTTTAGGACAATATATCTCTGTGTCGATGCATCTCTGCGTGGCCTCTGTGTGTAAAAGGTTGGTGGCTGATTCACCTGAAAGCCCAGCTACCCCCCTTCAGTGGAGCCATCCCAGGTCTCCTCCATGCTTCTCAGCTCGTCGTGTTGTAGCAAACCAAAGGGACCTTGACCAAGTAGGTAGCAAGGCAGGCACTAGATAGGTGTGGAAGACAAAAGCAGCCCTTTCTCCAGATAGCTCACACCTGCCATTTTGACAAGCTACAGCTGGTGCAAAAAAGACAAAGGTAAGTGCAACAAAATCAGCATGAATAAGTAAATAAGATTAAAATAGCTTTACAATTTTATTTACAAGCAACTGTTATCACTTAGGTTAATTCATAGAATCAAAGAATTGTAGAATCATTTAGGTTTGGAAAGACCTCATCGAGTCCAACCATAAACCTACCACTGCCAAGTCCACCACTAAACCATGTCCTCAAGCACTGCATCTACCCGTCTTTTAAATACCTCCAGGGACGGGGACTCAACCACTTCCCTGGGCAGCCTGGTCCAGTGCCTGACTACTCTTTCCGTAAAGAAGTTTTTCCTAATATCCAACCTAAACTTACCCTGGCGCAGCTTGAGGCCATTTCCTCTAGTCCTATCACTTGTTACTGGGGTGAAGAGACCAACCCCCACCTCGCTACAACCTCCTTTCAGGTGGTTGTAGAGAGCAATAAGGTCTCCCCTCAGCCTCCTCTTCTCCAAACTAAACAACCCCAGCTCCCTCAGCCGCTCCTCATAAGACTTGTGCTCTAGACCCTTCACCAGCTCTGTTGCCCTTCTCTGGACACGCTCCAGCACCTCGATGTCCTTCTTGAAGTGAGGGGCCCAAAACTGGACACAGTACTCGAGGTGCAGCCTCACCAGTGCCGAGTACAGGGGCACTATCACCTCCCTGGTCCTGCTGGCCACACTATTCCTGATACAAGCCAGGATGCCATTGGCCCTCTTGGCCACCTGGGCACACTGCTGGCTCATATTCAGCCAGCTGGTGACCATCACCCCCAGGTCCTTTTCCACCAGGCAGCTCTCCAGCCACTCTTCCCCAAGCCTGTAGCGTTGCATGGGGTTTCTGTGACCCAAGTGTAGGACCTGGCACTTAGCCTTGTTGGACCTCATACAGTCGACCTCATACAGATCCAGCCTGTCCAGATCCCTCTGTAGAGCCTTTCTACCCTCAAGCCCTCCAAAGGAGATATCCAGGCTTATTTTTCTGCCTTATTTTTTTGTATGTAATGAATGATGAACAAGAAACTCAAGGAACAAGATGATGAACAATGATGAACAAGAAACTCAAGTTCAAGCTCAATTTTGTTCCTGATGCAACAAGGCTTTTTGTGTGTCTGGAAGCCATTGTGCGGCAGGGAAACTATGATGTGGTTGCCATTACGGAAACATGGTGGGACGACTCGCACAACTGGAGTGCTGCAATGGATGGCTACAAGCTCTTTAGAAGGGACAGGCAAGGAAGGCGAGGTGGTGGGGTAGCCTTGTACGTCAGAGAGTGTTTTGACTGTCTTGAGCTCAACAAAGGTAACGACAAGGTTGAGTGCTTATGGGTAAAGATCAGGGGGAAGGCCAACAAGGGAGATATCTTGGTAGGAGTCTGTTATAGACCACCCAACCAGGATGAGGAAGCAGATGAAGTTTTTTTCAAGCGGCTGGCTGAAGTCTCAGAGTCTCTAACCCTTGTTCTTGTGGGAGACTTCAACTTACCAGATATCTGCTGGAAATACAACACAGCAGAGAGAAAGCAGTCTAGGAGGTTCCTGGAGTGCATGGAGGATAACTTCCTGACGCAGCTGGTAAGCGAGCCAACCAGGGGAGGTGCCCCACTGGACCTGCTGTTCACGAACAGAGAAGGCCTGGTGGGTGATGTGGTGGTTGGAGGCTGTCTTGAGCACAACGACCATGAAATGGTAGAGTTTTCAATTCTTGGAGAAGTAAGGAGGGGGGCCAGCAAAACCACAACCCGAAACTTCAGAAGGGCAGACTTTGGCCTGTTTAGCAGTTTGGTTAACAGAGTCCCTTGGGAGGCGGTCCTGAAGGGCAAAGGAGTCCAGGAAGGCTGGATGTTATTCAAGAGGGAAGTCTTAAAGGCACAGGAGCAGGCTGTCCCCATGTGCCGCAAGTCAAGCAGGTCGCGGAGAAGACCGGCCTGGCTGAACAGAGAGCTCTGTCTGGAACTCAGGAAGAAAAGGAGAACCTACCACCTTTGGAAGAAGGGGCAGGTGACTCAGGGGGACTATAAGGATGTGGTGAGGTTATGCAGGGAAATGGTTAGAAAGGCGAAGGCCCAGCTAGAACTTAAACTGGCCACTGCTGTCAAGGACAACAAAAAATGTTTCTACAAGTATATCAGTGACAAAAGGAGGGCTAAGGAGAATCTCCCTCCTTTGTTGGATGCAGAGGGAAACTTGGCCACGAAGGATGAGGAGAAGGCTGAGGTACTTAATGCCTTCTTTGCCTCAGTCTTCAATAGTCGGGCTGATCATCCTCAAGGTTTTCATGCCCCTGAGCTGGGAGATGGAGATAAGACACAGAATGTAGTCCCAGTTGTCGAAGAGGCAGCAGTCACCGATCTGCTCCTCCACCTGGATGCCCACAAGTCAATGGGGCCTGACGGGATCCACCCGAGGATACTGAGGGAACTGGCGGAGGAGCTTGCCAAGCCACTCTCCATCATTTATCAGCAGTCCTGGTCAACCGGGGAGGTCCCAGATGACTGGAAGTTAGCTAATGTGACACCCATCTACAAGAAGGGTCGGAAGGAGGATCCGGGGAACTACAGGCCTGTCAGCCTGACCTCGGTGCCGGGGAAGGTCATGGAACAGATCATCCTGAGTGCCATTATGTGGCATGTGAGGGACAACCGGGGGATCAGGCTCAGCCAGCATGGGTTTATGAAAGGCAGGTCCTGCTTCACTAACCTGGTCTCCTTCTATGACAAGGTGACCCGCTTAGTGGGTGAGGGGAAGGCTGTGGATGTTGTCTACTTGGACTTCAGTAAGGCCTTTGACACCGTCTCCCACAGCATTCTCCTGCAGAAGCTGGCTGCTCACAGCTTGGACAAGTGCACTCTGCGCTGGGTTAAAAACTGGCTGGATGGCCAAGCCCAGAGAGTGGTGGTGAATGGAGCCAAATCCAGTCGGCGACCGGTCACGAGTGGTGTTCCCCAGGGCTCAGTGTTGGGACCGGTCCTGTTTAATATCTTTATCGACGATCTGGATGAGGGGATTGAGTGCACCCTCAGTAAGTTTGCAGATGACACCAAGTTGGGTGGGAGTGTCGATCTGCTGGAGGGTAGGAAGGCCCTGCAGAGGGACCTGGACAGGCTGGATTGTTGGGCTGGGGCCAACTGTATGAGGTTCAACAAGGCCAAGTGCCGGGTCCCGCACTTGGGTCACAACAACCCCAGGCAACGCTACCAGCTTGGGGAGGAGTGGCTGGAAAGCAGCCTGGCTGAAAAGGACCTGGGGGTGATGGTTGACAGCCGCCTAAACATGAGCCAGCAGTGTGCCCAGGTGGCCAAGAGGGCCAATGGCATCCTGGCTTGTATCAGGAATAGTGTGGCCAGCAGGACCAGGGAGGTGATAGTGCCCCTGTACTCGGCACTGGTGAGGCTGCACCTCGAGTACTGTGTCCAGTTTTGGGCCCCTCACTTCAAGAAGGACATCGAGGTGCTGGAGCGTGTCCAGAGAAGGGCAACAGAGCTGGTGAAGGGTCTAGAGCACAAGTCTTATGAGGAGCGGCTGAGGGAGCTGGGGTTGTTTAGTTTGGAGAAGAGGAGGCTGAGGGGAGACCTTATTGCTCTCTGCAACCACCTGAAAGGAGGTTGTAGCGAGGTGGGGGTTGGTCTCTTCACCCCAGTAACGAGCTATAGGACTAGAGGAAATGGCCTCAAGCTGCGCCAGGGTAAGTTTAGGTTGGATATTAGGAAAAACTTCTTTACGGAAAGAGTAGTCAGGCACTGGACCAGGCTGCCCAGGGAAGTGGTTGAGTCCCCGTCCCTGGAGGTATTTAAAAGACGGGTGGATGCAGTGCTTGAGGACATGGTTTAGTGGTGGACTTGGCAGTGGTAGGTTAACGGTTGGACCTGATGATCTTAAGGGTCTTTTCCAACCTTAACAATTCTATGATTCTATGATTCTATGATTCTGTGCCTAAACAGAACTGTATTTCTAGATAAGGTCATCCTTTGCAAGCCAGGGGAATGTTTCAGAATAACAAACCATTGATAATCCCCTAGCTGTAGCCAACTACAGCTGTTTTTATATTTCCATTCATGTTACTGTAAACGTGATTATCATAGATAACGAGCTACACAGTGTAAGTATGGGTCAATTTTCCAAACCTGGTGTTTGCAACTATACTGTTTACATCATTTTCACATTTCCAGTTGTGGGCATGGGCTGCTTGTTCAAATAGAAATGCTAGTATAAATTCACTATCATGTTAAATGTGGTGAGAAATGGAGGAATTACCTGGTACTGCTCAGTGCCGTATAATACAAAGTTAGAAGAGCAGATACTGCTTGGTTTTCAGCAAACTGGCTTTCAACAAACCCAAGCCTCAGACCAGATTTATCTCCAGTTGGTAGAAAGAAATTAATCTTTCCTTTCAATTTTCTTTTATAGGCACTTAAGTGGATCTTGCACTTTAACTGTAAAACTATAAATTGCACAAATTGGTTACTTGCTTTCTATTTGTATTTCTGTATGTTCATGACAGTGATCAAGCTAATGTTGATCTTGGCTTTATCACGGACTGGTGGCACTGCAGCATGTTTTTAAGGATGTTTTCAAGGATGTTTTCTGCTGCCTACAGATAAAAAGTTACAAAGACATTCAGCTTCACTGAGGACCACTTATATCAGTCTTTGAAAACATTATACTGAGTGTATTTTGTGCAGCTTGCCAGTAAGCTCACAAGGAATCCAGCTACAGAAAGTTAAGCTTCACATAGATGTGATATTTGCTGTGGATTACTTATTGGAAAGAGTATGACAGCTAAGACAAAAGCTATAAAACCCCCATGGTTTATACCTTCTAAAAAGCAAGTCTCAAGGTGGGCTGTGGAATATTTCAAGGATTGCAGACAGATACTCTGCTGAGGAGGTGCAGAATACTCATAGTCTCCAAGAGACCTTCTCTCCCCAGAGCAACATGTCCTAGAAGCAAACAGCACCAGATTGTGAACCATACAAATGCTGCTGCTAATTTGGTGCAAGTCAACACAGATTTTAGTTTTTTAAGAGTGAATTTTTGGAGAATTTCTATTTCTCCTACTGCTTAAACAAAGTAGTAATTAAAGCAACTGGAAGGTTAAATGATCCCAAAGGTCAGGGGAGTCCCCAGTGTGCAGAGTGGTGGTGTTCATTGTGTAATACCGGCCTTAGAGACTAAAGAGAGACAGATGTGATGATGCACAGATATTTTGCCAGCTTCTCCTGAGGAGTGGATTTTGCTCAGGATAGACAAACAAATGGAGAAAATTGCTAGTTTAGCTCACACTGAAGAAGTAACAGAAAATTCAGTTTGATGGTCTCTATATTTTGAGCAGCTGCATGCTCGTGGTTTAGAAAATCTTCAAAATGGGGATAAATTATTTGAGAACTAATGTGTCCAAGAAAATGATCTGATAAAACAAGGATTATCCCAATTTGGGTATTTAGCATTTATGTGTGCAAAGCAGGGCTGGAATAACCAGTGATAACAGGGGCTGCAAAGCAGCCACAACCACTCCTTTGTCCCATGACACAGAGCACTTAGTGCAACGGGTGATGTTGGTGGGAGACTACAGCCTCTGTAGATCCTATCAGTAAACCAATCCTTGTACCACAGATATTAAAAAATTACCATATAATGCACATTTCTGTCTGTCTTGTAGCCATTCCCATGTCAGCACATCACTTCTTGCTCAGCCACTGTCTGATTTTTTTCATGTTTATGGAAAACTATTTCAAAAAACTTTCACTGATTTTTCACTTAATTATTGTAGTAGTTGCCTCTCTGAAGTGGTACACCACCAAAATCTCAGTGCCACACACCATGCTTGTCAGTTTTTACTCTGTGCTCCATACCAATACCTCCCATTTGGTTCTTTTGAGACTGAGCCACATGGCTATCATTTTATGTCTACATCTTACCATATTCTTCCAGCAAGTTAAAGAGAGAGAGGGTTCAGAGTGAAGAGGGGAGAATGTGAGGGAGGAGAATCTATTTCATTCTTAAGTGCAGCTTTGCAGCCTGCAGTGCTGCAAAATAAACAAACATATTTTTAGGGCACCACCTGCAGCACACAGCTGTATGGAACAGAACAGAACTGCTAAGGGTGTGGTTTGTTCTGCTTTGTGTGAAACCCTGGGGTCTGGGAAAACATGTGGGGAAGGTATTTCTATGGAACAACTCCCTGTTTTCCTGCCCTCCCCAATTCTTGGTGAATATCATAGCTGAATCTGTAAAGGTGAGATCTTACCTTCATTGCACTTTGACAGCAACAGTAATTTATTTAATGTAGTGCTGATAAATGGAGAAAAAAATGCATAGTTTTGGCCACAGCTAATTAATTTGTTCTGTTGCACAAAGCTAACCCTCAATGCAGCCTGTGCTCACATACTAGGCAAAATTCTCTACTTGACTCTTCTCTCCCGGGGAAGTCCCATTTACAGAGCTATAATATCTTGAGCACCTGGACCATCCAATGTGCTCTGCAAGGACCACAACTCTGCCTGTCCTTGGTGCCTATATATTACCAAAATGAACTGGTCTGGTGATGGCATGACTTGGATACCCATATGCTTTATACATTAAAGTGTCCTTATGTGCTTAATGGTTATTGATTCTTTCTGCTTACATCAGAGAAGCTATTTCATTTTCAGGACTACTGGATTATCAAGGATAGATATACTTAAATTACTGATCTGTGGAGACAATTGTTCCAGGTAAAGAATGAGGTCAGCGGTACTAATGAAGATTTGATTTGCTACTGGTTTGTGAAATTTGAACTGCATTCTGTATAATATTTACAGAGTGGAGGCTGAATGAAAGTTCCCACCCACCCCTAAACGATAGGAGGTACAGCTGCCGCTTCGCCATGGGGAGGGCAGTACTTGGGAGGGACACAGTGCAGGGTATAACCTTGGCATGTAATGTCAGTGCTTAAGGTGGTCATTGGCTCTGTGTATAAGTAGTATGTGTATCCCAGCTTTTTTGGTCACACAGCTAAAAAAGAGTCACAAGCTCACAGTTTCACAGGCACCCATACCCATCGATGTCTAATTCTAGCTATGGACCCTACATACCGTTTTCTTCATTTACACTTTTTATTGAACTCTTGTCTTATAACAGAAGGTGGAAATCTTTTCAGTTCAGGTCCTGAGCTGTGATTCAGGTCAGTGGTTCTGCTTCCAGGTCTATCACAATGTCCTTGGGAAAGTCATTTCATCTCTCTGTGCCTCTTCACAACTGCTGCAGACTGGATTTCTCAAAAAGTGTCTAAATGTGGATGGCACCCAGTACAGAAAGGCCTTTGTGTGGTACAAGGAAATTATAATAATGGTAATTGCATTTCATACAGAAATGGAGCTCAGATTCTCTACATCTTCCTGCTGCGTATGTTTTACTCTTTGATTATGCATGACCTGCCCCCACTCCCACAAGGCTGTTCTTGCAAAAGTCGACAAATTAAAATCCATTTGTAGATCAAAACTCTGAAAATATGCAAATAAAAGATCAGCCTTGGAGATAAGTGTGACAGAATTACATATCTATTTGCCAACTCAGGATTAAAAGTATTTATTATGCTTGTCTTTTACTCCTTACTTACACACTCACAAGTCTATTGATTTTAGTGGAACTAAGTGCCCGAGTTATGGGAATAAGACTAATGTGAAGGCATCACCTTAGCCAATTTGGTTTTTAGTTATATAGCCCTTGAAAAGATGAACTGTGTAATATTATTCCAGTAAAATGAGTGGGGAAAAAGCATTTCTTACGTACTGTATCTACATTATTGATGGTAACTTACATAGCAAATAAATAAAACCATAAGTAAACAGTCACATAAAAGTATTGACCATTTTCATAGCGATCCTGTCCACTGACTTTTATGTGCTGTATATTAGTCTTAATTCCTTTTTGTTCCTTCCTGTATTTATATTTGAGTATATGCTTCATGCAATCATTAAAATTATTATTTTGTGCTTTAAAATTTGTAATATGTAATTATCCATCCATACTAGCTATGGTAAATGTATACTATTTGGAATTCTGCAAAGTCTGTGTCATACATAATACCTTGCAAGCTCTGATGCTGTCAGATTGATTTAAAACATCATGAAGCATAACTTTGTTACTAGGATGCAATAATACAGCTATGCAGTTAGAACACCAGCTTCAAAATCTCTGCTCTGTTGCAGACTTACAGTATGACCTTTGGCAGGGTGCTTAGTTCGTGCCAATTATTGTCTGTACTATGCAAACAACGGTTCTTAAATATTTCAGAAAGATGTTGCCAGGATAATTCCATTAAATATTGCAAGCTAATCAAATATTACAGAAAGGTGGTCCATGTATGTATTTAAGCACTTAGAACAGTAGATAGCATTAATGTTCCCTGCATCTCTCAAGGATTAGTAATAATTAGAATAGGGTACTCTTAAAATCCTTAATGTTAGCATAGCACAGATGACATCAAATAGTCTCATGCCCTTGTAGAGAGATGGGAGTAGTGAGTAATACTGTACTCTCATAGGAATTTCTTTACTGGATGGTCTGTTTGCGCTTTAGACCCACGTGCTCAAATATGTTTCTAACAGTATATCACTTAAAAGCCCCCAACAGTGCTGAGGACACTATAATTGCAAAGCAAAGCAGCAGTTCTGTCCAAAAGAACTAACCTTCAAAGTACAAAAAAGCCAGCTAACCCCTACGGACAGAAAAGAGGGAAAAGACAGGAAAACAGAGAGGGAATAGTAGTTTGCAGTTTCAGTGCACCTCCTGTTTGACCATTGTCAGCTTTATTGTAAGCATGATGGAAGAGCCCTAAAAAGGGCTATGGACCAGAATAATGAGTAAACTTTGCATTATCTGGTGGAAAATTCTCCTAAAAGGCAGCAAAAGAGGAAAGTGTGTGAAAGTTTGAAATTTATTAAAAGTGGCTGACAACAAGCTGGTGGCTCATCAGTGGTGCGCTCTCATACTGACAGGAGGAGACAAGCCAGGTGGGACAACCCACAGAGAGCCTTGCAGGTGAATGGAGTAGTTGAATTTCACTGGAAGAAACTAAGAAGAAGAAATGGAGGGATAAAGCAAGCTGTGGAAAATCGTCTCTGCAGTAGCCTTCCAGATGGGCTCAGTCTAGATTGAAGCATTGGTCAGGAGCAAGGAGAGGACGTGGCACACGTAGAGGCAGGGTGCTCCTCTGAAGCTGAGACTCACCGAGTGAGAGATCAGGAGGGCATCAGAAGGACAGCAGAGGTTAAAGGAACAGAGAGGTTGTAAAACTCCTGCATTTAAAGCAGGAAAGGGAAACGAGCCTTCTGCAAGGGAAAAGAAAAGTGCATTCTGTCTCTTTTTTCTTTTTCCTTTTATTTTTTTTTTTAAATTTGGGAAGGCATTGATGAGACCTGAGCAGAGAAAAAGACTAGCAGTTCCTCCAGAGACACCAGCAAATGACAGAGCAGGACTAAAAGAAGCGAGCAGTGGGTGTAAAGCATGTAGGTGGGTGTATCAGCAGGACAGACCGCATGATAGGAGGAGGGGGAAAAGAGCGAAGGCAGGGGAGATGAGGGAGGGAGTCATGGGAATGCATGAAAAATAAAAGCTGCCTAACTAGTGATGTTAGGAATGAGGCAAACAGCAAAAAGGGTGTTTCTGTGGGTCCCAAAATATACATGAGTGGGATCAAACAAAACATAAGTCGGCCCTGGCTTGTCCAGGTTGAAATGCTAGAAGTAAACAGGCAGGTCCTTTTGTCAGAGCTACAAAGACTCAGGGCAAGGAACAATCTAAGAACTTGTACCATATTAAAGGTCTTCACTGAGTTCAGGTGGATAATACTCATCTTTTAGGAAGCGTCACCGGTTGATGTAGGCTTTGGGTTCTGCTAATAAACCAGCATATCCCATTCCTGTGCTCAAAATACATACAATGTGATATGCTGAAAAGAAAAAAAAGAAGATAAAGATCAGATCTACTTGCTGCTAATGCAAAAAGCCAAAGCTCTTGCAAAACATCTGACACTCAAATGTAGCAGTAAAGTAACACTGGATTCTTAATTTTCCAGTCCTCAGTCCCTTTGTGCTGACAAAAAGTGGCATATAGTACATCTATTTGCAGTAATAAGCCTGGTGCCATTTTCCTTTCCAGCCAACACAAAGGTCTTCAGTTGTGCAGGAAGCACGTCTTGCACATAAAAGCCCTCGCTCAGATTTACCCTTGCTAATCTTGTTTACCCACCTCCCTTTTGACCGCAGCCTCCACCTCTTCCACACACGTACACTCATGCACATACCTTGCACATCAGCTGCCTCCTCCTGTGCTTGTAGAGTGGTGAGAATATTTAGATGTGAGAAAGGAGACAAGAGCTCATGTAATCAAGTTTTGACTCTTTGAACTGAATGGGGAAAAATAACATTATGTAATTAAGGTGGAGTTCCTTTCTAGGGCAACACAATAATTGAAAGAAAATTGATTCTTAATTATATAGATTCGTACTTTAGAAAGACTGTTTTTTCACTGCAGGACTGGGCAAAATCAGCACAATGGGAAGAGGGTATGAATCATTGTAAAGTGCTAATTTAATAATACTGTCGTGCCGTGTTAGCAGAGGAGCAACATCAGGTTCAGGCATCTTTGACATTGCCTCAGAGCACAGTATATTGCTGTTTCTCTGTTTGACAATAATGTTAGAGCATATGTCATTAGTGTTTTGAAGGTTTACTATAAGAAGAGATTTCTTTATGCCTACACATGTTATCTGTTGTTGCTTCTATCAAATTTTACCTGCATTTCTTCACTACTCCTTGCAGAAAACTGAATTATACACATCAAAGCATAAACGGTTTTTTAATGAGCAGGGAGCTTTGTCAGTAGAATTGTACTCATTCATTTCCCTAAAAGCTTCCCTTCTTAATGAACTGGGCTCATATAAAGCTAAGTTACACAGTAATTGTCTGAAAACAAGTTTGCTCCGACTCAGTGGAGAGAAGTCAGCTTTAAATAGAGTTACCTGACCAATGCACATAGGATTGTCTCTGAGAGGTTTATTTCCCTGATGGAATGAAAGGCAACAGCACCAGCATGAGCTGAGTCTGGAAGAAGCAGTTCTGCCTCTCACAGATCCTCTTGCACTAGCAAAGGCAAACAGTGAATGTGATTTTTTTGGAGGGGGATTGGAATTGTGATAACCAAGAGCTGAATATTAGACTCATTACTTTGAGGCCTGAGAGGAGTTTCCTGAGAATTTGTTTTGACCATCTCATATGTATTCCTCCACACAGGGGACTCTGATTCTGGCTGACCCTGTAGGGTAAATAGCTATACAATACAGCAATGAGATTATGGTTCCCCAGGTTCAGTGCCTCATGGCTGTCCTGGGGCTATGTGGTGCTGTGCTGACTGGTGATGCTGGCTTGCTGACTTGCTTCCTCCCACAGCTGGGACTTAAATTATTCCTCGGTTCTGGTACTAGCACAGTCCTGTTACCATTTTTATGACACTGTCATAGCATAAGAGCTGCATGTGAACACTTTCCAGCTATACACAGGTCAGATGCCTTGGATTGGGGTCTTTTTACCTAGTTTTGGTGAGCCTCTATGGGTTTTTTATGTTTTTAAGAGATTCTGGACAAAGAGCTGAGTCCACTCAATTTTCTTTCTCTACAAGTGAATTTGCATTGTAGAGAAACGAAATTACAGGTGCTTTAGATGTAAGAATAATCTTAAGAAGAATAGCAATAACAATAAATAGCACAGGCTTCTGTAATCATAAGTATTCCATTACAACATGTAATTAAACAAAAAGGAATCCCTCTTCATACTGAAAACTCATAGTCAAGTGCCAGGTTCAGCAACCCCATTGCTGAGCTGATTCTGAAGGTACAATAAACACATGAATGCTGCATCTTAGAAATATAAAAATATCATCCACAGTACAGATATACCTCAGTATCACCATGCTTCATATTCTTGCTGATATTACAGTACTGCCTTCTTCTGCTGTATACAAATGTGACAGCTATTATTTTGCCATTTTGCTCCACACCCCATAAAGAACCTCTAGTTCTGGAAGCAAGAGGCCTCACTTCATGAGTTAAGGTAATTTTTTCCTGAATATAAGAGAGGGAGTGATGAAACACACAGCCAACTTCCTCACTTGGTTATGGAGAATAACGTATTTTCCCCAAAAATGCAGAAAAGGACAGTACTATGGCTGGTTTTCAGGTAAGGCTTTCAAATTTGTGCCAAAACTTATATAGTATCCTTTATGTAGTATACTTCATGTTTCATTTTTGTGTGCTGTTAGCACAGCTTCCTGTGCAAAAGATGAACTGAGCACATAAAAGTATAGTGTTATCTATGAAAATGTAGAATTACTTGTTTTGCAGTTTTAGTCATGACAATTCTGGTCACAATACCATGGTTCAGAAAATCTGTTCTGTTAAATTCACCAAAGACAAACAATGTCAGCAACTGCAGCTGAACCTGTATTGAAAGTACTGGTCAAAGATAGATTCCTAAATTTCTATAATACAAGTCAAGTGCTTTTGGTAGAGCTAATTACCCCACTAAAAATACTAACTATGCCTGGAGAAAATGGAAATCTAGGAAGCATTTAGATGCCCCTTATCTTTAGAACGTGTAAAGTAAAACCAATAATATTACATTATGAATTCTGTAACCTTTTCCCCTGTTTTCTAGCACAGACAGCATAACAAGGCTTGTGCCTTCCAGAAAAAATGTACCTAGCTTTCTGTAGCAACTGTGTACCCTAGGACCCTTGGAATAAGTGTCCGAGGCAGGCCAAGAAAATGGGGTCAGAAAACTGCTCATGTTATTTTTGATGACTGAAGTTTCTCATGCAATCGCAGAAGTAGAGCTGACTGGGAATTTTCTGAAGAAACACGATTCTTGTGGAAAATGCATCAGCCCTGAAATGTTTTGTCTTAACATAACAGCGTCAATGAACTTCACTTAAAGTGTAGGCAAGTGATGATTAACATAGTACCTGGTTTCCTGCTAGATTTCTCAGTTGGCTGCTTGGGCTCTGGACTTTCATGGTACATTTATACTTGGACATGACACATCCTAAACACTGCAACATGATTATCCATACCATAATGTTTAACTTTTGCTACAGTCCCTGTCATGCATTTGTCCCAGCCCAGCTATCACTGTCCCAGACATTGTTGGGGCATGGGTGAAGGGGTAGCACAAACCTGGGAGCATCTGTGATAGCCAGTTGGGATCTGCTCTTCTTGTTCTGGGGGATAAAAAGAGCTTATTTGTGCAAACACAAGCTGTGCCATACCATTTGGCCTCTAGGCCAGAAGACAGTCTCTGGGTTATTTCAGTTGCTACTATGTCTATATACACTTCTGTACATCCACAATGCCATGGCAATTACACATTTAAAGTCTGCGTTCCCTAGAGTTGTATTAATACCAACACTAACCAGGCCTCCAGCTAGTGTTTGAGTCATGCTGTGACCCCACAGCTTGGAGTCCAGGAAAGGAACATGAACTGTAACGTAGTAATGTGGGAGGAAAATTTATTATTGTAGGAAAAATCCTAATTTTTTAGTGCTTATGTAGCATGCAGAACAATGTGTGCAATAGAGAAAGATCCGCTGTAGACATGTCCTAAGGATTCTTAGCTCTCTGACTTCTGCAGTGCTGCAATTCTAAGGAAAGTAGAATCTGAGATAACTTTTTGTCATAAATTTGCTGAAGCTTCCACCTGAAGCCCAGATTTTAAATGACAGGTAATATTCATTAGTGAAAAACGTCATTGTTCCATCTAACTGAAGAAAATGACCCTCCCTTGAAATCAGAGGTAATCTGTTCTTTGCACATTTTCTCAGTAGACATCAGCCAATTCTTACTGTTTCTTTAACAGATGTTATCTTCAGCACTGGTTGGACAGGTAGAGAACACATTCGTGCACCGCTGATGTGTTTGGGGGGCTTTCAAGATGTGCTCCTTAGCAGCACCATTCACCTAAACTGCCGCGCTATTGAGATATCAGTTTTTCAGTACACGACTGCTTGAAACTGATTGGCATAAAGTGATTCATGTTTTCAAAACCAATAGAGCAGATTTTTTTCCCAGCAGGCAGCATTCTTTTAACTCTACCCTTGAGCTCTGCCAACTTAACCTCCATTCTTTTCTGAACACAGTAAAGGAAATAGTTATTTCTTAATGTATACAAATTAATAATGAAATGTTGGAACTTTTCCTCTGTTTTATTTTATTTTTGGATGCCTGGGTTTTCTGCGAACTGATCGGTCATGTGTGCATAGTCACAACCTGAGGAAAAAAAGCATCTGCAAAAACCCAGGAGCGTTTGTCTGCTGGTAACAATTGTTGCCATAGATGGGAATTCAACATTGACATGACAGAATTTATTTTTCCTTATATGTAGACAATGATCAAGTAGTGACATCTGGAATCTACCCCAGAGGTTCAAGTCAATAAAATATTAATAGCTGCCATTTCCAGCAAGGAGGGTGTAACAAGAGCACTGCAGAGGAATCTCTGACATTTCTGCACCTATTGTTCTTCCTAATCAGTTAACCATTTCCCCTTCCACATACTCTTCTCCTAAAGGTTAGGGAAAAAAATCTGGGACTGAGACATGATTCCCTGTCTCTGATTTAGGTAAACTGCTGTTCAAATAGCCCCATTTTCTGTGAGTGCTCTGTTGGGAAGTGGCTACTGACAAGGGGCTGGATCCTCTGGTCCTCCTCGCTTCCACCGAAGCTGGGAGGAGTGCGGACTGACTGCACACATCTGACTCACAATGAAAACCAGGCACAGAAATGAAGGCAATACCGGGCAGTCTCATCTGAAGCACTCACTGTTTTACCAAGCAATTACCAAGGCTTTCCTTAGTAATTGAATTCAGTGTATTCAGCCATGATGAGCAGTGAGAGTAGGTGGAAGAGAAGGACTGCCGAGCCTTGCTTCAGACTATCCTATTCTTCCCATTCCTCTCATTCAGTGAGTAAGTATTAATAGTCACTTATGCATAAGAAGAAATAATGAGGTTTAATGAATCTCCAAAGATCAGCTACTTCATAAAAGCAAATGCCACACTTTTATCAGCTAAAGGCCTCCAAGTCCAACATCAGCAGCAGAGGGAATTTTTATTTTAAAGCAAATTGCACCCAGTTTCAGTAAATTATCATAGAATGATTACTCGACTTTTATCCAGTCAATGTTATGCCTCCCTAGTGAATTGGTTTATTGTCAGTATGTCTGCTTCAAAACATGTCTTCCCTAGAAAGCACTCCTTCATTCAGCTTCTGCTGCTGGAAGCAGGCAACAGCTTGAAGCTAGCAGCTGCTCTTGAACAAAGCAGGTAGAGATGCAGAAAGGCTGCCGAATCCATAACAATAAGCACATCATGACATAATTACGGTAAATCTCCAGAGCAGTCTGTACACACAAAATGCCATATGTTTTGGGTAGAGGAAGTGTGCATTAGTAAAACCATAGTATAACATAAGCATTTTCCATAGTAGTCCTGTTAACATGAAATTGATTTTTTATCTTGAAAATTAGCATTGACAGAACAGAGGATAGTATTTGAATGGTCAGCTAGTTAGACTGGGGGGATATAATTAATATCCTGAAGGGCAAGAGCAGGCGATAGAAAGGTTTGGGGGGATTTTCCAGTTGTATCTGTGCATAATCTAGTAGCTGGTACATTCGTTTAACCTTTCTTTGATATGGTCTTCTTTCACCACGGCATGTAATAGCTATTCTGTTTTCTAAATGTCTTCATTTGACTTTGAACAGGTTAATAGGATTTACTGCTTCTGCAGCCTGCCTATACAAAACAGATTGTCAATATGGACAATACTTTGTGGTCTGTCAGGGAATAATAGACTGCATTCTCCATCCCTGCTTTTAGGAAGTGATTTAGTTTCCTGAAGATTTAGATACAAATGGGAGAAGGGGGGGGAGGAGGTATTTTTTCTGTGTGAGTCTAGCGTGAGCTGGCACTGCTAAATAGCCACTTGGCATTTGCTGTATCAGCTGGTGGTGCCTGCCTCATTTTCATATGGCAGCCTCCTGATTCTCCATTAGGGATGTCTGCAGAAATTTTGCTGTGGCTAGATACCAACTGTACAAAATACATAACCCAGGTACATTTCAAAGATTGCAGTGGACTCTTGCAAACATTTTCTGTTACAAACTGCATGAACTGATCTCCTTGTCAAAAGCATTAATCTCCTAAATCATTGTTTTGTGCTCTGTCTGAACCTGCATTTTAGGTTTCAGTGGCTTTGTGTTTTGTAAAGATGTTTCTAAAATCACTGTGTGTCATAAGAAAAGGATTTTTCCCCTGGCTGTTAGCTCTTTCTTGCCATGATTATTGCTTCCTGCTGCAACGATCAGAATATAACGATGCAGCAAATTTTACAGGAATGTAAACTGCATGAACTAAACAAATTGTCATTTTCTAAAGTATCAGGTCCTTTCCAAATGCCGTCTGCATGTTTACACCTTTATGAGTTGTGAAGCTCTGACTGACTGAAAGAGGTTAGTGTCATTAAAAATGATGATTCTGGTTATATGTAAAACATAGGTAAGCAATATGTGCTGCATTTTCAGTCTCTTTTTGATCTTGGAAATAGTACTGCTGATGGGAGGTTCACTGTGATTATGATAGCCTAAAAATTACCAGAAGTAGTAGTCATTTAATCCTATGATTTTTAAATATTGGAACAAACAAAATGGCACCACATTACATTGTATCCTCTGTCCTGAAATGCTCCTTTTGTGTAGCTGTTCAGCTTCCTTAAACTTGCTGATTCATTTTAATTAAAACAATCTAGAAGAACATGAGCAAGAAAAAGGAATGAGTTTTTGTTTCCTTGTTGTGTAATTGTCCGTATACTAAAAAAACCCAACAGATTTGTTTACAAAGTCATACGAAGGTATTATCCTTTTGCACACTTACTGGGAACCACCTTGGATCGTGGGAGATGTATAATGTCAACTTGGATATTAAGAAGAGTTGATGTACTTCCAGAATAACAAAATTAATCCCGCCTATTTCCAGACAAGAAACAGCCACAGATGACAGTTGCCGTCAGGGGAGTGAACCAGTGCCCTGCACTTGAACAATGTTTAATCTGGGGACTTTGATCTCAGACCACCTCTGAACTTTGGGCTGAACTTTGCAAAGGTGCCTTCTTCAGCACTAGCACACTTAAGAGCAACAGGCTCTGTTTGATCCACAGCTCCTTAGAGAGCTCGACTCAGCGCAGGCAGCTTTGAACAAGTCTCAGGGGGAATTTTGAAGAGGGTATGAAAAGTGATTAGACCATTAGCCGCCTCATAGAGTGATTCAGTGGCATTTTTGAGTTCGCTTATGCAGCTGCATACCTTATTCAGGAGCTTTATAATTCTTCCTCTAACTTCAGGTGTTTAAACAAAACTTCACCGAAATTAAAAAGCAGCACTTTTCCAAAAGACTGTTAAAAGTTTTTTCTGTCCCAAACAGACTGCTGGATGGGAAAGTACAAGCAGTGTTTGGAGCCTCTGAAGATACAGTAGGATCTAGAAGGGTATAGCTGCCTTATCAGAACCTTTAGCATCTAATACCCACTAGCTTAGTATTTTGTGTCTTCTGAATACTGGGTCAAAAGCTAAACTGCTGTAAGATTACAGAATCTTAACTCCTGGTTTGTGCACTTGAACACAGAGGTTAATTTATCCTCACATCTGAAAAGCTAACCCTTTTTCAAATTTTTTAAATTTTATTTTTAATACCTTCGGGAGGTGTACAGGAACATACCATTGTTTTCCACTATCTACAATTACCTTCAAAAATCCATTCTTCAGTGAATTTTCAAAATGGGTTTTAAGAGTCTCTGTGATTACATAGGAAGAATTTTTTTATATGAATCCTAGAATCTAGTATTTTTCTATACACAATAGTTAACAAGTCAAAGACTCAAATGGTGAAATTCTATTTCAAACTTTTTTTCAAGGAATGTCTGAGACTTAAGATTCACATGAAAAAGACCTATCAGCTGGAAATGGTAAATATCTGAATTGTTAAACCATTCCACATTCCTCTCTATGGCTTGCCTACTGAAATCTGAAAACATTACCTTAGTTCAGTTCTCATTTTCTAATTCTAAATTAAAAGTTACTACTAGTGTTGTTTGTTGCAGCTGTTATTGCTTGATTGTTGATGCTGCTGTTGTTGTAATTTGATTTTATCATGTACAAGTATTGTTTCTCAATTTGACCACTTAGAACATCAAATATCATTCAGGGTGAAATCACAAACTAAGTATCACATACTGCCAAATTTTCTTTGTAGAACTGCCATTGTATACTATAAATTTATGTTTGTTTACCAAAGCTACCTTAGCATTCCAGATATGTGACATAACATCTATTGAACATTACTGAGCTTTACACGAGTTACCAGAATACAGTACATTTGTTTGATATTTTTTTACCCTCATATAACATAAATGGCACTTGTCAAAATTGCAACCTGTTAACATAAACTTGGGCATCATTCAGCCAGCCTCCACACACAAAGGCACTTTGGCTATACTTCATGCAATATGGGGCCTTTGTTTGCTCTCCTTCCTGACAAATGAGCGCACTGAAGCTACAGAGACAGACAGACTGCCGTGGAAGAGCATACAGCAATTTGGAACGTGCATGGGGCCGGATTTTTTCAATGCCATCTCCATAATCATACACCTGTGACTAAAGCAGGTGATTGGAAGTGGAGCGGATGCATACAGACAGATGGATTAAGACAGTAGTAATTGTGCTTTCACTTGATTATAATATTAACAGGCTCCAGGTGATTTCTATTTTTTACAGCGTCACTTATCTCGACAAATCCCAGCAGGTTTGGAAGCAGAGTAGAGATGCATCCTGCTTTTCACATGAACCCGTTTCCAATGTGAGCACTTAAGAGAGTTCTTCTGTCAAAAAGCAATTAGCTTCTGCAGTCTAGGGTGCCATTTAGAATATCCAGGCTCATGTGTTTCATCCTAAAATTGACCTTTTTAATTTTTTATGTCTGAGATTCCCTACTAAAAGAGTAAGCATTAAAAAAATACAACCCTAGAGAAAATACTGAAGGCACATGTAGAATTTATTAAAGGATGTCTGGCCCTGAAGTGCTGCAGATAGCAACTCCATCTGAATATAATAAATATGAAGTATGCAGTATTGTGTGCTTAATTTTTAAATAATTGGTGTCATTAGGTAGCATAATGATACCGATTACATAAAAAGCATAGGAAAGCAATATGTGCTACATTTACAGACTCGCGTTTTTCCTGTGATAATTGCTTTTCCATACAAATAGTGTCTGCTTGTTGATACCTTTGAATAACTGTGTACTAATTATCCTAATGTTTCAGAGTGTGTTTTGCTTTTTAGTAACATTGCCTGTCTTGGGAGTATACTTTTTGACAAAATTTTGCATCATTTTGATGTAACGGAGACTTTCAAAAGACATGGACATTCAGGATAGGCAAAAAAATACCTCTTCTGCCCAGGCAACTTGAGTAAAAATATTGCCAGCAACAGTAACATCTTCCCTCCATCTCTGGGAACTATCAAGTTTCCATGGAGACATTAGGGAGATTCAATAGTGCAAGAGTATTCAAGATTTAAAGTACAAATAGATGTTAAGCATTAGGAATTTATGACAGAAGCTGACATAGTTTTAGATCAGTCTTTCAGTACTTTTGCTCTAAAATTTAGCAGCAAGTTTTGCTCGCATCTCTACTCCTTAGAAAGAAAGAGGACATGACAGAACCTTTAGCTCTGCTTGGAAGTGGTTTGAGGTCAGTTAAGACTCTTGATGTTGGCATCTATTCCTACTTATGATCTAGTATTCAATATCCCTACAAAATGATCCTCTGTTGTAGCAGGGTAGAGACACAGTGCAGAGAAGAGCAAATTTAGAAGGAAGCAAGAATGTACATATATACAACATACATACACGTATATGTGTGTGTGTATGTATATAATGATTTCATAAATTTAACTTGGCTGACTGCCTCACAGCCACAGTATTTCTTAGAAATGAATGAAGCAGAACTCACTGCAGTCTATATAGAGGAGATCTTCAGACCTCCAGTGCTGTAGAACATAAATATGACACGTAAAGAAATTGTCAAGATTTATGGCTTGTGTCACTCATTTGGCTGTATTCATCTTCAGACCCAGCCTGTGCTGTCTGGATATTACGTTGTAGAAATTCAGCAAAGACATTGTTATATAGACATTATATAGACATCAGAATAACTCAGTGGTCCATCAACATCAAAACCCTATCTCTGAGACTGCCAGTGAACAATGTTTCAGAGGAAGCCATAAGGTAACTCAGTTCCTATAATGAATTAACTGGTTAATATTGTACTCTGGTCTGAACGATGACACATGAGAAATAGTTTTTGCTTGAGGATGGGCCATCCTTTAAGAAAGTACCAAATTGCTTAATTTTCCAGGAGGAAAGGGAAAAAACAAAACAAAACAAAAACAAAACCACAACCCCCCCCAAACAAAAAACTCAAGAAAACACATTTATCCTGTGTCATTTAATATCTTGAATGTCCCCTCCTGACCTCTGAAACTTTTCCATGCAGCACACTAGGTCACTTTTCTTTCTTCCTCTGCTCACTGTGGATGCTCTAGCTCATTAAATTGTATGGCCTCTTTCTCTTTTTATCATTTCCCAAGAGCCCAGTTTTGCACTTCTGCAGTTCATACTAACACCTTTATTTCTATAGCCTTTCTCTTGTCCTCCTTGCTCTTCCTGCCAAATGGTGCTGTTTTTCTTGCACCCTCTTTTTTGATGTTTGCTGAATCACCCTGAAGCCGCCTTCTTTGCCTTAAAGCTTTTTGAACATTTGAATTTATGTAAATGACTCTGACTACAATCACCCTAACCTTTTCCCTAGTCATGCAACTTATACTTGGTTTCCTAACAACTCCTCCTCAATTAGCAACTTTTCTCTGTTCCAAAATCCCCTTTGAAACTCTTTGTTGCCTTGTTCTCATGGCAAATCCTTCTCAGTTTTCACCCCATGGTGTATTTACTGTGTATGTTTGTCTTGTGTTATATAGACACTAAGTCCTTTGGGGCACAGGATGTCACTTTAACTATGTTTATAATACACAGTGTAAAATTATTGCCCTCTGTAAAGTGGTAGTGAGGGCACAATTATTTGACTGATAAATCAATATGAAGGAAAGCTTCCAATGATTAATGAATCTGTCATATCAGCTAGGACACCTGTTAATTGTTTTTGAGGTACTGACAAATATAACAGTTGTTAATTATACCAGTCATAGCCTGCTTAGTGCTCAGGCAAAGTTTTACTATCATTGCAATGGCAAGGAGTCTCTGAAAGTTACTTTGCCATCGTGTCCTTCCCTTCGCAATACCTGCTGTAATAAGAAATTCTGTGTTCTGGATTTTGCTTCTTAATGAGTTATTTAAGCTTAAGCTCCCACAAGCGGCATTGTGAGGAGAAGGAGCACAGGCAAAGATGGAGGACTGAAGCAGCCAGCAGAAGAAAGCACTGTACTTAGAAAACTAATTTTCCTCTAAGTGTGGTAGATTGCAGCTCCCTGAAGCAGAGTCCTTGCTTTCAGAAAACCAATTTCTGGCAGATTGCAGAGGTTATTCCCCTTTGGTTTTCCAGCATCAGACAGGAGATAGGAGTGGAGGACCCTCTCTCAGGGGGCTGGCAGCTTCACAAAAAAACAGATGGGACCTGACAAGCTATTTCCAGGAGATGGAGTCTCTGAAGCAGGAAGCAGGGATGCCTGAACGACGATGGGGAAAGCTCCTGCTTTTAAACTGGGTGAATCAAGGACTCTCCTGACAGGAGGCAGCATCCTTTCATAGGCTACCAACTGTCCTGTTTGTTATGTGTCAGTCTTATCAGTCAAAGGTTGTATTAAGAATTGTGAAATATTTGGCTAGAGTAATGTTTGACCTGTACAACACAAACTGTCTCTACTTGGTTTTGACAAGGACTATTTGTTTTGCTTTGTTAATTTCTGCCCCTCCCTTAATCTCCAGCCTCCATCATGTAAAAGATTCACCTCACAGATAACATCATATCTCCTCACCCTGTGCTGTCATTTAAGTTTCACCCACAAGGGACTCAAAGCATCCCACTTTTTTCTTATTTCTTACAAATCCTTTAAAACTAAACAGAAATTATTTTCTGAAAATACTTGAAATTTAAACAGTTAGAGGTCTGCTCGTGACAACCTTTGAAATTCTAATCTCTCATCTTGAAAATGTAATTGAGTGTTTGCAGAAGCTGCACGCTACATCTGTCGGAAAAGTGCTGTCCCCAAGGAGTTAGCTCTGTGCTTCACAGGAATGCAAGCAGGTACTCTTCTTCACCAGCTGCAGGAAAGCATGCCAGCTTTTTAGCAATTGATGAGAATAAGCTTCTGCAGAAAAAAGACAGCTGGATGAAAAGGGCCAATATGTAGGTCCTGATCTAGTCTGCCAAACAAAGGTGCTGTGTGTAGTTACTGGAGAAAGATAGAAAGATAGCTACTCCAGAGGGCTGTTCAGTTCTTAGACACTCATTCTACTTAAAACAGAGAGGTACTGAAAAAGCGGACATGGGTTTGGGCCATGGTTTGTGTGCAAGACAATGTGTATGGTCTCTTTCTCAGTGCAGGAAAGGACCTGTGAACAGAGATTGAGGTCTTATATACAAGAGCCGTGTGAAAATCCACATCAGAACCAGTGCTCATGTCAAACAGCTGACTTGGAGCAGGTGCTTCCCATCCTCAGGAAAAAGGGAGATGGCAATAAAACCTCACCAACACAGAAGGCAGGAATCTAAATACGGCCTGAACCCAAGGGATGAAAGTTATAGCAGGGGATTAAGAGCCATGAGTCCATGCAGTGACTCTGCAGCTTTAAGTCACCTCGTGTCTTCCTGCCCCTGGGCTGTGGCAGGGTCTGATATGACCCCCGCTGAATCACTGCTGATGCTACGGGTGCCTCTGAGAGCTGGTCCATGGGTACAGCACTTGCAACTCTGTACCCCATGCTCTCATTTACAGCTAGGGGATTCTTAGAAAGCAACTTTATCACTGCACCTTGCGGAGCTGTTCCTGGGGATCCCTTCCTCACCTTGGTCTTTGACCCAACCAAAAGAAGCCATTATTATGGCCAGATGTCATTATATCTTGCACAGGCAAGCATTTAAGCAGGTTTCTGTCTTCCTGGAAAGGCACTGCATCCTAACATGGTTAATACAGTTATTGCTTGTTGCAATATTAGGAACTGGTTTCTAATATCTTTTGCCATCATAAACATGTATTTCAATGAATTTCAAATATGTAGCAAATTAAATTTGGCATAATGTAAACATTATGTAAAGTTGGATTTTTGATGCACACCAATGTATTTGTAGCTGCACACCCATTCACATAAGAAAGATATGCATATGTTCATCGAGTTTTAATCAATAGAGTCCTTGCCAATTCCTCTTTAGACCTTTATTATCCCTTTCTTTTAATGCACTTCATTCATCACTTTTAAAAATTAGACCAATTTTGTAACATAATTTAAATCCATAATTGAATTTGCTAGCTACTCTCAGACTTTACAAGTTAATCAAATGGCATAGTTTTAAACACATTTTCAGCACTTGGAAAAAACGATGTTGGTGACCAATCAGCCCATTTAAAATGGGAAACTTCTATCTCATTCTCAGTCAGGTTCTGTACTGATTAAACTTTTTCTCCTCACAAATAATAGACTAGACTTTTTCCGTTCCCTGATAAAAATTAATAACATAAGACCATGTGGAAGGATGAATAAAGTATAATTCTAGTTAAAGATGGGAAATGACAAATAAATGAAAAATGCTAAGTGAGGTGGAAGAGAGATGTGTAATTGAGCAGCGCTGGAACCATATGTCAAATGCCTTCACAGGAAGAGGCAGGAAAGGAAAATCCCAACAGTAGCTCTGTGAAAACGCCAGAGCAACTGCTTCACTTTCTTACCAGAGTGCTGTGGACTCACCAGGGACACCTTACCTGGTCTAGCTTTTGACAAGTTAGCGTCTCTGTTTATGTGTGCTGTCACCCAGGCAATCTTTTTTTCCCCCTTTCTCTCTCTCTCTCAGCCTAAAAAAGCTATTCAAATTAAGCTGCCAGAAAGTAAGTCAAGTAAATTAGGCTGGACCGACATGCATCTTCTATCAGAACGAGTCAATATATCAGAAAGTTGGCTTGTTTAAGTCCTGATATATTTGAACTGTTGCTTCTATCAGATTTGCATGGATTTGTGTCAGACGTGATTTGAAAAGTCTGGCAAACAAATAATGTGTATATATATGTAACATGATTCTGAGGATGTGCATGTGCGTGGAATAGGAGAAAAGAAAATGTTGGATCTTCATGGAAATATAAGTGGAAAATAAGGATTTGAAAATTCAGGCAATGATGTTATGAATGTCTTTAGAACCAGTTAATTTTCCAGCTGTGTAACTTTATCAGCAAAAGCATAGATGATCATGCCGTTATATTTAAAAATAAGAAATCTGAAATCTGCTCATGAAAATGGCTTAAGCTATAGCAGCAGAAAACTGATCTTGTGAATATATTCTACATCTCTTTTAGAAACCTTTGCTTGTGTGGCTGTATTGATTTTCAGTGCAGATATATGCTTTCATTTTAATATTATCCCTTCCTTTGTTGGCTTGTGGGCAAAAATGTTGAGCAAATGATTCAATGCAATCAACATAATCTTTTGCCCTTCCTCTCGACAGAAGAAACATTGTTTGTAGAGTATAAAATATATAACTTTTAGCAACACCAGAAAGTCTTGCAAATTACACATTGTAGCTTCAGCACATATTTACTATTAACTCTGTGAACTCCTTTCTTAACAGCCTTTCTGGGCAACCCATAAAGCCACCACAGCTAATGACATGTAGGCAGCATGGCTTCACTGGAGACAACAGGCAGTGAGCCCTAGATGGCAGGAAAAATAAACTGGAAAAGGAGAGGCCAAGTGCTGGCAGTGAAATAAGAGACGTTTCTTTCCACTGCTCGCTCTTTTCTTTCTTTTTTATTTTGCTTTGCTGTTATCATCACCCAAATCTTTTCATGCCAATTCCTCTTCCCTTTCCTCCCATTGCCAATTTAACAGAACAAAACAACGACACAACAGATGCCTAACACACATGAAGTCAAATCTTCACCCCATTTATGTGAGAAAATATTCAACCTTTCATCAGCTTCAGAACTGTAAGACTGCCTACCTCTCAGAGCATGAACTTCTTTCAGGGATTTGATATACAGTTGATACTGGGGTGCAACAACAGTAATTGTATTGCTAAACAGTTGCTGGTCAAGGCTCCCTCCTCCTTGCATGCAGTTACGTTCGTCGGCTGCCTCACCTAACTCAGTGTTGTTGTGAGCTCAGGAATTGTGCTGCAGTTTCTTCAGCAGAAAAAGAAAATAGTAGAGCATCATTGCACAGTGATTTCTCACCACATTTTGACATTTCATTAATTTGGAAAAGCCCTAGAATAGTTCCAAATCACTGTATTATTAATTTAAATGTTTCTGTATGTTTTTATCCTAAATAGAATACACAATTATGTTAGATATAATGAAGAGTACTGTGATTCTTTGTTGCTCTTATTTTCCATTAACTAATTAAAATGGGGGGAAATTACATTTAAATTCCCTTTTTTTATTTAGTACTTATTTTAAAGTCTTTCAGAATAACTAGTATTTCTGGTATTATTGCTCCTGTGTAGCCCATAGCAGAAAGAGGCAAACTAGTAAATTAAGTTAGTCATATTTTTCTAGCTTATTTTCAGTTCTCACTTAGGATTTTCAATAAAGATCCTCGAAATATTGTACTAATTTTATCTTTAAATAGCAAGATGAAAAAAGTCTGAGAGCACTGGTTGTTATAAAAAAGACCATTTAATTCTCTGTGGGTATCAAAGTAAGTGAAATAGTACTTAGAGCTTCAATTAGCAACATTTGGCTAAAGGCCAAAGAAAAATTAACAAAGATCTAGAATATACTTCTCAGACTGATTTTTTTCCTGATAGAATTATACTTTTAAAAGTAAGTCCTACCAGACTCTAACTCCCCAAAACCTGGGCTCATTTCCAGATTTAAACTTGAAGATTTATTGCATTTCCACCCTCTATTCTGCTTCCCAGGCACTATCTGCTTTCAGCAATTAATACAAACGTTATGGGGTTTGATTTGCTTCACTGCAGCATGTGAACTCAATTTCTTTTCATTTGTAGCTTTGAAATAGCATAAGCCTCTTTGTGACAGACTTTCACATTGCACCAGTACTGCTTACTGAGCCATGGGCTCACACCATCAGAGTCAGCTATGCAGACTGCATCCCTTTTGTTTTAGTCTAGATACGCTCACTTTGTGCCATGTCAAGGCAGGAATTTAGACAGACAAGTGTTATAACTGGGTTGGAAATGGGTTTTTCAGCCATCTGATTAATGACACACATAGCTTTACATGAGTTAGGATGGAAGTGGAGGAAGACCCACAGCTAAGAAGATTACATGACCACTCCAGGGATTAGAGCTTCATTTATTTTTATTGTGCAGAATGATATTCTTGCAAGGACTCTGACATGTCGCATATCTCAGGTTGTTCCCACATTCATTTGCTCACACCGTCACTTACAGACTTGCAAGTGTGTCCAAACAAACCAAACTTTATAACAATCAGCTCTAACCAAACTCCCACCAGGGTCTACCGCCAGCCATTATTGCTGCAAATTCTCTTGAAAATAGCTGGTGTCTTTGACTGTGGCTGGAGCAGATGTCAACATCAGATTTGAGCTGGTATCAGTAAATCCTGTAGAGGATTTACATTTCAAACTTGTTCTCTGCTCAGAATTTCTGCTCAGGAAGAAAAGTGTTGATTGAACACAGAAAGGAAAACTGACTGATCAAATGCAGTTGAGAGTACAGTCATCCCATGTACACAGATGTATACAAGACTCCTAGGTGATCTAGAGCCAGCCTGTTCCCAGCCACAACTGTGCTTGGCCACCAGTGTAGCTATCAACAGCTCTCAGGGCTGCAGCAGCAGCCAAGCATAGGTGCAGCTGGCCATCCCACAACCAAAGGAAGCATCTTCCTGGGATGGGCTGATAGGGTTTGACAGCCACTCTGTTTTGGCCCACCTGTCCCAATACATGCATCAGGTATGACAACATGAGAATGACGCCCATTGTCCTTAAAATCGGTCTCTCATTCCTCTCTGTTGCACTTTTGAAAGGGTTGCAGGAGTTGACTCCTGTTGTGTTGCAGCATCCATTGAGAATTTTGAAGATGACAACAATTCCTCCTTCAGCATCAGAGTGTTTCCTATCTGTATTGATCTTCACCAGACTTTTCAACAGGGTGAACAAAAAGTAACTAATGATGCTTAAATTAGATTAATGTAGCTGCATCCCTTTATAATAATAATGTAGCTGCATCCTTTATAATAATAAAGTGATCATCAGTCCAGTGTTAAGGGAGCCGTAAGAAGGAAATGAAGAACTTTAGAGAAAAAGCGCATCTACCTCAGACAACAGAAACCACCCAGAAATACCCAAGCTAGCCCTGAGCACCCTAGTTTAGAGGCTAGAAATACTGTGCTCTGCCTGAAATTATCTGCCTGCGAGACAACCATTTCTTTAGCCCAGTTACAGTACATTTTTAATTGCAAAGCTGTTACACTCAGTCTTACATGCTTGATATATGCAGCTAAGAATTTATTGAGACCAATTAAAGATTTAACAGTCTTATCAAAACACAACAGTTATTATTAGTACGGTTACAATAATGCTAATAGTCATAGTCTAGATTATCCAATTATTAGAGGAAAATCTGATTAACAATGCAGTTAAAATTGTTATGCAAAAACTTTCCAGTACCAACCCATTTGTCTGGTGTTGATGTACTCGTCCTTCCAATGTTCTTCTGGGTCTTAAGGCCATGATGCTAGTTTTACTTGTACTGTATCACAGTCTGAAAGAATGGTAACTGAAATGCAGCATCCTTTCTCCTAGACCATTCTGCTGTTGAAAAGACAGGCTTTGTAATTAAATACACTGGAAATATGGAAAGATGATAGGAGTCATGCTTATTCCCAAGATACTTTTTTTTCAGAGGTAACTGCTTTTCACAGCCTTTTTCACAGCCTGCTAGGGGAAAAAAATCTCCTTTTATCCTATTTTCCTCTGAAGAATGAAAAGGTAGAAAAGGCAAGAATGAAGAAAGCTGAGGGAAAAAAACCCACAAGATTAAAATATACTATCTATGTGATAATATACGTGAAGAAAATTAGACATTCTTGAAAATTAAACAAAGATGTTTAATCTTCCATTCATCTCTACCATTAACAAATACAGGTCTGGTGGTGGGAAAGACATCTGAAAATGTAAACTTTATTGAAACATAATAACCCAAATACCAGGGAGAGTTATCAAAGATGTAGGTTATTCTTATATCTAATCTCCCCTTATACTTACTTATACTAAATCATCTGAGTTGCAAGCTTCCTTTTAGTACCGTACTCTGGCTGTCCTCATTGATACCACCTGAGAGATAATGGGTGCACGTCTTTAGTTTATGGTAAAGATTTTTGCACTCACCTCAGCTAGTGTTGCTGCTTACAAGGTTTGCCTCCATACTGAGGGACTGTGGAGCTCTTTTGGCCATACCATTTACAAGTCCTTCTAGTTAGAAAATATGCAACCTGGTTTACTTTTTGAATAAGTAAACACCTGCATACTCAAAAACCATAAGCATCACTGCAAATATGGGTGTGAGGTGAAGAGCCAGAAAACTGGTCTTCTCCACTGAAGAGCCAGAACTGAAACTTGAGTTACAAGATATTTACATAGTAATCTCAAAAAAACCCAAGTATTTATGCTCATTGGGTTGTACAGGGAACAGCTAAATGCAATTTCTATAGAAGCAATGTAAATGTCCACTTTTCAGGACTGCAAGATAGATCTCAGCTCCTGTACATATTTCAGAATATCCAGGCTGCTAGAAAAATGAGTCTTAATGTCCAAAGAAGTGTGAGTAGGAGCCCTGCTGTGAAAAATTTTTTATCGTAGGTTGGAGCTGACATTTATAACAGCAGTAAAGCAATTGTTGGAGCTTAATAGCATGATGCATTCTCAGTTACTGCTATGTATACATATCAGCCAAGATAGCCTCCGCTATCAGCCGGTATCATCCAATCTAGGTTAGCAGTCAAGAGACAATGATGTGTCATCTTGTCACAGTTAAAAATAATTCTGTGAAACTTAGAGTATCACACAGTTTGTCAAGTATACTTAATTGAGTTAAAGCAGCTCAGCCACTGATCAAATCCCTGTGGTATCATAGTGACATAACAGGCAACAACACATGACAGTACGAATTACGGAGAGTCTTAAATGATAGGTAAATAATTTGAATTACAAGAATGGAAGTGCATCAGGGGATGCTGGGAGTGCTGTAATAAACCCTAAATGCAATACTCCAATAGTATTGCACCTACTTGCATTCTTGATCTTGTTCACAGTTCCTTTTATGTACTGATGAGATACACATGAAATTACAAGTTCCAAATGAGCCAATTTGTTTTGTTCTTTTAAAATCTGAATTCACACTGGTGTGATTTCTGTGTGAAGTCCATTTTCAATTTACCACAGATATTTTAATGCATCTCATTTCTCTGTTTCCTGTTTAATGAGACATATACCACACAGTGGTAAACTGTGAGCTGGCATTGTTTTTCAGGTTTTATTCAGCTTAAAAAAAAAATTCTGATCTGATTCTCCTTGCCTTGCTTTTGTATTGCCACTGTTCACTAATTCTCCATAGGGCTGGCTGGAATATTAAGACTTGTCACATTCGGCAGTACAGGGGGTTCTTCCTGGATTGCATCTACTCTGAAAGGCACTTGCAAGACCAGAAAACAACTGCCATCCTTGTGAGTTGTTGCTTCTCTGTAAGTTAGGAAGGAAAAGAAAAAGAGTCCTAAAAATTATAATGAAATCTGTATGAGTCCAAAGGATGTCAGGCGCACGTCTGGTGGGAGGGAACAGTTCCTAAGCTAATCTTGTTATCAGCTTATGCAATTTGTGGTAAGTTACTATTCATTTATTTCAAGTCAAAAAGTCATTCATTTTTTGACAACTTAGTCCAGCCCATGCATGGAGATATATTACCTGACGTCTGGTGTAGGTCATTGATATCTGCATATCCAGTCACACGACCTGGATATTTAAATCATCAAAGAAGCTAGAGACTTTTCTTGATGTGCTGATAAACTAGGGCCACTGGCAGAGCAGGGTGGAGAAGCTGCCATTTGTGCTTTTTTTTCACTGGGTTAAAAATGCTATTCTAACCATGGGAAATTGACTCTCAGAAAATTGTACTATTTTAGGAGGACTGTCTTTTGGAGCACAGATAAATAATATGGGAAATTCCCTCACTGCCAATGCCTGCCCTCATTTCAAGAAAACAAATTGTGGCTAATGAGCTCTGTAAATATGCCAAATTTCAGTGATATTAAAGACAAATACAGTTATATTGCCTTTCCAGTTGCTAGTAAAGCATTGTTAGTTGCTCCCATTTCACCCACAATGTAAAAAAAAAAAAAAAGAAAAAAATTTCTATGTCACATCAGAGGGCTTCTCACCTTCCAACTCAATGAGCTACTAAATCATCCAGATACTCTTTAAGAGCCTTCAGTTGGAGGTCTTGTAATTCCTCCTCATCTTCAAAAAGAGATATTTGTCTTTCATTTACTCTTAGTTTACTAAGTACAAAACTGAACTTTTATTTTCTGGTATAAGAAAAGGTCTTTAGGAGCACACACACCCCATAGGTTGTGTTTCTCTCTACTTCTGTAGCTGTGCTCAGGTTGAAGAAGTAGTTCTTTTGATCTTTGAACAAGCTATCCTCCTGGAACAGCTGTATTTTTCTGTTTCTAAACTATCAAGTAGAATCAGGATGTACATCACTTGCACTTATTCCCAGGTTAGCTGTCCTCTAGCATAAGTAAAAAAAAAAAAAAAAAAAAAAAAAAAAAAAAAAAAAAGAAGCAGAGTGAGTGGCATAAAGGTAAGAGGATGTTCCTACTTGAATGTTATCTTGAGTGTGCATATAGTCTCCTCTTGTGATGACTCAAAGGCACAAGGAATATTTATCTGGTCCAACATCTGGCCTCATGACATCAGAGTTTAGATTTTTCATTTGTTTTCCTCTAAGAAAGTCTTTTCTGACATGAATAAATTGTTTAGCATAGAAGTCCAACAGCTTTGTGAGATATTCTCTATTGTTCTTCTGTCATTTGGAATTTGCATTTGTTTTTCATTAAGGAAAGTTACCTGCAAACGTTATAAAAAATAATTTTTTCTTATTATAAAAATAATTGTGTGCAAGTTTGACTGGTATCACTGATTTTATCCTACTTCTTGTGCTTTTAAATACAGTATGTTTATCATAGTTAAAAATATTCTTTCTCTCACTTTTTCTAATAGGCTTTCAGTTATGGTGTCTACTGCAACTTTTCATTTACATCTTTCTAATACAACACTCAGAAAAATCACTGTCAGATTTCACTCCTCTTTTTTCAGTGTGTTAGAATGGCACAGTCTGAGAGATACATGAATATGAATCATGCTGATAAATTATTATTTTTATTATTCCAAGCAAAAAGGTCTAAGGCACTCTAGACCCTCTTTCAATAGAAGTTTAGAGAAGAAATAATCTGCAGTAACAGATTGTGAACAGCTGTTGAACAAGGAAGCAAATCATGTAATCATATCAGCACTTAAACCAGTGATAGCTGGTTTATAACAGAGGAAAACAGGAGAAGACATTCCAAATACCAGGGAGAGAAAGACATAGATTGCCTTCATAAAATCTTGTGTTCACAAGGGTACTTTTGTACTTACTCTTTAAATGTAATTCATCATCTTAGACAATACTGTAGGATGATATCAATACCTGCTACATTTTTCTATACACTTTCAGTTTCTTCCCTCTGAACTTAATTTGTATCTTCATACTCTGTTGTTAAACATTTTCATTTTTATCTGTTTATCGGATATAGCTGGAAACAGTAAAAGGGCATAACCACTGTGTAACTACCGATGTAATAAAAAACTTGGAGGATTATTTGCAAAAAATGTGAGAAAAGATATACAAGTGGAAATAAGATGAAAACTTTTTTTTTTTGAAAAAGAAGTAGGATTTGAATTTCTCTCTGATATGAAAATAAATTAGGGAAGAACAATGTTGCTGTCTGCAGACAGATTATCTGTGCCAGAGTAAGAAATATCAGATACAAATTCAAACTACCACAGTGCTGAAAAACAACTTTGTATGAACTGTTTTATCAGATGTTGAGTAATATTTTTGCCAAATCCTGTGTAAGTATATAAATAGTGCTTTATTTTCAAATAGATTTGTAATCACTGGTATTCTTTATTAGTATTTATTGTATTCATTTTGGAAGTAAATGCAAGGTGCTGTAGAACTTCCCTTAAAACAAAGATTTGCCCCAGGATACATACAGTGTACAAAAAGACAATTATCAGGTCACAGGTCAAGATTATGTTTGCTGCAGCACATTCAGAATTGCATAGATGTTTGATTTTCAGGTTCCCTTGAAAGCCAAGAGAAACAAAAGGAAAATATTTTGTGTCATTCATAATTTTATTTATTGCTAAAACCAAAATACTATCTTTAGAAAATACCATGTAAATTTTTTAGGAAATAATTAACCGAAACAAATTCAGTGAGCTTCGCACATATTGGCCAATAGTTTCAATCAGTTTGAATCTGTATTCTTCAGCAAATAAAACATGAGAATAAAAATATTGCTGAGCTCTACCACTCATCCCAAAATAGCTAACAATTTTTGCTAGTGCTACTGGAACAACTACACCATCTGTTGATGGAAGGTCACAAGATCATTTTAGCGCTGAAGTACCTGAAATCATTTCACAGAAATAATAAGCCTAGCATAAAGCTGAAGCATCATTGATCTCTCCTAGGTTTGCACAAGTGACACGGGAACACAGTCACGGGGGTGGAAGAACATTCAGACATCAGTCTCGTGCCGTGCCTTTAATCTTAGAACAGCCTCTGTTTAAATGTGATCCATTTAAAAGCATAAAGTTGAAGTATTGTCTATTAAGCATCCAAAAGATAGTAAAGTTCAATTGGGTCCAGTACCATTCAAGGCTAAAAGAAGTCTTTTGCTTACTTCCCAGTAAAGGACAACTGTCTCTTGCAATTAAACTAGATTTTCAACACGTTCAAGAAATGTTGAGGACCAGAACATTGATTTGAGCCTTAACCAATTTACAGCTGCTGAAGCGTATCAGGACGGTTGCAGGCTCACTCGTCTACAATTTAATTGGCACCAGTTCTCTAGCACTGGTGGCAAGCAAAAAAAGGAAGAATTGCATGTTCTCAAGCCACATATTACAGAATATTGTTTATCAGTAAACAGATTCAAATACTGATATTCTGTCTTTGCCAGGCTCAAATCCTGGACACTGCATTGCTGTAAAGGTAATGCTGTACATACTTTTCTGTGCTGGGGAGCGGTATACATTAGAGATGGAGCATTTCAATAAGTCTATAAAAAACTCTAAAACAATTGGTTTTCTTTTTGCCTAATAGAGAAGATTTGTAGTTGCCATCAGCGAGTCTAATAAACTGCAACAATCAGTGACTCAATGAATTATTATGCATTTTATTCCACGGAACCATTCTGAAGTACAAATATGATTTCGGCAGTCAACAACAAACAAAAAAAAAAAGAAACATGAATTTCTGTTATTGCTGCTTTCACTATTGCTGCTGTTTTCATAGGACCAGCTCTGGCAGTTAGATCTACAAAGAGACTAATCATCTAAAGGGGGGCTTTGGCAGAGTATGGGTATTAACATTTGATTAGTGAGATTCAGAGTATGTCAAACAAAATGTAAAATCCCTTTACAGACAGTGTAGAGAAGGCTCAGAGGTGATTCAGCACATCAGTTGGATGCCCATTGTCAGACAGCATGATTAACTCTTTGCTGGCTTTGCTCTGCTGATGTCATTCCTATGAGTGCCTGGAGCCTGCATTTGCCTAAGGTTTCACCAGTAGACTTCCCTTAACATCTAATATTTTGGTTTTGCTAAGAAGTATCAGTCTTGCTGCCACTGAGCAACTATGTAACTATGTTTAGTCTGTGCCCCCCTGGCCTCTGATTTTACAGTTGCTCTGATTTTACAGTTAACTGCAGGTGATGTCTGGCTGTGAAACATGGTTCTGATCATCTGCTGACCCCACAGTGCCCATCCCAGGCAGATTTTTGAGCGCGGTGCAGCTGAGGAACAAATACAAGGGCTGAAAACTGACCCTGCAGAGAGAAAATGGTGCTGTGTTTCCTTCTGACTTCACAACTCCAGTGCTTACTAACGGTGGAGGCGACAAGGCTGCAATGAGCCTGATGGCAGCCATGCTAGAATCACAAGGTGTGAGCCCAGACCCAGCTGGAGTCCAGGACTGGACTCTGCACTGGGCACAGCAGCTGCATTCATATCAAGGGCCAGAACCCAGGTCTCTTCCCTCTCCCACCTGCATAGAAAATGCATGTTTCAGAAGTGAACACTAGGAAGGAAAAAGGGAATAAACTTTTCAATGTCTAGTTTTACTAGGGCAGCAAATCTTGGGTTTAAATTGCAATGAGGAAGATACAGAAGAAGCATAGCACTTCTATGCTGAACATAGAAGTAGGGAGTTACTGGCATGGATCAACTAGGCTAATCAAAGAATTGCTACCAGGGGAGATTCCTAAGACACTTTTCCACTCCTCCAGCAAAACACCTGTCAGGAACAATATAGGTAGAGCTGACTCTGCCTTGAGGTTGGAAGAAGCAGTGGATGTACTTCCCACCCTTTTTTCATATCATTCCAAGTGTTCTTTAAAAATTGAATATAAGCCTGAGAAGTGGGATCCGGGAAGCAATTCTGCACATATAGAATCATAGAATCATAGAATCGTAGAATTGTTAAGGTTGGAAAAGACCCTTAAGATCGAGTCCAACCATTAACCTATCACCCATCTGAAAGAGAAATATATACTTTATATATATATATATAACCCATATACACCCATCTGAAAGAGAAAAAGGAAATTTATGTGATTATCAGAGCAAAAATCTTACATCACCCCCTGAGAGGGAACAGAGCAGGGTTTAGTACAGTGGTTGCCAGGTTTTTTCTTAGACTGGCCCCAGGTTACTACTATTGCTTCATGAAGAGCTTTCTCCAGTCTCCTACTATTGGCTTTCCCTTCCACACCGTTTTTGGACACAGCGTGTTACCTTCAGGACAGTCAGCATTGGGACCTGTGAAGACACATGGAGCAAAATCAGTCTGAGCCTTTCTCTGCCTGGCTTCTGCCTCCCATTAACTCACCGTTAATGGGGGCCTGAGGTGGGGGATTGCAGACTACGGGGGACAAAAACAACTGAGGGGATCCATAGTGTGGATGTGGGGAGAGGCCAGCTGCAAGACAGATTGTACACCTTGGCTGTACTCATTCCTTGAATACAATCTTACTTATGTTGAAGAGACAGAAGTAGCACTGAAGGGCTAGGGAAGATCAGGGCAAGAGATAAAGATGAATGGAACATAATCCAATTTGCAGCACTGCCTCTTCCTTCCCATACTCCCCTTTGACCTGCAGTGCTGCCTTGCATTAAAGCAAACATAAAGAAAAGCATTGGCAGTCACAAAAGTGACAGACCTGCTACCACCACCTCTCCATACTTTCATATTGTCAAACCTCACTAGTTGACACACCTGGTCTAGAAGAAAATATTGCCTTTCTGCTGAAGACAACATGGAGTAAGGAATAAAAATGTTTAGAGCTGCTAAGGGAAAATGAGACAAGTGTCTGGGCTGGAACTAATGGAAGGAAGAGGAGTTTTCACCTTTCAAAGGAATATGGTCTCACTCACCAGGATCTGCACAGAGCAGCCTGCCTGTCATCACAGGGAGGGAGTAGCTTTCATGGATATTAAGAGAGGTGCTGAAGCTCCCTACAATTGCAATTGTACTGAATTACTCTAGAGCAAATCCTACATGAACTGGTGCCTGTGGTGCAAAGCCTAGGGTCCCAGGCTCTTGATGCATGCCACAGCCACCAGCTCCAGTCCTGACAACCCCCAAAGCACCACCAGCTAACAGGGAGTAAGGCACCATGACAACTTTCTGTCCTTTCCCTCCTCGTGGTTAGTAAGCTCCCACCTGAGCTAGAATAGATACGGAGAACAACTGTAAGGTTATATTCTGGCCTAAATTAGTCATTACTGTGTTGGGGTTAATTTCTGAAGGGAAAAATTTCATCTCAGTATTCAAAATGAGGGACTTGAAAGGAAAGAAGTGCTTGCTGTGGTACCTTTGAGGGAGGTTCAAGGAAAAAGGTTTCAAGAGTACAGGCATGGGACATGGGTCCCATGCTAAAGAGAAGAGATGATGGTGCTGCAGTGTAGCTAGAAAAGGAAATGACATTTTGGCAATTGGATTCAGTGTGTACCATATGCACTTAAAGACATCACGGCCTTCTTCCCTGGTATTCACACATACACACAAAAACTGCAACATGGCCCATTTATTTTAAAGCACTGCTGCAGTTTAACACTGATTCCAACTCCATTGGAGCAATGTTAAGTAATAGAGTGTTGATTTTAAATGGACTACACAGGAAATATGTCCAAGGGATTTATGTATATAACTCCTCTGTATTGCTTTAAACACTTCGTCCCTAAGGGCTCTTATTCACTAAACTGTTTGTTTGTTTTTTGTGCAGCACAGACATTCAAAAAACCCCAACACTGTTAGCATGTTTATCAAGTAGGGTGGCCAGATGTTCAAAAACACCAGCAAAGACTGAGGTTAAATATCTCCCTCAGGGGTTCCTCTTCTGAAAATATTTTATGACTGTGGGTTATTCTGAAGATTATTGAACTGCCTTTTTCTGTCGCCTTTCTGCAGCATCACACAGAGCACGGGGAAACAGGCAGAATGACAAACAGGGAAACTGAAAGATCAAGAAAGGGCAGTTCTTTACATTTCAGAAGCACCCTATCATTTCTATTAATATAAAAGACAGAAGATAAAGATATATCTTTGTCTTCTGAAACAAAAGATGAATAATAATTTAACATACAATATTGTATTATAATGTAAACTGTCTCTTAAGCTCAACGCTTAACTGAGTTATGAGGTTTAGCTTAATGAGGTTCAGCCTAAATTAAAAAAAGATTAAGACAGCTAATGCAAGTAAGCACAAATTATTTCAGATGCTCTATTACAGAATCAGAAAAAAAACCCCAACCAAACAAAAAAAGGTAGGTCTTTCCAGAATTGGAAATTTTGTTTTGTTTGGGGTTTTTTTTGGTAGTTTGGTGGCTAGTTATGTATTTTCTGTCTTCACATATGTCCTTTATATGTGTCTATACTCTCTCCTACTCTATGATTATTCACATTTTCACGATCAGGCATAGGGTGACCATTTTGGTGTGGCATAGACTTTCTGGCTGAGAGCAGTTTCAGCCATGGTGAGACAGCCCTCCATTAGGAGTCTTCCTTCCTGGTGTTTTACCTTTAAAATGTTTCCAAAATTATTTTATGAGAAAAGAGGTTTGTTTCTTTTTTTTTTTTTTTACTCCTGTGCTTTGGGGTTTCTTCCAAGAATGTATTTGCAGCCATAATTAAGAAATGTGTTAAACCTTCTGTCAATTAGCCTAATTGATGTAAAAACCTGATTGGGTCCTGAGAGAAATGAATTTCCCCAGCTGAACCTTATCAAAGAACAGCTTAGTGCAAAATGAGGAAGAAACCAAAACATGCAAGACTGCCAGAAAAAAAATTTGTGATGCTTTGAGATAAGGTGAAAGAAAAATTTCTGTGTGCAGACTGTTGTGTAGGTGTTTTAAAAATAAGTCAAGTGTTTTTAAAATGCTTTCCTTTTAGTGCATAGGCCTAATATAAAGCCTTTAAAAGCAAGAGTAGAAATGAGGGAGAGATGCCTGTGAGATAAAAGATTTATCAAGAAATAATATCAGAATGCGGAAAGAATGGTGGCTGTAAAAAAGCAGTTGTTAACAGGCCAGAAAAGCAACTTGCTTTTTTGTTTCCTTTTTTTTCTGGAAATGCCTGTTGCAGAATACAGCGAAAACAGAGTGCGTAAGGGGTGTGATGACAGAGGCCTTAGCCATATGATGCTATCAGCAGAACTGTGTGTAAACTGGTAAAACTACAGGTAATGGTGAGTGAATGAAGCTCAAACGTGAATGAGAAAGAGCTGCTGCAAACTCAGCTGTGCACGTGTGTGGTCGAAAACTCTTAGCTAAATAATAGGCTCAACTGCCAAAGTCTTTCTAAAATATTCCAAGTTTCCCCTAAGAAGACCTTCTTTTCCTTCAGGTCTGATGACCTTGGCTGAGAGCCAGGTACTAATGAGTCCCAATTTTGCTGATAGAGAAGTTTTATTTGTACCTAAAATTAGACAGAAATTCAGTCTCTGAGTCAGGATTAGAGCCTGTGTTCTTAAATTCTGCTCAGAGTATGAGGACACAGTGACCTCCTGGTAAACCACTTTATCTCACCGTATCTCCCATTCCTCACTTGAAAAGGGAGGTAATAAGTTACCTGCTACTCTGCTATAACCTTGTTGTAAATTCCTTGGCTTATGTGGAGGGAAAGAAAGAAACTCATTGGAATTACGTATTTTTGTTGGCTATGTGGGAAAGGCAGTTCAGATTCATCAATTCTGATGAAGAGCTGGACAAGTGGTGCTACATGCAGACCAGCTTCTACTGGGCAGGTTTTACTGTATTTTATCTAGATCTCAAAAATGGCTCAAGAAGTTGCTATATTATTTTCTGTGTTCTGATTTCTGCTAGTGCACTCTTTCACTGCCATAGAATGCCTGTGTCACGTCCATTTACATTTTGCTCATAGTGAGGACAGAAAGGTTAAGAAGACACAGCAGGAAACATTCTTTTTGATGCTAGTGTCTACACTGAGCTTTCCTTGACCCTGTGTTTTAATATTTACATAACTAGTTACTAAACTAAAGCTAGACATAAAGCCTAGATGACATTAATACTCAATGTCGGTGTGCCATGATATCAGAGCTTCTAAAGAGTGATGACTGGATGCTGTCAGGCTGTGTTTCCCATAACATCTTTTTCACCACGGTTAGTCTGAAGAGGAAAATACATTCCCTGTATGTAGGAACACATAAACTGTAACAAGCAGGGAGAATGGAGCAACAGGTACGACCTGTCTCTTTGCACCAAAGTCTCTCCTCCCTCTCTCTCACACACATGCACATATGCATGTGCACGCACAGACACACGCACATGTCCTTTGCAGAGAAATATTTTAAATAGCAAATATCTAGCAAGTACTTTTGCCATTTTTTCATCCTCTATTGAAAGGTGGTGGAAGAAGGAAGGGAAGGGGTGTCTGAAAGGAAATCTTAGCATCCCTGGAAAAAAGAAGTGGAGGAAACACGATGATTTATAATGAGCACCATCTATGTTATGCACTGTACAACTGAGTGAACAGCTCACAGAGTAAGGTGAATGCAAATGCTGGAGACCTAACTTCCAACTGAGAGAAGGGGTACGTCTCCACACAGGTGCAAGGAAGATCTTAAACGTGGTCAGTGGAAAAATGTGAAGGGAAGCTAGGCTCTTTATCTGTCTGACTGGTTCCAGTTGTGCAGCAATTACTTGCACTAGTTTGTATTAATATTCAGGCAACCATTAATCTCAGCAAGGCTGTCTGTGGGAAGTAAATACTGCTGTAAGCTTGGAGATCTGGAGAATAATCATAATAATCACACTAACAATATGTGTTTCGAGTATGTTGGCAATGCTTTGGATCATAGATGTTGAAAGACTTAAAAATTGAGTGTCCTCAAAGGGTTCATCTATGGTCGTAATAACAGAGGGCCAGAGATAGAGCTCAAGTACTGGACTCCTGATAAATTATGGTACTTATTTTTTAACTTACGCCCTGCCTCTGTTTTGAGTACTCCCACAAACATTTTCTATGACAGTACATGCACACATTTCTGGAGATAGATAGCTCCTTTCCAAGACCTCTCCCAAAAGGCACGATGCATAAGGCAGCACCATGTTCAGCTCCTTCAAGCTTACACAGTTTCCCAGTGTCATCCCCAGATGTGTCGAACCCTCAAGCACCCCTTCATACCCTCCTGCCACATCCAAGAGACATGACACAATCCTCAGTTTTGTGTTCAGGAGTAGTTTGCGGAGTTAAAGACAAGACAAAATCAAGGGAACATCTCAACACAGACATCAATATCAAACAAGAATGTTTTCTGCTGTCTCTCCTTTGCCTTGCCACCTTCACTATGAGAAAAACTTGGATGGGTGTAATATGACACAGCCATTTTATGGTGCAGGAACAGTATATTAGAAGGCAAAACCTCTCTCTGTTGGGCTGCGACACAGCCCTCTGTTTCAGGCACTTTGAACTGACAAAAAAAAAAACAGAGAAGATGGCATTTCCTCAGAGCTGTAAGTCCCACCGTGTAGGACTCGTAGGAGTCTCAATTAAGTGCTACACAGCCTGCTCACAGCCCCTGTGCTCTAGCTGGAGCTGCACCAAAGCAGTGCAGACAACAGCCAGTCTACACAATTTGGCCTTGAAGCCAGAGATTGGCCCTTGGCCCTTTCTTATGTAGCAATATATCCGTAGCCAGTGTATCTTTCCCTGCATCGTTAATTACCCAGGTCCCAAGAATGTACTCTATATTTGATGAAGATAAAATATTTCCAGTTCTTTAGGCAGCACGGTGCCTCTGCCTCATTAGTGTGGCCCTATTCCGTAAGACACTTGATTTATGTCACTGTACAACTTCCTGTCATTGCTGGCTCTACAGTTTGCTTCTTGTAATACTTTTCATGAAGGCTACTTGCTGATGAGGGAGGGCTCCACCAGTGGTGTTCTGCCCCGGTGTACTCGTAGCCTTCAGTCTCTGCACTTGATCATTTCATAAGAGCAAATGTCTGGCACTGTGGTTATACAGTGACTGGGAGAGAGGAGCTGTGTTTGCCTGAGGCAACCTCGTGCCAGCGGTACAATGCTTATTTTGAAATTTTGTCCCTCTGCACATTTCATACTAATCCACAACCCTCTGTAGAATAAAGAAGTCAGAAATACTATGCTCCATAAAAAATGAAAAATTAAAAAGAAAGGAAGAAGAGAAAGAAAGAGTCAAGGTGACATGTTCCCTCACTCTCTTCTCCTTGCCCTACTCCCAAGTGCTCTTTACCTTCTTCAAATCCTAAGCATTTTGTTTTGGAGGTATATTTTAAGATATTACTTTCTTCCTTTTGGAGATTCAGGTGCAGTTCCTGACATAAGGGTTGAAGCTTTTGAGATGTGCCTTCTTTGCCCATATTTCCATATTAAATATTAAGCTGAGGTCTGGAATAAGTTGGTTATCCGCTCCTCTGGGATTCTTTGGCTTTAATTCAGCACTTATATAAATAGCAATGTAAATTGCATATCTAGTGAATTAGGTGTAGTAATAATGCTGTAATATGCACCATGTTGCTTATTACTGAATGTGTAAATTGGAAGTTAATTTACTCAAGAAGAAAATAGTAAAAGAAATCATAATACAGTTGAAGGTAATTGTACTCTGCTGTACCTGAGTGAGCTAGATACTAATTGCATATACTTTACTATCACTACAAGTTTCTCTGCTATTTTTCCACGAAAGCAAAGTGCTCATTTTTCCCCATTTGTGGAATTAATTTCTTTCACAAATACTACTATACACTAAAATTGTTGCATACCAATATTGCATGCACCATATTAGAGTCGAAAATCATGAAGCCAGAAGAAAATGCTGCGATCTTAAGGGTCTTTTCCAACCTTAACAATTCTATGATTCTATGATTACACAGTTTGACCTTCTACATAACACAGGGCATAGAGATTCCCTGAATTAATTCCTGCCTGAACTACAGTTAAAAATACATTTACTCTTGACCTTAAAATGTTGCACAATGGAAAGCTCACCACATTCTTATTAAAATTTACCTTTAACTTGTCTAAATTTCTAGCTTTCAGTCCAGATGTTTACAATACGTTTATCTGAAAAACTGCATCATCCTGTCATTAGCAACATTTTACTCCCTGTTTTTATGATTTGTGATGAAATTTAACCTCCTTTGCTTAGCTAACCTGCTTAATCTTCTCCCCCTAGTCCCCTAATCATTCTCACAGTTCTTCGCTGAACCTGCTCCATTTTTTCAAAATCCTTTCTGAGGTGTGAATATAGAAAAATATTTTGAAAACTAGTATGAGTGGTACCACTGTTAAGTACAGACAAAAGGCAACATCCTTGTTTAGACTTAGAATTCCCATTTAAATAACCACAGAGCACATGATCTGTTTAACTGCCACGTTAAACTGGGAATCCACATAGAGTTAATTATGCACTATGAACCACAGGTCTGGAGTCACTATTCCACAGGCACCCCATCTGCAAGCCAGGCTTTCCTGCCTCTCCGTGTTCAAACACTTTATTTGCTTGAACGTGGAATAACAAGAGGTCCAGATTGCTCTGAAGGAGTGTCAGTCGTCTAGTCTTTGCATATTCTAAATTCAGTTGATTTTTAAGGTTGTTGTAGGCATACAGAAACTCTGAACCTCCTACTTTGTTCTGCTAGAGTACAATTAACCTCAAATCACCAGGCTTCAGTCATCTAAAAGTTAGTATCTAGACAAAGCTAGACAGCAAGGGGGCTTTTTTCCCAGCCATGGAAAAAAACAGACACTTCTAGAGAGATGCATCCCAACCCAATTTAGATAATTTAGATGCCTGAAATAGGTGGGAAGTTGTGTTCGCTCTATAGGTGCCTGTGTCTCGTCAGTGACTACACGGGAAAGCTAGACAGCATTTGTTTTCACATTCATGGGGGAAAAAGGAAGATAATTATAATTGTCATCAATTATGTTCATGATTCTGGAGGTGAAAATTTCAAAAGCTGCTAGAACAATGCTAAGCAAGTGAAACTTGAGGGCGAAACTGAGGTCTGACATTTCTGTCACAGCTATTCCCCTGTGTCACAAAAAATGAAGCAACAAGCAAGAATATTTGTCTCTTAAAAGAAACATCAGCACATTGGTATTCCATTAATCCCTCACTAAGCACAGGGCTTGCCTTGATATTGCCATGCTGGTTTTGGAAAAGTGTATCATTCATGACAAAAATGGTGTAACTGGAAAGTATTTCAAAGTTAGTACGCATACCACAGTCATTACATTCAAACAACATGTTACGATAAGGTTAGCTGTAAATGCTGCTGCTAATTCAACATTACAGTATCCTTGTGACTAGATTACTTCTTTCCACGTGTGATAAAGTGGTTGACTGGGGAAAAATGGAGTTGATGGAAATAGCACAAGAATTCAACAGGTAGATGGTTAATAGAAACTATATGGCCACAATTTTTGCTGCTTGATAGCAGGAACAGAGTAGTTGACCTATGGAAGACAAAAGATATTATATTAGAATATAGAACCTCCCCATGATAACATCTGTCAAAAACAAGATCAGTGTGAATAAGCCATAGATAATGAAAACATGCAAAAGGGTGCATATGAAAGATGCAAATGATGACCCTAAACTGATTGAAAAAATATTGTTATCAGGGAAGGACCTCAATGGTGAAGGGCTGTGCCTGACTGAGGCAGCAGCAAGGACAATGAAGACAACTGCCCTACTCTAGTGAGCTCAATAGACCTCAAGATGAAGTAAATCAATATAAGAATGAAGAAAAAAATATGCCATCATCAGGATGTTCTTATTTGGTACAAAAAATTTAATGATCTAAAAACAAGGCTAAAAGGAATTTGGAAGGATGTCTCCAAAAGTACACAGAAGAGTGTTAGGATGACTCTGTCAGATTCAAATCAGATGGATGGGGACTCATTATCCAGATTCTGTGTTGAAGCTGCATGAGATGGCTTGACTGAATGGTCAGAATGAGGAACTAAAGGATCCCAAAGCAGGCTTTTGTGCTAGATGCCATCCTCCAGATAAAATAGATATCTTCACGAATCATGCAATTAACATCTCTCTAAATACCAGTAGGGCTTCACATCTGTTTGCTGCCTAGTTGTTTAAAGTCTTCCTTCATGGCTAGATTGCTGCATGCTGAAGATCAGAGTGAAATTCAGAGGCAAGCACCTGCTAATCAGGCACATACTAAGCATGAAGTCTAACACCTTGTCGTGGAATTATGCATTTGGTGGCAATTTTGCAGACTTTTCATGAGAAACTTGTGAGCACCCAGGCTTTCTGGGCACATAAACAGCCACCTGCCTCTGCAAATTTGCTGCTTTCATTGCAGAGGAACAGCAGGCATCTGAAAACATGAACAAAGGACTGTGAAAGCTGTGAAAGAAAGATTTCCGCTCTCATATGCCCAGAATGAGCTCAGACCTAAACACACACTTATCTCCTCCTTCCTGATGCCCTGATTTCAACAGAAAAAAAATCTGGGCACACACACTAAGCAGGAGCCATGCTTGTCCCAACCAGGTCCCCAGTCATTCAAGTGAAGGGACCAAGACCACCAGATTACAGTACCTTAGCCAAACTGGCCATTTAGACACAATCTGTAACACTTTTGAAAATGGAACGTTTCTGCCCTAACGTATTTTGGGTTTGAAGTCTGTTGGCATTTTCAACTTTAATTTTAACCTATTTCTTCAGTATTATTAATGCATCTGATCTGCTTCAGTACTTTGGGAAACAGAGACCTGCTTATTGGACCTGGGTCAACTCTGGTTTGTAGACATCCAAGGAAAGGATCTGTTTTATTTGGGTAGCTCGTTCATATGTCAAACCTTGCAAATTGTACCTTTTATCTCTGACAAGGCCCACTGCCACTCCAGTCCCTGTTCACTGAATGTTTGGATGCTGTTTCATTTGCCTTGGCATAAAATATTGGGGTTTTTCAGACTCTGTTTGCTTTTCCTCTATTTTCTACAACTCTCAATTTATTCTGCAATGTCTCTGGCCTTCCGCTGGACTTGCATACCGAATGTGTTATACCTTGTACATTTCTGTGTTTATGCTCCAGACTTGTGTTACTGCAGACTGATGATTTATTGCCTGCTAATACTGTGTTATACATTTTCCAAGAACTATGTATCTTTTGAGCATTCAAAAGATAGTATTAGTGTTTTACTGCACTAGACATGAAAAATCAAATAATCTATGAGTTTATGAAAGTGTAGCTCACCTGTAACAAGAACAACTTTCACAAAGATAAGGTGGTTTATTTTAAATCTTAGGTCAAACAATATATTAATGCATATCTTCAGAATTACAATAACCTTCCAGTGGTGTGCACGGCATTTAACAGACTAATAAAGCATAATAGGGATGGAGTTATTAGAAGACAACTGTTTTACTCCATGGTGGAGGATTCCAGAATCTGTTCACTCAATTAGCTAGGATTATCAAGAAATGTTATGATTTAATTTAAATTTTCTTGAGTTTGTCTGTGTGGACAAAATACAACTATCACTTTGCATTCACTGCTATCAAATAGGATAAAATAGATGCCTAAATTGATATTATGTTTATAAAAGATGAAATGTAGTCAAAAGCTCTCAAATCCCACTTTTAAAACTCATTCACACACTTCTCCACTTAAAGATCATCAACGAGCTCCTAAGTCTCATGGTCAATTTAAAAATAGGTCTTCTATGTCAGGTTTACTTTATATAAAATATTTGTCCACTCTGCCCAATTTTTTTCTCTTATGTAAGTGTAAGTAAGTGTGGAATAACTTGCTAAACTTTCTGTCTAAATCACAAAGCAGAATTTGGTAAAATGGATTGCTAGTTTCCTGCAAATACATGGCCTATAGGTGTAATCACTTTTCACAGTGATTCGTAACCGCAGGACATCATACATGTTTTTGCTTCAGTTATCTCTGGCACCTTGTCACTGTGGAAGGCAGAAGTCCAAAGTAGCTGGTAAGGGCTGTTCACTAGCTCAAAGGGAGGTTTTTCCACACAGCATCATCAACTGTTTGTCAGATTCTATCTTCACTCCTGCTAACAGAGAGCTATTTCTATATTTACCTCGCAATGCCAAGGTATTTAAGAATGATATTTGTTGGACATCATGTATTTCACATGATTAAGGTTAGGTTTGGGTTGGGTTTTCTCTACTATTTATTTGTTAGCTTCACCAATTATGCAAAAAGGCATGATCCATGGTACTCTCTTATTCACATTAGATTATATACTCTACCATTAGGGCACCAGTGAAAAATGCAGGGCAATTCGGCATGCCTGTGTGCACCCAAGCACCTGGTCCCTTTTTCCATCTGTGCTGGAAACTCTTCCTTCCCCTCTGACAACACATTTTATGCCTTCAGGTACTGTTTCATTTTTCTCCAAGCAGTTCTCCAGTGCATTATACTGCAACTAATGGTTTTTATCTTCTTTTGGAACATTCTCCTGATGCTTCCTAGTAGGTACAACTTTGCTGGTGACTAGCATTATGTATCTGGATATTTGAAAATGGGCTAATCATAGACAACATTCCAGATGAAAGCTCTTGAATTGGAAACATGATTAGAACTGACCTGCGACAACAGATTTTTTGTTCCTTCTTTTGAGAAGTCTAATTCAATCACTATGCGTCTTTTCCTGAAAACTCTTATACCTCTTTCATTAACTTTTAAAGATATCAGTAGAACTTTGCCCATTACAGTGGATATGTAAGAAACCAGGGAAAAAATATCTCATTAAATATGACGTGTTTTGGCTTTACACTATGTTTAGTGTTGTTATGCAGCTGCACAGCTTGGCTGTCTTCAAAGATGGCTGTGCAAATTGGACCTCATTGCACAGTGTCGTATTGCATTCTCTCATGTCTCGCCAATTAAATTATCCTCCTTTCCCTTTATTCTGCCAAGGCAATAGAACCAGAAGAAATAAGGTCATACTTCTCAATTTTGGCACTGAACTGGTGATGTAGGAGAACCAAACATAAAAGAATCATTTCTTCTCTGACCCTCAGTAGGATATAACATTGTCCTTCATTTTTTCAAAGACTTGGTGCATCTGTTCAAGTCAATAACACCAAATCTCTATCTACCAAAGATTCTCTGTCAGAGCTGAATCTGAGAATTAAAAAAAAAAACACACATTATAAATGGTTGGAATACAAAAATTAAATATAAACAATATTAAAAACAAAGCATTAACACATTGCTGTTATTCTTCACAAAATATTCTAATATAATGGACTAATAACAATGTAGAATAGAATACATAGCTGTAGCACTTTTCATGTTTCCCATTCAAAATCTCAAACCAAAAGTCATAATGATGACTGGAACCTTACAGTGCCCTGGTGAAACAGGCACTGTTATCTCCATTTTACAGATTTTGTAAGAAAAAAAAGAAGAAAAAAAAAAAAAGATTGGCTCTTGTTAGGGAGCACTGTGGCTCTGCATCACAGAAGTGGGGGCTTCTGGAGGCAAGAAGAAAGGTAGAGCATTTTCAGGGACAAAGAAGGAACACAGCTGCTGTACCAGCATGGTGGCTACTGTGTGTGCTACTGCCAGAGCAGAAGGAAAAGGGCTATGGCTTTTTCCTCTCACTTCATGCTGTCCACTGCCAGTGTGGAGGCTGGATGGAGATTGTCCTTCTCTGCTGGTGCAGAAGCTTCCCCTCACCTCTCCTGCAGGGGCCAAGGCATCCCAATCTGCCACTAGATGGGTTGCCCTGAGTGACCTGTGCCTGGAACAGGTGTCAGAGCTGCAGCCTTCACCACATGTGGGTTAAAAGAACCACAAACCTCACATTTTTCATGAAGACTAACATGTCAAAGTACTGCTGCTGCTTGTGCTCTTCCTACCGGAGCAGCTTCTGCATCAGCATGTTAAATAGCCTCTTACCGAGACCTGGGGAAGAGATGTGTGCGGGCTACTGAGAGCCACACAGAGCTTCAGAGCTTCAAGCCGACGATCACTGCTTTAGAGGATAATGAGAGATGTGCCCGGTTCAGATGAAACATTTAGTTTTAAATGGGCATCTGATGTCTGTCGATGGCAGAGGTCTAATTTAGACTTCCTTGATCACCGTGGCTGGCACACTCCCAGGTACTGCATTATATTAACAAGGTTCATAAACTGTCAGATATAACTCATCCACTTAACTCTCTGCAATGAGGCACAGGCTCTGAGGACACGGCCTTTCCGAGAATGTTCTCTCTTTATAATTCATCATTCCCCCCAAATACCTCATGTGATACGATGTTACTGGAATCTTCAGCGAAAAGGATCAAGTTTTTTTGGTCACACATAGTGCAGAATTTATTCATACATCTTCTGCCACCCCAGGCAGTGACTGGGACCTTTGCCATCAAGCTATTTCCATTCAGGCCAAGGAGATCACCATTTTTCATGCTGTATAAACAAGGGAGTGATCCCCTGCCCTTCAGCAGAAGGGCTGTAAGAGGAAAGGTGCCTTTGGCCATGGAATTCAAACTGTCCTTCCACTTGGAGCTCTAGAGGGTAATCTCTCTTCGTACCAGCCTAGGCTGCATGGTGTGATATTCCTTTAAACTCTCCAGTGGTTCTCCTTTTGCAGGAAAGGTTTCACAAAGCACTTTGGCATTTGCTTTTTGAAGCCTGCTTAGCTGATTTTGCTGAATGGAAAAGGTAGCACTGAAACATATCTTTTATTATAGATCACAATGGTAGAAAAAGCCTGCAGCAGGCTAATGCTGAGAGGAAAAATAGCATTGAAACATGAGCTGAGTTCAGTTACTTTAAGCATTAGATGCCACAGGAAGAGGTTTTATTGACCTTGAAACCCCCCCTGACACTTGATGCTGTTATATAGTGTATCTAGAGTGAAATGTTTGTGCTAAGCAATGCATTTGCTAGATGTATGGATCCTAGGGAGATGCAATGATGTGGAGCACCCCATGCAGACTGCTTTGTATTTTCATGGAGATACCTTTCTTTCCTTACTCCAGAGCATGAGGCTTGAGGGAGCTATTTGGTTAAGATAAGTTCATTCTTCCTCATCTTCCTTACATGCGTTGCCAGAGAGAGAGGCCATCCTGTCAGATATCCCACCTTCCCATTTTGTGCACAGGCACAGACAGCCAGAGAGCACAGGCAAAGCCTCCCCCTGACTTAGGCACCTTCCTGGCAGCTCTGTTGCTGATGGCACTGTCAAAGAGATCTGTGTATTCCTCTGCTGTTAATCCACAATTACCACTGGGCTTGTGAATGACTATTACTGTATTTTAATAATCAATAAATGTTCAGGTTTTATCACTTCAGGCCCTATTCATCTAAATCACACCATCTAGAGCTTTTCCTATGAATGCCTTACTTGGTTTTCTTTTTATAAGTGAAAGTAATGAACTTGACTGTTCAGGTTGCTGAAGAGCTGCTTCAGCTGAGCTGTGCACTTTTCATACCGTACATCAGTCTGCCTTGTCAACACCACCATCACCAGCCATCGTAGGAGCACTTTGATCAGAACATTATTAGGCTGTTACACCATGACCACCACCGTGAAGCCAGTGTAGTGCCAAAGCTGTCATGTACCATGAAGATTCCTGACCCCACAACTGCCATCAGAGACTTCAAATAAAGAACAATTCATCAGAGGGAAAATAAATAGCATCACAGGGAAAGAGTCAGACTGGAAAGTCTCTCTCATCTCTGATGAAATGTTCTGGTTCTTGCCATTTATGTGACAGCATTGCTCTAACTTAATCTAACATGCAATGATGGAGAAGAGCAAATTACCTGCGCTTGCTTTCTGAACTTTTACTCTACACAGTTTTCATGGTTGGCCACAATCCTGAGAAACTGGCAGACACAACAACGTATTACTCCCTTTCTCATCCTCTACTCACTCTCCTCTGAATTCTTCTGTTTCCTGGATCCAAGGGCCCAGTGTTCACACTCACATCATCGAGTTCACTTGCCATATGGGTGCCTCAACGTGGAGGGATGGGTTTTCACTGAACAGAAGCACTCATATGTGTTTGTTTATCAGGAATTCAGAGTTCTCTTGTATCATCAAAATATTTCCCCCTATACAATCTGCACAAACTTCAAATATGCATATTTTTTTTTCCTACTGCCCCTCAAAAGAGTGAGTAGCATTGATAATCAACTGTTTCATCTAATGCAGTCCAATTTAAAATGCTAGTCATTCATTTGGTGGGCTGTGAGCAGTCTGTGGCTTTGTTAGATCTGCAGCATAAAGAACCAATTTTTCTTATCCTAATCCTATGGCTGTCTGGAAAAGGTGACACACAGTTAGACATAATGATAAGAAAAGCTACTGCTGCCAAAGGCAGTCAGATACCAAAGCCAGATGATTAAACCATTCCAAAGCATTCCCAGAAGACAAAAGGGGAAAAAGGTGCAACGTTTTTTTCCATAAAAGTTTTCTTGCTATAAAACCTTCAGAGCAAAGCCCACATACAGACACATATACATTTTTGCTTTAATAATCCATTCCTATTATTAATAGAATGACCAGGGTGATACATATTTTAAAGCCTTTTACTTTAGGTTTTTTTGTTTCAACTTCATTCTTTGTTTTGTTGTTTTGCTGTTGCCAAGTGGATAGAGGCAGCTGGCCTTGTTTTAAAAATAAATGGGATGATTTTTCCAAATCTACACAGCTCTAATGGCTAAATCCCTTTGATGTGAACAGCAGTCACTGCACACTGTTGACCCCTTTACAATCAGAGGTCTGTTCTAACAGTGACAAGTTGGGTTTCAGAGCTACACCGTGAGAGGAAACAGAGCAATAGACTTTTCCATTTTCAGGACTTCCCATAGCCTCAGTTTGGAAGGAATTAATGAAAATATGTAACTAAATATATCCTTTAAACCTCATCAAGTGAAAAGAGGTAAAGCAGAGACAATTCCACAAAAGCAGAAAAGAGAAAATTTAAAGTTCTCTATTTTTAAGAGGGTTTTTTTTGCAGCACTAATGCCTTCAGCCTGCACTGAGCAATGCGCACTTGAGCTGCACCCAATACCTGCTGAATGCAGCTGGTGGAGAATTTGTTCCTGGCTTCCCAGCCCTATCATTGCTGTAAACTGTGATCTGGGAATTAACACAGGTCAGCTTGCTGTGGCCTCCCCTCTGCCCCTTGAGACACGCCTGCTTCAGCTTCCTGAGGGAATCCAGCAGAGTCCCAGCTGGGGCATTTCACCCGTGGGAGCAGGAATGTAAAGTTCAACACTGAGCCTGAATCTACAAGGTGCTCTGCAGTTCAGTTAACACAGAGGTCAGGAATAAGCGATCCCTAGTTCCATCTCGTACAAGCTGGTAGCCCCTCAATTTAGGGTTGTCTTTGATGTCTGAAGCAGGGAAAAGGACATCCTTCTCTTTAGTGGTGAGATGAAATAATGGAAAAGCACCAAATATCATGTGGTTATCAAAAGCATAAATCACACTGAAATACCTAGGAAGAGGGAAGATTTGTAGAAAGTTTTAGGTCAAATTTGCAGAAAAATCTTGCTCAACTTTCAGGAAATTTGGGTCAAGCTGAGTGTCTGTAATACAGCTTCAAAACAGGTAAGTATCTCTTGCTTTCTCATGTTGTTAAAGGTTTGCACAGCTCTTATCTGACAAGCCACAGTGCTGTGATTTTCAGTGCCCCTGTGGTCTCTTCAATTCATCAGGTGAAAAAGCTTGCCAGGGAAGACGCTAAGGGAACAGCTGCCCTGAACAAGACAGAACGGCTCTCAAGCGCCCAGCAGCATTTCAAACTAAAGCATTCTAGCTGGTCTTCACGGTGATCTTCAAATGCTTACACAAAAAGAAAATCTCCAGAAAATTGAATAGTCTAAGAAATAAAGAAAGACTTTATGCTAAGCACCTTCTAGACAGCTGATATAAAAAAGATTATGATGTACTAGTTGAAATAAATGCAATTTTTATCACACTTCTATTTTCCAATGTGTTTAGATTTATCTGTATTTATGATTCATGGTTTTAATGTGCCTGCTGAAAAGCTTTCAGCTTAAGAAAAGAAAGAGAAAGAGTCTGACAACTACACAGGCTAAGAAATTATGTTTTTCTTTTCGTTTGATTTTAAATTTCATGGTTGTCCCCTAGGTATTATTGTGGACATGATAGTTTAACATTGGCTTTTTTAATAATTATTTTAATGCACAGAATATTTTATTTTTAATAATTCTTTTATTGCACAGAATAAAGCTACTTGGCCATAATAACAAAGTCTTCTTTTCACACAGCACACAGATAGTTAATTCTGTAGAATAATGAGCGCAGGGCCACACAGTCTACATTCCCCATCAGGAATCTGGTCTGATATCAGTAGTTTTCCAATGCTCCTTTTATGATGAAAGATAGTTAAACTTGGAGGAATGACAGAGTTCTCATAATGGTAAATGTAAGTGCAAATAAAAGCGTACCTCAACAGAGTAGTTTCCATGGAACATAGCTTGAGTTTTATATTAAACTCTAGCGATGATGTTCACTCACCGATGCTGCACTGCTGCAGGCAGTGAAATCATGCTTGAAAGGGTTTTTGCAGGGGGCAGCTTTAGAACCCCCATGGCACTGACTTAATTCTACAGATATTGAGAGAAAGGTCTCTGTCTCACCTTTTCTGCTAAATAATGAGTATGATTTTTCTGAGAATCAATACACTGGAAGCTTTCTAGATAGTAATTCTCCAGTTCTTCAGTTGCTCATAATGTCCATATATATATCCAGCCTCCAAAAATCCATCTTAAAGAAACACTGTTCCTTAAACACACAGCATTACAAAAGCTCTATATGTGCAGCTCCTGTAAGCTTCAGAAATACGACTAAATTGCACGTGGCTAAACATGAGACATCACAGCTCTGCCATATAAAGTTCCCAGGGCCAAAATTAACCTCCGTGTAATTCTGTATTATTATTGCTTGACCTAGCCCATTTTTTTTTTTGCTAAGCTCTTAAAACCAGTGTTTGTAGAAACCTGCAAAAACTTAGTAATGAAAAATAAACACACAAGCCTCAGCATTAGCTGTTTCAGAAGATACTTTAACATCTTCCCATAGGAAAACACAATGGTTTTGTGCTTTTTAAGTTAGAAGTCCATTTCTCCTGACAAAGACCATTCATAGGATAAAACATACTCATTCAGTGAAGCCAAAACCATGTGCTATTTCAATAACCCTTAACTCATTCATCTTCATCTTGAGCCTTCTCCTCATCACCTTATCCCACTCAGATCTTACCCACTTTTAGTTTTGTTTCTTCCTTGCTGTCATTCTTTTGTTTCAGGTGTCCTGCTTAATAAAGATAACTCCTAATAAGTATCTATATAGATGTTGCTTTGAAAGAGGGAAAGGTGGGGACCTTGACCAGGAATGATGGGTTTTCATATAATAGCTTTTTTCCCAAATCTGGTGCTATTTGCAGTGTATGAAAACATTCATCTCCATAAAAAAAGTGAGAAAAAATAGCAAGACAGGATTTTGATCAATACCGATTCTGATTAAGCTTGATCACAGCACTTGACATTTTGAGCAAGTCTGGAAGTACACTCATAGAAAACTCAGGATCTAAGAGTCTCTAGCAGTGTAACAGGACACTGCTGACTTGGGTAGGGAAAATTCTGTCAACTTTTTTGTTTGCCTTATATGGCTATAATAAGGCAATAAGATGCATTAACATAATTCTGTAATTAATCTCATTGCCAAACGTTCAGTAGTACTGTTACATTCCTGATTTATTTTAGGCTTTTGCTTGTCTTCATTTTTAATTTGGCAGAAGGAATGATGGTTTTATCAAGGTGTTTATAGATGGAAAAAAGCTAAAAAAATTTTTAAAAGTGTTTGAGATCATTGTATATAAAAATGGTCATCAGATACCATCAAAGTTACACCCAGGGAGATGGTGCAGGGATGGGCAATGTGTCACTTTTAGAAAGAGCAGTGTTCATTTATGCTCTCATATGGTCATATCAGGGAAAGTTGTAAAGAGCAGATTTTTTCAAGCTGCAGAAAATGAGGCTCATAAAAACATGCATTCACTAATCACTATATGTCTGAATGAGCAGGAGTGTTGTTAATGGTTCCTTCTCCTCTGGAGGCCCATACTACAACATTAAAATATGAATGGGACAGATGTAGACACCTAATCTGGATGGGTCTGGGATCCAGATCCGATCTTCTGTTCATCGCATCTATTTCTTTTTATTGCTACATGGTTTATAAAAGAAAGCTCGGTTAATTTAAAAAAAAAAGGGGGGGGAATGCAAAGCAACAAGAGTTTCCAAGCTAGCTTCCCTAGTTTTAAACTGATTTTCTGAGACAGCCAGGCTCCTTCTCTTCTTTACCTCTGAGGACTCATTCCCTTCCTTCTCACATAAGACAAAAATCTTTCTGAGATACGGAATCAGGAAGACTCTGCTCAGTGTAATTCCCATACTGCACTCAGCACTGCTGTGTTTGAGGGCTTCCCAGGAATATATTAAGCAATGTAACCAACCTCTGTCATTTGGGTTTGTTTCTTTTCTCTCTCATCTCCTTCTTCAGGTGAAGAAGTGTGTTCAGTGGAGTGTTTTGTTTGGAATTTATTTTATTTATTTTGTGCTGTACATAGGTACATTGCAGTGTGTTTTTCTTAGAGAAACAAGGTCAAAGAAATGCATCTTGTACTATAACAAAGGTGGTAAATTTTGTGAGAGCCCTTCATCCGTGTGGGAATTCATTAACGTTAATTAGCCGACTGGTCCCCAAAAAAGCTCTGCTACCTGTGTAGATGAGCTGCACCTTTCCTACAGGGAGTCTGAGTCTACCAGGGAGGAAGTATGTTCCTGGTCTCCCACCCAGCGGTGTCTGTAGTCACTGTGAGCTTGGGCCATTGAGCATCCTTAAAGTAAAAACTGCCACACACAACTCTGCTGCTGATGCAATTAGGAGATAAATCTTGAATAGCTATCACTGGATCAGAACCGATAAATTGCTTGGTTAAAAAAGAGAAAAAAAAAAAACAAAAATCTAATTTGATGTTCAAATTAAAACAAAATTATTATGTGTACCAAGCAAAGGGTTGGATATATCTGGGAGAAGGGGAGGTTTATTTTATGAACTCTGATTATCTCATGGGAAACAAACTTCCATTTGTATTTAGAACAGAACAATTTCTAGCTTTAAGGAACTCTTTTAATCAGCAAGCTCATCTGATGAAATGCTGTAGGATTTACTTACATATCAAAGGAGTTCCCTAGCCACTTAAGAGATGCAACTGAATACAATTAAAAAATCAGTTGTAAGCACAGTTTGTGATATAGTTTGTTTGCTGTGCTTTGTGAGAGAAGTTTAGTTAATAACATGTGAACTTGTGGTGTTTTAGCAGATAGTAAAGTATTGAACTGTAGTACAAGAAAAGCTTTACCATTGCGATCGCCTACTAGAGATGCAACTATTCAGCTATCTTGGATCTGATGGTCTGTAAAAAGAGAACAGAGAAACTATTAAGCCAAGGTTCACATCCAAGAATTTATGAACAACCTTTCTGGGCCTAATTCGTTGCTGAATTAAACCTCATGTAATGTCATTGAAGTCAATGGCGTTATGCAGGGCATAAGTCAGTGGAGCAAATTAGCCCTCTGTCTTGAAGCCAAGAAACCAAAGGAAAGAGTGATCCAATAAAACAGAGATGAAATGCTGATATTAGCTGAATGCCACTGTTCTTGGTACAGTGTGTTCTTTGTGTCCAGTGGTGAATATTTCATCCTTCCCAGGTGCAAAATCTTCCCAGCAGCACTATAAGGCAGATTTATAATAAATGGCAAAATTAATGATTTAGTCCTGTTGTAATGCAGCTCCTAGGCTCCCAACAGGAATCTATGCTGGCTGCAGTGTGATCTCAAAATCAAGTCTTGATCTCTTCTGAAAAGTCTTGGGACTGGCCTTTTTTTTTCCTTTAGCTGTCTCTCACCTATACAGATGTTAGAAGTTAGCATTTGTAGGTATGGAGAGCTTTCTACACAGAAAACTGAGAGAAATACCAGGAATATCTGTGTAAGAGCTGGAGTATATTAGTCACGGTCACTGCCTCAGGTATGAAGGCACTAGGAAACAGAATGGATTTATTTGCATTTCATGTATACGGGTAATATTAAGGGCACTAAGAACCCACAATATTGCAGTGATTGTAGGTGTGCCTTGGATTAATGAAAAAAAAATCCATTTGCACTAACCAGCATTCATAACAATACATGGTCTTCTCTCAGATTTTACCCTTTTTACTGTCTGACCCACTGATTACTTTGTCTGAAATTAAGATCATCATCTCCCTCAGCCGGAGATTATGGGTTTTGCACCACGCACATAGAGAGCTCAGTCCTGGCTGGAGCCTTTAGACATTTTTATTATCTGTATAAAGAACTAATTCCCAAAGTCTACAGTTGGGTTTTCAGCTCCTGAAAAGATCTCTGTGAGGTGACCTGTACAGAATAACACATTTCGACAGCACGGCTCACTTTTCACTACAAAGAGATCAAACAACCGGAATTCTTTTGATGTCCTACCATGCAAAATTCAGTGATGAGCTAAAGGATAAAAAACGGTTTGTTGGCAATCAGTAGAGAAAACTCTCCAGACCTACATGTAAGGGAAGCCACGTAAAGCACGCAACATGTGGCACGTGCTGCTGCTCCAGTATTTCTTCTGTTGCTTCTGGTGTAACTTCTCAGCGATGACAGAACTTGGTGGAAAGACTAGCAGAGGACTCATATGATACTTGGCTTGTGGCATGTGTGATATTGGCCATTTATTCCCTTTTTTTATTTTTTCAGGTGATAGTGTAAGATAAACAATCTGCCATAGTACTTGAGAACCGCTCCAGATTTTCATTTTCTTTAAATCCTGTTGCTTCTGGTTACAATTCACTTCTGGGCATGCTCTGAGGAGAGGAATGAAGGGAACGAGGTACAAATTTGCCAGCTGCAGCATGAGACGCTGATGTAAACACATCCAGAGCTATCCAAAGTGCTGGATATGTCTTGAGGCTTGGGGATTATTGCAGACAGGGGAACAAGTCCCACTAATCCACAGCCCTAATTTCAAGTGATAAAATATCACTATAAAGCCAACTTACAAGTGCACTGAATTTATCCTTGGTTTAGCTGGCAAGGTTCTGCTAAAAGCAGAGTTCTGCTAGAGGGTCGGGTTTTGTTGGATAACAAATCTGACTTTGACAGAAATATGTACATTTTCAGTGGCTAAACGTCCATCCATCCAACCACCCATTTGGTTTTCTGGTTTTCAATAGTTAAAAAGAAGCCAATTCTGTAATGGAAAAAAATTTATCAATTTTTGGAAGTCTTATTGAAGAGTACGATTTTCAAGAAAAATGCAAAATTTTCCTGACTATTTCCAAAATAATCACATAAAATAAGAAAGTGCGCTTACTATTAATATTACCGAACTGTTGTAAAGAATTATCATTACCTCATCAAACAGAGTCTGGTGAATTTTGTTATTTCTGTTTCTGTTGTTGCTTTTCTAAAACCAGCTCTTGTTTTCCTATTGTATTTGCTTTACATCTAACACTATTACATTTTGTTTCAGCTGGCGGGCTTCATCTATGCCTGTTATGTTGTGAAATGTATTACTGAAGAAGAGGACAGCTGTAAGTACTAAAGCTTTATTACATACAAAATGAATTCTTTTTTTTAAAATCACCCCTCCACTATGCTGGCTCTTGCTGACTTCAACCTAAATGCCTTATTATACTTTAGCCAGAACATGCTTTCTGTCCATCCTTCTTGATCTAAAATTTGCAAATGCCTGAAAGACAAAGGAGTCGTGAAATGCAGCTTAAAAATACATACTCATTCCTTCTGAAAAGATTGTTGCAGATTTTTTTCCTCACAGCTTAAGACAAAAAATTAAAAAAAGCAAAAATCCTAATTGGCAAACATAAGCTTTTTGTGGTTTGGTTTTGGTTTTTTCTTATTCCAGATTGTTATTAACTATCTTCACAATAATTGGTTACCACTGAGGGTATAGCTCTTCTGCGTTGACTTCTGTGTTGGCTTGTAAAAGCACTTCTGGCAAAGAAATAGCTTTAGATCATTGCAGGACCTTCATTTATGAGAGGTGAAACTGTGGATCTCCTCTTTGTTCCTACTGCTCCCAGGGTACAATTACAAGGAGCGAAATGATTTCATATAGATGTATGTTTGTGTTTCTTCTGCTTATTTATATCAATAGAAGCCTGTTGAGCAGAATTTGCTCTTATTACATGCTATTATATTTCATTTTTTCTCTACTCTAACCTTGATTCTTAAAAAAGGCCACTGCAGCATTTCAGTACCTCTTGGGATTCATGCTAAAGCACTTTTGAGACAAGTATCAGAACTGCATGTAACTTTGATAAAATATACATGAATCCTAGAGAGAGCTCTGCAACAGGAAGCTAAAGGGTTTTTATTTGATTGAGAGCACTGCTAGCGCTGGTGGGGGTTCCTTTGTGTGTTCTCCTGCGTAGAAAATAGCTGCAACCCTATAATCTATTGGCAATACAGTGCCACTGTGAGCCGTCAAGGGGAGATTTAGTGCTGAAATCAAGCCACATTTCGAAGGTCTTTCCAACTATGCTCATTTCAGTTGTCTTTGTGTTTCTGTGGAGGCAAGGAAGGCATGAGAGTAAAAAGAGTTTGGGACAGGTGTGTGGAGCAGGGGTATGTCACAGATAGGTCTTGCCTTTTTAGGGAAGGACCCAGTCATATGTACTTTCTCCTACTTTCCCACTAAGTGCATTTGCTATCCACAGAGCTGGAGGAGAGTGATTCCTTGCCCCGCAAAACAAAATCCCATTTAATACTATTCTGCCCTCTCTTCTAAGGGCTTAAATCTTATTTTCACTCTTCTGTAATGCTTTAGGGCACAATATAAGTAAAAAGCGAGGAAGGGACTTGTGACTTGGCTCACCAAACAAGCACAGAAGTCAGCGCATGTTGGAGAGATTTCTCCCGTGGTCTGTAAAGTGGCATTCCTGGCAGCAAAGCACCACGGCCAATATGGTATTGTTTTCTGCTCACTGCGGTGGGAGCTCCTTGTTGTTCAGAAGCCACAGATTGTCATGCTTCTTTGAACCTTTTCTTGCCATCGTCTTGCCTATTTTAAGGCTTTCATTACTTTGTTAGTACACTTCAGCCAGGCCTCCTCTTCTAGCCAAAATCCATCTTACCCATCTGTGAGCATCTCTCTGAAGTGCCGGGGCAAATCCTCTCTGAGCGCAATGAAACCAGCACAAGCTCAGGCACCGCAGCTTCACCTCTGGTGAGGTCTGGAAGCATGGCCAGAAAAAGAAAGGGAGCTTTGGTGAGTGAGTCATTCCAACACTGCACTAATGTTGAGATCGGATTTGGCCCCTCGAGGTATCATAAAATTAAAGCAGCTTTAATTTCTACTGAGAAGCTGCATGTAGCAGAGAGTAAGAATTATTCTAGTTCCCTCTTTGCTCAGACATCCACTGGTACGTGTGCAGAGCACTCTCTGTGACAGCTAGAGGCTGCAGTCTGTGCAGATACCCCCTGGCCAGGTTTGATTTTAGATTCTTTTATTTCCATTTAGATATATTTTCTTGCCTTTTCCCTCCCTTTTGGAAACACATCCATCTATTGTGCTCCTCTGAGAAATAATGTCTCCCTTATGGACGCCACGTTATTTAGTATTTATATTCCAGAGGAAGATGCCTAAGCGTAACTTCCTCGGTACTTTCACAGATGGGGTCATCTCATGCAGACCAAGTGAGTGCAAAGGAGAAAAGCTTTCAGGAAAAGTGGAATATATCCCAGAGCCATTGCTAGAGCTTCCTGCATATGTGAGTCTTTGGTCTGAGGTCACACAGATCCCCAAGCTGTTTCTCTTCCCATAGTCTCTTCTTCCACTTTTTCAGTTCCTCACCCCTGCATGCTGCTATGGAGCAAGCTCTGTGGCACAGAGGGATGAAGACACCCCTCCTGCCCACGGTGTACTAACTTCCCCAGACATGTTGGACATCTAGCATAGCAGAAAAAAGCTTTACTCTGCTGCCCACCAACCCCTGTCTAGGATCCATACCTTGTAAGAGGTGAGGCTGGGCTCGTGCTTGCATGCAGTTTGGCAGCTGGTGTTCCCTCTGTGTGCTAAAGAAGTGTCAGCTGTGAAAGATCCTTTGGTAAAACCAGTCACCACAAAGCAACTCTCCCACACCCCTGCCCTGCTTTCCCAGCTTCTGAAGTGGTCCGTGAAGAACAGAGGGACAGTTCTGTCTTCTTATCCACCTCCATATTCACAGACATCACAGGAGAAATCTAGATCTCTGGTTTTCAGCACCACCCATACCTGTAAAAATGGGATGCCTCACTGCCAGTCACAAGGGATCATAAGGATAACCATATTGGGTCACACCAAAGGGGCATTTAACTCCAAATCTGATGAAACAGAGAGAATAGAAAAAGCCTTTCTGATGAGACAGAGTCAACAGAAAAAGCCTTTGGCATCTCACAATGGACACAGTGAACACCCATACACTCAATTCCATTTCTTCTGCTTTGTTAATTGGCCATGAGAGCAACAGCAGTCCAGAAGAGGAGCGAAAGAGGCAGAACCACTGGGCCTGGCAAGAGCAGGCAGCAAGGCATGAGAATAGAGAAAAATTTGTGCAACATCCAAGAGCCAGACAAGGGTACGTTCCAGATTTTAAACAGAGGAACATATCAACACTGCTCTGGAGCAGAGAAGGTGCCTCATCTTTTGTTGGCACAGAGCCTCAAATGTAGAAATACAATCAAGTTGCTCTTAAGCTGCTTCAGCTGAATTAGCTTTGCTCTCAGAGTAATTGGAACAAGCTGAAAGAATTACTATTTCTCCATTCTTTATGCAGATTTTATTAAGAGAACAAATGACTGAGGGTAGAATTAAGCAAACATTTCACTAAGATTAACCTGCTCTAACCTCACTAAAGGATTAGGAACAGAACAATACAGTGATCAAATCAGGGTCACAACTAGGGCTGAATCAGCAAGTCTAGAGGTTTTAATTACTCACACACCAAATAAATCTAGCAGCAGGCCCCCTAAATCAAAGCGCAAGTCCGCGCTATCTTTCATGAGAACAATCTGCTTTGGGTTAATTCTGCATCAAGGATTGAGGAGGAAGCTGCTTTCCCTCCTGGTACAATCCCAAGCAGTGCTCTAACGCTGGGTGCACCAGAGCCAAATTGCAGCACCCATCTCCAAGGGTCAGACAAGAGTGGCTTTTCCCCAGCTACTTCTCTTGTCGGTGGTTTGTCACTCCCAAAGGTCCCTTCTGCATCATGTTCCCTGTGGCTGCATAGGGAGGAGGAACTCTGAGGCTTGGAATGCCTCGGGTCTCCATCTGGGAAAGAGGAGGCAGGATGGGTGCCCAGCAGGGCTGCTGCCGACTCAACGCTCTCCTCTTCGTTATTGCCACTGGTATGCCTAAGCCATTGTCATTCTTACCTCATTAGCATTATTAGCTGCAGCAATTAAAATTAAAGCATGAAAATGTCAGCAACGGTCATTACTTGGAGGCATTCAATGGCTGTAAACTTATTGGAGCTCCTCATTTGTTTTCCAAAATCGTATTAGGCCTGCATTTTTCAAAGGCTGCACATTATTTTTAATAACATTGAAATGTTTGTTTAGTGTGCATTTCCTCACTAGCAATTTGGCTCCCTGCTATAAGCTGTTACTGCCTTACTAAAAGAAAATTCAATGTGCTTTTGAAAATGTTATTAAATATACAGATATTTTGTGGAAAACCCTGGAATGGTAACAATAAAGCAGCATTCTCCTGGGGCTTTTTGTGTGTAAGCAATTAAAAAAGAAACCTGGGTTACTGAAGTGGGAATTCTGCACTTGCCTTGCAGGTTCTGTTAAGGGAAAGGGGACTGGCTTGTTATTAGAGGGACAGCTTTGGCTGGGAAGGAACCCCAGCCTAGAGGAAATCATCAATTCAGTCTGTGTCCCACAGTGAAATCCTAATCCAGAAGGCTCCCTTGCAGACCCAGACAGGGAGAAGAAACAGCATTTACCTACTGTAACAAAATGGCAAGGCAATCAGAGAATAAATATGGCCTGGCAATCAGAGAATAAATACAGCTTGTCTGACTGTTCCCTGAGTACCATGAGGTACAACCTTTGCACTATCTCACACTAGCAGGGATCCAGCTTGCACATACACTGTCTTATTTTCTCTTGGCATTATTTCCAGGTAAACTGCAAAGCAAAAGAAATTGCATCTGGGTTAAATAGATTTTTGCTGCATATTCCCTTGAGCCCAGCTTTTGAGGATGTCTGGCACAAAATTAAAGCTCTAGATAACCCTTTAAAATTATTTCACATCCCCCATAAAAGCTTGAATTCAAGATTCTATTTGAATTACCGAAAACATTCAGGAAGACAATACCCCAGATAGGGGATATCTACTGGTGAGCAATACAGCATAGCAATTATGTGCCAATAAACTCAGTGCCAAACAACAATCCACTCTGGGATCCTAGGCCTGACCTGGGAATTACAAAGGTGATGACAAAGATTTTCTTTTAATAGACAATATTAAATTCATTGGTTGTGAGAGATGTGAAATTTTGACAAACATATGGGATAGGTAGAAAAGCCTTTTATTTGTAGCTCTGTTACAGGCTGCCTTCCACCTCTGGGCAGGTTATTTAACCCCTCCGTACTTCTGTTTCCCATATTTAAAACGGGAAATAATGACAGGGACAAACTCACAGGCGTGTTGCTTCATAACTTTGAGCTTCTGGGATGAAAGGCACTATTGAAGTGCAGAATATGCTCAGGTATCACTTTATTTCTGTGCCAAATGCTTTTCACAATCTGCTTAGCAAGACATTACAGAGAAATAATACCTCAGCTTCCATCCCTGCTTAAAAATCTCTAAAACAAAGGCAAAGAGAAACCAGTAGCAAACATTCAGCTATTAATTCTGCTTCTTTATTTCCCTTCCCATTTTCTGGTGAATATGGCTGTAAATTCTGAGACTACCAGGACAGGAGAAAGATAGGAAGGAAACAGAAACTAAGGCTGAGGGAGATGGCTGAAAATGACGGCAACCATCTTTCTGCATCAAGCCTGGGCTTGAATGCATCTCTGGAGGTTGCTGTCCTGGGCAGCCTGGCAGGTCTCTTCCCCTCCAGCTGCAAGGCGACACACAGCTGCAATGTAAGCTGCAGCCCTACCAATGCAGCGTTGTCTGTTACACTTGTGTAGCACAACACAAGACAGGAGGTAACAGGTCTATCCAGCCCAATATCTGATATCCAGCAATGAAGGACATCCGATGCTTACTTCCTGTTTGCCTATATGGCAAACAGATACATACACAATGTATGCAGGTGTAAAATGCAAGAACAAACGTGAACCATCTGCTAGTGACTCCCTTTACAAACGTGGCACCTGGCACAGGCATCCCTCTAGTGATAACGGCAGTCAGAAGTATAGCTTAAGCCAGTGTTTAGGAATAATTTTGGAAAAATTAAAAAAAAAAGTTTGCCATATAGGCAAGAACACAGCAAGTTTGTGGTTCCTCAAAAATCCTGGCCCTAATTTGCAGTTCAGGGACTTCTTTAGCCAGAAGTTGTCTCGTCTACCACCTACCATTTGTGTAATGGGTCTTTCTCTGGAAAACAGTGATCATTCCATCTTCACCTTATCCATGCTGCCACAGGTTTTATAGACGGTCATCAACTGCCTCCCTCAGCCTATGTGGGAATATTACAGTACTTGTGATCATTTTTTGGTAGGTGGGTGGGGGGTTCTGCATCTTCAAAGACTCTGCATCATCAAAATAATAGAAGCGGAATCTGTCATAAAGGAATAGTGGTATCATGAAGAGAAACACATTTGCATTTTTGGGCCCCTCACTGATACCACAAAAAGTCAAGGATGATATTCATATCACATACTTACAGCTGCATGTAATCAAGCCTGCAGTTTAAAGTAACAATCAAGATTTCCACCACAGTCAATGGAGGCAGGGATGTAACTCCAAAGAGCAATATGCCCTATCTGTGGTAGACACCCCTCTCACAACAGGGTGAATCACTGGTCTGACTTCTTTGGTTAATGCTAAGGACAGCCTAGGCAGTCTGCAGAGGGAACATAGGATCAAATAAGCATAGGAACAAATACAAGCCAATATACAAACACAGTTTTTCTCCAACTGTTGAACAGGTTATTCATGGATGAGAATTCAATGAACAGGCTACAAAAGCTGAAGCTACAGCTTGTTTTTGCTCAGCTGCACTGTCCAATTTACAGCCTGTGGCTAAATTAGAAGCTTTTTCCATTTACTTGTTTCATTTAGTGTGGTGACTGCTACATGAACTAAGTAAACCAAAGGGAGGGAAATGGGATGCCTTCAGCTGTCAGGATGCTGATGGAAGCGTGGAGGGAGAGAAGCCTTTGAAATCCCATGGTACTGCCTCATGCTTGTCATCCTAAAGAGAGCTGTCTTGGAGAGCCACAGTGCCACCAGGAACATTTAGGAAATTCCCTGAGATGCCTGTACAGCATCAACCTTTTGCACATATCAATAGCTGGTTCCTATGTCATTATTTCCAGTCATGTCCTGTCTTGGAGGGGACATTTCACAGAGCAGAAGGCTGGTGTTGAGCATCTCATTCTCACCGGCGCAGAGCACAGGCACTCCGCATCCCACAAAGTGTGCTTGCTGGCTAGAAAGCACAGGCTGAAAATGTCTGAGCTGCAGAGTGCGAGGCTGAAGCACAGGGGGGAAAGCCTATGGCGGGAAGATATGACAACTGAAACCGGCTGCGTTTGAGATGCAAATGGACCTGAGCGGTCCAAGGTGTCACAGGGCTTGGCAGATGTTATCCAGCCTGATCTGTGATCATTTGGCACCGCCCTATAGAGAGAGAAACAAACTTAAAGCTCAGAGGAGGTACAGTTTGTTTAAATAATAGCAAGTAATTAGTCTGAAGACAAAATCAGTGATGGCATTTTATAATTACAATTAATTTAAAGGTTAATTTCCTTTGGTGCTAAAATCTTATTTAAAACATTTACCAGGAAAGGAAATTAGGATGTTACTATCTAGATGCATAGAATGCTTCTGGGAATCCATGCCTATTATCACTAGAAAATTAGGTTAGACTCAAAGTGGGAATTTCAATTCATTTTAGTGTATAATAGATGGTGGTCAGGGCCTTGAGTCAGAAGAGTTGCTTAGGGTAGACTGTACAATTTGCATTTTCTTTGTTTGTGGGATTAATTGCAAATGTTTCCAACAAAAGGGCTGGGTTTATACATGAACAAGCTTGACATGAAAAGAAAATTGGTTATGGATTGCTGCCTTCGTAACTAATGAAGTTGATGTTCAAGGAATCCCTAGGAGACAGGGCTGTGGTATGAGAAAAATATATAAATAAAATCACACGGGGGAAAATGGTGGTGTTGCTGGCTTCATCTACGATAATTTCTCCCTCACTGTCTTCCCTGCCACTCCCCTTGCATCCATCACCGCCTCCTGTGGTGATTGTCAACCTCAAGTTTAAAAAATGTCTAAATAACATAATGTAGAGCTTGAAGGAAGTAACATTTCCATTCCAGCAGCTCAACACAATGGGATACTGCTTAATAAAATCAATGCATTGTAACAGCCAGGGGGATATACTTACCTTGCATCATTTTTTTTAACTATTCACCACCCGTGTTTTATCTTTTCAAGAAAGACAAGTTGCAGAAGTATTGGAAAAGATCCGCACATGTGAAAAAGGAATGAAAAGTTAACATCTCTTTTATGAAGAAAGATACATTTCATACCAAAACATTTTGAAAATATTACTTGTCATGAATTAATTGTTTCAGGAGAGGAACACAAAGAAGTACAGATCATGAAACAATGTCCCACACGGTTTCGTCAAACTGCTAGCAGAAATGAGGTAGTAACTGGTGACAGTTCTGACAACAAAAGCCGCAGATGATTTGAAGAGATGCTCAGGTTGTTGCCACAGCTGAATAGGACGTGGTCTTCCTGGCCTTGGAAATGTTTTGACATTTAAAAATAAACAAACTCATATTCAAAATCAGGAAAAATCAGCAAAATCTGAGACTCTTCACGAGCTGAAAATTGCGTGGAAAATAGTTTCAGGTAGACCGTCGTGGTTTGTATTGATGCCAGTGAAAGACTGCATTTTGATGTGAGTCATTTATTGCTACTTTGTGCTGAACGTGGAGGTCAGGTTTTGGAGGCTGGCCCTCCTGTGCTGTGCCTGAGGGAGCATCTCCTCCTTCGCTCTGACAGAGGGAGTGCAGCTTGGACCCCGTTGAGCGTAGGCGGACGAGCAGCCCACATGCGGCTGTGCGGGGCTGCTGGCCCCCTTCCCCACCCCAGTTTCCCAGCCTCTGAGGGCAGCTGGCTGCCTCCTCGGGGGTTCAGCCAAAATGAGCGGGTGTAACAGAGCAGGTCCTGGCCAGCCAAGCTCAGTCTGGACTGAAGGACAGCAATATCTCGGAGAGGAGCGGTGATGAGCTGCTGCGGGTGGACTAGACTCATTAACCATTTCCAGCGGCCCTGAAAAGGACACCTGCCCGCAGCCTCTTAGCGTCTTCCCTGCTGAGACAGCCAATGTGAGCTCCTCACAGTTTCTTACATGCCTGGGACGTAGCTTTCTACTAAATTATTTTTATCAGCATGCCTTCTTGTTAAAGTTTTCCTTATTACTTTTCCTTTTAAATATCTAGATAGGTCTTCATTAGCATTGGATTGTTAACTTTCATAGATTTGGGCCTTAATTCTCCACTTTGTTGCACCTACTAATGACTCTTATTCTAATTTATTAGTGTGGTGGTCACACTTGGAGGCCACTGCCCCAAGCATTTTCTTTTTCCTCCTTTTTTCTTTTTTACTCTCTTTATTGCTTGCCCCTAGCAATGATCTGGCTAAGAACAATTTTTCTTAATGATTCATTTGATAACTTCTGTGATAATTCAGTCTACCCCACATTTTCTTTAATTCTTAGAATGATTTGTCAGTCAAAAACTATTTCAGGGCTATATTTTTTTCTCACTACTCAAGCATGAAAATTTGAAAGCAAATGGCTATTGTCCAGCAGTCTCTAGGTCTGCCCAGTTCAGAAAAATAATATATTCTCATAGCTGAGTGGAGATCTTTTACAGATTCTTTACTGAGCGTTGGACAAGCCCCAGAGCAAGCTTGGGCAAGCCTTTCAAAGCCTCGCAGGGGTCAAGCAGCAGCCTACCAGACTACAACCCTATTTCCAGGTGTATAACCTTGACAGGTGGCTTGCTGCATTTATCAGATATAAAAGGCAGTGCTGACCATTTCAGTCCAGTATTTCTCATTGCTGCAGCTATGCTCCAGCCATTTCCTCCTGGCCTGTGGCTCTCGCTCTTGCCTGCCCTGACCCTGGTCCCTTTTTCTGCCTTCAGCTGCTGAAGCCTTGCTTGTGCCTCCCAGCCCTTGCTTGGTTACTCCTGGCTGCTTTCATCCTGGCTGGTTTCTGCTCAGCCATGACCCTGGTTCCCACCTCCCTGACAAGGTTCCTGCTGCTGGCCAATCCTGCCTTGCTGAGGCATTGCTCCAGAGCATAGTCTTCCTCACCTCCTGCCTTGAGGCTCTGCCACTGACCAGACCCCTTCTCCACTTGGGAGTCTGAGGTGCATTTTAGCTTCTGTAATTTCTGGACACTCAGTATCATTCATCCTGGTGTTTTCTGCTGGGTACAGCCATGAGCTGCGCTCACCCTGAATGCAGTATCTGCATCCCTGCTTGGTCCTAATTATAGGGAGTATCAGGCTGAGACCCCTGTCAGTACCTCTGTAAAGGTGCTTATCTGATTTTACAAACCTGAGTACCTCCCCAGTCCTACATCTTATCTCAGAAGGGCTGACCAAAGAATTAGCCAGGGGACCAGCAGCAACAGAGACAGAAGAAGATGCTGCAAGCCCTTATCCAACAAGCAATATGATAAGAGGAGAAGAATCTGGAGGAAAAGCCCCTGTGAAGCAAAAAGTTACAGAATAATTTTGACTATTATAAATGTAAATAGCATGGAAACAGTGGCAGTGGGGCAGGAACTGAGCTGAGAAACGCCACCAAAATTTGTGTCAGGGTTTCCCTTTGCTGCTCCTGTGGACATCGTAGGGCTCAGAAATGCCATGAGGTTACAGTTTAAAAATCTGTGGGTTTAGTTTCACCTTGCAAATGGGTGAGCTAAGAGCACTCACAGGCAGTTACTGGCTGTTTGGCAGAAATGCAGTTCATTGCACCGCAAGAACCAGACCGAGTGTCCAAGTTCTTACGCCATTTCTGAACTCTCCTGCGCCAGCAGGAAGGGCACAGCCTCACATATTGGCAGATGCCCTCCTTCCCCCTGCTTTGCTGGGGCTTGGCTCTATCCCATTTTGTGAGTCTAAATCACTGTGCACTCAGCACAAAGACCAGTAACATTTGATTATCATTATAAACAAACTTTATTGAGATTGTATTCAAGCAAACCTCCTCCTGTGTGCTGTATTGTGGAACAGCCACCAGGCCATGCTCACAGCATAAAAAGGCAGCAGCGCTAAAGTGTTTGGAAGTGTCTTCACCAAACAGCAAGGCGGGTAGCAGGATACTGGCAAAGCTGCAGGAGCAAGGGTGTCCCCATATGTTCTTTTATATTTTTTCCCTTATGTCATTTCCAAAGTTATTAAAACCAAGCCTAATTTTAATCCCCTCCATTTTTTCTGAGTTTGGGCAGGTTTTAGCTACCAGCATTTGTGCACAGCTCTCTCTTGTCTCACATACATACTCACTGCTGCACCAACAGTGCCTCCAGTGATGTTATTAGCTGCAGTTTGTTTGCCATCTGTCCTCTCTTCCAGCTACTCACTGCACCTCTGAGACCTGAGTCCAATGGCCCAAGTCTTTGGCCTCTGGAACCAGTGTACATAAGTTTAAGACCTTACATGTCAGATGCAGCACATGTACACCACGTATTCTCTCTCTGCTATACCGCACAGGAAATATGTTCAGTCATGACACGCATGTGCAAGAAGCATCCATGTGCACATGCACATGCACTTCCCTGGTCATTAGCACTTTTTAAATGGTACCATCTTTGTCATGGGTAATTGTAAATTTTTAATATTATTTTAGTGCTTTAGATTCATGTGTATATTTAAGGACTACCATGACGCCAAGCACTATACAAACATGAACGCTAGCCCTATTTCTTGGAGCTTGCAATCTGCATATTAGACAACAGATAACTGGTGGGTACAGGCAGAAAGTGAGCACAAACAACTTACGAGCAAATATTATTCACTGTGGTAGACAGGAATATAAGTGCATTGGCAACCTAATTATTGCCAACAGAGCAAAGAAGAGTTTTAGGAAAAATAATGAGAGAACTGTTTTTGAAGAAGTTCTCACAAGGAGAGAAAGTGTTTGGAAACTTTACAAGTATGGAGGTCAAGCTGGCATCATGGGGGCAGAATTTAGCTTTTAGAAATGGAAGGAGGAGAGATTAAAGTGGAGTCTCCACAAAAAGCTTTAAATGTCAAAAGATTTAGCTTCTACTTGATGTAATATGGAAAACGAAATCAGTAGAAGGATGCAGAGAGAGTAACCTAAGAGTAACCTAACCAAAGAGATGAGTCCTGCAGCTTTCATCTCCTTAACTCCACATTTGGTGAGTTCAAAAAAAAGGAACGATTGTGGTGTTTGACACCAAGAGCCCTGGGTAAATGTTATAGCTGTGTCAACAGATAGAAAAGTCTTCCTTTTCAATATGCAAAAATAATCTTCAGAAATTAAATCATGCACAGCTCAAACCAAAGTTGACATCTAACTTATATCCTCAAGTGACAGGCAGACTTGAGGATAGAAGTGCCATCATTCGCTATGAGAGGTAGCAGAGAAGGTTAGGGAGGAGCAACTAAGACTTCTGGTTTTAGCCATGCTGAAGTGGAATTGATGTTTAATTATCAATGGGTAAATATCACAGAGAGAAGCTGAGATTTCAGTTTGTATAGAAGGAGCAGAGTGAGGACAAGCCAGGTACTCCGTGACACCTCAGAGAGCCGATGACAGCAGAATTTGCATTTGCAAGTGCAACTACCCAGTTTACAGGAGGTGGCTAAAAATAAAAGGCAGAGGTTACTGCTCATGGAACTCCAGGCAGCATGTTGGAGGGAGAACCATCGAGAAAGGAGATGAATGATGAGAGGAGGAAGGTGAGCATCTGCAGAGGGGGGAGCGGAGGCCAGTGAGGCAAAGGTTTCAGGCAGAAGGGAGCAGCAGCTGTGTGAAAGGTGACTGGATGACCATGAAGAGGACTGTGTGCGCTGGGATACCAGTACCCAAATTTGGATAGGAAGAGGTCATCTGGCTGCAGTTCCAGCTGCATGCAAGGGACAGAACACAAGATGGGAGAAAATCTTCTGGAGAAGAGGAGGAAAGTAGCTCCAGAAAGTGTTTGAAACCATCAGGAGAGAGAAAGAGAGAATGGAACAAGCACAGATAAGGGTGGGGACGATTTTTTTATGAAAGGAATTTACATGTATTTGTATTGGGAGGGAAATGTAAAAAAAGAGATAAAGAGAAGAGTCTGTCACGGGGACGAGCAGAGGTTTTACAGGACAAAATTCCTATGACTGTAGTAAGAGAGAAGGGGAAATGAACTGTAAGAGAAGGAATGAAAAAGGCTGGCAAACTGAAGAAAGGAGGACTACTTTATCAGTTTTCTCATACAAGAAATGAGAGAGATGGTGTGGAGAGAAACAAGTGGAGATGGGAGGAAGGAAGTGGATGAGGAAGTGATGGGGGTGCCTGGGATGGAACTAATAAAGCTGGAGGAGTCAAGCTGCTTCATCAGGGAGATGGACAAAGGGAAGGAGGAGAGGAGGAATCAGTGACAGACATCACCCTTATTACAGAATTGCTACCAAAGACATTTTCACTTTTAAAGGAGCCACAGGCAGGAATCGGATGCTGTGGTGAAGGCAGGTTTGAGTGCTGGCAGTACATTCACCACTGTGAGAGGCAGGGCCTCATGCATCAAGGGTAAGGGTGAGATAATCAGCAAAGCAAACAATAGTAGCAAAGGAACAAAGTAAGGAGAGGGTTTAAAAGCAGTCAGGAAGTCATCCGTACTGTAGGTCACAGGTTGGCCAAGTACGTGGCTGTTTCCCAACCTTTCCCTTTCCTTTTCTTTGCATATAAAGCCACTAATCTCCCTCCCCATTCCTAAACTCTATATCCTTTCATATCTAGTCTACATTGATTTTTGCATGCCTACTAAAATGCAAGGAAAGCCATAGCATCAGTCATATTTCTATACACATATGCCCTAAACGACTCTCTGGGTCAGATCCTAAGCTAATGTAAATTATCGTTGCTTCAGTGAAGTCACTGAAGCTGTAAATATATATATTAGCTGTGGACCTGAATCTTTATGCTTCTGTACTTATATCTCACAGGCAAAAATTTCTGTAAGGAGAATAGTGTCTAGTCTTCTGGTTTCTCTTCACTATCTTTCCTTTTGCTTTCTACAGGAAGATGTTTTTGCTTTTATTGCACATTGTTTCCTTTCCCTTTGTCCATCTGTTGATTTCATCAGCCTCATTGTTTCTCTCTGCTAGTTTTCTAGAGAGTCCCTTCTCCCATATGCACATCCATGCTAACGGGGTCTTTTTTGTGCATCCCAGTTTAATGGTCCCTCTATACACTGCAAACTTCCAGAAATGAAAAACGAGAAACCCATTTATGCCTCTCATCCTGTCCTGATGTAGAACAGAGACAGTGGAGACTGGGACTGTGAGCAAAGGCTGAAACTTCACATCCCTGTGGGTACCTAGTAATAGAAATTATGTCCCTATTTTGAGATATATGTCCTGTTTGTGTTACAGTCGTAACCACAGTCATATGCCTGACAAGCCCCTTAACACCAGCAAAGGAAGAAAACACTCTGGCTGAATTTCTTGTAACACATTTTACAAATAACTAGTACTGTTATTATCTTATTCAAGTCCAGCTAGGAAAATAAGCATCTCAGCACCCAATATTCCAAAGGAATGGGATTCTGTGTTTGTTTGTATATGCACATGTGCTTTTACTAACGTAAAACATGACAAAAGAGCCACTTCTGATAACAGTGACATGTAAGATGAATGTAAAATAGAATAGTCAAAAATGTGTTTGATGGATGGGGTTAAGGATGGAAGCCTCTGTAGCGATTCATCTAATGAGCCTTGTTTTATTCATCTCATGTTACTGCTGCAAGGAATGTATCAGTCGTACAACACTTTTAGTGACCTTTCAGGCACAGCCAGGATAAAATGCCTGCAGAAAGGGCAGCATTTTGCATGCTTTAAGAAACTAGCTCAGAGCCCACAGGGAGCTTTTAGCACAGCCTGGACACCGCAGGCTTTGCAGTGCTGAGAAACTGCCACCATCAAGAAAACTTGCTACAAAGAAATTACTGAAATCATTTTGTATTGGAGTTCACTTTCTATTACGTACCTTTACTGACCTTGCAAATTTTGTTGTTGTGTGTAAGAAGCCATTGTACGTCTACAACAAGGTCATAGTAATATCCTCTGCCCTACCATCATTTGGTTACCCACGTGGGAACCGCTACTGTCAGTTAAACTCAGAAATGTCTCTGCAAGCTTGCCTTGTTTGTCACTTGACAATCTGGCTTGTTAATACTCTGTGTTTACTCTGTGCAACAGGGCAAAGACACAATGCATGCAGAGATATTCATCATGCATCTTTCTCTCATGCCCACACAAACACATTTTACTCAAAGAAATCTGTTTCTAAACATGTTGGTTTAGCTTTCTGAAACAACCCTAAAATCATCCTTAAGACCTTTTGCCCCATGACTGCAAAACAGAGTATCTGTGCCTGCAGCCCTCTAACAGTGGTTTACCAGTTGCTCGAAGGATCTTGGAAAGTACACAAGAAATGCAAAGCCGGACAAATGCATATAAGCAACGTCCATAAAGTGACATGTGTTGACACCAGTGAGACACTCAGTCCAACACAGGTATTTTCTGACTTGTGTTGTTAGAGGTCTAGAGTGAGAAAAAAATGAAAACTGGGCAAAAGAACAACAAACCATAGCGACAGCAAAGACACATCCATTCTTTTTGCTGCAATCTTTGTGTTTGGTCCTCCCAGACTAGCACTTCGCTCAATGATATTCCTATTCTTATTCTTCATTCTGTGCCTATAAATCTAGTATGCTTCCAAAAACATGATCTCATTGTAATAAAGTTATTCTGATGGTTACAGACAGTGAGTAAGTAGGACTCAACAAACGGCATTTATCTTGATTTTAGCAAAATTTTGACCCTATGAAAGGTTTGTAAGCAGGCCAGGGAAGCACTGTCCAGATGCAGTCATCATAGGTTGTGTGCAGAATTGTTTAAAACTCTGTCTGAAATTTAGTCATCAACAGCTGGGATGACATTTCAGATGGGATCCCACTGGGACCTTGGCTAGAGAAATAATTTTCTTCATTATTTTTGCTAACAGCAAGGATGATAGAGGAGAGAACATTTGTAAAAATTTCAGATGAAACCAGACTGGGAGGGGTAGGAGCACTTGTGAAGACAGGATTAGAAGTCAAAATGATCTTGAGAAGTGGCTTGAAATCAAGAAGATGAAATTCAATATAGACAAGTGCAAAAGAACTCCTGTGGGGAAGAATCAATCAAGTGTCTTCAGATAAAATATGGACTACTTGGTTAGACTACAGTTAGTGTCAAAACATAAAAATAAAGATCTGGTTATTAAGCATTTGTATGCTGCTGTTGAAAAAAGAAGGAAAAAAAAACCAACAAAAACCCCACCATGTTATTCCAGGTAATGTACAGAAGACCTACATGGCAGTTGTTTCAGTTAGTCCTGATTTGTGCACCACACTGTAAGAAAAATATAAGCAGACTGAAGAAGGATCTTCAGGCTTGGAAATTTAGAGGCTTGAAAAACATGGGCCATGAAAAAAATTTGAAAGAACTAGGTATGTTTAAATCTGGAAAAGATGGATAGCATGAAAATACTTTTTGAAAATGCTTAAAAGTGTTATAAAAGAAAAAAAATGGTTCATTTGTCTTCATATCCATAGGGAGAAAAGGCCAAAATGTAGAAAAGTAGTTTAATTTGCAGGAAATTACATTTAAATTAGACATTAGGAAGTTAGGTGTAAGGAAAGGCAACACAGAGAGATTATAGAACCTCCTCCATTAGAGATGTCAGGAATTAATTCAGTAGAACGTCATTCTGGGATAGGAGTATACATAATGTTGCCACTGAGCACAGAATCAGCTAAATTATTTCTGCAGGGGCCATTTTTGCCAGGGACGAAGGTGGATGACAGGTTCAACATGTCTGTGGTTGCAATGGAGACATACTGCACTGGTTCAGTCTAGTGTTTTGGTGGCTCTTTTCTTGCAAAGTAAATGCTGGACAGAAGGGTACAAGAATTTTATTTTGTAACATGTCTGGCATGCATGTGACTGCATTGGTAAGTGTGGCCTATGTTGAGGGGTACCTTAGTGTAAAATAAGCTGATAAATGCAAGTTTTAAGGACTCCAACCACTGTGAAAGTTCTCAAACCAAGGGTTATAAATTTACATTTTGTGATTTTTGTATGAATGTTACTGCATTTTAGTTCCACAAGAAGCTATCCTCTATCAAAGAACGTTTTTTTTCTTTTTTGCTTTTAATGTACACAGAGCCAGCCTGTCAGTAGCAGTGCCCATACCTGTGAAAAATGTGCTTCCATCCCTGAACTCTTTGGCCCTTTTCTGTCCAAGTAAAGTCAGATCCACATCTGCTATGTAAGAGACAGTATTTCAGGGATGAGAGCTGCCCACAAGTAACCCCCAAAAGCCAATAGTTGGGTGTCCTGGTGCAAAGGAAGCAAAGGGTGCTCTTTTACCTGTGTAAAGAAAGTGTTATAGCAGAGAAACAGGGGTCTCAGGCTCAGAAGAGATTGAATTGCCCTGGAAATTGTTTAAAATAAACATGAGAAGACCATTGGGAACTGGCGGTGGTGTGAATTAATAAATAACTCCCAACCTACAACCTTCCTGCAGACCGTCAGTGCCTTGAGAGAAATGCTGGTTTCCTTAGATCTGTGAATCCTAATCTCTGAAGCTCAGATAAATTGTTCCAACCCTCTGTTTGTGCATTTCAACCCAAATGTCAAAGCAGGGAATCAGAGAAACTTCTGTCTCTCAGACAGAGTCAGATCAATGTGCTCTCTCCTCTACATCACTGAACCACAGTATGACAACAAGGCAGACACAGTAATCACAGTCAGAAACAATGCATTCATGCCAATAAATAAATGGTTTTCAGCATTTGTAATATCTGAATAGCCATGTTGTTTTGTACTCCAGTGAGGTGGTCTACTTGAAAAATAGGGATGTGTGGCTATTTCTGATAGACAGATGGCTGTTATAAATCCCTCATTGTCTTTCTGTGATTTTAAAATTAATTTGATTTTAAAATTTAAAAAGGGACTTTGCCGTTCTCTATTTTTTTTACCCTTTTTCTGCATCTCCACTATTAGCTCGTCTAATTTTAACAGATTATTAGGGGGTCCGTCAAACGTAATCTGTGTGCTGGGTGGTTCTTGAATGATAGTGCCTATCACTTCTGAAAAGATGTTGCTAATGAAAGCAATTTTCCTCCCTTTCAGTTGATTTCATAGGTGGATTTGACTCTTACGGCTATCAAGGTCCACAGAAGACATCTCATTTACAGCTACAGCCCATGTATATGTAAGTACTTAACTTCCGAGATATTCTGCAGAGTGGCAGGCTGATATTAAAGGATCATTAAGCTGAAAGATGACGTGACTTAAAAATTCAGAATAGGCAGAAGCCTTTTTTGAGAGACTGAATTCATGCTACACTTAAGCACCAACATTACTCTTCTGTTGAATTATAATGATGTCTTATGGCAGGATACAATGTGTCACAGTTGTTTAAATAACACCCAGCTCTCACCTGATTTTCCCCCAATTTTCATTCAAGTAGTTTCCACTCAAAGGCAATGAGAATTCAGTTTAGTAAAAAAAATAGTCAAATCTGACAAAACTTGGTTGCAAAAAAGTGGGTTTTATTAAATTTTATCAAAAGTTCATCAACTTGAAAATTTAGTGGATGCATTTAGCATTTGTCTTACCAGCACATCTGTTCACTGAGGCACCTCTGTACCTCATTTCCAGTCTCCACATTAAAAAAAAAAAAACAAACCAACCCAAAACCAAAACAAATGTAACAACATATGGCTTTTAAAACCAGTTTGAATAGAAGACAGTATTCTACCTAAACAGTGAGAGTGACAACTCCATCCACTGCCTAGAAGTGCAGCCTGAAATATTTGGGGATTAAATGGGTAATTTAGCACATACAGCACATACACACAACTGGAGTACAGTCACACTAGAGCTAACACCCAACCATAGACCAGTCTAGGAATAATCATCTCCAAATATTTCTTGTACTGATGCCAACTGCAATTCAGAACAGTCCTGACTGCCCAGATAAATCTTACCTCACTGCTGCAGCTTTTTGAAATGTTTTTTATTTACTATCACTGGCCTAGCACAGCACAGAACAGCTCACAAAGGGGCAACATTTACTTTTTTCCTTTGTTTCTCTTCTGAGCATTTCTTTTGAGGAAAAGAACTGAGTACAGGCAAACAATATCCATCCCAACATACACTTCCATTCACCCTTGAATGTAATTTCATTTTTTCTGATTAGTGGAAGCAAGCCTGCTAATGGATTAGTGGATTTTTGCATGGAACTGGCATTTACTCCTTTATCAGTGGTACAATCAATTCTGCAGTAGTACTTAGGATTGGGCCCTTTGGGAGCTTTGCTAGGAGCTTTTTAATAATCTCAAATTACAATAGTGCATATCTCCAATGCCATCTTAACTTCAGCTTCCCATCTGTCTGTGCTCAAGTAAAGATTTTTCACCTGCACTTTTGGCACAGTGTTGTGCATTTAGGAAATGTTATTTCCTTCCTAGCATTATGTGTGGCTCATAGGTACTTAGAACAATTCTAATCCTATTTCTTTCTCAGTATACCATACCTTGTCATCAACATATGGAGCCCTCTAGCTGAGATATTATCCCATTCTCTTTATGCTCTCAGTGTTTCTTCCAGAACAGCAGATTGCATTTGCTGAGCATATTCATACTGACTGGAAAGAAAGCTAGATCTGTGGAAAAAACGACAGCAATATTTTTAAGCTTGTAGCTGAGACGAAGAGATATATGATTAATCCATGTAAACTGCTCTACCTTATTTCAATGCTGCATTCTCACTGGAGTATAGGTGATTTCGCTGTCTTAACTGAGAGACAGAAATCGGTGTGTAAGCCGACATTTTGTCCACTCAACCCACAAAAGTATTGCCATGTCTCAGCCACAGTCAAACAGACACTTTGTGTTTCCCTCTGACTGTATAGTATGTGACAAGGTTCTCTAGAATTGCTACAGTCTGTCCTTCAGAGGCTTTTACAGCATTTAGTAATACCTTTCTGTTATTTACAGCTGAGGTGCACTAGGAACATATGCATATGTATTCACACTGCAGTTAGTCTGTAAATGTAGGCAGACCATTAGGTAGCTGAGTGACAAATGCGAATGTCAAATTAATCAAGCCATGGTTTGATCTGCTTGTAGCACTATTTACAGCAATATTGCATACTGGAAATCAAAACACACTGATATGATAACAGCAGGCCATACTCGATGTTTTAAAGCTTTATTTGTTGGGGGGAAGGGTTTGGTTCCCTAGGGATCTTGTTCACCAAAGTACATCAGTGTTAGCCTCCATAGTATTCAAGGAGAAAAAAAAAAAAGGAATTTTTACATTACTCTCTGACCAATGTCACCTGCACTTTACAATGCTCAGCATCTCTAGGAGATGAGTAAAAGATAAGAATCATTTAACATAGACAGGCAGAGGACAGGACAGGACAGGACAGAATAGAAGAGAACCGAACCGGATAGGATAGGATAGGATAGGATAGGATAGGATAGGATAGGATAGGATAGAATAGAATAGAATAGAATAGAATAGAATAGAATAGAATAGAATAGAATAGAATAGAATAGAATAGAATAGAATAGAATAGACCTTCTGCCTTGTGGAGTCTATTGCCATACTCTCACCACTGTCCAAGGTCTAACCATACCCATCCAGGATACAAGTATACCCATACATATGCAGATAGCTGTATTCATATAACTATTTCCACAACTGCTACAAAATGTTTGAATCCATAGGCAGTGGAGGATATATTAAGCATCTTCCTGTCTAATTCCTGAAAAAGATCAAGAAAATATAAAGATAGTTAGTTGCCACCTCTGCAACCTCCACTATTCGGGCTCACATTGGGTGCAGCTCATGTGGAGCTCTGTGTTTATGAGAGAAACAGGAGATAGTTGCCTTTAAATCATCTGATTACTAAGTATTTCCAAAGGCACAATAGCACCTCTTTTTGTTGTCTATGGTGTGGTAGTACCTATAGGTGTGCTAGGCATACTACAAAAGTGGGGGAGAATATGTGGCCTCATCTTTGGTTACCAAAACAATATCAGCTTCTAATGGTGGTACAGATTCTGACAAAATGCAAATTTCAGCATGTATTTCAGTAATAAGCACAGAGAACGCCCCATATATTTCCCAGATGGACTCATATACAGAAATAGTACAAATCTTGAAGACTTATAGAGTTGTGTGGTAGCTCTCAGTCATGATCCACATACTGCTTGCTGACGTGAATTGATTTAGTGGATTGCGATGACAGAATTCCATCAACACCAACTTTTATTTCAATTCAAGCCAGACAGATTTACATCCAAGTGATTTAAATCAATTTTAACTGTTTTATACATGCACAGTTTAATTATTATCCTGAAGGAATGCTGGGTTTAGTAATTGCTAACTGTTAAGACACACTGTTTTGCAACCAGTTTCCTCCTGTGTGCTAAAGTTAGCACTTCATTTTGTTAATTTGGAGGTTATACTGAACCTACACAAACTTACACGTGCAATTAAATAATTATACTGATTTAGTCAGGCTCCTCATGTTTACATTTTTATTATGTCAGGACTTTTTTAACTAAAGAATTATTACTTTTCATTTGTGATGTCAATCAACCTCTACTTATAAGAACATTCGAACTCATTTTAGACGCACACAGTACATTTGTGTGGAACTTCATCAGTTATGCAAAACTACCATAAATGAACAGGATACTTAAGGAAAAAAAATTTTGATTTATGAAAAGGAAGCGTTATCTATAGATAGTGAATTGAGGTGACTATCTCTGGCTACTGTTTCCTTAAATAGTGTACAATTATTAGATTCAGGCTCACTTTGTTTCTTTTCTTTATACTTTAGGCTTTGAATTCCAATCACAACTCTCCTTATCATCTCTCCCAATTTCACATTTAATTTAAACCAGCTTATTTTTTAAAGAGAAAAATATATTCAATTTAAAATTATGTTTTAAACAAAACACTGGTGTTTTGGGGGAGAATTCTTATCATGATGTTTATCTACCTGTTATAAATGGCTTTTTTTATTATTTAAGTGCCAACAGTGTGCTCTGTGCTGTACAAGCCAAGAAGCCTAGACAGCCCCTTCAAAACAAATACGCTTTTTAAACAGAATGGGACAGAACGGGTGCTCAGGTACCTCCCTGCAGTGTGGCCACAGCTGATGTCCTAAAAAGCAGCTTCCTGGCATTCTGTGCTGGAGATGCCAGTGCTCATTTCCAGACCATGGGACAACACAATAAGATGGTGGAAATCAATTGTCAAGAGAAAATTCGGCTCTTGGGAGGTGATCGAGAAAGGTGACTAAACACGGCACTGATTCTGATGCACATGAAAAAACACAGTTATGGTTGTGGAACAAGACTGCACTGCATGATCACTGCTCTAAAAACAGGAGGAAGGAGGGAGGGGAGAGAGATTTTTCTTTACGTTTTTCACAATAAACTTGTTTGCTCAAGAAAAGAAGAAGTGAAGCAAAAAAGAAAGCATGCATGTCTGATGCTGATGCCTAATGCACTGGAGAAATTGCTCAAAAGCAGTTCAGCCCTGAAGTGAAGCTTGCTTTCCTCATATTCTGTAAAGTCTGAGAATCTTTGCATTTTATATATATATATATAAACACACATACTATATATGCATAGAAACACACATACCTGTATGCATACAGACCTCTTTATACATATGTGTGTACACATATATACATGCCCACTTACGTGTATTCTGTTACACAGAACTATTGGTAGGCATTGCTTTTCACCAGAAGGCACTTAGGAGAGTTTCTGGCTAATAGGACCCTACCTTTCACCAAATATTAGAGGGAATTTGAGTAAATAACTCAGGGATGAAAGGGTGTAGGAGGGGTTAATGTATTTGCCTTACTACCTGTTCCCATATTTTCTGTCTGTTGTATTTACATCTGCATTATGCTGGCCATGGTCTCCTAGCCTAAAGCTGCAGGTATTTGTCTAGATAATTTCTGATACTGAAGATACCTACTTTACCATTCACTTGAAGTATAAGTAAGTGAAACATAAGCAAGACACAAAAAAACAGCACCTAGAGTATAACCACTGTGACACTCAGCAAGCTCATGCAGTACAAATCTGCTGTGTTATTATCTCCTCATGTTTGTGGGATTCAGACATTACTGGCAACATTTCATTTAAATAAACTACCAGCTAAGCCTTGTCTAGCAACCAGCATCATCTTGTCTGTTTTAGGCTGAAAGCTGGAGTTACAAAACATGGGTTTGGGACAGGACTCTTCAGGTGTACGGGACTGTGACACTCGCACAGGCACTCTGCTTTGCGAGTAAGCCTTGGGCAACTTTCCCAGGCACCTTCGATTCAGCCCTTCTCTCCTCATACTGCATCACTTCTTGTTTTCACAAAAACAGCTACATTTCTGATGGATTATTATAGGTCAGGTCATCTTCCAGTTGACACCTGGATATATAGTTAAGACTATAATTAAATATCACTCCTGCCTAGAAAGGTTTAGAAAACCTGTGCTGACTTCTCTGACAATGTTGCAGAGAGAGCCAAGTGATCACCTGAGCAAACACCTTGCCTTTCTGTCCTCTTCATCCCACGTGCAGCTGAACTGTTACTGGTTGGTGGATTACACTTGCTTGCAAAAAGGCAACAGAGCAGCAGGTATGTGGTGGATTATATGTATCTTTCTTTTTCTGTCTTTCTTCTAGGTCAAAGTAAACATGGGGACTACTCAACATGGGCTGGAGGACCTGTCAAAGAAATTTTCAGGATGGCCCCCTGGTTCTTCAAAGAGAAAAAAAATCCAGTTTTTGTGCTAAAAAAAACAATAAAAGGCTGATTGAACAGTGAGACAAAAAAACAACAGACACCTTCAGGCCCTCTTTCTAACAGGTACTAAGGGAGATGCCCCGGACCCCCACCTTGGACCTCCTGCCTCCCAGCACCAGAGGGCCAGAACAGAGGCGTTGGTGCCATCTTCTGGCTCTTCCCTACCCCGGCCACTGCCAGCGCGGCCCATCTGGATTAAGACATGGACCCAGCCAATTCGGTGCTTTCAGAGCCCCCTCCACACTCCTGGCCGCGTTGAGTCTCCTTAGTCAACGCAACACTAAAAATGCCAGGATGACCTTGCAGCAGAAGTCAATAGACAGCACGTTGTTTGACCTGAAGGCTGTACAGTTCATACTTGCCTTAACCCAACTGCGTTGCACATCAGAGAAACTCAGTGCAAGCTTTCTGAAGTAACGTCCTTTAGGCTCAACATGCTGCTGTTAATTCTGAACGATTTCTAAGTCAGTGGTTTTCTTTTGTTTGGTTTTGTTTTGTTTTCATGTCAGGGAATAAGGCTCTGTTGCTCCACAGCTCCAGAGCGACCGAGTAGAAAACTGCCAGCTGTCTGAGAAGTGCTTTACTTTTGAGGCTCCACAGTGGTCAAGAAACAAACAGTTTATAATGGATAAAAAAAAAAAAAAAAAAAAAAGTGAGACCTTTTGGGGGTTGGGGTGGGGAAAGGGGTAACATAAACTAATAATTGAACCTACTGGAAATAAGCAGCAGAAAGAGCGCTTCTTAATCCTGCTGTTTTTATTTATCGCACTCTAGGTGCTTTTATAGCTATCTCTAAATGTCTTTTACTAACTACAGAGACATCTGCAGATTTCTATCAACAAAGGCCAACTGAATATGTACTAGCTACGTTTACTCTTTTATATCTAATTTCAACTGAAAATTCTCTGTAAGTGAGCTTTTTTTTCTAATTGCACCATAAGGGATCCACATATTTTTTGGTTTCAGTTGGAGAGGGCGGGAAGGGACTAGTTGAGTTGAAGAAATATTGGAGACCTTTTTGTGGTATATTTGGGGGATCTGTTGTGTGTTAGAACGTGTATTTTATCTTCCTGTATTATTGTGGCTGAAAAAAAAAACTGTGCTGTTACGTAGTTGGCAACAAGATGCCTTTGGGAATTTTGCTAGTAGGTCAATGTGTATATGAAATACTCTGAACTCCTAGGAACATATGTTTTGTTCTACATCTGGTCTGTATTTTCACGCACTTAGGTGGCTTTCATTAGGAAAAACCCAATATTTTGCTTTTCAGAAACTTGGATTGTCATTGTTTCTTTGCTCAGACCTTTCATAGGCAAAACGCACGCACCTACAACACCTGAGGTGACCACGTAGCTTTTGAGGTCAAGAGGGAAGGTCAGTGCTTGGAGAGGCTTGAGCTGCCCCCGAGCGACTCCTTTTTCCTTGCTGGCCAAACCCTCACACCCGCACGGGTCCTGAGCTCCCACGGCCTGTGCGCTCATGCCACTCATCCATCCCTGTACAAACCAGTGCCCTTTGCTGTGTCTGCATGGATGTACGGTGTCACAAGCAACAACTCTGGACAATGACAGAGGAACAGGCATTCACCAGTGAAAACAAGATACGGGACATGTTCAGGAACTATATTTGCATTTATTCAGTGAGATTTATATATATATATATATGTAAGTGTGTGTGTGTATGTCTATGTATATAAAATACACAGGAATAACTATCAACAACGGCTGCATAACCAAGGAAGCATCTGATGCCGGGGACCAACGGCTTCAGCCTCAGATCCTGCTAGGGATTTCCTGCATGAATTAGACACATCCCCTAGGCCTGATCCCATAAAAAATTCATTGTTGATTTGGGTTTCAAATTTAAATTTTCAGACTTGGGTACCTGAAATTCTGAGTTCATTCTGGGTAGAGCTGCTTTTCACCCCCTGGAAAATCAAGCAACTTTCAAGTGCTAGGCTGAAATTTCCCATAACTTGAACAATTTTGAAAGTTTCTACTTTTATGTAGTATTAAATATAGCAGATATATAGCATTAAAAACAATATAGAGATTTAAATGCAATGAAAATGTCATAAGATGATATTTTAGCTTTCCCTGTACACCAGTTAATCAAAATCATATTTCTATAAAAATCATTTTTTAACGTGAAAAGAAACCAATTTAGGCACCTAAGCAGCAATCTAATTTTCAGAAGATAATATTTCATACCTTTCAGTGATTTCCCATGGAATGGTGGCTACTGGTAGTTAGCAATTTTAGAAATCAGACAATTTAATGAAGTGTCTACACGTAGCTTTTAGGCCTGATTTTAATTTAGAAAATTTTGGCCTTAATGTCTCTGTGTCTTAGCCTTCCCATATATAAAACGGGAATAATATATGCCTCACAGGCTTTTTGTGAGGTCTGAATTGTTAATGTTTGTAAAGTGCTTAGGAAATAGGAAGCACATCTAACTATTAAGGATTACAATATAAATGTGTATTCATATATTACATATAGAGTAGATGTACACACACTCACATACACACAGTATACATATATATACACATACATACCTATATGAAACTGGTATTCATAACCCTGCTTAAGTTGCAGTTAGAGCACCACCATTAAAAAGAAATTAGGACTGTTGACTACTAAACTAAATGATTAGTGGACAGATCTCTTCTGGAAGCAGTTTAGAGCACAGTAATGTGAGAATATCTGGATGACATTTTTGATTTGTACAGCTGTATCCTCCTCAAAATCCAGTAAAGAATGTTATTTTTCTAGGCTGGGCTTTTGTTATAAACTTAAATATTCAGAAGGCAAGAGATACAATCCAAATGTGTCTTTTTTTCTTTTCTTTTTGGCATTTGTTAATTCTGAATGTATTTTTAACAAAAGTGATTTTTTTGACTTACTAGTGTAATTTGCATTTAAAAAAAATAAATGGAAAAAATATAGGTTTCCAAGCTATTCATGGCCCCCTGCTGCTATTCACAACTTACAGAAAACTTAGAATTACTGTTCCTAACTGAGCAACAATGCAGGATAAAGAATCTTATTACATTTATATGATGACAATCCCGATCTGTGCAGTGCATGGATGTGACAGCACTGAATAGAAATTGCCAGGTCATGACACCATTTTAACTCCGTCATAGGTAGCAGGTATTTTGATTATTACTGACACTAAAAGGTTTCTTTTACAAGGCTGACTGAAATAGACTCTTCACTTAGAAAACGTGTTTTTTGCCTACTCATGAGGAATTTTAAGCCTATGATAGGTTTACAGTTGCCAACAGTGTTAAGTATTGCAAAAGTAATCCTTGTTAAGAGAGCGCTATGTAACATGGATATTTCCACTGCATTAATTTTCTTTTATATGCTGTTCATTGTCCCTACACTGAAATGATGAAATCCTGTCTTAGGCAATGTCTTTATAGAGCTCACATGCATTGACAGCTTGCCTGAGGTCATTTAATAAAGGCGGAGCAGAACGGTTTACATTTCAGGATACTCGGTCATGCGCTCCTAAGACTATTCCTTAGAAAGAGAGTTCATTAATTATTGCCATTAGGATTTTTTATGCCATAATTGTAGTGCAAGTGATACTTTTCAGTCAGGTAAGGAGAAATGGCATGTGCTCCACTTGCTTAATTTAAGTACTGGTTGCAATACTCAACTGCTGTACAGCATTTTGACAAAGGCTAGTGCAGTATGTATTGATCCCTGGGTGTCTGCGGATAGGAGTGGTTATTAACTCAGTGGCTGAAGGTTTTGATCACTTGCACTCTCGCCTCCATTTGAACACGCTGATAGTAGGCAAAGCAAAACTCCATACACCATGAATCCTTCCAGTTTGTAATATTTTTACTTTCAGTCCTCTTTTCTTTTTCAGTGCAATTACTCAGAGGATGGGGATTTTTCTGATAAAGATGGAAAGCCTCATGAATAGTCTATGTGTATGTATTGCTTGTTTTCTTTCTACTAATGAGTCTCTTCAACATAGCTGAGATGATATTGATAGACCTTTTGAGTCTGTTTTCTAGCTAATCTGAACCTGGCTTCTTCCCAGTGCATGTGCATTAGTGACAGACACTAAAGGTGAGACAGGTTTTATTGAAGAACTGATGCATAGAAATACTGCAGACAGCACTGTGTCCACTGCTCCTTGGAGAAAGATGTAGACAGTTGTTAGGCTGATCAGACTGCTCCAAGCTATGTGCAATAGAAAACGTAATTACCATGCATAAAAGAAACTGCCCTTTAGACTGCAGTTATTCATTCACATATAGAAGTGGAACAACACAGAATGAGTCACTAAAAGATGTTCCCTTCCTATAGTCACTAATACACTTCATTCCCGGTCATGGACTGGAGAAATTGTCTCTGTTTGGTCTCATGTCCTGACAAGTCCCTCTGTTGAGACCAACAGCCCAAGAGGGGCAATTGCAGCCAGTTGGAGTTGTGATCTTTGCATAACTAAGTGGAATAGAAAGAAAGATACTGTGCCGAATATGGAGTTTTAAGTAGCATCATACAAGCATTTGTTGTGCATCTCTCTCCATATGTACAAAAGAAGGGTCTTTTAAAATGCACTTTTCCTCTATCTCTCAGAAACCAACTGAGACAGATAATGTCTTTTACAAGCATCTTCCAAATCCTGCCAAGATCACTCAAGAGTTTTTTCATCAGGTCCTAACAAAACACCACCTTTTCCGCTCTCTGTTGAGTAGAAGACTTAGCTCTTGGGACTTCCAAATGCCTTGGGATTATTATTTTGGGCAGATAGGAGCACTGTGAAACATGAGAATTAAAAAAAACTGCTTGTGGTCATCTCTGATTCAAAATTAAATCTCCTGTACAAAAGCCAGACTTCTACATTCACCAGTGGAGAGGATCTTTGCTGCCCTCTGTCACCTAACCACTTTCCTAGCCTTGCCTTCGTCCTGCTGGCAAATAAGTTATATGGAGCTAAACGTGAAGAAGCATGTTCATATTCAGCTGGTGCTCTTCAACAGTCTTCTGTTCTGCCACACAGAATGCTACTTCATACATATTTAATTTCTTTCTCCCTGACACCATCTTCTTGTCCCGTTCTCACTCTCCCCCTCTGCCTGAACACAACCCCGAATACCCTCCCCAAATTACGTACTGCTCTTTGTCACAGCCGTTGTTTCAAACTCTTCACATAATGACGGTGATGACAGTCATGGAGGATGGTGTCACTGTGGATATGTGCAGAACTGGAAGGACAGGAAGCACAAAGGTTACGTATGTCCTTCAAAGGCCTCCAAAGTGAGACACTTAACATAACAGTAAAGGTTGGCAGTGTTACAGAAGCCATGAGGTACAGTGAGCCCTACCCTAGTAGGAATCACTTTCAAATGTGCAATTACATTTGCTAAAGCTATAGTTCAGTGAGTACAAAGAGAGTCATAAATATCCGAAGCTACAAAAGGCACAGGTGAACTAGAAGAAAATTCATAGAAAAAGTGTTTGTGAACATATTGACTACATCAGATTCACATTTCAGTTGCTTCAAATTTGTCTCAGGGTTTTTTTTTTAACTCTTGCAAACATTTGGATGGTTGGTTTCACACAGGTGAACTTTTTGTTCCTAGGAGAACAGGTAAGTATGTGCAATTGTATTAATTTATATGGGATTCTCAGGATTCGTGCATCTAAGTGCATTTGTGCTAAATGTTGGCTCATTTCTCTGTCATACATACACACATACATACTTGTTATCTGAGTATATTTCGTGGTGGGGATACAAAACCACACACACAGTCTCTCCCTCTTTCTACTTAGCTTTTCCTATCCCTCCTCTCAAGAGATTCAAACCCCCAGTGCTTATCATTCAGATGGGCACTCTGTATACAAAAATTACAATTTCTGTTACTTACTGGATGTACAAGCATGGTGCAATCTGTGATTATTAAATCACAGATTTAATGTATGACACAGATGACAGTAAATTAGTCCTTTCTGCAAAGAGTTTATATATTAAATAAAGTAAGTGAATGAGACCATTTCAGTTTAAAAAAAAAAAAAAAAAAAAGGAAGATCTCACCGTTCCACTCTGCTGTTAAATTTTGATTAATCAAAAAAGTGGGTGCCAAACTTCAGGAAAAGGAGAAGGGAGGGGAAAAAGGAAACTTGGAGTACAATTATAAGGTGATACGGTTAGTTTAAGCACATACATATGAGAGTTGAGGAAAAGAATCAGCCAGTTATATCTCACTAGAGTATCCAATTAATTTATGATAGCTCCATATAGATATATTATATCATATCCTACATTTTAAAGGCATCTAAAGCAGTAGCTATGGAAGAAGAACAACATCAAAGGGACTGCAAATTGATGCCATCACAAAAGGTTGATGGATTGATTCAATTAATCAGTAAGTCATTTCTAAGAGTTCTGCAGGGATTTATTTACCAAACACTTACATTGTTTGTTTTGTTCTCTGGAGGGTATGTGTACTGTCATTTTTCTTCATTATTCTTCTTGTTTCATTCATCAATTTCTGACAAATATTTTCATGCTGATATGTGTCATGTTACCCATGTAAATTGTCCACATTTACTGATTTAAAGCAATACACTCAGAGCTTCCAATAGCAGAGAGCTTTTGTTTATTTCCCTCAGGTCCTGAGAAATACTAGCCATCTATAATTAATACAGAGACATGTTTTCCATTTAATCTTTGCTTTCACCGTCTGCACAACATGACAGGGATGTGAGGTCTTATCTAGCATAACATGTGGGTACCTGCTTAAACTTTAGACAGAAACTTACTATGAAAAACATTTTGAACACTGTTGACGCTAAATAAAATAACTGTTTCATCTTTGGTTTGGCCTTATATTTTATAGGTCAAATCCAGGAAAACGATGCAAGAATGTTTAAGAATGTCAGCAGTTTCACTATGTTTTCTATAGGATTAGATAACTTTTCTGTTTTAATATTGTCATAGTATATGCTTCAAAGTCGATACATAGACATGCCCAAATTAGATCACAGATGAAATCACAGATTACAAAATGGCAGATGCTGGGCATGACAGAAGTCTGTGAAGGATGAAGAACTGAAACAGAAGGGAAACCATGCTTTGAAAGTGCTGAGTCTCATTTGGACAAATATTTTTAGTTTAAACTACCAGGAACACTGAACCTCTAAATAAAAAAAAAAAACCAACATTTCTCATGTGTTCATTGCATATATACAAGCAGCGTGGGTGTGATTTTCAGGCATCTTCAGCACTGGCCAAAATCTGACTCCACTTTCAGGTGGCTAGGAACAACTTCTCGGGAAAGGTAAAAGACCACAGTCCCAGTGACAAGAGCCACGGCAGCCTGCACTGTGTGACGGCCTTCCCCAGTGGATATAGAAAACTCCACCCTACCTAATAAATTGGAGGGCATCAGAGGGATGGAAGCAAAAAAAAAGAAAGTACAAAATGTAAAGACTAATGAAGATGTTAGCACAGTGAAATCATGGTATGTGTCTGATTACAATCAAAAAGTTTGTGGTGCAAAGGTAATGGTGGGGAGACTGCCAAACCAAGGATGAGATGTCAGAAGAAACCATGTCAGGATGAACGAGGGGCTGAGCCCTATACCAGATACCCCCAGCTGACTTAAAGGAGTAACAGTGCCTGGACTGCATGAAGGATGATGCTGTGCTGCTCCTTGTGTCTGCAAAGATGATCTGGGTTCAAGAAAGGCAGCACATGGTCACATTGTAGGTGATAGTAACACACAGGCAATGATTTCAGAGAGCCATATAACATATGACCAGCACCATTTGCCTCTATTTTCCCATTTTTCTCTATCAGTTTTATTCTCTTGGGGTTGTTTCCAATCATACAAATAGTTGCTAGAATTCTTGTTATTGGCTTTTTTTTTTAAATTATTTTTTCATCAACAGTCAAAAACTATTTCCTTCCTCTTATCAAGTTTGAAAATTACGCCCCCAAAAATAAAATGAGCTGTAGTCTTAGGTAGTTCTATCCCCAGGTCTGGTTTATAAGAGACAGATGGAGCCAGACACCTCTCAGTGGGACCCAGTGACAGGACCGGAGGCAATGGGCACACACTGAAACACAGTAGGTTCCCTCTGAACATCAGGAAACACTTTCTTACTGTGAGGGTGACTGAGCACTGACACAGGTTTCTCAGAGAGGTTGTGGGGATGTCTCCAAGGATGTCTCCCATCCTTGGAGACAGTCAAACCCTGACTGGACATGATCCCGGGCAACCTGCTATAGGTTGCCCTGCTTGAGCAGGGCAGGGTTGGACTAAACGATCACCAGAGGCACCTGCCAGCCTCAGCCATTCTCTGATTCTCATTTAAGTTACATTTGTTACCCACTGGAAATATGACTAGCATCTCAAGAGGATGCAAAAATCTTGCTTGTTGGGCTGAGGGAGTCTCAGAATTAACCTTTGTAGTGAAAATAGGAGGTTTATGTATCAAAACAAGCTTTCAGGAAAAACATCAGTTTCTAAAATGTATTGGTTATTATTTTTCCCTTCTTTGAGTCTCCTGCAGTTGGCTACCTGGATGAAATCCCAGCTCCATTAAGGTCAGTAGGAATTTTGCTCTTTGTTTCAGTGAGAATTCAGGATCTCACTCCTTGCAATTAAGATGCACAAATATTTGCTTTCCTTGAAAAACAAAAACCCACAGAAATTACCCCCAATAATTTTTAAATGCTCTACAAAATTTCTGATTTTTTCCCCTTTCATGCTCAGCATTTGCAAAATGCATGGTCTGGTGATATAAAAATTTTATCTATATTCATTTGTGCTGACCTACATAACTTGCTCATTGCCACATTTGTGCCAGTAAAATCTTGCTATCATTCCCACTCTTCTGTGTATTTCATTTCATGTGAATGAATATCACTCCAGGGGATTAGCACCCTGGGAGACTTTCTGCAAAACATGAGTATTAAGGAGGAATCAAAAAGCATTTGCATAGCTATTTGGCCAATGTGATAGTGGGAATCTGCTACATGACCTCTTTTCCCTTTATAAATAAATATTAAATATTAGTTGTAACCTACAATTCTCACTCTAAGTATTTCACGTCCTTCTAGCTTCTTGCTCAATTGCACAGAGCTCTTCAGACTTGATAAGTTTTCCATAGAGCAAACTAATTCAGCAGCAGGGAAATTTTTGCATGTAAACAGAAAGATAAAGCACAACCTCAAAAGATGGGCTAATAATATCAGTGCTTCTGGAAATTCAATACTTTTGCCAAAAGCGTCACTTAATCTGGAGCTTCCTCTGTGCAAAAATGCCTCTTGTTCATTAATTCACAGCCTGAAATGTAGTTCCTGACAAAACTCTGTCCAACCAAGTGAGAACTCCAGCCTGACAGTCACTGATGTGTACAACCTCATATTCTGCTCCGTGAAAGGAAATATATGAGAAACTAACACTGCTTCATTGGGCCTGTTCCCTTGACCTTGTCTTTCTCACGCCTAGACGCTTGAGGCTGTTGCCCCACAACAGTCGCAGTTCTCATGGGCACGTTGGGTAATTAAACTGAAGTGCTGGTCAGTGCCAATTAAAATTAAGCAGGGTCTCTATGTCCTTAGTGACAAAGCATCCAGTGTGTCAGTGGTGCTGTGCCACCTGAGCAGGGACAGCTCTAGGCACACATGGAGCAGAGCAGTCCATCAAGCAGGGGCAGCCAGGATCTACCTCCCTGCTCCCGCCAGAGCCCCAAACACCCGTACCCTGCACTGGCTCCAGCACCAGCAGTACCCAGAGGTGACCAACGGTACCATCCAAGGGGCCACATCCTCCTGGCGCCAGCAGGAAAAGCAAGTCTGGATCTCCAGGAATCTCTTCCAAGTCTCTGTTTTAACTCAGATCTTGCCTTTCTTGTAGGAGAAGCAGTCAGACTTTTGTCTGGCTCCAGCTTTTATATTTGAAGTGACAAAGCCCTGCCTTGCCTCACTCCTCAGAAGCTTTGCACTTGCTAAAGAGTTTGTTCAATTAGAGGAGGGCGTTTTGGCAAGCAGGGACAGCGCTCCAAAACTTTTGCATTAGGAAACTATAGCTCAGGTGCACTTCTGAAAAATAAACTTTAGGTGAAAAAACCTAAGTCACTGCTTGAACTTGAATATATTCAAGCCTTTTTTATGGATGTGAAGACGTCTTGAGTCACACGCATAATTATTTCATGTTTTATTGCTTTTATTACTGCTTATTGATGTACTTATTTGCTTTACTTATTTATTATTTTATAATTCCTCATTTCTGTGAGTACATTTTATGTTTAGAAAAATCAAAGGAAATAGCAGGAAAAATTGGCAGGAAAGTGTTGTAAAACACCAGAGAACTGCCATGTTAACTATCAGGATCAATCTCAAAAGCCATCCCCAAGCTCAGCCCTACTGACCTTTTACACTGAAAAAAAATCCTCAGTCCTGGAAGCCATCCAAAGTATGGCCAGAAGCTCTGTTTAACTCAGGTTGTTAAATTCTGTTTAACTGGGCTGACTGGTCACTCCCTCAGATCATGTCCCAGTCCTATAGCCTTTGCTGTAACTTGCTCTCTTAAGGGCTCCCGGCCCAAATGGAAGTTCGTCATTCAGTTTTTGTCCTCGAATTATTCCTTTTCTGCACTTCACTTTTCATCTGTATTGTCCATAACACAACCAGGCAAGAGAGACCAGACAGATTCCTAGAAGGACCTGCTGGCACGTAGAACTACAGGACTTTCTGGGGAAATACAGATGGGGAAGGGGCCCTCAGGCTGAGCCTTCTCAAGCACTATGGGGCTGTTTGCAGTTGTAAAGAATTGGACTCAGCAGCCCAGGCCATCCCCTCAGGCACCTTATTTCTGTGGTGTCTGTGAGGAGAGTTAACCTCAAACCAGACCCCCAGTTCCACTGCAAGTCAGCGGATCTTAAACTCTTCTTAGGTATTTAGCTTCTTAGGCCTTTTTTGAAAGCCCCACTGTTTATTTTCATTTTCAAATTCCTCTGACAATGAACAGCAGGACCTTTGAAAATCAGTGCTCTGTGATTAGACCCTGTGGACAGGTACACTTTGCTTGTCAGGCTAAATAAATGCAGTAATTTGATTCAACTCTTAAGTTTCAGGGCTCCACATGTATTACACTCTGCTAATTTCCCTGAGATTTTCCACAGCTTGTGTGGAGAGAGAAATAGAAACTTCATCCACATCTGTGCTGATATTTTTATTTTGCTACTGGTGACTTTTATTTGAGCTCCTGATATGATGGATGCATGTCAGTAATAACAAAAATAGCTGATCTGCAACAGCCCACACACTGCGACAGTTTGTACAATACTTTGTTACCCTCTAACTCCATCACTTCAGACTCCCTTCCTCTCCCATCTGTCCTAAACAAGTGGGAGAGGCTTTTTGCTAGAAAATGTATTTTTTTAAAGTACCTCTCTGGAGGATAGCATAACAACTCTGCCTTAAGAAAAATGCTGTTAGCCCTTCCCGTGTGTCAGAAGGGAAGCTGCTACTAATTATAACAGATCCTGTCAGTAATTCTCATAAGATCCTGAAGAAAGTAAGCAAACACATTAACAGGAATGTGCCAGGAGCAAGTCACTATAATTCCCTTTCCAGCTTTCTAAAACCTACTGCGGGCTTACAGCAGCCGCAGCTTTGTGCCACAGCCCACAAAACACCTGGAGCTGGCGCGGACGGCCTGATCCAGGCTAGCAGCTGTCTCGAAACAAGCACATCCGTAGCAGGAGAGCAGCACGATAGTTGATGATTTTTTTGACGTATCTGGAGCATACTGGAGATTCAGACAACAGAGGGAAAAAAATCTGTCACTCAGGCTTCTTTACCTGAGGAGCTAAGTGGAAAAAAACCCTTCCTAGTCCTGATCGTTTAAGTAAAACAGGGTGTGCATTAAAGTGTCGCACCAGCCTCCCTGAGGATTTCAGTATAGCTGGCTATACCGTGCTCTTTGCAGGATCCAAAAGGACAGAAATCTTTCTGCTGAGATGCCTAGGTACAGTTAGTGTTTTTGCAGAGCCAAGTCTTTCCCAGGAGCCATTCTTGCAAGCCTGGGCACACAGGACACGCACATAAACTAGAAAGCACTGCTTCACGTGAAATAATAACCTGAGTTAAAATGGAAGATAGTGAACTTAAACTGCTTTTAAAACAAAAGGATTTTTTTTTCTTTTTCAAAGAGGCTTGCCAACTTTCGTAGAGTCGAAAGTTAATAAAATAACTTCAGAATCCTCCAATGTTTTTTACTGCATATATATACTATTTTATTTTTCCAAGTAGCAGGTACCATTTAATATCAGGTACAAGGTCATTTAATACCTGTCTGGACTAAGAGTCCAGAGTCTTTTCTCTTATTTTCTCATCTTGAACTGCCTAACTTCACCCTAACTTCCATCCAGATTAGTACCAGGCTTTGGTCTTAACTGCACTGAAAAGAATGGAAATCAAAGGTGTTGCATAGAAACAAATTATCAACACATGCAATGACAGGATCAGAACAAAGGTCTTCTTCCAAATTGCCTTGGCTGTGACAGCTGTCAGTCTCACTGTCCTTCCTACTGCACTGGCTTCTGGGAGCAGTGATCTGGGACCAGACTAGCCTGAAATAAATATAACAGGCTTTCAAATTAATGAAGACTTAAAAAACATTCTGTTATTAGCAACTCAGGCTTGGCACATGCTGATAGCGACCAAGAAACACTATTATTTAGGGGTCACTTAGTATGCCTCTCTTGAAAAAGTAGCATTATACAAACCTAACATCATGAATTACTGCAGTACAACTGTATTCTGTCACACTCCGCCACAAACACAAAAACTGCAGATGCCAGCCCTTACGCTGCTGCGGATGAACTGCGATGGCACGTATTACGTGGGGAGTTGGAGAGTCTCACTGCAGAACCTGGGAGTCTGGGGCACTCTGTTGCTGAGGAATTTGCTCTCTTTACACATCCATGATGGGTTTGCAGGTCTGAGTCACACCGGTGAGTCACGCTGTCAGCCAGGAGTAAAGTCAGGTGTTGGAGTCAATACAACGCTCAGGTCTCAGGCCATCTCCGCGTCTCCCCGCTGCTTGCTCCCTGCCTTTGGCTGATAGCAAGGGATAATTCTAGCCATGAGCTTGGCAGCCCATGTTACCAGTTCTTCTTGGTTAGTAGAATCATAGAATAGAATCATAGAATCATCTAGGTTGGAAAAGACCTTCAGCATCATCCAGTCCAACCATAGTAGAGAAGTGCCCTGGATACAACCAGCATCTTCCAGGGACATTTCCCAACCTGAAGAGTAAAATGCTTAATATTTATTAGGCCAGCCTGAAATGGAAGAAAACATAATGTTAAAGAGGACATATTTACTCTAGAAAAGATAGAAAAAAGTCAGGGAACTATTTATTGGCTTTGGAAGTGAGTACAAGAAATGAAATGACAGCACATCTTAAAACTGCTTCATATGCTGGCTGAGTCTTGGGCTGTGTTGTCCGATTTGTTCAGCTGGCAAAGCTGACATGACAGTTTCACACTCATCAGAATTAGGGCCTAATTCCTTAGACAGATCACCTCTCTTGGGTATTGTCTATCCAAATAAGACCCTAAGCTGATGTAAAAAATCTGCTGCTGTATCTTCTCATTCGCAAACAATCCCTTGCACTGGAAATGCATCCCTTCCTTCATCCCATCACTTGTAATTTTGATACTTAATTGAAAATTGTGATACCAGCTCTGAAGGTTCTTGTTAATGAAATGCTGTCTATCACAATGTAAACCTCTAATACATAAAGGAACTTCAGGAACCCAATGAGAAACAGCCCTGGGCAACCTGCCTTCAGTGTCCCTGCTCGGTTGGGGGTTGGACTAGCCCATCTCTAGAGGTGCCTTCTTACCTCAGCCATTCTGTGATTCAGGAAAATGCGTCTTCTTGCTGGGCAGCAGCAGACATCCTTGTCAGCCAGTAAGCAGAACTTATCATATAAAAGACTAGCATGCCCTTCTTACAAACTCAGGGTCTATATACTTCTCTGTTACATAAGTTTAAGCATACAAAACTGTAAGACGTGCTGTGCCAGAATCACTGCTTGTAGAAGACTGAAATCAGAATGCAGCTCAGCGCCTGCCTTGAATGCACAAATGGTGATGAGAAACAATTCTTTAAGAGAGTAAGGTGTCTGGAATAGACAGCACCCCAAATCCCGCCTGTGAGATTTGGAAGACCTTATAACAGCAAGTTGCTAGATCTTAAGCTCCTGTGTAGGTTGAATTCTCCTAGACACCCCAAGGAGGTTGTTGGTGCTGTTCCACTTCTTTCTTAAGAAGGGTAGCAGAAGGTCATCAACAGCTAAATAAGGAAGGCAAGTACTAGAAAGGAGATGTGTGCATGGCAGAGGAAGATCTTTAAAGAGTGAAGGAGTTTTAGCGCAGGTGGAAAACCCCATGAGTATATTTCATATCAAGAGAGAGCCTGGTCAGGTTTTACAAGATCAGACCATGAGTTGCCTTACTGCTTACCCAGGTGGAGGTGGACACAACTTTTGTTTCAGTTGATGTGACAGTGAAGCTCACTCATTCCATGGGTAACACAAGTCCAGACATGGGACATTGCATTTAGGAAGCTTGCTGTGTAAATGTCTCATGTTGTAAGTAAATGCATCTTTGGAGTCTGTGAGCAAAAGCTCTGTATACATGCTTTCATAAGGAAGATGAAGCTCAAGGAAACCACAAGGTCTGAATCAGGGTTAGGATGCTAGGAATTAATGTGGTTAAGCCATGGAAGGGAGGCACCTCAGCAGATGCTGTTGTAGTCTCCCTGACTTCTAAGTTTGGATTTTCTCCCATGTATGTATCAAGGTCTGTTCTGCGCATTCCTATGTATTGCCACTAGGTCAGCCATGGAGTGTGTAGGCTGTGAGCTGTGTTGCCTGTTTTCTCCCAGAAGTAGGTGGCTTGCTGGGAGTCACCTTCCACATGTCACAGGGCTTGTGTGGTCACCACCTGCCGTGCTCACACTGAGACAAGCAGCTCCTAAGCATCTGTGATTTCACTCAGAGAGGAACCCCTTCTTTGGATTGCTAACACCCAGCCCAGGTTGTTCAGTTATATCACTGGAGTGGCACTGGCCCTTATAATCCTGTTTTGAAAGGGATTTTATATACTGGCATTTTTATCATGAATAGTATTTCTACTTTTTTTCCCTCTATTCATTCAGCTGTTTTATTTCACCTTGACATGAGGTTTTGGAAACGAAAAGGCACTCTTTTCACAGGGGTTACAGCTTTGCACTTTCTGCTTGCTAGGGCCTGTGAAGATGAAATGTTTGACTCAAAAGGTGCATTTTAGCAGCTTAATAAACAAAGAGGTAGCACTCTTGGCCACCTTGAACAGTATTGGACTCTGCTTGCAGATTTGTGCATGCTTCAGCCAGCCCCTGGGACGGTGAGCAGCGCCGGTGGCTGGCTCTGCCTCTGCTCATCTGTGTGTGCCTGCGTGTAAATGAAACACCAGTGCTTTGAAATTTTTCAAACGTGCCCTGTGGTTCACTGTGTGAAGTGAGGTCATTATCGCCACTTTAGCTGGTGAACATTGCCTTTGCTTCACCCAGGCCAGAGATCAGTGATGCATTGTCTATTGGAGCTACTTCAAAAATATTTTTGCAATAGTAATCTAGCATCAGGTAAGGGTATCCTCTAGATCAGTTATCGATTGCTCCTGGGCTCTCTAAAGTACATCATCTGTTAGTATAAGAGCTTCTGATTCTGCCTCTAGTCATTTCCATAGTGGAAGTATCTATTAATTCATTAACACAGATTAGCTTATTCAAATGTTTCAAATGTTACCATACACTTTTTATTGCCGTATGAAAGAAAAAGATACAAAACGTCAGCATTTCCTAACCATGTCTAGTCTTTCACACACATTTGGGACTGGTGAAGTATGTTTGATCTTCAGACTTCCCATAACATCATTGTCAGATTCATAAATCTTTTCAGATGCCTGGAAGGAGTTTTCTTCAGTGTCACTGCTTTCTTTCCTTTCATTTTCCAGGTTAACTTTGGTTTTTCACACTCCAGAAGTCCTGATAGGCCAGGAGAACTTGTTTTTGGGCAAGCCATCCTGACCTATTCTATTAAAAGATTCATCACATTGATGCTCTCTATTTTTCCTCAGAATTTCTGCTCCTTTTTTTGCAGACACAGTACATGTTGCTACAGGAATTTCTCTTGTGGGCTTGTATTTCACTTTGAAGTCATGCCTTTGTAGGTTTATGATCATGTGCGAAGTCTAGATGGTGCAGAAGCTTAAGATTTGTCAAGAATGTCCCCTAAGGTTTGTGATCTATTTCAGCTATACTGCACAGTACGTACTGACATCCAGTGACAGTGGTAAATTCTTTTCTGTTTGAGTGTAATTTTCCTGTGGTAGTTCTACACGCTCAATCCTTATGGCCCCAAAGTGTCTCCTGCAAAATACTGCTTCATCCGCTATTTACGGCATATCTACCTTTTCAGTGTTGTGACCTGAATTTCTAGGAACGTACCCTGGAACACATCCAGTGACTTTGTTGCTGCCATTTATTGTTGTCATTTATTGTGGTTTAAAAATGATACAGCCCCCGTGTTCTCAAAGTTCTCATCAAATTTTCCAAATAAGATGTGCTTTTTGCTTTTCATTTTGGGCTTCGTAGCAGGGATGTGTATTAATCTATGCTAGGTAAACCATCGTGATTATTATGGATTCTGATTTTTTTCCACCAAGAAGCTGGAGATCTAAAAATGCTGTACTGTTTTCACTTTGTTTGAACAGGTCCAGAGGTATTTTTTTCCAAGGTCTGATCAAAGTAACTCACAGAACACCAGTTTTTATTTTGCTAGGATTCAGTTTTAGATGGCACTCCATCTTATGAGTAGTGCTATTGGGTTTTTGTTGAGTGTCTCTATATACTAGATTGTCAACAGCAAGGACTCCTACTCCATCTAATATTTCACTGAACCCTTTCTGGACTTGTGCAGATGCTATATGAATATACCAGAAGGCATATTCTGTAAAAGCTGTCTTCTAGACAGACAAGTGAGTGTACTTTGGCTCCTTCTTTGTCCAATCTGGCACAGTGTCCAGAAGCAGACTGTGGTTGCTGAAGAGAGCCTGTAATTGATGTTCTCTAGGGCGGTTAGACTGTACATGGGCTGTAGAGAGGGGGAGAAGACAAGTGAGACACTTGCCCCAAGGGTCATGTCCTGTGTGACCACATAGTCCAGCAGAAAAAGGGAGAAGAGTGGAAGCTGCATGGTAGCTCAAGCTCAGCAGAGACAGTCTCCTTAGTTTTGATGCTTGATTTTGGTAGCTACAGAAGGCCCATGCTCACTTATGTCATGCTAGTGTTGGTAATCTCAACTGCTGAGGTTTCCTCCGTTTTCAGTTACGCTCAGCCATATGTTGCTGCTCCCTGTCACTAATGGCAGTCATTATGGCACGTGTGCCAGTCACACTGTATTCTGAAGCAGCTGAATCCTTGGTGTCTGGGAAGCATCAGGTATCCTTTAACCACATCAAGAAAAGCTTTCTTGATCTTTTCTGCTGGAAGACGAGTTCCTAGGCATCCCATAGACTACAAAATTGATATCATGCTTCCTGATGCTAAGGCAAATGTTCTTAGGAGTGGCTCTACTGTCATAGCTATCACACAGGCATCAAGATTTGTCCAAATACTTACATCTAAACCTGCATTTCCCCAGTATGCCTCATGACATTATCAGCCTGGCTGATATAAACTTTACGAATGTTGTGGCTTAGACTCGACATTCCGAGTTGTTCTGCCTATTCTGGCAGACCAATTCAGGTAACGTAACCATGTGGCGTAAGTACATTTCCTCATACTGCATTGCAATAAAAGTGTAAGTGGCTGCACTGTTGCTAAATTCTCCATCCTTGCTCTCCAAGGACCTGGACTGTATTTTTCTCTGTGCCTATGTGTCCTGCCACACAACCACAACACTATGTTGTGCAGAATGCTTTGCTCTTACATACCTCGTGAATATCCTTATCTGACAACACTGGCACAGCTTTCCTCCTCTGTTGCCTCTTCCACCTTCCAGAAAAGGATGTGTTTGGTCTGGCAGATGTCCTGAAATCCTAGACAAGTGGTCACTGTCCACACACAGGGTATCCTTGTCTCCTCCTTAGAGCAAATGCAACATAACCAAAGTTCATTAAAACCACTAGGCATGTGCTGTCCGATTGATCTGCACATACACTGCAAATCTGGGCAACCAGTTTATGCACAGCCATTGCACAATACATGCACAATGTGTCAGATGCTTGCTGTTGATATATCTCATTTGTATGCTTCTTGTCTGGGGACTTTTGATCAGAAAAATGCAAGGTCCCTAGCCAACAGCAAATTTATCTAGTCTTGGAACATCAACTGTTTGGCAAGAAGCATTGCTCAGGGCATTTTTCTTTGAATGATGTGGTGTGGCAGACACTACATGCTTCCTGTGATTGTGCTCTGCCATGTGCTTTCCTTCAACTGCTTTTCATACCTTGATGTTGTCTTCATACTTTTTTTTTTCATTTATACATCTGTTTCCTGGCTATATGGCTCTCCATCATATGTATTTCATGAATGATTCTTATGACCCAGGAAGTCATCTTTGGCTCCTTTCCTGTCTTCCTCTGTTCACATATTCATTGTGTTGTCCCCTGTCTGAAATTGTTCTCTTTTTTCTCTTATAGATGCTTCATTTGACTACTGCAGCTGTTGTCACTTTGTTCCTTCTATATATATTTTCACATTTAAATTCATCTGATGCCTGAGAACCTCTTCTTTTGCATATCTCTTTGACTCTATCTCTTAAATTGTTCCAAGAAGTCTCTCTGCATCACCTTCAGATTATTTCATTTCTATTTCCTATAGAAAATATCACCTTGCTTGTATGTGACAAACAATTGGTCTCCTTTCCCATGGTTCAATTCTGCTCTGTCACCAGTGCTTGTCTTGACGAACTCTGACTAGACTTTTTTCTCATCAGCACCTTTGTACTTTCTTCCATCTTAACCCTTAAGTTTTGTATGGACATCTCCAAACTTGGCAACAAGTAATTTCTTTTCTTCTACCAAACCCTGCCTAAAATACTTTTTTCCTAGTCCTAAAGGTCTAGTCATGAATGGCTAATTAGATTCTTCTTCTTTTTTTAAGTAAAAAAACTAAACTCTTTCTTCTGACTTCCGTAGGTGTCACCTTATGTTATTGTCATTCTCCAATTTTTCTTCCTTCTCCTTGACTGTACTGCTTTTCACTTGTACCAATTTTAGTCTCTGCACTCTTTCAAAACATTTCTGTAAGGAAGCATTATGCTTTGTATTGGTGGAATCACGGAAAAATCAAAATGACCTACCTGACACTTCCGGAAGACCATGATTTAGTGAAATGAAGATGAAATTTAACCGGCATTATACAAAGTCAGTTCTCTTTGAATAGGACTTTTGACCCCTGATAAATTTCAGTTCTTTAATTCAGTGGAAGAGCAGCTCAAACTTTACCTCAAAACCAGTCATTCCCCAGTAAACTTTTCACAGCTACATTGACACCCTATCAGTAGTTCAAACAGGGGTTCGGGAGCAGTCTTTGTTCTGGAGAGCTGTACGAAAGCAAATTCCAAATTCTCTCAAAGCAACTTATTAGGAAACATGAAAGTGTGAGCTGAACAACTCAACTCTGGAGTATGCTGGCTGCTGTTTGGATTATTTAATGGCAGGAAAATAGCTCAGATTTCCCTGTAACTGTGGTAGTACAGTCTGTACAGCTGATTACCAGGTTGTCATCTTTAATGAAGTTGAAAACATGCTGACAATTCAGTAATGTTTTCTTTTCAGCTGTGCAAATGCTGTGGCAACAGATTACAGCTGGATTGTAAGTACTTAACAAGAGCATTATAAAAAGAAAAGAATAATTGGGATGAGAGGGGAAAAGAGAGAAAAACATGGAAATAAATTAATTTAATGAAAAAGAAATACTTGTTGTTACTCTAATATTTAGAACTATAATAGCACAAAAACTAGTCCATGACGTATTCCCCTTACTGTTTTATGTACCGATTTTAAAGCTGTCTTTCTGCTTTTATTTTTCTTTCACTAGGAAAAAAAAGGTAGACAAATGAACTTCTGCAAACTGTGAGTGTTAAATAGAATGACACACCAAACATTTCACTGGATGCATTTTAGATAAATGTTGCCATTATCCTGAGTTTCAGCATAACCCAAAGTACTTTAATTTTGTTATGGTGATGTGTGCTTTGGAGATCTAAAAGTGTGTCATGAGGTCAAAGATTCTTGTGGGTACAAGCACAAACCTCAGCTCTGATTTGCAGTAGAAATTCAAAAGGAAAATTCAGTTAAATCCATTTTTGGTTTCATGGAGGTATTTTCACCTCAGAAGGTGGATAAAGAAGTTTTCAGTGCAGGATACAAAGTAAGAACAATGCCTACACAAAAAGATTTTTAAAATATCGGCAGAAATTGAGTGAATGTGTGTGTTTGTCCATTTGTGCACGTGCATGCGTGTTGCAGGGCAAAGAGAGTTAATTAATAAAAGTATTGTAGATGACCCATCTATCAAGAGTACAATTCACCTCTCATCTCAGTGCTGTCCAATAGCGACCCAAGTATACAGGTCTTTTAAAAGGTTAGCAAAATGAGGAAACCTATCCTCAGCATGGAATAGGATATAGATCCACAGTGTTTATTCTAGCCCCTGGTATAGTACGTAAAATAGATTTTGTCTACAGGAAGGCTTAGGATACCTATACTAGTTTCTCGACCCCTGCTTTTCTGGTCCCTTGATGATGCCACTGACCAAGAAGCAGGTACACGTACCTTCTCCCAGACCTTCCTAGACCACCCCTACCATCACTGATCTGAATTAAGGATAGAAAGTGTTCTTGGAAGCAGCTAAATAGCTCTACAAAGATTATATGGCCTGTCTGCCCCATGCAGAAGACATCTTTCATTCCAATAGGTAAGAAAAAATGGCCTACAAAAAAATAGTATATGCCTCTTTTGTCTAAGCTGCTCAAAACAGCTGCTACACTGTGCATGAGCAGTTTCTGTAAGGACACAAAAAAATTTCAATCCAGCTGTCCAGCCATGTACGCATCATGCTAGCAGGTTTAATCAGGTTCTACATCAACAGTACCATAGCAAATACAGCTGAATCCTCCATTCATTTCTGGGCAGTTACAGTGCAATAAATAATGAAGTAACTGGTAGCACGTATTTCAAAATGTCCTAGATGTCTATCAAGGTCGTTGAAATGGAATCCAATTTTAGGGACATGGTTTAGAGCTGGACCAGGCGGTTGGCCTAACAGGTTGGACTCGATGATCTCAAAGGTCCTTTCCAACCTTAACGATTCTATGATTCTATGATTCAAACCATCTACATTTAAAAAAAAAAACAAACCAACACAGGGTAGATATTGTAACAGAAAATGTTTTCTAGGATGAAGAGAATGGTCAATTTGGGGTGTAAATGTGAGGAGAACACAATACAGAGGGCACTTGATTAATGCTGTTTATATAAAATTTAACAGAAATTGCTATGCTGTATTTCCCATTTTCTGTTTTAAGAGTGCTAATCGTAAAGTATATTTAGAGCAGAAACCTAAATATTCTCCTTCCATCCAACCAAGCTAGCAGGCAAATTACCATGCAAGAAGAGTTTAAAGTTCTGGTATGCTGCTCTCTGCTATGAATCATACACAAGTCTTACTACCTGACACCCTGTAAACAACTATTTTAAAAACAACATCAGCAGTAAATACATTTAATTCCCAGAAGACCCACTACAATTGCTTTGCTTAGTGTCAAGGAGTTTGATTCGCAAAAGAAACAGTTGGTACTTATCTGTAAATCTATTTAGCACGAGAAGGCAGGCCACCATTACAAGACTTGTTCATCAGTTTGATATCGAATTTATTCAGCCTCTTTGGATATCGTGGGAGGGAGAAGAAGGCTTTCTTGGGCTTTTCTGAATCATCCATCTATACGGCAAGCGCAGGTGAACACAGGACATGCTGGCTCAGTGCCACCCCATCGTGGTGGGGGAGCAGCTCCCGTTAGCTGTGCGCTGGCAGCAGCCCATGACCAAAGGGGCCAGGAATTCCTGTGGGGAACAGCCACAGCTGCGGAACAGCCACAGCCACCTTCGTACCCAACGTCACCTCGCAACCAGCTTGAATCACCCAGTCACCTCTTTTCTCCTGGCTAAGGGGAAGATATTTTGGGCATGAGTTCAGAGGCAAGTTCAAACTTAGGCTGCTGGATTTCCAGTGTAATGCCGCGTTTGCTCTGGCATGAGCATTTGCAGGTTGCAAAATAACTGGAAGAAGGGTTTGCCATTTTTGGAGCAATCCAAGAGCCTGCTTACAAATGCACCATGTTCAGGTACTTTGAAATTAGTATCTCCTAATACTCTGTCCCATAATACATTTTCTAGCAATGGCTCCCCTGCTATTTCATACAAGATTACTCTACAGTTTAATACAGCCGTTGGAGAACTCCATGTTTAAAGGGCGCTGGCATAAATCAGCTTGAAAGGGTTGTCATGTTATGTTGTGGCTCAGGTTAAGTAATGCCAATCAGTCAGGTCTCTGACCAAACAGACCTCTGTCATACTCCTTGGCTTTGCATGATTTCTGAATTTTCAGGGCATTTTGCAAGCATCCACAAGCAAACTCTGTCCGTGCTGCAAACCGAACAAAGGCTACATAGTTGTGATCTACTGGTACTTCAGCTAATTTGTCTCCCTCAGCTCCTATCTGCCTTCAGAATCATCTGGAGACATGTGCATAGTTCATTTTTGCAGTTCATGATCATCTTTAGCCTGCTTACCTCAGAAAACAAGGCTTAAGCAATTCTGTAGCCTGTGTTTAAGTGAAAACTTTTTAATTTGTTTGAAATAAACTGGCCAGAAGGTGAAAGATCACAGTTCTAGGCAAGTCCTATAAAGGTGAGTTTTGGGTGGGAGGCATTTCTAGATAGACAGCTGGGTAGGCTTGAAAAGAGATTGAGGGAGTGGCTAATATCGCCCTTCAATTTGGCATCTGCAATGAAGACAGACACTAAAACCAGGATTCATCAGTGCTCAGAGAACAACTTGGACCCCCATGACATTAGAGGTTATGTGGTGCCTGAAGGACAGAGCTGGAGACATTGTGATAGATGGGTGGTAAGCACATGTTGCAAAATATATTATGTAAGTTGTTTTGTATATTGTCAAAATTTTACTTTGTATATTTATTTCAGTAAAAAGTTGTTGAGGATATTTCAGTAAAAAGTTGTTGAGGACACTGTTTCCCAATGATGATTTGACTCTTCACAGCAGTAGCACCATAAGATGCTCAGAGCATCAGGATGAACAACCTGACTATAAGAATAAAATCAGTCACTTCATAAAATGCTTGAATGTTTTAGACATTTAAAAAAAATGAGTGCATTGAAATACAGGATATTCTGTCTAGAGTACATCTTGGTCATTTTATGAAATGATTTGTTTCACAACTGCACTGTCATATACATAGCCTGAACTTGTGAGACCTTGACAGCAGTATAGTTTTGCTGTCTGCCATCACCCATTGGTCTCTTTCAGCTGTGGTGCTTCCCTGTGTCCCACTGAACATGCTTTAAATTGCACCCCCTGCTTCTCCAGTGTCTTACTATGAATAATACTGAATCACATTTTGTTGTTTTCCTAGCCTGATCCAACCAAAGGATGTTAAAAAAAAAAAAATTAAACAAACAAACGATCAACAGAAATAAAACCCTGTGGTCATCTCCTTTATTATTATGAGATTTGGGGTCAGGTTGTTCTTACTGTTTGCATTTTTTTCTTTGTCTTCCTGGGTGTTTGCATTTATTCCCAGTATCTACATGTCTCAGCAGTATGTATACTATCAGTGCAACCCATCGCTGCATGGAAGATAAAAACTCCCTTGGTAATTCAACTTGCAGAGCAGATGAGTTTTTTCCAGCCCCCTCATCTACAGTTCAGGCTGCGTAGCAACCTCATGTTCTAACCCTAGAGATTCTCCGTTCCAGTCCTGAGTTTCAGCCAAGAGATGATTATAACCTTTGCTCCTCACTTTAGATTATTCACTAAGTTGTTAAATGGTATTAGTCCTCAGAATGGCCACAAGCCTTTGGCTTTGGATGAGGTACATCTATATTTACTATCACCCTTTGTTTATGGTATTGCAGTCAGCTTTCAATCTGCATGACAAGTTTCCCTTTCTAAGTCAATTTGAATTAATTTTGAGATTACAATTTTGCGTGACACCATAATTAAAGGTGGGAGTGCAATCCAAACATAGAACATCTACAGCTTTTCCTTCACTTGTAAATGCTGTGATTCTATTTTTAAAAGCAGTTAATGACTGTGGCAAGGTGTATTCCTTCCAAACTAAGTCTGCTTGTTGCTTGTAGCTCTATTACACAAGGAGAGGAGCCAGACCCAGCAAGTATAAGCAAAAGAAGGCACCTCCTGATGCCTTTTGATCTCCATCATTCATGACAGCACCAGAGTGTCATCAGTATCAAATCATAACGCAGGAACAGTCCCTAGTACATGCTGTAGATAGCAGTAGCTGGGATGAGGAAGAGTTATCTCTCAGCCCAGCACTGCATGCATTTAGTCAGATCAAAATGCCTTGCCCTACTAAAATAGTAGGCAAAATAAAGAAATGGGAAACTTACACCTTCCATTGAGCTCTTCATTATTTGATTTGAGGTTCTTTTGCACGCAGCATTGTGCCTGTGATCTGACATGCAGTCAGGCTCCAACACTCAGATTAGACTGCCCTAGAGAGCAAAACATATCGGACAGCCTCATCAGAAAACGTAACACCAGCAGCCACTCCTAGTATTATGTGTTAATCTAGTTTGGGGGAAAAGTAAAATTAAATTTGCCTTAATATTTTTTATACATAAAACAAGCTTGCGTGCATAAAATAGCTTTGGGTCATTAACAGAGTGCTGCATATGCAGTCTGCTGAGACAACAGCTGGGTCTGTTAACAGACCCAGGCTAAACAGACTAAACCGCACTTTGTACCTTGTGTAGTGGACACAAATAGAAGGGTCTGCTCCCAGTGGTCTTATTGTACCTTCTTTTGGGGTTTTGACATACTTTATCTTGATCCCATCAAGAAATCTTAATCCTGGTCCATAAATGTTTTTCACAAGAGCTTATAGTACCCTAACAGCTCTCCCCTTGCTTTTCTTTAACAATCACACAGTTTCAGAGGGAATGAGACATGCTGCAGAAGGATTAACTACTTCAACCTGATGGAAAAAGCTGTAGAGTTACAGGTGAGATTTTAATATCTGCCTCTTCTCAGAAACCTAGTGGTGTCATGTCTGCTCACCCTCCTGACCACATGTGATAGATTCACATTATTCATGGGATCAGTAATTCATGGGATTCCCCCACTATCACCTTTTCCTTTCCCCCTCTCCTCCTTCACAAGGTATTTTCCAGTATACACCAATAAACTGTAAAATGTAGCCTGTCAATAGCCAAAGTGTTCCTAGCAGCTCAGAATAGTGCTAAGGAGCTTGATCTGAAATTATGGGTATAAACAAGATTCAGACAAATCAAGATTGGGTCAGAGTTTTCGCAGAGAAAACTACCATTGCAGGCCATGCTTACAATCTTAATTAAAGAATCTTCATGCCTACCATTACTGAGGCTCTTTGTCAGAACTGCCAGCTTCTTGTTACATCTGTTGTCCTTTATAACTAAGAAAACTTTGAAAGAGTGGTAGAATCTGTGAAAGTATGATCTTAAGCCATATAAAGTACATGGTACTGAGTACTGAAACAGTCTACTTACTGATCAAAAATGTCATAAACAGACGTGCTTCTTGCTAACTGCCTAGTGCCATCTATTGATGAAAGAGTAAAAGTTGAAGGCATGTGTTGCAAAATGTATGCATGCAACAGCTTTCAGCTAGACAGAATAGGAGGGGGCAACCGGCTGCAGAGCCTCCACAGCACTTCTGCTGAGCCTGGGCATTATGCCTGTTCCTCATCCCAGACACAGAAGGTCTCCTGGGAGCTGGAAGAAGCAGGAGCTGTCCTTGTGCTCACTGTATGCCTTTGTACGGGCTCAGTATCCACCCAATTCCTGGTAGCATTTCTCCCTTATACTCAATGTCAGTAGGGAATGGAGGGGTCAGTACTCCCCCAGGATCCATGTGGGATAGCAGGAGACTTTTTCCACCCCACACGGGAGAGAACTGCAGCCATCTAGCTGTGCTTCATTTCTCACTGAGTATTCTCATAGCCAGGAAAGAAACATTACAGGTATGAACCAATTCCAGATTAGGAAACCTATTTAAGCCTCTGCATGTGAGCTAGCTATCGGTGGAATTCAAGGGTTCAGTACTTTTGCTGAAACTTCCATGCACAGAGTCAAGTAATACACCCAGGAGTGCCCCACTGGCCTCCGGCTGTTCTTCCAGAAGGGCATGGGTTTCTGCAGCTGGTGTGTCATATCTGCCAAACCATTGCGGGCATCTCAAGTGACATTAGACTCCTGTGCTCAGACAACTGAGTCAAGGCACTAGACAATACCATCCGTGGAGTTTTTTGGTTGATTCTTTGCCCCAAATGAGACACCTGTGTTTGCTCTGTTGAATGACACCCTAAACGCCTCTGCCAATAGTGGAAGTCTAGACACCAAGGTCATGTGTAGACATTCAAATTTAGATGCCTTTATCTGGAGCTGAACCTGAGCTCACGTGTCTGAAAACCATCCAGCCACTCAATACAACGCCACTTGTTCAACACCTCCATTTAATTCTTTCCTTGACACCTCAATGTGATTGCTGCCCTGGCTCTGGTCAGAGACAACGAATACTTTCACTGAATTGTTAAAGCTTCACATCTAAAAGGTTTTATTTACCTATTAACAAGGCAGAAAAAGAAGTTTTGGAAAGAGAAGCATAAAGGCTGTGGGATTATTGGTGTACATTTGTAAAACAACGTTAGGATGCATTCAATTCACAGCTCTTCCATTCTGTCTCCATTACGTTGCAGGACTTGTTTACTGTTGCTGGAGGCAGTCGTTGACAGCAGAAGGCTATAGACAGCTAAGCAGTGGTGGCTTTATCTAACTGAAGACATCAAAGGACTGGGCTAGATTTTAAATGATAAATTCCAGAGCAAAGAGACAATTTTGCCACTACTTAAGGCAGCATTCAGGGACTCAAGGCTTTGGGAAGTGAAAGTTGTAAACTAGGAGTGAGTGTGCATGACTGTATTGCTTTAAGGTCTGTGATTTTGTATAATAAATAGTTATGCAATAATTTTTCTTTCTGAAGCAAAGTTATTGCTTCCAGAGTGTTGCAGGCATGACAAATAAGTTAGACCTCTCAGGTAACCACAGGGGCATAAGAGGCAGCAGTCCAGAGCATGATCTGAGAGCAGTGCAAGTCTCCTGTGAGAGAAAGATATTGATAGACATTGAGATGGGAATGCACTCTGAGAGACTAAGAAAGATCAGAAGAACAGTTTAAACCTCACCACTGCAGTATCTAGACCTGTGCAGAAAATCAGCATGGAGGCAGAGGAAACAAGGCAAGGGCACAGAGGCAGCTGAAACTTTCTGCAGTAGCCACACCGAGCATCCACAGAGTAGGAACAGAGCAGCAGATGAGCTCTCCTAGTCCTCCACTAACCCAAGTGATTGAGTAGTTATCAAACTCCTTAAAACTGGTCAGATTGTTTTGCTACCAAAACATGCTGTCTCTGAACCTTTCCACTCACATAGTTAGGCCCTTTCTACCAATTGAAAATATTAATCTATTCATGGCTAGCTTATTCCCACCCAATCTGATTATGTGCAGTGATAAAATACAACAGATACTTCTTTTCTGAGCTTCTAACTCTGCTTCTGTCTTTGAATCACATTAGAGACTCTCAGCAGGTATGAGAGTCCCGTTGAGCTAGACATCCCACCGGGATCAAACATAACAAAACTCTGTCTCCACGTTTTAGTGATGTGCTACACACAACATTATATATTTTCAGACCAGGGTCAAAATGAGCAGTTGTCAAGGCAGAATTAGTCTGGTTAATGAGGCTTTCATTCCAGGAAAATGAGAGAAAGTGATTCCTCATATCTCTGTTTCCATATAATAGCTACTTTTGTATAATGATCAGACTAGGGTGAAATATAGTTAGTGATTCAGAAGAACAAAGTCATAAAAGGGCTTGAGTAGCTTGGAGGGAAGAGAATGCACTGAACTTTAAAAGATACTTAATGCATCCTTAAATAAGCTAAGATAATATTATATACAGCTCATGTAAGGAGCACTAGGAAGAAGAGGGTAATGACTCATAAGAAAATAAAAACTAAGGACAAAAATGCACATTTGCTCTTCCCCCCCTCCCTCCAACTCTCAGTAAAGATCAGGAGGGTGTCCTAAAATTGTACCCTCCACAAAAACCCTGTGGTACCTATTTGGCAAATGAAAAAGTCTTTAAAATATTCCTAATGCTACATTTCATTGTTATGTGCTTTTTTTCCCTGCTAATGAATACCATGATATCCATAATGTATAATGTATAGAGATATTGTTTTCTTTATGTACATGAATTACTAGTCCAATTGGTCAGAAACATTTAAATGCTACAACGATTTTTTGGTTTTACAATGGCTTTTCTCCCAAAAAGTGATTTTTAAAAGCAATAATTGAACATCTCCAGCCTCCCAAAATCCAGTGCTTTCGCTAGAACTGAAATTTGTCCCCTATCTCTTTTTCCTTCCGTCATAACATAGAAAAGGAGAGAAAATGTTGGGGGAGGAAGGGAAGGAAAACCAGTAGAAATATGATAGGGATTGATGTTGACAGAGGAATCCCTGAGTTCCCATCGCTCCTCTGAGTGCTCTCTATTCATGTCATTCATGCCTATATGTTACACAGTATGAAGTCAGTGAGCAGCCCTTAGAGCCAAGAAGGGAAACCATGGGGTTATCCCAACTATTCAGCTACAACAGCATTCTCTTTGTCTTCTGATTCCTGTGAAGCACTTGTTATTTCATGGGAAGCAGAGTAACTTCAACAGGAGGGATTTAGGTTGTTCTCACTGGTATGCTACCACTCCACAACCTGGGCCACATGTTTCTAGAGCGGGGGGCCTGTGTTACTTCAGGCAAAAGAAGGCACTCTTTTGTGTCCCAGATCACCCTTTGAGTACTAGATAAATGAGGGTGTTCTCTTTTCATTTGATTTTTAAGGTAAAAGGTGACTAACTAGTGTACTTCCCCTGCAGCCTCACTGGAAATCACCTTCAGATTAGCTTCACTAGGGCAGGCATATGGAGGAGCACCGAGTTTGGGGCTTACCTGAGGATGATGGATGAGATGAAAAATGAAAAACACCATTCCAGAAAACTCAAGAGTTCATGTCTAGTTTTTGCCTAAATTTATTGACTTAAATCGTGTTCTCAAAAATAGTTTTTACTCCAAATACTAACCAGAACATCTCTGAGCCATAGTCAGGATTCCCAGAGCACACGGTACAGGAGAGGGCTAGGGCCTGGGACAGAGCAGCAAGAGGACCCCCAGTCCAGCAACCTCATGGTTGGCTGTCCTGCCAGCTACCTGGCAAAGCTGAGTTTGGGGACACTTTCACTGTGGCTGTGAGCAGCAGAAGTAACAAGGGTTTGGTGTCAGGGAGCAGCACCGTGGCAGGAGCTTCCAGGTCACAGCAGCTTCCTCCTGGCTGCCAGCACCAGCTATTAGCATCAAATGAGCTGTCTTAGCACTGACCACAGTTTGTCCTCATTGGCAATGAGGGTCATGCATGGGTCAACAGCAGCAGTGATAAACCAGTTACCAACAACAGGCAGTAAATCATGACTTTTTCATGGCTGCAACAAGGCTTTTCTCTACTTTGGTGCTTTCTTTAACTGAAATGTCACTTTGCAGCTCTTCATATAGATCCATGCATACTAAAGGTGGAGTCACTATTGGAATGTCCTACACCCAGGCTCAACATAGGTCAACACTTCCCTCGTTCAAAGCATGAAAGTCTGTTCTTTGCAATCACACGCGATGCTGCAGCCCCAGCAGAACGGTACTGCCCTACTCCAGCAACAGAAAACAAGAAGGGAAATCGTGACAGCATGGGCAGACTTATGGTTGTAAACCGTGTATTGCAAGGAAAAGCCATATTTAGGAGTGCAGCTGGCCCCTCTATTTTAAACTATGATACAGTCAGAACCAAAATTCCTTATGGACAAATGCTGAAACTTCTAATCTGCAATAGTGCTTCTACCACTAACGGTGTTGTGGTTTAACCCCAGCCAGCAACTAAGCACCACACAGCCACTTGCTCACTCCCCCTGCAGTGGGATGGGGGAGAGAATCAGAAGAGTAAAGGTGAGAAAAATCATGGGTTGAGAGAAAGACAGTTTAATAACTAAAGCAAAAGCTGCACACGCAAGCAAAGCAAAATAAGGAATTCATTCACTACTTCCCATCAGCAGGCAGGTGTTCAGACATCATGAAGAAAGCAGGGCTCCATCACGTGTAACGGTTACAGACAAACGACATCACTCTGAACGTCCCCCACTTCCTTTTTCTTCCCCCAGCTTTATATGCTGAGCATGACATCATACGGTGTGGAATAGCCTTTTGGTCAGTTGGGGTCAGCTGTCCCAGCTGTGTCCCCTCCCAGCTTCTTGCGCACCCCCAGCCTACTCACTGGTGGGGTGGGGTGAGAAGCAGAAAAGGCCTTGACTCTGTGCAAGTGCTGCTCAGCAGTAACTAAAACATCCCTGTATTATCAACACCTTTTTCAGCACAAATCCAAAACATAGCCCCATACTAGCTACTATGAAGAAAACTAACTCTATCCCAGCCAAAACCAGCACAAATGGTGAAGATAAATGCTTCCATTTCCCTTTTTTCCCATTGGAGTGATTATTTTCCAAAGGTGAGTTCTTTTTTAACAACTGTGCTCTACAGACATAGTGTTTTGCGCAAGGATAATTCAGAAAGGCAAGATTATTTGAATTGCAAAGTGTGTAACATGATGTCTAAGAGATAATCTTGTTTTAGACTAGAACAGATATATCTACAAAGTATGCTATTCTGCAGAAAATGTGCAGTAAGATATGCCAGTCTGCTTGATCAATAGGTACAAAATCCACTCTCTCTGGCAGTAGTCCATGGGTGCAGCTCTGTTGATACAGTTTGTTGGTTTGTGAAGCCGGATAAGCAAAGCTGGTGTATTGCTGTAGCTAGATGTACCCAAATCTTCCTGTCAGAGAGCACTTATTTCAGCTGATCAAAGCATTAAGAAACTTTCTGTTTAAATTTTCCACCCAGAGAAAACTTTTTTTATGCATCGAAAAAATGAACTCAGGTGACAATGTGTTCACTGGTATTAGAAATGTCTTTACAACTCTTTATTGAGACACTAACGTGATGCCGAGGTCTCAGGTGGGTACCGGTCTCAACATGCTATCTTTGATAAATCATGTGAAAAATTCCTCCAAACTTGGTCAAATTATAAGACCAGCACAGTCCCACAAGTACAGCAAACACTGTTGAGTTTTTAGCCAAATAATTTGAATATGCCACCTGCAGTGTTTATGTCTTATCTCCTTGTGGCTTTTCCTTACTTACCAGATTTGATATGCCATGTCCTCAGAATGAAAATCTTTTTCCATTTTGGGCTATGGCAACTGCGTTGTATTTTCTCTGCAGTTTCTCTGCAGTCCTTCTGCCAGGGCTTTGTGGGATATAAGCAAAGAGAAAAGACATTATTTCACCTCTATTTTCCATATTTGTTCCTCCACTCTTTTTTCTTTCCACAGAGTTCAGTATAAGGGACAGACCTCTGGGAGACAGTGCAGTGAAGGGTAGCGGCATCCTTACAAATTTGCTGCAGAAGTGAAACAGTGTGTAGCGAATGAGGTTGGCGGTTGCAGGAAGGGACAGGGTGGTCTCACGGGAAAGGGAACGGAACATTGCCCCAGTTCTGTCAGCTTCAAAGCTGTGAAATGGATTCTGTACCGCTCTCCATCACAGAGTTTATGTGATCCTGACCAGGACATTTAAACCCAGTTGCTCACTGCTGGGCACTCACTTTGCCGAACTTCTTTCTCTTCTGGATAGCCATCATGAGACAACCAGGACCAGGCTTGCAGAAACACCAAATGCTAACCTCTGACACCTTCTTCTTCCAACCATACATCACCTCATCCATGGGTACTCTGTTTCTCACTCTCTTTTTTGGTCTTTCTATCAACAAGATGGGTCTTTCTGTGGGAATCCTGGATTTAACTTTTTATTATAAGGAGTGTATATAACAATGGCTTAGAAGTCTATCAGTCTGGTTGGAGCTTGTTGTAGGCTGAGTAATACTAAACAGTGCTAAGTAATGCTGATGTTACTAAGCTAAGAGTTAAGGTAGTGCTGTTGGCCCAAGCAGCAGTTGTATATAGTGTTACAGCTATTACCTACTTCTAGCAGTTGTTTGCAAGGTGGGACAGCTCCAGACCTGAGAAGGCACATGGCACCGGCTCTGTTGTATGCATCTGTATGTCACACACATAAGCATCCCATGAAAACAATGGGAGAATAAGTAATGCAGTAAATTGGGATGAATTTGGTACATAAGAGAAGCTTCAGCCAGGGAACAAAAGGCTCCACTGGCTACCGGCTGGCCAGGAGCTTGCCACTGTTGTGCTGCCTATTGCGCTGCCTGGGTGAAGGAAGCCGCAGTGACAGTATTGACTGACTTGTGTGTGACAGAGAGGTCAGACTCCCTGGCAGAGGCAGCTTTTGAGGGAGAGCCATCAGCACAGTAAATGCAACTATAAAATTAGCTTCAGCTTTTACCTAAGGAATGATAGCTTCATAGAATCATAGAATCATAGAATACCAGGTTGGAAGGGACCTCGAGGATCATCTGGTCCAACCTTTCTAGCACAATCTAGACGAGATGGCCCAGCACCACGTCCAGCTGAGTCTTAAACATATTCAGCATAGCGGAGTCAACCACTTCCCTGGGGAGATTATTCCAATGATTGACGGTTCTCATTGTGAAAAATTTACCTCCTGTGTCCAATTGGAATCTCCCTGGGAGTAACTTGCACCCATTATCCCTTGTTCTCACCATGTGACTCCTTGCAAAAAGAGAGTCTCCATCTTCTTTGTAGCTCCCCTTTAAGTACTGGTAACTCCCCTTTAAGTACTGGTCTTCCAGCTTCCTGATTAAATCCTTGGTTTAATCTCTGATTCTACCAGGCAAGTTCTGATTGACCTTGAAGTGACACTGAAGAATGAAATCCTGCTCTCTAGTTTAGTGCCTCCACCGGAGCCTAGATATGCAGCTCTTCTCCGGCAGACTTTCAAAGGTGCTTAGAAGCCCCAGGGTAAAGGCTGGCATTTAGTAGCCAGACAAATAAGCATAAACAGGTTCTAATAAACTCACTTCGAAAATTAGATACTTAGCCTGCTCAGGCATTTCTGAATAACACAGCAGGTGTTGATCTGTATCTTCATAAGTTTTTGAAAAAACTGTAGCTGCTTCTGCCTCCTTTTTAGCTGCTCACTTTAATAGTACTCCCCTAACACACTGAGGTGCAATGACTATAAATTCACTACTAGCTACGAACTGTTCAAACCTCGAATAATGAGCAAACTTTTAAGACCCTACATAAGTATGCAAGACACAAATATAGAGCTGACCAAATTGCTGAACTTCTTGCACTGATGATAAATGCACAGGAGAGGGGGCTGTAGGACCAGATTGATTTTCACCAAAGGCGCCTTGCAAAGCTGAACCCATGAGCATGGCTAAAGGATGATAGAAATAATGAGAAAATAGTTTGAATTTTAATGTCAGCCATTTTTTTAAATGTTTCTAAATAGTTTTGTGTTATATGTAGCCAAGACATAAGGACTTCAACATCAATGAATGCTCTTAATCTTACCTGTATGTTCCAACTGCAGAAATAGGTCTTACAAAGATTCTTGACTGCTTTGTGTGACATAAACACCTTCTAGGATTATAAGATCAGCGTGACATAAGTGTTGGTGAGTGCAGAAGGGGCAGCCAAGTGGAAAACAGGCTCCTGGGACTGCTGAGATAGGTCAGCTTGAAAGATGGGAATTGGAGAGCAATCAGGACAATTCTACATTTGTCCAGTAAAGACATGGAGTTTAGAGATAAAAAAGAAAAATAAATTTCCTACCTTAATATGTCTGTTCTTATCACTTTTTTGTGTGCCCGAGGTCTGTTACAGGTTGCTTCTCTTTAGACTTTTTAAAACTTAATTAGCAAGTAGTGTAGCAATAATAGTTGCATCCCCCAAAAGTTATAACTTTTGTGATATTATCCCCGATCTGATTCCAGTGGCTCAGACATTGCACCATGAGATAACTTTCTGAAAGATATTCTAAAAACTGAACCAAGAAGATGGCTTCAGCAGATTTAAACACAGGAATCCACTATAAATGCTACCTCAAGTATAAAAGAACTAGTAAAAGAAAGCTCCCAGCAACATTTCCCTGGAGTACCTATCATGACTTTACAAATAATCTGAACTGTTTTCCAAAACTGTAATATATGTGCTGATGTTTTGTTTCGCACATGCAGGGTACTTTGTCTTGTTCAGACACAGTTGTTTTTCTTAAACTGAGCTTTTGGAGGTTATGTCTTCTGTAGTGCCCGACTTACAGATTCTAATGCAGCCTTGGCATCACATTTCAGGTGCCTCTGATGCCATTATCAGAGTTAAGCCACATATTACAGATCTCTTTTGCTAATATGTATGATGTCCTTGGAATTACAGTCATTCTGTTTTTAAAATCAGAAAAGACAGAAATTTAAATGTCTTTTTCCATAGAAAAAATGACCCTGTGGAATTGTAATTTTTGCAGGTTTTGTCATTTTATCTTCTATGGTAATGAGAAGCTGGTGCTCTTGATTGAAGGGCTTGGCCAACAACTAATTCAGGGAAGTGTTTTGAAACTTTTTCTACCTCACAGTGAATACTTGAGGACTTTTTTCATTTTTTCCTAAAGACCAGTAATGACTCATGGTTGCTTTTTATCTGACCATTATATTTTTCAGCATGTGCATACTTATAACTCATGATGCATAATTGTGAGACCATTTGAATAATGGATATTTAGCATCACTGAAATTCTATGCATAGAAAGGTAGTCCTGGACCTGCTCTAGAGACTGGCAGAAGTGAAGAAAAGTGGGGTCCTCCTACCCCATCCCTAAACAGGGACTTAGATGAGAGGGGATGACTTGCCTTCCTGTTGCAAGGTACCTTCTCCATTGCTTGGGAGAAAGTCAGGACTAGACCAGATGCCTCCCTTTTAGGTGACCAGTGTTAGATGAAATGAAACTCCTGGTCAGGGCTAAATCAAACCTTGTTTGAACTGAAAAATTCCCTACATATTTTTTTGGTAACCTAGGTAAATTTTGGCTCTTATTTTCCTCCCAAGCCCTATTATGAGATGAGACAAGCTATGCCCCTGAAGGCTTGACTAAAGCAGATGCCATGGTTATTTTCATGAAAAAATACAGTGGGAGGAAGAAGGAGGAACTGTACCCAGCTTTTACACAGTAAGTGACTGTCGTGGTTTAACCCCAGCCAGCAACTAAGCACCACGCAGCCGCTCGCTCACCCCCCCACCGGCGGGATGGGGAAGAGGATCAGAAGGGCAAAAGGGGAAAACTCGTGGGTTGAGATAAAAACAGTTTAATAACTAAAGTAAAATAAAAAATAGAACAGTAGTAATACAAAGCAAGCGGTACACTGTACAATTGCTCACCACCCGCCGACAGATACCCACCACGTCCCCCAAGCAGCGATCGAACCCCTCCCCGGCCAACTCCCCTGCTTATATACTGAGCATGACGTCACGTGGTATGGAATAGCCCCCGCCCAGTCTGAGTCAGCTGCCCCGGCTGTGCCCCCTCCCAGCCTCCCGTGCCCCTGGCAGAGCATGGGAAGCTGAAAAGTCCTTGACCAGTGTGAGCACCACTTAGCAAGTACTTAGCAAGAACCAAAACATCAGTGTATCATCGACATTGTTCTCAACCTAAACCCAGAACACAGCCCCATACCGGCTACCAGGAAGAAAACCAACTCCATCCCAGCCAAAACCAGGACAGTGACTTATTAGATAGCTCAATCAAAATGTGGGGGATCCACATCAAAGCGATTCCATGGGAAACAGAAAAGCAGGCAGCCAAAGCTGTCGTCCCTGACAGCATGACGACTAGGAGTATGCTCTGTTAAGCTGCGGTTTCAGTGAGGTCAAGTGTTCATAGAGTATGATTAAGACCATCAAACACACCACAAGATAGGCAAGGATACAAGTCTTTCATTAGTATTTGGTCTTGGACATAACCGAGGATGTTGGAGCTGTTGTGAGTTGTGACTTGCCTTTCTACCTCATGGTGAGTAAAGCCCTTAATTCCTCCCTGCCTGAATTCTTCAGTTTGCAAAATGGTTTTGCAAATGTGGGACTGTCCTAGCTATGCTTATACTGCTTGAAAGAGTAAACCTCAGACAACTGAAGACAGGACAAGTTGTTGCTCCTTGCCCACCTTTTACAGCATCTCCCCACCTCCCGAGACAACCAGCAGCACAGATGAAGCCCGCAGACTGCTCATCCCGAGGGGCTCCAGAAGACCCATGCTGGCTGCCCTGAGCCTGAGCTGGCCAGGGCTCTGTCTGAAGGGGAGACTTTATAATCTATCTATGACTGGCTACTGAATATACCAACATTTTTTGCTGACAGTTTCTCTTCTTAGGTTCCCTATTCTTTATTTTTATGAAGTCCCTGTTGTAAAGCCCCAATGTAAACTGTGCACAGAAGATGTTTGCAGAAAAATGTAAATAGTCTTGCAGTATCCAAAAACAGTGCTGAAATCTCTTGCACGCAATCTCCTGGCACCTCATCTATGAGATCTCTAACAGACACAAGCAAGTTAAGTGAGGCATGATCTCCTATATTAGACCAGCTGGTAGAGCTGCAGAAAACAAGCAAGCTTTCAGGCACAGAAGCCCTTCTTCCTGCCTCAGGGAAAAGCTCCTGATTCAGCGTAAAGAAAGGCCTGTGTGTCCCAGACAGAGACGTCTGTCCAAGCCCGGAGGAAGGGTTGTGTGCCCAAGGCCACGGTGCCTGTGCTCCAGCACTGCCCAATGGGTTTTGCTGCTGTATCAGTCAGCCTAACAAAAGGTATTATTTCTTCTTCAAAAATTGCTGCATCAGTATCCTTAGACCATCACAATTACAACAACATTGCCATTTTTATAAAATAAAACCCTAAATCATCCCACTAACAGGGAGCAATTTGTTCTCTGCCTCAGTCGCCTTTTGTCTTTCAGTGAATGTAACCCTGACCCCTATTGCCCGTGTCTGCATCCAATGGATGCTAAGGGAGCGCTTTGCTTTTGGAAACACCTGCCTTCAGTGATCATGCAGGGTTTGTTTTCCTCCCTCCTCCAAACAGCAGCTGCTGAAAATTGTAAAAATCTGTTTAACCTTCAGCGTTTTTACACGATTCTTGCATCAAGGAGAGGAGGAAAGAAAGAAGGCAGGAAGGCAGGAAGGCAGGAAGGAACGGTGCTACCCATGCTCATGGTTTATTTTGTATAATGCTTGCTGTGTAACAGTCCATCTAGTTCATTGTGCTCTTGCCAAAAGTAGTCATAAAAGATTGCTCAGGGAAGAGTAAGAATAGGACAAGTATGTGCAATGCATACCCCTAATGCTCTTCCAGCTGTCAATTATTCCCAGCTCGGGGACTTTCAGGGCTAGATATAGCTTCTATGCATTTAGCATCTCCTCTATGAACTTGTTCCAGCTCCCCTTTTAACATCTGCCTCTTTTGGTTGAGAAGTTAGATCCATGTCTCACAGTGGAAAGAACCACCTCCTCACCTTAGATGTACATACACTGAATTTCATCTGCCATTTGGCTGCCAGGTCGTTCAGTCTTGTGAAGTCTTCCTGAATCCCACAATTAGCCTTACTACCTTAAACAAATTAGGGTCATCCACAATCTTTCTTTGCCACTGACTGAACTATGGTTGTCTATGAATATGTTGAACAGTACAGATCTCTGGATGGATCTGAACTACACTGGTAAAGTCCTCTTGCCTTCAAGGACTGTTTCTTCCAATTCTGTTTCCTAAATAAGTTTTTTATCTTTTCTCTTCTGTGGTAGCTACCTAGTTACTCTATTTTAGATGTTTGGTCTGCTGCTAAACTGGAATATATATGGCAGCCAAAGCAAAAGATGGCAAAGAGTATACAAGCAGGTATGCAAGCACAGGAGCAAGGTGAGATGAGAGGGTTGATATGATCCCCTAAGCTGCCTCTCTCAGTGCTTTCAAGGATAACTTCTGCAACTTCTGACTCCATCTAGCCACCTGGAGTAAGAAAAAGAGCATTCTAGCTTGATTATTGGGAAAAAAACTTTGAGGGAACCTAGTCCTCCACCTTCTGAGGTGGTCTGCACTCCCTCTAGGCTTAAGGAGTGACAGAAGCCCAAGTCCACTGAACGATCCACAAAGCAGCACAGCCTGGCTGGCCTGGGTCTGCACCCCAGCACTGCCGCTGCTCACACACCTGCTGAGCTGCTGAGCCTCTTTGCACGCTCTGCATGACCACAGAGAGCCCTGCCACATGCAGTTGCAGGAGAACAGATGTCCTGCTCACCAGAGCTGAGCCAACATGCTCTTCTCACCAGGGATGGGCTACGGCCAGAGTCAGAAGATGCCTTCCCCACACCATCCCAGCAGAGACCTGCCTGGGTAGTGTGGTTGCAATGGCTGGACTCCCCTTGGCTCCTTGCCTCAGATGTACAGCATCTCCCCTCCCTTCTCCATCCTGAGCTCTTCTCCATTACTGGCGATTATCAGCCAACAAAATCTCCCTGGCAGCCAGTTTCAGCAGAGCTGGAAAAGCTCTAGAAAATAACATCGTACCTCACTGGCTGACATCCCACAAGTGTGTGCATCTGACTCCTTGTTTTCCTTCCCTTCCCTTCCCACTCCCAGTCCAAAAGAAAATAGAAGTCACCAGAGCTTATTCTAGCCAGCTGGCCACCTTAAACAGACACCCGCCCTGCTCATAGCCCAGATGCGTGAATACTCAGACAGAGACAACTCTAACATTCATGGGTTTTATCTGGATACAAAATATCGTGTTGTATCTACTGCGCTGCTCCACTCCACTGCCACCAGTGTAAGTACCACCTACTATCAAATACTCTGTCCTCTTCATCCTCACCACCCTCCTCTTCCTCCACTGGCCTTTGGCAAAGGTTCTAGTCATGGTAAAGTCCTCTTCTCCTGAGCACGACCATTATATTGGCATTCCTGGGAGCGAAGGTGTCCTCTCGGGCAATCAATCAGTCTTGTTCTGGAGAGCAAGGACATACAGAAGGTATATAGACAATACAGGGGACGTGGGCGAGCAGGTTTTGGACTAGTATTTCTTTTTTGGTTCCATACACACTGCTGAAACACAGAGAAGAGCCCTTGCCCTGGGATGCCTTCAGGATGGCATCCCTCTAAACACTCCATGTAACTGGGAGTTTAAAGCTCCTACTGGATCAGAGGAGAAGACAAGGTGAGCTGGGAAGACCCTTCAGGAGGGGTGACAGCTCCTGTTTTCCCTGGGGAACCCTGTGGTGCTGCTGGAGGCAACTGAGGGGGGCAGATGCCTGGGCAGAGGGGGACTGACTGGGTGGGCTGGAGCGGAGGAGCATGGCTGTCCCTGCAGCCAAGGGAGGTTTCTTCAGAGGGCCAAACCTGGAAGCATGCTAAGCTTAAGGCCTGCTTGTTAAATGACCCACTTCAGGCTATTCTAGAGTTGCTCAGCAACTCTTTTGTCAAAAGCAGCTGGTGTGACTTCTGCACCACCCTGGTGGTGCTCCCCTCTGCAGCATCAGGCACATCTTCTTCACCTCAGCCTCTGTGGGAGAAAAGAACAAAGTTATTTTAGGAACTGAATAACAAAACCAGGTTTTGTCTCTTGCCAGAAATAGTGCGCAACATTTGTCTCCAGACTTGCTACCCTGAGGAGAGGACTCTCGCTCGGAGCCCCAGCCATCCCATGCTTACCCTGCATGTCAACCCAAGGAAGGTGTTCACAGCCATGTTCCTGGCACTGGTCAGCTCTGGCTGGCCCAGGCCTGGGTATGCTTTTAAGAGTGGTACCAGGTGGGGTCCCCTGGGATATAAGAGAGGGATCCCACGGATCTCTGGTTCTTGCACTTTCAGGGCAATGGCTAGGTTTGCAAAGCGAGCACTCACCATGTGGAAGTACAGACAAGTCCTGAGGAAAACTCATGAAGAACAAACCCTCCAAGACCCCAGGTTTCTTCTACCAGCACCAAGGAAAGGCTGGTACCAGCAGAGGTCAAGCAGACCCAGTTCTGTAGGTGGTACGTTCAGTGACGGGCTGACCTTGGTGCAGACAAGTGTTTCTCTGTGCTAATAGGAGTTTTGTGAATCAGGGTGACAGGAATATCTGGTAGCCACACTGTGGGTCCAGCTGGACATTTTAATGCAGCATAAAGATCGTAGGACAGACACAGATGCTTGTGCCTGGATAGACATGGGACATGCATGGTGATATTTACCTACACTCATAAAGCAATTTGAGATTTATTAAGAGCTGCTACATTCAAAGTCTTGACAAAACTTTGAATTACAAAACCATTTTCTTTTCATTTCTAAATAAACTAGCAGCACTGCTTAGCAAAACTATTTTGGGCAACATACCCAGTGTCAGGTTGATCCCTGTATGACTCTGTAAACTTAAACATGGCATAACTCTAGCTCTCGGACTCTTTTAGTAAGTTAAGGTAAACTATACCTATGGTTCTTTCCAATGTTTAACCAATGTAACAATTAAAAATTGTTAGTATTATGTTTCTTCCTTTCCAAACTGAAAGACCCTAAATTAGGCCATTTCTACCTGGTAGCAAAGAGAAATAAAATTAAACTATGTTCTTTCCTTTCAGTGACGTAGTGATAATTTTTTTAAAAAAAGACAAATTGGTTGTTTGGTAAAAAAAAACTTAGGTAAACTTGCCTATTTGATAGGTAGCAATAAATAAATAATTTCTTTATTGTTCCACATTGAAGCAGCTAAAATCCATTTACCCATATTTCTCCTTGGCTACCCCATGGCTCTCCATCTTGGCCTTATATTCAATACATATTCAGATATTTTCACTACAGACTCATTTATTCTTCTTATTTTGTGGCTAGAAGCACACCACACATGAATTTAGGCACTACTACTGAATTTCATAGGGAATGGAAAAACAGACAGAAAACTCAGATTACTCACCGTTAAGTCTCTTCCAAATAATTTGGCAAAAGCATTCCACATTTTCTGTCACTAAATAAACAGAGAGAAGCCAAATGTCTTGAAGTTTCAGTCACTAGGGATCCCCAGTGACGTTAATGTTCCTGGAATGTCATTTGACCGGTTATACCGAATGGTTGTTTTCTTTGTCCCTGAATGGAGCTTCTCCTTTAAATAAAACAGTAAACAATAATCATCATTACAATTCTTCATAAAACCTTCTAAAATGAAATATTAAGATTTTACTCTCTTGTGTGCTTTTGAGGACATTTAGCTGATCATACAAAATGGAAAATTTCCCTACAAAGCAGAAAATACACCGGGGCCAAGGGAATGCTCAGGGCAAATGACTGAGAATCATCTACCAGATCCTAATACTTCTTTGTAAAAGGCACTTACAGCAGAAAAATAATAATGGAAACCATCCTCCCTCTGTCCAAATCTGTAGAAAAGCAGGGGAAAAAAAACTTTAATTGCATCTGCAGCAGGAAAAACAAGGTGCAGTACTTGTTGCCTGTGCTGCATGAGCAGTGATTGAGAAATTGATGTACCAGGGAGGCTCCAGACCTTCCCCATACGCGTACACACTATCCCCTGTGGTGCCTATAGTGCCTCTCCCATTACAGAGTAAAGTGAGGCAGTAGAGCCTCACCCTGCTCCCCATGCAGATCCTGTCTCTCTCTGCTGCCAGTAGTACCTGGGAGGCTAGGAATGACCTAGAGGCTGATCCTGCAAAGCAGGAAGATGGGAAAATCCCCAGTTAGAAAAACATTTAAGGAAATTTACAGTTGAAGAAAATGTTAAAGTTCCATTGAAAGCAAAAGGACTGAAGAACATTTTTAAACCCCATTAGCTTCAATGAGAATTAAATATTAAAGGTAAATGCATAATTTTGTGAATTCTTTAATGACCCTTAAATCTACAGCTGTCTCATCAACATTATCTAGAGTGGAACTAGAAATTATTTCTGGTAGTCTGAGGCTAAACTACTTGAAAATTAAACTTTATGATGAGCAAGGGACAATGATTCATGTTAGAGATCTACAGTTCCCTCTCCTCCTGTCAGTCAAAACTGAACCTAAATCTTCCCCTCGCACACACAAAATCCTTAAGGGTTTTTATTATTCCTCACTTTTATTACTTTATTTGTAGGTTTTATTTTCTTTTTAAAACTAGATAGAAGTTATTTAATAACTATGTTTGCCTGGATCAAGGCTTCATAAAACTCTCTTAAAAATTGATGGTCTCATAAAGTAGCAGTCAAACATGTAGAAATTTTATTTTTCATAGCTTAACTGAGCAAATCTATAAAAGAAAACCTATGTAGCTTTAAAACATCAGCAGCATGTGCTGCCAGCTCTCATCCCACTACATGTAGGTGTTGTATCCTGCAGTGCCCCATCCACCAGAGCAGAGTCAGCACAGATGCTGCTGTCCCACAGCACTGCTGAGCGAGCTGAGGGCCACGCGTGGGGCGGGTGGCCACACGGACAATGCCCAGAGGTGGGCAGTCACAGAACCCTGGTCCCATGTCCCAGCAGCCTGTGGAAAACACCCCAAATCACAGACCCAATAGTCAAGGTCCTGTATTCACAAGCAGTGTTAGTCAACCTTTTCAGGCTTCTTATTCAAGTCAGGTCTTTTCACGGTATTCACTATTCCTTACATACTTGTTGAAAGTAAACTGTGAGGGCGAAAAAATCCCTGATCTTACAATCTTTGACAACTTGACAGCCCATAATTATACTGGATTTTTTTTTCCTTTAAAACTGTAAGGCAGGACTAGAACTGTAGCTCTTGTCTTTTTTAATTGCCTCATCTCTAAGCTTCATTCACTTTCTGAGATACAGAGATCTGTTAATAAAACAAAAATTTGCAACAGGAAGTTTAAATGTATTGAGTGTTTTGGGGTTTTTCAATAAAATAAGAAAAACCTCCAGAATGTTTATATATTTAATATTTCTTGCCTCTCCCCTTGTACTCCTACTTCTTCTACCTCTTTTTACATTCCACTCTAAAGAAGAGAGGGGGAAAGAGCTGCACGATAAAATGAGAGGTCATTAGTATTTTTGGCCCTTCCTATTTTTTACTATTTTTAAGGAGAAAAATTGCTTTTTCTCCTGAAACATTTATCCTATTCTACAGGTTTCTATTCTATAGGGTTGTACACCTTTATACCATGGAACTCAGGCTTGGGTTTTCCTCAACAGTATCTATCCTTCTAGTAGTTCTTACATTAAACACAAGATGCCAGGTTTTCAGCCCAAACATCTTTAAGCAGGTCAAAAATGTTTTTGGCATTGGATAAACTCCAGTATTACTGGAAAGAAGAAAAACACTAAAAAATTAAGCAAATAATGATAGCACAATCTCTTTGACTGGTATGATAAGGCTTTAACCATTAGTTCTTTGTGTTTCTAAATTACTGCCACGCTGGAGATGCCAGACTAGGAAATTGGATCTGACTCTCCATATCCTGAGACTGGCAAAAGGCAGAACACGGCATCATCATTTGATCTTGGTAAATTTTATTTAATCACTGGTGGCCTGCTGTGTCCCTTCTATGTCATTCTGAAAGGCTGTACAAATGGGAGACACAGACAAAAACACCTATGTAGAATTACGGGTTTGGAATAAATCATAAAATCTTTCTGTTTAGATAAACTCCTCTCTGAAAGCGGAGATGTTTTAAAATAGGCCCTTGTCCATTGCACAAAAGTAGAAATGGTTCTGAGGCATGAAGCAGGATCTAGACCTAAATGTTCCCAAAGCTTAAAGCTATTAACGTACAGCATTGTGGATCAAAACTAATGCTACAATGGAAAAGTGCTTCTGTATTTAATCTTGTGGTCTCTGATCAGATCCAGATCTAAACACACGTGACCTGGCTGCCAGCTGAAGGAGCAGTTACTCCTTGAAGAAGCGTATTCCTGGTTTGAAACTGCAGAATGACACTCACATGCATTGTGCTTTCTTAACGACTGCTCTGCAGCTTTTACTATAACGAGCATTTAATAAAGTTGCTTTTTTGCATAAGTTCCATGTTGATTTTACACAGGGCCCTACATTTGCTAAAGGTTTCCTTTCTAGTCAAGTGATGCATTTCACTGATGATTTTGATTACAGATCTCAGAGCCAGTAGGGAAGGGAATTCAGCCTTGTAGGTATTAACTTGGTAAGTGAAGGAAAGCTCTTACACCAAGTTTTCATATATTGTTTATAATATAAACTAGAAAATATTAACCACAGTACGATATATGTACTAAATACATTTAAAAAAAAAAGTTAAACCCTTCTATGTTTGGTTTCCTCTAGGCTACAACCAAAGCTATTTGAAAGCTTTCGGATTTAAAATGATAATACCCTCCTGCCTGCAGTGGAGGTTTTTTTCCCCCAGCCCAGAAGAGAACAGAATTCAAGCACTTACAGTGGTTCCTTACTTTGGTGCAGAGCTTAAAGACGATCAGTGGAGGAACAAAAAGATATGAGTACTACAAGCAAAATCTGCAAAGCAAAATTCCGCAGCAGACAACTACTTAATCACTTAATATATGGCAAGATATCAGGAAGGAGAATAATGTTCTGGAAACCTCCACTTTCAAAAATGGAGAAATAAAATTCAGAAACAAAGAGATCCGTACTGATAAAGCCACAGAAGTGGTGATTCAGGAAGCAAACCTGTAGAGGAGCGGAGGCAGGACTTCTAAAAAAGAGGGGTAGAACAGGCAACCTACTTGTTTTCCTCTTGAATTCTCTGCAACAGGATTTCCTCGTCACATCATGTGGAGCCATGTAAATATGCCCCCTTTGGCTACGTGACAGGAATCATTTCCTCCACCATGCTTGCAGGGAAGGAAAGCGAAAAAGAGAGGTCAGGATCTTGGGGATTTGTATTAGCAGATAGCACTCAGTCAGGAAAGGGATAAAGATTACAGGGGAAGTGGTGCTATTGGTCTGTAATCCTTTTCTGTCACACATACTTTTTATATTAATCATAAGAAATATGTGGAAAAAAAATGAAGCTTTACTATTCTTCACTTTCAATTTCTAATTGGTGTTTAATGCTGGGTATAAAGATTTCAAAAGGTAGCTAGAACAAGCTCACGAGCTGAAATTTTGTTAGCATCCACAAATGTGAAAGTAAAAATTTTTCTGTCCAAGTTTTCAAATGCTTCTGTGCATATCTCCATCCCAAAGAAAAAAAAACATGGGAAAACAGGCATTTTAAATCATGGCAAGTTTTTTAGCATACTCTTAGCTGCGTTCTCACTGCTTCATATATTTAAATGCTGAATAATAGCTTAGATTAGATAATCTAGTTTTAGCATTCCTTCACATTGTACCACACAACCAAGCAGAGTTAAAATGGTATGACTGTGTGCCTAGGGCATCTTTTCAGTTTCTGAACTGAAAGTTCAAGACATCCATTTTCAGCAGCCTAAGAAGTGTGGACCTTGCCTAAATGACAGCAAGGCAACAGCTGTGCTGGAATCCTTTAGTGCTGTAACCCCATTCGCATGGATGCAGTTTTGCCAGTTCAAAGGCTTAAGCTTTCTAAATAGGAAAGAGAAAAGACTGCTCCGTAAAAAAGCATCCAACGTATCTACATCCACACTAGGAACTGCACCGGTATAACTCCTAGGCAAAAAATTGCACTGCAGGGAAAGCTGTTAACCTGGAAGAAACACATCGGCTTCCTTAATGGTCTGTTTGCAGGAATTGCTGTGATTCTTCCCAATAACGCTTCTGTGTATCTCAGTGCTCCAGCAGAGCTGGGACCCTAATTCATGCTTAACACAGCCACGCAGAAAAAGCTCAGACTCCCACAGCAGCACTATGCCTCAGCACTCAGGTGACACGAACAACTGTTTTCATCAGGTCTGGTCAATGTGCAGAAGTTTCGCTGGTTACAAATTGATTTGTAAAAACCAGCACCAGAAAGGACTCTTCAGAGAGATTTAAGTCTTATTTCCTACTTATGTAATGTGTACAGAGTACACTTAATGCATGTTTGATGGAAAGACAAAGACTTTAGGCACTACAAAATCTATTACATACTAGACATGTATGTTGAAACATACTAGTTTATTTTTTATTATATTAAGACATTTTATTGGACCAAGACTAACACACTCAAATTAAACTCCTTTGTACAACTGCTCTGTCCTTACTGTTAGTTACTCACTAGCTTTTAATCACTGTATTTATTTCCACCCCGCTCATGAAGTTATTGAGCAATGCCAGGACCCGCACTAATCCCCATTGAACTCTACTGGAAACAGCCCCATCTGATGATCCTTTCCTACTAATAGTTACTTCTTGAATTCAGTTACCAGTTTTTCATCTATTTTACATGTGTGTTACTTCTGTTGTAATGTGATCCATTTTAAAACAAGAATATCATGCAGCATTAAGATAAACGCTTCACCCACTTTTAAATACATGCATACTTAGTCAATTTTAGACATTTTAGACCAATTTCTTGTCCTGTTGATGTGACTAAGGAAGCGGGGAAGATGCTGTCTAGAGGTACATGATGTTAACGTATGCTGCTAACTGATTTATTTAAATAAACATGTCTTGTTTGGGGCATTGTTTCACTGGCATTGACACAGGTTATACCAGTTTACCCTCACCGGCTCTGAATTGCATCTGTTGAATTTCACTGATTTAAAATCATTCTGTTAGTGCTGTGTTCAGATCAATTCTTAGCTTACAAAAATTTTCCTTATACCTTATAGTTGTGTCCCAAAGGAACCACAGAGAAATGTTTTCACTGGAAAATAAGAAGTACTCAATAAATGCACTTCATTAGTATTGGCAGCAGAAAGAAAGCCTGCAGCTGTTTCACATACAAATTGCTTAACCAGTAGTCTTCTAGCATTAGACCTTTTTACACACAAAAAGTTCATAGGTGATAAAAATTTAAAAGATAAATCTGATTGCAATTACACAGTTATATGTTGATCTCCCACAGTTGCTCTCTTCTCTTTATTTTTACACTCTCTTATAAGCAGATTGAATCACTCCAAGTAGCAGGTGAGGTCCCACTAAGTCAAGCAATCATAAGTAGTCAGATACCTCCTGATCTAATTAATATAAGGAACACTCTTTACTGCAGTTATATTTACTATTTTTTATAAAATCTTCCACTGTTCATGTAAGAGTGAAACTTCTGACTTGGCAGTGAAGAATACGATGGTGAGAATTTTCTCCATGAGCCTAATTCAAGTTTGTCTGAGGTGTAAAATTATATCAATGCTTTTTATTCTTGTGTTCCGAAGCTACATCAAGTGAGTTAGTCTCAGTTCTTGTCCTCACGAACAGAGATTCACGTAGCAACTACCCATCACAATGGTTTGCTTCCCAGCAGACAGGCACACGAGTGGCTCCTTGGGAAGGTTCTTGTGATAGCTTGGCATTTTTGAGATTTTTTTTTTTATGTGGCTGATAAGCATACCAGATCCAGAAAACAAACTGCAGGGCTTTTGCCGCAACCTTGGCTTGCCGGCCATCTCAAATTCCACTCTGACAGCCTAAGGATTTTGTTTTCTGTCCAGACAGTATCTTCAAATGTTACATTTTTTCCGCCAGTTATGCTTCCCTAGGATAAGAGGTTTATTGATGCCCTTTCATTACTCCAGGAATTGTTTCAACATCTCTTTTTCTTTTTATAAACTCCATCCAGGACTTAATCTGCAAACCAAGCAACTAACCTTATTGTTAGACAATATGTTAGACATACTAATGCTGCTAAAATGACTACTAAAAAACAAATTTCATCGGGAAAGTGCAAACCATTTCCCACCTATATTTATCAAGTTCCTAGCTGAACTTTCCTTTTCTTTAAAAACAGCTTTCTATTGCAGTCTGTAGATTGCCCTAGCTGGCCTGCACTTTTGGCACTATTTTGGCACTTTTGGCCTATTTTACAATGAGATAAGTTAGATGAGAGAATATAGGAAAAGACTTTTAGGAACGGTTTCTTCAAGGTTGCTGAGTACTACAGGCAAAAAGACATGATGTTGTGTGCAGACTTGTTACTGGCATATGTACAAATGTATGGCTGTTTTCAGCTGTATACAGTAATTCCTAAGGCAAAATGAATGCCATTTACCAACACTTTTTTCAACGTATGCAATGAAGTCTTTAAGAACCAGCCTTTAGCTTAAATATGGGGGAGCAAAGAATGCCCCATGCAAACAAACAGTCCATAGCAAAAATAGTGAAATTACCTTTCAAGGAAATCATTTAACTGATTCCCTGTTAATTGCTGTGTCTCAGCAACCCTTCAGAAAAGACGTGCCACCTGACACTGTGTTGTATCATATATTGGGTGTTTATTGCAGCAAGTAAACAAGTTTTGTCAAGGCAATTTGCTGCCTGTTCCCATTTTTTATGCTTCTCAGTCCCCATTGCAGTCAAACTACCTATGGAATAATCAATACAACACATAGAATAATCAATATACCACCACTTTAATTTTGCAGAATCATAATTCAGCCTTCTTTTTTCCATCCAACTGTGAAGATTTTCTGAGCATGGCACCTCTACAGTGAAGCTAGCCTTACAGGCTGGAAAACACAGGGGGGGTTGCAAATGAGAGTCAAAGCCAAAAAATGAACCTTTCTTTTGACATGTGATGGTATGAAACCGGCATCATCTTACTCTGCAGAATGACTTACTGAGTGTAAGCAGACATTACTTCTTGTGGCAGTAACAAAAATAAATTTGTGAAGAGAAGTTGCACTATTTTACTCCTGCTAGTGAATT